>CM050327.1:7192075-7691160 GCA_027475135.1 Bactrocera correcta | reverse complement strand
TACTTTTCGAATAAAAGCAACGCATATTTATTACAAAAAAAAACCTACGAATATCCGTTATACCTTAATACGATTCCCTGCTTGTAGGCATAATCTTCCACTTTCGAATAATATCAATCCTCAGTTGGGATAAGCTTAGTGAAATACATATATGTATATGTCATAATTTTGAGTTCATAATGTTCCTTCTATTTTTTCATAGGTGTATCTGATGAGAAAATGAGAACAGACTCTAGTTGGAATAGCTGTTTTACTCACCCTTTTTGCCATCGTAAAATAGTTTCATATGTGATAATAGCGAATCTGAACTCCTGCTCTACTTAAACCTTTGAAAGTCGAGCTTGGAGTCTACATGCATTAAACAGAACTTGTCGATATTAGGAGCAGCTGTTGCTAACGAATGAGGAGTTAAACACCACCTGACTGAATGGTGAGACAGAAAACCCTGTTTCCATGCGTGCTTTGTTTTAGTAAGAGTACCTTGTTGAGATTATTTTGAAAGGCTAAACTATAGTATGTAATCACTTTACGGGGGTGAAGAGTTCTTCGTGCAGAGGCTCTTTTTCAAACTTTTCATCCTAAGGCTGATAAGTTAAATCGCTTGTCATTACATATTAAACTTTTATAGGTCTACTTTTTGCCTTTCCATATGCTATGTGTATGTATATCACCATATGTATATTCATCATACGATTTCGGAGGATTTTGTTTAGTTTTCTACAAATAATAGATTGACTGATATGTGTCTACCTGCTATGTGTGAGCTCCGTAGGGGAGAGTTACTTCAGTTTGCGTCACCTTATTGCAATTTTTTCATATCTTTTTTAACGCCATCACTAAACCTTTTAATTAGTGTTTTAAAAATCCTTAAGTTCATAGGTCTAAACTTTAGAGTTTGCTCGAATCTTTAAAATTCTAGTAGAATTTTAAAAGATTCGAGTTTTTCATATATTTAAAGTTTAGACTTTCAAAAATATGAACTTGGAAGGATTTTTCAAAATTCGACTTATTTTCGGAGATACAGCCGATTTTGTGAGGTGGCGCCCTGTGTTCACTAGAATTGTCTCCTAAACTTTAAACGCGTTTTTCTCGAAACTACTTTTTTCCACACGATAGGGGCATTATTTCAACTTCTATACAACCGATTTACTTGAAATTTTGTGTGAACCTTCTCTATATAATCCTTTATCGTTCCTACCAGCATCGTGTCAAAATTTTTGTTTTTAATATTTAAAAAAAATTTACGGGAAATTTTAAAAAAAAAAATCGTAAAAAATTATTTTTATTTTACAGGCAGTCGCCATTTTTCAAAAAAAATTTTTTCGTGCTTCCCGGACTATAACAGCATCCTTAATGATTAAGAATTTCTTTTGAATTTTTTTTTCAGACCACCAGGAGAGTCAGGATCAATGTCACCAGGATGCGCCACTTTTTTACACCTGTCTCTCCCCCCTCTAATTATTTTAATTTTTAATAATTTTTTTTTAAATTTTTTTTTCTGTATTCTTAAGATATCAATAAAAACACCATAAAAAATGGATGGAAAAAATTTTTTTTGAAGAAAAATTTCTATAAAACCCCCCTTAATTTTTAAGATTTTAAAATTTGAAATTTTTCCCTTTAAAATTCAAAAATAAATTAAATTAATAAAAAATGGGAAAAGGGCACTTTTTAAAACCGTTGCATTATTTCCTTTTTCAAAAAAAAAATTTTGTGGCAAGCACCGTGGACAAAGGGGACATCCAATGCAGTTTCCATGTTGGGGAAAAACGCCTTTTCTTTCAATGTCAACTACTTCGATGCGGGCAACAAAACGGCGTTCAATTTTAGCTTTGGGAATTATTTATACACTGTTTTGCACTTTAGTTGCAATTTTTTTTAATAATTTTCTCAATTTCTTTTCAATATGTTAACATGCGAACAATAATTTTATTTTGTTATACAAATGGGCTACACTTCATAAACCATACACACGAACACACTAGAGAGACACTGTAAAATTTTTAAAACAAAAACATTAAATATTCGAAAATTAATATAAAAATATTTGAAAAATTTGCGCAATTTTTGAGTTTCACTTTTAATGGGTTTCCATTTGAATGTGCGACTCTTTGTACACACACACACACAACGACTGTACGCGAAGCAAAGCAAAAAAAAATCACGAAATTGCAACGAATTCAACGCGCTTGCCAAACGCTACTGACAAGCGCTAAAGATGCGCGTATGCGTAACCAAAAACAAGACGGACAAAATAAGGCGCGCGTAAATAATTTAAACGCGAAGGTAAAAATTTGCAAAATGAAAAACCGGCGAACGCAGATGCGGCAACGCGGCTAACGAAGCACGTCACGACGCGAAGCGAAGCGCCAGAGAACGCGACGGCGAATGCAGCGGCTGCGGCAGTGACGCGCACGTTGGGCGCAGTTGTAGGCGGAGTAAGGGCGCAGATGGCGAAGGAAAGGGTTGCTTTGTTGATTTGTATATTTGCGAGCCATATCGACGGACATACATTTGTATGAATGTGTGCGCGCTTGTGTTAGAGCGTTGAGTATTTGCACACAGCAGAGACGCGCGCCACCCCAGCGATGCGTTGACAATTTCGCTTAGCCTGCTGTTGTTTTTGCCGTTATAATAATCATATATGGCAAATCAAAAGTCAAAGATAGCCGAGACAGCTGCGCCAACAGCGACGACGTGTTGTCTGCGCAACCAAGCGCGGTGAAAATAAATGTGCACGTCCAAACACAGACAGACACAAATAAGTACATATAAAATGCGCGTACGAAATCAACAAAGCTATTGGCAACAAGAATGGCGACAACAACACAAACAACATTGACAGCAACAGCTGTGCGAAATTTCGCAAGGTGGTTTCACGCTTCACGGCGCGCGGGAAGTGGACGCCTGTTTCAGCGACCCCCTTTCACTCTATAAATCGAAATCGATAAAAAATAAAAAGTTTAACGAAAACAAAGCAGCGGAGTCATTCGCGAAGTAATTATGCTAAGAGCTTTATAAAGACCAAAAATTAAAGGGTTTACTGTTTGTGGAGAACACTAAAAAAGAAAAAAATTAACGATAATAATTGGAAAGATTGAAAGCGTATGTGTTGTTGTTATTTTTTATAGGAAATATTGTTCAGCTCTAATGCTCGTTTGAATAAATTGCAATCCAAAAAAAAAGGTATAGTCTAATACCCATAGAGTCTTTATGTCATAAAGGTATAGAAAAATTTTAATTTCATTGAATAAAGCTATTTTTATAATGTAATCTTTATAAAAAGTTGGAGATTGAAGCATTGCTTTAGTTAATATTATATATAAATTTCATGGGGTCTTATTTTTGAATTTATTGGTCAGTTTTATGAATGGAGTATTTAACACATGACCGATAGGGAAGAAAAAGACATGTGAAAATCAGAGTCAAAAGATCCCTCAATTTTTCGCATTTCTCTACGAATAGACGTCACTAAACGAAGCGTAAGCTTACATAATAATATAGACTTTTTTTAACAACTAAAATTCATTTGTTCGGTTAAAATAACAACATCTTTATTTTGCATTTTCACTATGATCCTTAATGCTTTGAAATTGAAGGCCATTTTTGGGTTGAATAAGCGAAACGATTTTATGCAAGATAAAGCTTAGCGACTTTTATTGGGTATGCCTGGAGCCTTAGTACTCTAATACCGGTAATAGTTGAGGTTAGGCGCATGATCCTGCCTTTAAAAAGCAACTAAAATTCTGCAGCTATAAGATATAAAGCGGGATCTTTAACCTGAGGGACTTTTTAAGTTGATGGTTTCAGAAAATTTGAAGCTTTTTGCGAAATAAGAGTTCTTAAAATGATTGATCTATAAAATTTCGACGAACGTAAACTCATTTTGACCCACACGTAATTAAGACAATGAACTAATAAGTTTTAGTTGTAAACAGCACTACAACTCTTCTTTCTAATTACAATCCTCAATATATTGATTTCAAAACATTTCAAAATGAACATACATATAACAAAAGTTCAAAAAATAAGAATACCTTCAACAAGATTGCACAATTCAAAAATAATACCACGATTTCCACGAAAGACTGATCTACAAAACCGGAATTTAATAGGATTTTAACTGTTATTAATTGGCCAAAGGGTGTTTCGGCGATCTATTCCTCTTTGGATCGGAAAGTAGTAAGAGAAAGTAGGAATAAGGGGTGAGAGAAAGAGAGCGGGAGAAAGGGAATGCTAATATGCATAAGTGCTTACATTTGATTTGTACTCCTGAGCATCGGACCAGTAAAGCATAAAAAGAGAATAGTTTACTGTTTGTCAGGATCTAGAGAAAATTTTACTTATTTTGGATTCATTTGAAAAGATCTGAAAAGACGTGAGCGGTGGATGCTTCACGGAAGACTGTTGCATTTAATGCAATTGGAATTTGTGAATAAAGAAAAATATTAGTCTAATAAGAAAGTAGATGTCACTGAGTTTAAATTGATATATTAAATTGTCAAGACCAAGCTTATACATATCTACATAGCTGCCATTCAAACTGACCGATCAAAATGAATATAAAGATTTTCGTAAAATTTGGATGCAAGCCGATGAGCGCTTTTCTTTTTAGATGTAGTTATATGTACCTATGTATAATTGCTATAAGAAATACCGCTGTAAAAGGTATTACAGCTTCGGTGCAGTCGAAGTTAAAGTTTTTTTGTTTGAACTTATTTGACACATAATTTAACTGCTATTGGTGTCAGTCATTTTCACCATGACTGTATATTAATGCAAGTATATGTATGTATGTATGTATGTATGTATGTATCATCGAAAGACCATAATAAAGCAAAGTGCAAAAATGAGTTGAAGAATTCGATCTGCAAAAAGAAATAAAGCCTCAACTTTTGTTAAATCGCCAAAAATTGCGAACAACCGGCAGGATGAGTTGCCAAAAGTAACAGTTGGGAAGTCGAGAATCCAGCTTCGAGCAAAAACTAAAGATCAGTTTACCAAAAGTAAGCAAAACAACAACAAAATAGCATTGATGTGTCAGCGCCATATGGCACTTGAAAGTAACTTATATGTATATAAGTATACATACATACAAGTACCTGAAATTTTGTAGCCATAAATATGTATATACATATGTGTCAAGTAGTAAATATAGTTAACTGCTTCTCTTGCTGGAAGCTTAGTTCTTTGTCTTGGACAGCAGCTTGACAAAGCAGACCACGCAATATACATATACACACACAATGTATGTATATATATATACATAAATATATAGGTAGTAAATACATAGTTATACCCGTAAATACTTATTTTGGAACGTTGCTTCAGCTCGCATTACTGGTGTTGAACAAAGCTTCACGAAGCCCGCCGTAAGCGATCGCATTTGGGATAATTTTCGGACATTTTGTTTGAATGGAAGTGGTATGGAAGGTTGAAATAAGTATTAACCAATATTGACTACAGTAAAGCTACATATTTACATACAAATGCACATATATGGAAAAATTAAATAGTTGCAAAAATTGCTTATAAAAATTGTATATGCAAAATTTAAAATTATGTTTAGGATTATGTACTGCATGTACATATGTATATGTCTCTATATGTTTACATTAAAAAGGGGTGTATCCTAATGTACTTCTACCCAAGAATCATGACCCTAGCAACGTTCCATTTGTTGTAAATTCTACGCTATTAAAACAACAACAATAAATACATACTTTGTTATCATCTTTCTTTGCTTAGTCAATAATAACTATAAGTGCTTTGATAATGTGATAAATATTCGAATTATCTAAAGTTATAAATAATTAGTGTGAAAGAATGTAATACATACAAATATTCATACCTATCTGTATGTATATACAAATAGACACGTACGTATACTCGCTAAATGCTACCCAGCTACCCAGATGGTTTTGATAACATTACTTAATCGATAAACTTATTAGTTACACAAAACACTCCAGAGTTGGAATTAAGTAAACATAACTCAAAAATTAATATAAATCAAATAATTACATATTCACATTTTTTTCGATAAATACAATCTAATAGTTTGTAGTGAAACTTTAGATTTAAAAAGAATTCTTTCAAAAAATATTGTTGATATTCTTTAGTAAGAGCTCTTCTAATTATATTTTTTGTATTAAAAAAAATGCAAGTAGTCTCATAACTCAAATTGAATTTCAGCGATGTTAATATCATATTTTAACATGAAACTATTGAAAAAATTTTTAATTTTGGTATACTTCTAATGTTTTTTTAACAGTATAAAATAAGTTAACTAAATAAAAAAATTATCAATGGATCGACTTTAATTTCATAAAAATTATAAAAAGTAAAAATTTTAATTAAATTTTAATAAATAACCTTAAAAAATCAACAATTAAGCGAATAATTTAGCTTATACTAACCTACTATGACAATTTTGTAATTTGAATAAGCTTTAAAATTTGTTTTTTTTTTTCACTTTTTAATATTATATTTGAAATAGTGTAATGAGATGTAAAGTATTTCTAAGCTAATAATCACTCAAAGATTCACTCAAAAAAATTATAAACGACATATTTCTATTAATTATATAAACATAACCTTAAAAAGTAAATTATTTACTTAGTTATAACTATTCAGTCATTGCACTTAAAATCCTCTATTACACATAACCTCCAAATCATTAAAAATCGTAGCTAAGTCACCAGTAGAGGTATATATGGCATTTTAGTTACAAAAAAATATTGACATTAATAAAAAGGGCATTTATCAAACTAATTAGTTGTTGTTGTGTTTAAGCACATACAAACAGACCCTTTTAATTCAAACGTGTTTTCTTTTACTTTAATATAGTGAGCTCATTTAGCCTTAAAATCACTAATAGACTTAAGTATAGTTACATAAAAAAATAAGGATCTTAATAACTAAACTTATGTAGTACTTAGGTTAGAAGCACATATTATTTATATCTCAAATTTCAGTTTAAAACAATACACTAAACTAATAATATATTGTTGTTGTTATAGCATATACATTTTTCATATAACTGTTTCGGTGAATGTTATTTATAGTCCTTTTTTGATATTAGTAAATATTGCTTTGTATCGGTTATAGCCGGCTGCCGAGTACCGATCAACTTGTCTGCTTAATGAGACTCAGTATTCAAATATATGTACATATGTGTATGTATATATTAAACATTTACATTTAAATAGTTATTATTGTTGTAGCACCATAAAATTGTTTCGCAAAGTTTTGCCAGCTGACAGACCTTGGCCGGATGTAAATCTCAATCCCTTCCGTTTACATCCGGCAAATCATTGCTAACATATCCTAACTATTTAGCTGAGGTGGATTGTCGTTAGCCATTGAATAATATGAGATATAAAACATATGTACAATCACATACACATACATATGTAAATTTAATATTCGGCACACTAAGTTCCTACTTAAATTCCAGCTCTTTATACAACTCCTTTTTAATTTCTTTCACAATTTATTTGCAGGATAAAAACATGAATGAAAATGTTTAATACAATTTACCTGTAATGAAAGAGAAAATACTTTTGTTAGAAAACATGAAAACAATAAAATGCAATCGCCGTAATTACCTCAAAAATTTACTGCTTTCAAACTATGTATTCACACTAACTGGCAGCAGAACAGATGTACATATCACAGAGCAGCTGAATTACAAAAGCATTGCACTTTTGCTTGCGGAGGGGGTGCACAAGCAATGCATGGGCGAAATTAGTGCAGCAGCCTGCATTTTTGTTATTGTTTGACGCGTTTTTCGCCGCACACATAAGCAAATGCACACACACTCACATTCATTTATACAAACACAAAGCTACACATATGTTTGCATGGACATACGGACGCGAATGCCAATTTGAAAAATTTTTCATTGTACACAGCGTGTACTCTACCCCCCTCTACAACGAACTAGGGGCAGGCCTATCGACCGGACCAATAGCAGATTGCAAAGTCGATGCCGCTACATAGAGTACATACAAACAACAGCTAAATAAAACAATAAATGCTTAAAAAAACCAATGAAAAATTTCACTTAATAATCACTTCGTACGCAATTTTCCACAAAATACACTTTATTGGATTTTTCTAGCGCAAATTTCACAATTTGTCAAACAGCGCGAGTGGAGAAAATCGTCTGCAACGATCGGCTGAGCAGAGTAGCAAGCTAGCAAATACTATATGTATAGTATATTACCACCGACACCGTCACCGACAACGTCGCTTTGGCTATGAATCTTTCTTTGCGTTACTTTTCTGTAGCTGGCGCTTTGCTATAGATTTTACAAAAGTGTATTTTTCTTTTACTTTGTTTGTCCAGTGGTATGTGCGGAATTTGAATGGAATGTAGGCAACAGCGCCATTACAATTGAGCGGCCATCGGATGCAACCAACTTGCTGTCAACGTTGTGTTTGCTTTGTGCAAGTCAGATTTGACAGTTGTCATTGTCGGTTTTCCTTTATTTCCATTCGTAATGAACATTTAAATTGGCTTATGTCTTTGCTAAAGTTTCATTCAGAAACGAAATCATTAGATGGCGCTAAACATAAGGTTTTACAAATGTTAGTTTACTGCCGTAGAGTTTTATAATTAAAGTTATAAATTTAGTCTCGTAAATGTGTGTATTAACATAGAAGCGAAATATAATCTAAATAGTTGCAAAATTCCATCTTTATTATATACTTAAGTGAACCACTAAGCAACCCTGCAAACCAATCAGAAATTCTTGTGCACAGAGTCGCTCTGGATATTCTCCCAATCGGAATTTTAAAAACAGCAGCGGAGTCTACGGTGGCAGTGACAGCAAATTGTCGCTCAGTAAATAACAAAAATCACAATATACAAATGTTAAATTCGCGAAAAGAATTTGCAAATAATTTGTAAAAGCTTATTATTAATATATAAAAACATTGTAAACAGTATTATTAACGCATAGCTTTTAAATTTTTTACGAAATGATGTAAACATTGCGTTGAATAAACACAAAATTCCAGTGCACTGAGCAGAAAAATCAATTTTAAAAGCACTAAAACACCGAAGCGCTGGTAAGCAGCAGTGGCAGCGGCATCGGCAGCAAAACATCAGCACCAACGGCAGCTTACCGTGTTAATATGTGAATTTTTGTTAGTGGAATTAGCAGCGCAGTGGCTGAAGCAGCGATAGCAAAGCAAAAGAAGACATTGACACCCACGCAGTAACAGAAAATCACTTGCATGGAATTAATGATTGTCTAGTGTGTGGCGGCGTCAAACATATAATCTGGTGAAAACGTTGTGAAAAAAGGGTTTGGGTGCGTCGTGTGCGTAAATCAGTTGCAAAGTCAAATTAGTTGAGGGAAAAAATTGCAAAGTGAAGCAAGAGCAAGCAAGTGTGCCGCGCGTGTAAACACATTTATAAATACGTGCTGTTGTATATGCCTTGGTCATACGCAGGTGTAAATGCAGGTGTTGGTGCAGAAGGAAAGTGTGTGAAATTCGGAAAACTCAGGCAGGTTGTCATTCATTCATACAGCCGCACACGCAGCACAAGTCGTTTAGAGGCGAGTCCAGTTGAGTTGGTGCATACTTTGGCGCTGTGCCAAAACCGTAGTCTTTCAAGGTCGTCGGCATTGAAGTGGGCAATAATAAGGCAAACGTTAGCCGTAAACTTGTAGTCAGCGTAAAACTGCCAAAGTTATTTGTGTGGCAAGTCAACGACGTCGTAAGGTTTATTGGTTTGTGGTGACAGACGTTTATATTATAAAATTGTAGTATGGCGATTAGTTTTGAGAAGCATCGCGCACAAATTGTAGCCGCTTGGAACGATGTGCTCGACGACAAAAGCAGCACTAACTGGTGAGTTTGAGCTTGTTGTTTTTGATTTTGCTTTTGCTACAGTCAAAAAAGTTTCAACTTCCAGGAAAATGTCTGAAAATTTTGAGCCAAGAAATTTGGATCAATATGTATTTCCAGACTTCCCTTTTCTTAAATGCTGTAACAGTTAAATAAACCGTTAGACATTCACTTAATTTGTAATTAAATGACGGTCCAATTTAGAGTTTCAAAACGCTTCAACGCCTTTCACTTGTCTTTTGTTAAATGTTGCATAAATATTTACTTTGTGACGAACGCTTTTAATTGTTTAAATACTGTAAATATGTTTGTACTGTATGTGTGATTGCATTGTTATGAGTAAGGCTATACTTTTACGTGCATATTTGCTATATACAGGTGTACATAATAATATATACACATGTAGATATGCTACTCATTTAAAAAATATGCAAGAAAACCGGAAAGGTGTAAAAAGCTGTAAACAGTCATTCATTTCAACTTGATTTTGATATTGCAGCTGATTTTGAAATCAAAAGTCTAGCTTGTAAACAGGAGTTATAAACATTAAAGTATTAGAAATTTTTCAACAAAATCCCTTGTTAATTAAAATGATTGTGTGGCATCTGTGCAATTAGAGACAATCCGCACTTTTGGCTAAAGTGTTTTTATATGCATTATAACAACAAAAACAATAAATAAGAGTTTTTAAATTTTAAGAATTCTATATTAAAATAGTTTCTTTGTATAGAAACAGATGTCACCTAGTTTCAAATAATTTTTACATATTCATGTTGCAGCAAGTTTCCACTCCCAAACACAATATAAATCTCTTTTGGAATGTGTGAAAAAATCACTGACTAGCACTTTCTGGCAAACAGTAAAAAAAAGTGTTACTTATGACAATGACTACTGAATGACCCCCATGTTGCAAGTTGCAACAGCAGTAAATCCACTAACGAATAGAGTTTCGTAAAAGCGTCCGTATATATGTATGTATGCTCATATGTTAATACATATGTACATTTATAACACCGTATGTTTTATGTAACCATTCACACAATTGAATGTACGTATACACACATGTACCTATGCACATATATTGCATGTGCATTTCTGCCATAATATGCCATGTGAAAGTCAGCCGAGTTTTAATTAACTCTCCTAACTGTTGAGTTGTGAATTTGAAATTTCCTATGCACATTTTTTGAGCGACTTCAATGCCTTCTGTGCCCTCAATTTTTCATTAGTGGTTACTACGCTGAGTTTCCTGTACTACATGCCTAGTGCCTCGTGTGTTAACTGCATTCGAGTTGCTGCACAAAAATTTAATTATGCCACAATTAATGTCAACTCGGTGAATGCATTTGTATGCCTTTATGCCCTTTGAGTGGTGGTTGCCTGCCAGTGTGCACTTTGCTTAGTCGTTTAAGATAATTTGATATTTTTATTTCACTGCTTTTCCATACTTACAAATACACGTTTTTTATATAAAATGTATACAAACATGCGCACATACATATGTATATGTGTTAGTGTTTAATAATATGTGCAATTTGCTCTTCCGCAGGTCACTTTACGGCTACGAAGGTCAAACGAATGAACTGAAAGTGGTGGGCAGTGGCGAAGGTGGCGTGGAGGAGCTATGCGAGGATCTGAATAGCGGCAAAATTATGTACGCTTTTGTGCGTATTGAAGATCCGAAGACGGGTTTGAAAAAGTTTCTACTCATCAATTGGCAGGTTAGTAATAAAACCATTAAGAACACAACGAAGGCATTATCCATCTTCGGGAATAATCTGAGCGTTATTTGTTAATACAAAAGAAGAACAACCCTAATTTTGATTGCACCGAATACTCTCAAATAAAAAAGTTTCAAACAAGAAGTTGATTTTGATTGGTCAGTTTGAACAATTGGTCCGGAGATTAACAGATATTTCGTCTAGTATAGAGTATAGAGCCACAACACAAACCTGAAGTCGCAATGCGGTAGTACTTGTGTACAAAATAGACACGACAGTAAGGTTATAAGAAACCGGAACGGACTCGGTTTTTTTTTTTCATTGCACTTCGTACGATAATAAGATGCCTCATGCTGTCTCCCGTTTGACATCTTCATATTGAAGCTTGCAATCTTTCGTTTAAAAAGCACAATGCACTCATTTGCAAGCAGTTTCTGCTAAGATGCCTTCGTTGAAATCACCCTTACAGTTCTGCTCAGAGCGAAACTGCCTCCTAGGGGCATGAAAAGGTTATTCTTTAATTACGCCGATCTGAGTACGGAAGCAAATAATTTCAGACCCGCACTGTACGCCATTCACAGTGTAGCAATTAACATATTCACAGACTCCCTCTCAGTGAATGGCGTACTTGAGTTTAACCACCACCCTTTCCAGTCGGAGAGCACGATTTCTCACGAATTTTTATTTGCCCGGAAAATGGATCCGATTATGTAAACTCGACAACGGAAGCCTCGGTTCCCTTTTTAAATTTCGTTTTCTGGAATCTATTTTAATAATAGAGTAAAGTAAAATAATATATAAACATTTTAACATAACATAGTTTTTTTTTTTGTTACTTTTTATAAATAAATCTTTCATATTTTTGTTTTCTTATGAAAAACCAAGCGCAACTAATTTTTTTGGTAATTTTATCCAAGATTTAAAAAAATTTTTATTGCCGATAAGTAAAAAAAAAACAGTCATAAGAATAATGGGTTCAGTTATTAATAATCATGGAAATATTTTGTAAACAACGATGACGGCCGACATCGTGGCGATAAGCTTATCTTTTACAATAAATGTTTTATTTATTCCCTTTCCCATATCTTATCGAAACTTGAGGTTGGATTTATTGAGAATAAACACTTTAATCATGTTGCTCCGTTATTTTCTTGATTAACGTATTCTTTGTTTTTGTTGCATTGCTTGCAGGGGGAGGGCGCGCCAGTGCTGCGGAAGGGCACTTGTGCCAATCACATACACGATGTTGCTAAGTTGTTGTCCGGCGCACATTTAACGATAAATGCACGCAATGAAGACGATATCGATGTGGAGCGTTTGCTTAAGAAATTAAGCGCCGTTAGCTCTACGTACAGTTTCAAAGAGCCGCGCGGTGTGCAGGATGAACAGAAGACTCCGGTGGGCACAAATTATACACGCGTCATACCGACAAAGGAGCTAAATCCCAGTGTGATGCAGGACTTCTGGAAGAAGGAGGAGGAAGAGGAGAAACGGCGCTTAGCGGCGGAAAAGGAAGCGAAGCGGCAGCAGCTGCTCAAGCTTGAGCAGGAACAACGCGCACGCGAAGAGAAGGAGCATTTGGAGCGAGAGAAGAAAGTGATTAGCACGTCTAAGTTGCAGCCGGCGCATGTGCCGATCAAAACGTAGGTCACAACGATCAATATTCCTTTTTGAGTTTATAATTATCTTATTATGTGCATTCCAGTTCACCACAACCACTTAGTCCCGAGAAGACTGTTGCCAGTAACTTCAATGTCGGCATAACTGAAGCAGAACGCATGCGCCAACAGCGCAATCAAGAGGCACGTGAACTCATCGGTTCGCGTGTCATTGCCGCCAAAGCGATTTTCACACAAAACACCAGTCAAGGCCAGTTGCAAACCAAGTAATCTCTCTCCCTCAAAGACTTGAAGAAACTTTTATTTATTTACTGTTTATCTTTGCTTTCACAGATTAAATACCGCGCCACCTGCCAAACCTGCGCGCACATCCATCGCGCAACGTATTAACGCCTTTAATCAGCCACAGGCCACTGAACCGGAGCCCCGCAAACCCTCGCCTACACCCGGTAAAGTTGCGCTGTCGAAATTCGAGGATGTCAGTGCCGTTAACAACACACAACAACCACAGCAACATGAGCAACAACAAACGCAGCAGCACCAACCTGCTGTGCACACCAGCACACAACGTGCGCCCTCACCGGCCACAGTCACCGTGCACACATCCACACTAACGCCAACACAGGTGGCAATCGCTCCTGTTGCCGTCGGCGCTGTAGCAGCCGCAGTGGCACCTGCATTGGCCACAAACGCACTGGAAGAGGAGCAACCTGTCAAACCAGAAATTACCGCCATTGCCAATAATGATGATGTGCCCTCAGCAGCTGACGATTATGCTGCCGAAAATGAGGAGCAATATTCCACCATAAAGCGTTCGCCGCACAGCAAATCGAATTCGCTGCAATCGCCAGAGACGTCGTCGTCTAATGCGACCGATACGGCTGTCTATCAGGATCAAGATGATGAGGGTGATGAGCTCGAGGAGGAGGAGGTTGTGCGCACAAAGGTGTCGGTGACGGTGCAACAGCCGCAGTCGGTGAAGAATGGTCTGAGCAGCGCTCTGGACAGAAACGATTGTAAGCGCTTGACGTTTGAGTTAATTGCTTGTGCCTAAATTTGATTACATTTACCCTCTTGCTTGCAGTGACTGATTTGGTTAACGAAGATGACTTTATTTGTCAGGAGTCACTAGGCGATGTTGGGCTGAAAGCAAGAGCTTTATACGATTATCAAGCAGGTGTGTAAATAATCCCTTTATTTAAGCTTGGAAGAGGTAGAATTAGACGACACTAAGACAAAGTCGAACGTAAGGTAATTTCTTCCCAGCGAAGGACTTAGGTGGCGAAATACCACTGGCTCTTCTTCCAAGCGACAGTATTATCAAAAGTGTAAGCTTCACTAAGAAGTTCAAAGTAACCCTCAATAGTAAGGCTGAATGGAACGATTCCGCTCTCGAGCTACTGCTTAGGTATAGTACAATCGAATGGTATACCGACGACTCGAAAGCGTCGGAGGAATTGGTGCAGGAGTCGCAGATCACGCATACCTATGGTAGTTTTCCGAGCATATTCCAAGCAGAGGTCTTTGCTTAAGTCGGTGCGTAGAGATAAACCTTCAACGCAACTATCGCAATGAACCTGTAGTTATACTTAGCGACAGTCAAGCGGCACTAAAAGTCTCCGCATACGAGATCAAATCGCTATTGGTACAGGAGTGCACCCTATGGGTGACAGGTCACAAAGGTATAGCCGGAAATGAACTGGGCGATGAGCCCGTTTCTCAGCATTTACCAACACGGTAGGACCCGAATCGTTTATTGTGGTTGGTATCCATATCATAAAGGAGCTGCTGCGCAAGTTTGAAGAAGTGGGTAGGGAAGGGTAATGATAAAAACTTCATGGCATGCGCCATGCCAAGTTGCTAATGAATAGTTAAAACATCAAAAGGTTTAAATATGTAATCAACCACCCAAGGGACAAACCTCAGGCTACTTGTTGCCTTCTAAACTGGCCATTGCAAGCTCAAGAAGCACTTACATAATATCGTCCGTTGTCAATTTGCGGGGACATGGAACATAGAACTCCAGAACCCCTGCTAATTGACTGCACAGCGGTCTGTCGGCGCAATAGACTTGGTTGCTGTGCAATCCTCATTTATTTGTCTAATCTAAAATAATCTAATCTGATGCCTGGCCGTCCTTAACTAAATTAACTCTTAGTGAGAACCATTTTTAGTTTAAGCCCATTTGAATGTTTTCCTTGACCAATCCAAATATTGTTGAACGCGATAGCTGCAGAGAGGAAGGTCTCTTGAAGGCTTTGAAAGCTTTCCTTCCGGATTTAGAGGTCATTGCGTATTCTTAAGTGGTCCTTTCAGACAGACAGTAAGATCTACCTTTATGGTTTTCTTCGCTTTTTAGCATCATGAGCCAGCTTAATGAAGAGAACCGCTCAAATGGATGTAATTCTTCGTTATTTTAATTCTCAAATATATTATAGCCAAGTATTTGGTATTAATTTTGCTTCGTTTTTTTTTTTTTTTTAATCCAACAGCCGACGAATCCGAAATTACTTTCGATCCGGGCGACATCATCACGCACATCGATCAGATCGATGAAGGCTGGTGGCAAGGGCTCGGACCCGATGGAACTTATGGACTGTTTCCGGCAAATTATGTCGAAATTATTAACTAAAGAAAAAAGGGAATTAATTATATACACACAAACAAACAATAATTGCGTAGAAAAAAAAAAAAAAAAACAAATTTGATGAACAAAAATTTATAGTTTTTCTTATACTTTTTTAAAAGCGAATAACAACAAATGCAACAAGCGAATTAAAAAAATAATTAAAATTAAAATAAATTAAAAAACAATAAAATCTCACCAAAAATTAAAACATTTAATAACAATTAAGCAACTATAATCACCATTGCCGCGCCCTAAATACAGCAACAGCAACAACATTTAGCACAGCACAATTAATGAAATTTCAAGTGAAGCGGTTTAGACACTCCTAATACTACTGAAGCAATTGAATTCTTATGCATTTTTATAGCAACATACATACAATTATATATACATACATCTAGTATATAGTATACATTGATGAGCGCCAACTATTGACTGCAAACAAAAGCAAAAACAACAAAAACTTACATTTATTGAATTGAGCTGGAGACCAACGGCTGCGCTGCACTGCAAACACACGCAAGTTTTTCCGAATCAAATCAAATAAACACTTGCATTAGTACGAAATTTTTCAAACATAAGCAAATTTTACGCACTCACACATACATACACACACCCATATATGGTATATAAAATTTTTGATGCATTTTTAAACAATTTTTCTATACTACATTAAAAAAGAATAAAACTAATGAAAATAAAAAATATAAGCCTAGAAAAAAAATTCCAAAAACAAAAACTATTAAAACCAAGTATTAAAATGTTAAATATAATTTGTTCGAACTGTAAGCGAAAATTATTAACAAAAAAAATTAAAAAAAAAAAAAAAAATTATTAAAAAACAATATAAAACTATTAGTGCCAAGCTGTATAAAAACGACATACACACATACAGACAGACATTGTAAACGATTGCGTTCAGTAAACGAGATTATAATATTTAAATTTTACGTAAAATACACTATGTTACAGCGCCTATTTACAGATTTCGTAAATTTGTTGCCTAAATGTTAAAAAGCGAGTAACGCATAAATAATGTATAAAAAAAACATTTGTGTTTGTTGTGTTAAGCTGGAAAGACAGTTACATTTTGTTGGTGTTGTAGATTTTCTGCTTTCTTAGTCATTTTCTAATTTATTAATCAATGTTGTATTAGCATGTGTTTATTAAAAAAAGTTTTCAATATTTTTAATATTTGTTCATGTTACTTTAAAAAAGGACTTAATAATTAAGGACTAATTTTAAATTGAACTAAGAAAAAAACTTAAAATCAAAGAAATTTATATACTATACATACATATGTGAATATAAAATATAAATTAAAAATTTTAATTAAAATTGAGGAAACAAAATATCCTGAAATACAAAATTAATTAAAATAGTTTTCATATTTAAAAAATTCTAAATTAAAATTCAAGAAACCAAAAAAAATCTAATTAACGTTTCCATTTTTTAGTTTAATTTTTTTAAGAAATCAAAAAATAATTTAAATGCAAAAAATGTAATTACTAAATGTTTTAAATTAAATTAATTTTACAAAAAAACTTCAATCAAAGCTTAGTTATTTTCTTTATATGTATTTATTCTATTTTTTAGTTAATAATATTTTTTTTTTTTTGAATCATAAAATTATTTAAATACACAAAATGTAATTATTAAAAATGTTTAATTAAATTAATTTATAACAAAAAAAAATAAAAAAATACAATAAAAGTTCAATTTCTTCACATACTTTCTTAATTAAAAATTTATAACCAATTTATTAATTAACATTTTTTTATAACCAAAAATTTTTTTGATTAAAAAAAATTAAAATTAATTAAAATTTTATTGATTTCTTAAAAATATTAAATTAATTAAGAAAATAGAAAAAATACTTTATTAAATTTTTTATTAATTAAACTCTTTTTAATTCTTATGATTTCTTAAAAAAAAATTAAAATTTCTTAAAAATGTGTATTAATTTATTCATTTGCTTAAAATTGCTTTATTTGATTATATTATTTTGTTTAAAGTTTAATTTCTTCACATATTTTTTTAATTAATAATTTATAACCAATTTATTAATTAACATTTTTTTATAATCAAACATTTTTTGATTTAAAAAATTAAAATTAATTTTAATTTTATTGATTTCTTAAAAACATTAAACTAATTAAGCAAAATAGAAAAAATACTTTATTACATTTTTTTTATTAATTAAACTCTTTTTAATTCTTATGATTTCTTAAAAAATTTAAAATTTCTTAAAAATGTGTATTAATTTATTCATTTGTTTAAAATTGTTTTATTTTATTATATTATTTTGTTTAAAGTTCAATTTCTTCACATATTTTCTTAATTAAAAATTTATAACCATTTTCATTATTTAACATTTTTTTATAATCCAAAATTTCCTTGATTAAAAAAAATTAAAATTAATTAAAATTTTGTCGATTTCTTAAAAACATTAAATTAATTAAGAAAATAGAAAAAATACTTTATTAAATTTTTTATTAATTAAACTCTTTTTAATTCTTATGATGTCTTAAAAAATTTAAAATTTCTTAAAAATGTCTGTTAATTTATTCATTTGTTTAAAATTGTTTTATTTAATTATATAATTTTGTTTAAATTAATTTTTATGTTTATTTTTTTTTTTTAGTTAATTATTTATTTAACCCAATTTTCTTTTTGTTTATTTTCCATATTAACATTTTGAATTTTGAAAATTTAAAATTTTTTGATTTAATTAAATTTTGTAAAGAAACTATAAACACAACTTAAGCGCTCACACACATATACACACACTTATATACATATCCTAGTTTAAAAACTTTCCTTAAGTTTTCTTATTTTTCTGTTGTAAAACAACAATGCGTCCTTATTGCGTCCTGACATGCGAAATATCAAGAAAGTCAAACCAGTTTTTTTAACTCGAAAATGTTATATTTACAATTTAGCGCAACGGCATTATGTAATTATATTTATGAAAACACTAAAAAACAAATTATTTGCTTTAAAAATACTGCGCATTACTAAACTGTATGCTTGGAACCTTTAAAAGGTGCGGCGTCCTTCATAATTTGTCCATTTTATATACAAACATATACACAAGCCAACCTTTATTAGTATTACTTACGCTGTTAAAACTTATTTCAATACTTAATTTTTGATGTAATGAAATTTTAGAGTGTTTTTATATTGAAAGTAATTATGGTAGGAGGAAAGCTGACGTCATTTATTTGAAAAACTTTGTACTTTTATTCAAAACCTTTTTGTATTCGTTTCCATAATTTTTAGATCTAAGCCGAATATAAGGGAATGAAAAAATTATCTACTACGATTACTAACAATATTTATTGTGAAACAATAATAAGAATTCAATAAAAATAAAAAAAAGTATACATGCATGTTTCGAAAATATGAATTTTGGGTGTTTGATTTTGTCGTTAAAGTCTTAATTTGGGCATCAGATATCTTTCTCTTGGTAAGATAAGTAGTTTGCGTTATGCTAAGACCGATCCAAGTGGTATACCTCCCAAGTGCGCTAGAAATTAAAAACGATTCTTGGAAAAGACCCGTGAAAGGAAGATCGACATGCACCACCTCTTTGTCGAGTTTAAAGAAGTCTTCGACTGCCACTATGTCTGTACTTGATATCCCCGCAAAGCTAATACGGCTGTGTTAGCTGACATTGAGCAATACCAAAAGCTCCGTCAGGTTCGGGAAGGATCTCTCCGAGCCGTTCGATACCAAACGAGGTTTCCCACAAGGCGACTCCCTTTCGTTCGACTTCTTCAATTACTCTTTCAGAAAATAATTCGAGCTGCAGAACTAGACACAGAAGGTACGATCGGCCCGGGCGCAACGTATTGGGGGCGGCAAAACGATTTCGCTGTTTTTTAATAATCAGAAAAGTACTTCAACAAATTTTTTTTACAAAATTTATTATAAAAGATAAAGAGTTGTACACTCACAATGTAATAATCTGAATAACAATGAAAAATATTAATTTTTACTCGAGTACTCTTCAGTCTTGGAATTTGTTTTATATCTTTTGGGTTATATCTTTCTTAAAAATAGTGATAGAACTTAAAGATGCACTTTTCTAGCTTTGATCGCTGCAAAATCACATATCAAATCATTGTAATTTAAAGTTGAAGCAGTTTCACATTCTATTGAGAGAATCGCAAGATTGAACAGTCTACTCTGACTCATGGTCAATCTCAAGTAAGATTTGATCAATTTCTTCTTCTTCTTCTTAATTGGCATAGACACCGCTTACGCGATTATAGCCGAGTTAACAACCGCACGCCAATCGTTTCTTCTTCTGGAGTGTTTTCGTCCATCCGGGCAACATGACCTAGCCAGCGTTGCCGCTGCCTTTTAATTCGCTGAACAATGTCAATGTCGTCGTATATCTCGTACAGCTCAGCGTTCCATCGAATGCGATATTCGCCGTGGCCAACGCGCAAAGGATCATAAATCTTTCGCAAAACCTTTCTCTCGAAAACTCGTAACGTCGACTCATCGGTTGTTGTCATCGTCCAAGCCTCTGCACCATATAGCAGGACGGGAATTATGAGCGACTTATAGAGTTTGGTTTTTGTTTGTCGAGAGAGGACTTTGCTTCTCAATTACCTACTCAGTCCAAAGTAGCACCTGTTGGCAAGAGTTATCCTGCGTTGGATTTCTAGGCTGTCTTTGTTGGTGGTGTTTACGCTAGTTCCAAGATAGACGAAATCATCTACAACTTCAAAGTTATGACTGTCAACAGTGACGTGAGAGCCAAGTCGCGAGTGCGACGACTGTTTGTTTGATGACAGGAGATATTTCGTCTGGCCCTCGTTCACTGCCAGACCCAATTGTTTCGCTTCCTTGTCCAGTCTGGAGAAAGCAGAACTAATGGCGCGGGTGTTGAAGCCGATGATATCAATATCATCGGCATACGCCAGCAGTTGTACACTCTTATAGAAGATGGTACCTTCTCTATTTAATTCGGCAGCTCGAACTATTCTTTCCAGAAGCAGGTATAAAAAGTCGCACGATAGGGAATCGCCTTGTCTGAAACCTCATTTGGTATCGAACGGCTCGGAGAGGTCCTTCCCGATCCTGATGGAGCTTTTGGTGCTGCTCAACGTCAGTTTACACAGCGGAATTAGTTTTGCGGGGATACCAAATTCAGACATCGCGGCATAATGGCAGCTCCTTTTCGTGCTGTCGAAAGCTGCTTTGAAAACGACGAAGAGGTGGTGTGTGTCGATTCTCTTTTCACGGTATTTCCAAGATTTGGCGCATAGTGAATATCTGGTCGGTTGTTGATTTGCCAGGTCTAAAGCCACACTGATAAGGTCCAATCAGTTTGTTGACGGTGGGCTTTAATCTTTCACACAATACGCTCGATAGAACCTTATATGCGATGTTGAGGAGGCTAATTCCATTGTAGTTCTACAAGAGTATGCTCTGGTCTTGAAACCTTCTGTAAGCCGCCGCTTTTTTATGTAGAATTTTCGAGCATTTCCCCTGTCAGCCAGCTTATCAAGCTCTTCATACTCACGCATTTCGGCCTCTTTCTTTTTCTGTCTACAAATGCGTCTCGCTTCCCTCTTCAACTCTCGGTATCTATCCCATCCCGCACGAGTTGTTGTCGATCGTAACGTTGCGAGGTAGGCAGCCTGTTTTCTCTCCGCTACGACACAGCACTCCTCGTCGTACCAGCAGTTCTTTTGCATTTTCTGAAAACCAATGTTTTCGTTGCAGCTGTACGTAAGGAGTTTGAAATGCCGTTCCACAGTTCCCTTATACCGAGTTGTTGACGAGTGCTCTCAGAGAGCAGGAGTGCAAGCCGAGTAGAAAATCGTTCGGCTGTCTGTTGTGATTGCAGCTTCTCGACGTCGAACCTTCCTTGTGTTTGTTGGCGTGCGTTTTTTGCTGCACAGAGACGGGTGCGAATCTTGGCTGCAACAAGATAGTGTTCCTAGTCGATGTTAGGACCTCGGAGCGTACGCACGTCTAGAACACGGGAGACGTGTCTTCTATCTATCCCAAGATGATCGATCTGGTTGGTGGCTTTTCGATCAACCAGCTGGGCAGCGGCACCTTCCCTATTAAGGGACAGGACATTCCAGGTGCATGCCCTCAATTCGTAGTCTTATTTCGTTTGCCATGGTCGTCATCAAAAAGGGGGGGGGGTGCTTTTTCATTGGCGGTGTTTTTTACGTGGCGGGTCCCAAACCCAGCGTACAACCCCATGCATAGGATGTTTCGCCTTCATGCTTTAGCTCGCCTTCAAACGGATGTTCTTAGGTTACCCAGAGGATAGTTAGTCAAAGACCGGAAGTCGTGAGCTGCTTGAGTCATATGTAAAAGAACAGTTTCTGGCCACTCCCAAGTGAATGGTGATCAGAGAACTTTTCTCACTTGCGTGAACTTCTACACATGACTCCGTCCTCCTTGAGATTCTTGATCAATTTAAGTTTTCTAAAAGATTTTTCACAAGATGCAACTGATACAGATATAGTGAGTATTTGCATGGCTTCTAGTTCCTCAAATTCATATACTTAATACCGAAGATATTTTGCAAAAATTCACTTTTGTTCGAACCACCTCATGAAACTTGTAGGTAGGCAGATAAAGGGGGGCGGCAGAACACCCTTTGGCCCCGGGCGCCCGAAGTTGTGGGTACGCCACTGTATAAAAAGTCTCTTCGACCCTGCATATATAATCGAATAGGGAGCTGATTGCTTATCAAGATCCTGGAATTATTCATAGTGATGAAAGTGGGTACGCATGAAAGAGCGGAGTACGGAAAAGAGCTGAGGTCTCAGGGCAAACCTAAATTTAATTTTAATCGGCTGTTTAGTTACATTGCTGATAGTCTATTAACTTCTTGGTAGCGTGAATCATTGTGAGGACTCAAAATATTTTTACTAAATCTTTTAAGTGAATTCTAAAGAGTGTTTTCTGGTTGTCGTGCTTGTTTTTGCGACAATAACGACATTCAAAAGGGGCGAAGTAATTTAGATAAATTCCAATTTGATCTCAAATATACCCTTTATACATCTTGGTTCTTATTAAATTCACCAATTTTTCTAAAGTAATACATTTATAAATCCGGATCTTATTAAGCCCCAAAAAATACGCGGAGGTTTAAAAATTTGGGAGTTACAACGTTTGTCCCAAGGATTTTTTTTTTTTTTTTAAAACAAAACCAATAAAAAATTTTTGAGTCAAGTGATAACACACGCTGTCTACTGTGTGTCTTTTGCCCGGTTCATTGAACTTTAATTGGATCAAAGCACTTTGTTTACATTCGTATAAGGTCTCGCGTGCAAATCGGATTTATATCGCTTTTATTGGCATGTCACAGAAGTGATATCAAGGACAAGAATTAGCATAACTCATTCATTGATGAACGCGCGGCTCGTAGAAGTCCTTTCACCTGTAAATTTTTGCCGCTGACACGCGCATGACATCGGCCGACTTGTTTATAAACAACATATTTGCAAAAGCTAGAGAAAAGCGGGAAAAACATATTTAAAGTGCACACCCTTACATATTGAGGCAACCTTTTCGATGTAATAAATAGCCTCAGGTGGCTGAAGGAAGGTCAGCCATGGCATTTCTGATGGGGGAGCGTCGCTCTGCTCTTCTACGGTTGCTCGTCCTTTTTGTTTACCTTTCGCTCTTTGAATTGTCAAGGAACTAATTTTTCGCGCCACTTTTTCGCCGGTAGAAATAGGGGGCTGACAAAGACTGAAAGTGAAATTTAACAAGTCCTTCGAATCTTTATCAAAATACGCACCGTTTGCTTAGCAACCAACCAATGGTCGACTTGCTGTTAAATCAATGGAATTTTTCAGTGAGTTTAAGTAAAGCGCAAGTTTCAGCAGAATTACAGTTCTTTAGAAAGTGTTGCCCATTAAAAACAGTTATAATTATAAAAATAATCTCTTAAAAAAATCTGTGGAGTCAACCGGAGCTACAGCTTAAAAGTTTTGCCGAGATTTTCCACTACCCTCTGCTTCGAACTACAAAAAGTTTTGAAATTTAATAGAAGACCACGTAACTTTTTTCGAGCTCACAGAAGGTTAAGTAAAACCTGAAATTTCCTTATAAAAGCTACCTCGAACGATGTCGTAACGTGAATAGACATACATCTCAAAAGTACAATGCTCCCATAACTTTCGTTAATATTAATAAGGTCAGTCGCGGTGCCTATCCGTGCCCGTTTCTCAACTTGGACCTTTGACTTGAGCTTGGTCCGACACCATGGGGAATACGGAGAGTAATGTGACGAGTGGCGTCAAGAAGCAAGCTGGCGTCTCTACACAAGCGCTTTACAAGTTTGTAAATCTCAAAGGCGGTGGTCTCTTGGTGGATATGATGAAGCGGGCGTGTCAGACGAAACAATTCGCGGAAATCGATCACGCAATTAAAACGAAGGTCGAACCGTTTCTCTATAATAAAGGCGCAGGCCGTTACTTTCCAATCTCAAAATTGGTGCTCTTACGTAATAAGGAGCGCGCGCGCACTAAACAACTGCCCGAGATCAGAGCGCTGGAAAATCCAGATGAAGACTTTAATATACACGATTACTGTACAGAGGTTTCGGAAGCCGAATATATATCGAATCCGAGCGCCTACCGTTTTGTGTGCTGGAATTTGAATGTGAGTAGTAGTGGTCTCTGTAGCCTGTCTTGCGCAAGTAAAGTGCTTTTTTTGCAGGAACGCGGCGCTGTCGGTGAGACCATTTTACATCTCTGTCTGCTGAATGCCTCATCATTGCATGCGGATCTGGCCAAACGTCTGCTCAAATGGTATCCCAAACTCATACTCGATGTCTATATGTGCGATGAATATTATGGTGAGAGCGTGTTACATATCGCGATCGTTAACGAGGATCCGGCGATGGTTAAATATCTGCTAGACGCTGGCGCAGATGTACAAGAACGGTAATAGGTAATGCGAAGCGTATAACTACAGCTAATACACATCTGTGATCTTCTTAGTTGCTGTGGCGCCTTCATGTCCGCCGAGGATCAGAAACCTTCACGTTACGACTCGCCCGATCATGAATATGTCGGCGTACAACCGATGACCAACTACGATGGTTACGTCTATTGGGGCGAGTACCCAATGAGCTTTGCTGCCTGTCTCTCACAAGAAGATTGTTTTCGCTTGGTGTTGGCGCGTGGCGCTGATCCCAATCTGCAGGATACCAACGGCAATACTTCGTTGCATATGCTGGTTATATATGAAAAGATCGAAATGTTCGATGTCGCCTATGAGGTAGGCACCAATATACACTTACGCAATGTGCAAAACCTAACGGCGCTTACGTTGGCTGCGAAACTGGGGCGTGTCGAGATGTTCTTCCATATATTAAGTATTGAAAGGGAGATATATTGGCAGCTGGGTAGCATTACATGTGCGGCGTACCCATTGTCGATGATCGACACGATTGATGTCGAGACGGGGAATATCAATAAAGATTCGGTACTGAACTTCGTAGTCTTTGGTGTAAGTCGTTTTTGGAAGCCAAATAGACTCTCGATAAAATTTTCATTATAAACTTGCAGGACAAACTGGAGCACTTGGAGTTGCTAGACGGCGTAGTTATCGATTTGTTGAAGACCAAATGGGAGTCCTTTGTCAAGTCGCGCTTCTACAAACAGTTTTATATGTTCTCTTTCTATTTTCTCTTCTCGTTAATAAGTTTCATCTTACGTCCCGGACCGTCTGACAAAAATGAAGACGATGATGGCGAAGAGGTTGATAGCGGCGGTGTAGTGGCTTCTAACCCGCAAGCCATAAATTATACTGCTGCATTGCATAGAGGAGATAAGTGGATACGGCGTTTGATCAAGCGCGCAATCGACAAGATGGAATATAGTGAGCTGAGTCTGAACTCTACACTTGGGACTGAGTTAATCACGATTTTTTAAACTTCACAGAAACCTTTTGGTTAAACTTCACCGACTACTTCGACGATAATGATGTGGAACCAGTGCCACCTTGGTGGGCGAGTTATGCCGAGTGTCCGCTAATGAACATGGAATCGGACTTAGCGAAGGTTGCTTATGAAGATCATATCAATGTCGTGTGTGATTAACGAAAACTTTCTGCTCTTTTAGGTACGAATTGTGGCTGAAATCATCATATTCTTTGGCTCGATTTTATACTTATTGGCAGCCCTGAGAGAAGCGCGATTTTTGGGCTATAAGATGTTTGTCGAGAATATGGTAAGGTTCCATTCTTTCATATGAGGATTTTTTCTTTCTAAATTTCTTATCCATCTAAAGATGACTGCACCCTCTAGGGTCATGTTTTTGTTCTCCTGTGCGCTCATGATGACTATACCGTGGCTGAGGTTGTCCTGCATGACCGAGATTGATGACCATGTGGCTGTCTTTATTATGCTCACTACGGCGCCTTACTTTCTATTCTTTTGTCGGTAAATTCTAAAAAAGATCTTTGCTAATATTGCTAAAGTCATGCAACTAAATCCTGATTTTCAGTGGTTTCAAAACTGTCGGTCCTTTCGTTGTGATGATCTATCGCATGGTCATGGGTGACCTTATACGTTTCGTTTCCATCTATCTGGTTTTCGTGATGGGTTTTTCACAAGCTTACTATATTATATTTCTCACATTCGACAACCCGGCAACACCAGAGGAAATCGACGATTCCGAGTCAAATCCAATGCCTTCCCCAATGGAATCCATAGTGGCTATGTTTTTGATGTCGCTCACCAATTTTGGTGACTACTTCGGCGGCATGGGTTCCACACAGCACGAATATGAAGCGAAGACCCTTTTCTTTCTCTTTATGGTGATTGTCAGCGTGTTGTTGGTGAACATGTTGATCGCTATGATGGGTAACACCTATCAAAAGATCGCCGAGATACGCAACGAATGGCAACGTCAGTGGGCGCGCATTGTACTGGTAGTGGAACGTAGTGTACCGCCGGCGGAACGTCTAAAGAATTTCATGCATTACAGTCAACCGATGTCAGATGGACGACGCGCTTTGGTACTTCGGCTGAATATGAGCGTAAGTGTGACGGATATAATTTTAGTTCAGTTTCTTTAAAGTGTTTGTTTGTAGGATGAGGACAAAGAAGAGATGAAGGAGGTGCAGGAGATGAAACGCATACATCAACGGTTTTCCAAGAAGCGACAGGTTGAGCGTGAGGCCCGTGCTCGCAAGAGACAAGAGGAGTACGAAAAGTTCTTCGGTTCAAAACCGCCGGGTGATAATAATAATACCTGAAGAGAGATTATTGGAAGTATGGACCTGAATTTTATAGATGTTATGTTTGTAGTATAAGTAGGTATCAACAGTTATCGGTCGTAGCTAGGTAAAGTCTGAAAATTTCTGAACATGATATGTATGTACTAAATATAATAGATTTGTTTAGATAAATTAAAATTGACAAAAATCGAAATTAAAAACCGTTAGTTTGTTTTATAGTATATAAAATTATTCTCCTTTTATTTTCGGATATCGCGACGTTTATTCAAACTTTTCCAAGCCTTAGTTCTTTTTTATTTTTACATAATTAATACTCTATTTATTCCCTTGAAAAGTAGATAGCGGCGTTATTCTGTTGAATATCTTGTTCGCTGTTCATTTTGGTTGGAGCATAAGATATTTTTGATCTTCCATTAATAAAAAAAGACACTTCCACAGCCAAAGGTTCTACTTAACCTTGGTTCCTATTTTTGTACCGTCAGGATCGGCGAGTCTAAACTTTTTCCGTCGGAAAAAAATCACATTTATCCATTCTAATGTCTACTTCATGTGCATTTTTGCGTACTGTAACCTGGCATCCTTATGACTTTTATCAAGGGTGATGATTTCGCTTGGCGATGAGTTTAAAATTTCTGGAAGCCGAAGTTTTTTAATAGCAAGATCAAGTTTTGCTAAAAATTATGAAACAATTAAGTTCTGTTTTGTTGTCTGTCGTTCTGTAATCTTTTGCATTCCTTTAGTTTTCTGCTCCAAGCGGAAAAATTTAATAACAAAATCAGAAGACTAAAATGTCAAATGTTATCATAGAAATCGGAATTTTCAAGTTATGTTAGAAAGAATTGAAACCATCGACAGCTTCGGCTATCGCCAACCAAGGAATAAATCTATTTACTAATTTAACCCCTTGTTGACCAAACCAAGAATAAAGACAATAAAAACAATAAAAAAATGTAAAGGACATCTTAGTATAAAAAAGGATATGGTGCTTAGAAGTACCGTCGGGCTTGAGGAGCTCATATTTTTCATACATTAATGCCATGATACTCGGAGAAACAGTTCATTTTTTCATTGCAGCACAAAAACATTCCGCAGTGTTGACATTTCGAATGCGGCTTTGACTGAATTTTTTTTTTAACTGCACATTTCACATCTTCTTCGACTTTCACCAAATGTTGGCCAATGTATCCCTAAATTACCTAATCGGGCATCTTTCGGTACCGACTCACTTTTACCACGACGTTTTTCGCTAGCGTATGTTGATGCAAGACTCAATCTGCGTTTGTTGGCACCAACATCCTTTTGCGTCATTAAGCCTTGTGCAACTGACCGCCTATATTCTAGTAGAGTAATCTTATCATGGATTTGACAGTATACTACAATGTAGTAATTAACGAAAGTTATTTCCAAAAGCCTCCAAAACAATCTATGCCACCATTTTTTCGATCGCCTGCCTATACCGTGGGCACAGCACAGCTAATCTGCATGGTCCACTCCACCCATAAAATAGTTATAATCTTTAATCACAGTTGGGCATTGGACTTGTATTGCTTGGCCTTTACGACCTCTTCTCTGGACACTCGTTTTTTCAGTGCCATGGAAATTGGATGCCAATAGTATCGGCTTTTTATCGATCCATTTGAAGAAAGTTACAACGTTCACAGTTGTTCGTGAATCGAATTCTCCTCTTTTCATTTTCTGGTCCGATTTCATGTTTGAAGGAAGTCCTTTCCGATTTCTTCTAACTGTCCCGCATGCAAACACTTTCCGCAATTGGAGAAATTCGAGTAGCCTAACTAGCGTAAAATAATTATCAAAGAACACGTACTTGTTCTTATCCCATTCCTCTTCTGTGAGAGATAAAACTACTCTCTCCCCGAGACCATAGCCTTCGTATTTTTCTTCGACAACTTCATCCTTTCCTTGGTATACAGAGAGCTTTTTGATATAACCCCGTTGATCCGCCAAGCACCATAATTTATAACCACGCTTAATTGGTTTCATAGGGCAATATAGTTTTATGGCACTTCTACCCTGAAAAGAATCATGGATTCGTCAACTGATAGCTCCTTCGCTCCATAGTATACCTGTTGAAAACGTTGATTGAGAGCTTCAATCATAGGGCGAATTTTGAATAGCCGATCCTTATTGTTTTCCGGAATTTTAGAATTATCATTTACATGCAAAAAACGTTAAATCAAATCAAATCTGTTTCGGGACACATCTTTTGATATTACGGGGACTGCCAGATCTTCACTGGCAGCTGATGGTAACCCATATAAAAGTTTATGCCGATAAATGCCAATAGTTCTTTTTTTTGTAGATTCAAAGTTTTATTTTTTTACCGCATATAAATTTGAATGAAATATGATTCCCTCTATAATGGCTTCCATATAAGACACGAAAAATTGTGTTGGCGTTTCCATATCCTCAAAAAAACCAGTTACTGGTCCCTCTACTGAGTCAAATTGTGAAACCACGGTGGGTTTCTCAACTTTTTTCCATTTTCGCAACGGTTCTTCAAAAACTGTGCTTCGGAAATTTTCCGGCAAAATATTTGTCTCTTCATTTTCTTCTTCCTGAATTTGATTTAGAACTTCAATCAAAAACTGATCTTCATCGTTCGGTGAAGTCATCGCCTCTTCATCTTCATCCTCACTCTCAATATCCGTATCTTGTGCATTATCAATTGGAGTTTCTTCCAAAATGGAAGCAATTTGATTTTCTGTCAAAAATCTGCCGTGAACTCCAGCCATTATATTATATTATCTGTATAAACCTGTATATAAGGAAATCAGTGTTGTGTGTAAAAAACAAGGGCCAACAGAGCCCGACGGTACTTACAAAAAATCAAATATCACTGGTAAACAAAAAAGTTAGACTCCTTTGCGTCTTCAATCATAAATGCCAAATTAACAAAACTTTAAGTTCTCTTATTTCCTGGAGAAATTTTAAGAACTTTGCAATATACATATAAGTACACTTTTTTTTACGACCGCACTATGGAAAACACTAACTTGAAATGAGCATAGGGAGTGAAAAATTCACGAATATTACAAAAAGTACTGTTAAATGTGTGCTTTATTTTGTACTTTAAAGTACCGTTGGCCTGCTTGCAGCAAGAAGTTCAGCGATTCTGTTTAAAACAGAAAAATTCGAAGTGGTACTGGAGAGTACCGTCAGACAAGAAGGAGTTAATATTTGATTAAAGAAGCTATTGCGAAATAAAGTCCCGTCTTTATGGTCCTGAGGTAAGTCTCGAGTAAAATTATCATCATTTGTAAGAAAAATGTCTATTCTTCTGATCACTTAGCAACTTCAATAAAATACATAATTTTTTATATTTTTTTCTTAATTATTTAGTCTTGTTATATTTTCGGTGCTCGTTGAAAATATAATTCGTATCTATTAATACCGTATTTGAGTTATGAAATTACCTTTGTTTTTGGATTTTACGTACAGAAATGTTATTTATTATTAATAATTTATTTACCTCTGATAATATTTTACAAGATATATGCAAATTATAAAGAAAATAATTGGTATTGGAAAGGTTAATAATTTCAATATTAATAATTTTATCTTTAGTAAGCTTTAAAATATCTTCCAAGGGACGGTAATATTTATATTTTAATGGGCGGAAAAAAGGTTTTCATTTCATTCAGTGTTCATCTACGTATTATTCATGAAGGAAATCAATTTAACTTAACAGTTCACAGCGACTTTTTTTTTGTTTTAATGCCTTGTCTACCACTAAAATCAGTAGTAATGTGAGTGCTTGAAAAGATACCAAATGAGTGAATGCCAAAAATCGTTCATACAGTTTACGTAAAAATACTGGGGCTTTACAGGACTTAGGTCATATAAACTACCCAAAATTTTAGACATTTTCATTTAACATTTCGGTTACTGATACTTCAAGATACAAGCACCTGTTTAATCGAGGTTTAACGATGTTGAATAGTAATCCAGTACAGATATCCGGAATAATGAAACTCTCAGAGCAGTGAATTATTGACATATAGTATATATTAGGGTGTTTTTTAACTATTAATTTTTTTCAATCCCGTCATGAAATTTCCTTGGAAATACCCTAAAAAAAAATTCCCTTTGAGCTGCCTTTATGCCGCTATGTCTGAATTAGGTATCCCCGCAAAACTAATACGTCTATGAAAGCAGACGTTGAACAAACTCGCCGGGCCGTTCGATACCAAACCAGGTTTCAGACAAGCCGACTCCCTATCGTGCGACTTCTTCAATCTACATACTTCTGGAGAAAATAATTCTGAGCTGAATAGAGAAGGTACCATTTTCTATAAGTGTTTACAGCTGCTGGCGTACGCGATGATTGGCCCCAACAACCGCGCCGTTAGTTCTGATTTCTCCAGACTGGTTAAGGAAGCGAAACGTATGGGTCTGGTCGAGGACAAGACGAAATATCACCTGCATCAAACAAACATTCGTTGCACTCGAGACTTGGCTTCCATGACACTGTTGACAGTCATGATTTCGAAGTCGTAGATAATTTCGTCTATTTTGGAACCAGCATTAACATCAATAACAACGCCAACCTCAAAATCCAACACAGAATAACTCTTGCCAACAGGTGCTACTTCGGACTAAGTAGACAATTGACAACTCTCTCAGCAAACAAAAACAAACTCTACAAGTCACTCATCAAAAGTTCTGCGGAAGATTCATGGTCCTCTACGCATTGGCAACGGTGAATATCGCACTCGATGGAAAGATGAGCTATATGATATATTCGACGACATTCACAAACAAAGTTCAGCGAATTAAAAGACAGCGGCTACGCTGGCTAGGTCATGTTGTCCGAATGGACGAAAACACTCCAGCTCTGGAAGTATTCGATGCAGTACCCGCCGGGGAAAGCAGGAGAATGACCTTGGAATCTCCAATTGGCGCAAAGAGCGAAATGGAAGAACGACTGGCGCGTGTTTGTAAACTCGCGTAAGCGGTGTCTACGCCAATAAAGAATAAGAAGAATTGGATTTCGGTTTGATTATTACTTTTTAGAAGGTAATATTGGAGTACTTTGTATAAACTTACCATTTGGAGACAATACAAAATTAATTACAGAAAAGTGGCGGAAGCAGTGTGGTGGACTTAATCAAGTTTTTGAACCAAGAAATCAAAGGCACACTAAATGTATGATAAATATGTTATTTATTTACAAACAATCAAGATTTCGTTTTGTTTTAAGAAGTCAGTGTTTCGCTTATTTCAAACTTTACTGCAAGTTTTTCGCAAAAGTGTACTTTGGAGAAGCTAAAACATGATTATATTTAATTTTTTGTAACTTTTAAAATTTCTCGTTATAATTTTGTGAATTTTTAGTATTTATTTAAGTTTTTCTCCATTTTTTTATAAAAATAGTTTTTTTTTATGATATCTGTATTATCTTCTGTAATTGCTTAGGCACCGTGTGTTAATGTTTGCTGTTTATTAACGTAATTTTTTATTTCATTTTTTCCATTTTACTCATACTATAATATTTGATCTTTACTGTTTCTTAGTATTTTTAATTTTTAGTATTAAGATTAGTATGTTTAGTGCAAGAATATTCGTTAGATATTTCCTTTCCTGGTATTAGCAACAAAAATAGTATTTTCTAATGATTACATGCTAAAATAACGGTACTTAATATTAAATTTTCTACCAAAAAATAATTCTGATAAATATTTTTATGTTACTTATGCGGAACACCCAGCTGACAAAGACGTGTCTTTCGAAGTTTATAATTGGAAACGAAGATAACATTTCTACTTCTCACACAGGCAATGTATGTATGCTATGTCATCTTATGATGGATGTATATATAGTATGTATATACTATGCTTGATATTCAAAATTACGATTAACGGTAAACCCAAAAGATTCTGACGATCTCTCGGACATGCAACTCAGGCATTACATTTAAGGGTGGATTGGCTGTTGTATAGGATATCATACCTGTATATCATGTAAGAAACATGCAGAACTGTTCAGAAAGTCCAGCAATTATTAGTGGATGTTATGCGATAGGTCCTAGTATAGTTTGCAAAAAACTCCTCAGTTTTAATAAATGAATACTTCTAAAAACATTTCCAAGGACTCATAGTTCCGTTATAAATTGCCGGTATCGGAATCGCGAAAGATTTAAGCTATTGAAAATCATACTACCATGGCATTTGGTATGGTATTTGAAAAAGAGTTTCATAAAAAGTTACTACATTTGAGAGCAATAGGAATTGGAGAAAACCATCAATTGATCGAATATTCAATTTAATTTATAAGTACGAGTATATCAGCTCTTTCAGAATTTGTAAACAATATTTGATAATGTATCAGATTTCAAGTGAAATAAAAAATCAACTTTGTATATGGTTTGAATGCCGTTATAAAACCGAAACTATTGCGAACTATGTAACTGTACCTTAATATTTGGTCTTGGAATTCAATGGTCCGTTATTATTACCACATGCTATTGGATAAATTGGTGCCTGTTGTCAACGTTTTATGCTAAATGGTAAGTACACCCTAGGTTTAACTAAAGTGGACATAAGTCAGATGATTCCACTGAACTCACTATGGCTGTTGGGACCATGAAAAAATATTTATAAAATAGCACGAACATTTTTCTTTGACTTCACAAAATTTCATCGATTTATCTCCAGTAGTTTATAAGAAAATTTTACAATTTTATTGTGCTCTAAATTTCACCTTCAATAACTTTAACAAAAAAAAAAAAAAAGAATTTTGACGAAATATTTATATCACGGGGTATGCGTTTGATCCCCTTCCCAATGAACTACTAGTTTTTAAAATCGGAGATTTTTTCGAAATTTTCAAGGACCACTTGACGTGATTTGACCCATATTGGTTTCCACGGTTCGTTCACATAAATTGGTTTCTGAGCATAAACTGTCCATATCCTTTGTTTGCCACAAAAATCTCCGCAATAAAAAAATCTATGTAATTCTCTTCATTTTTCAGGATTTGTGGGATTTACAATATATCGATTGTGATTAATTGTCTCAAAACCGTTTTGTATTATATTTGATCGATATTTTTTTTTACATTTCTATTAGAAAAAAAAAATAATAAACATCAAACTATTTTTTACAATTGTGTGGCTATAATCGTTATACAAGAATTATTATATATTTATCGCCATCATCAGAAAAAATCTAATAATTTTTATAGCCAAAAATTAAATAAGAACAGCAACTTTCGATAACAAAACATCCTATGATCGAAATCAAATCACAAAAAATATGTTTGTTACTTTAAGACCTTAATTTAACGCTTAGATTATATCATAACCAGAATAATGTGAAAAACAAAAAAAAAACATATATTTTAAATATTTTTATTCTTATTTATTATTATTATTTTTCGTCCAATAAACGCAGTGCCTGTCGAGTAGGTCGCTTCGGCTCCGAAGCAGAACTCGTGTGGTTTACTAGCGCTCGCTAAACATCTCACTTAAATTTACGAAAAATATTGTTTTTTTTGCCTAAAGCACTGCGCAGCATTCCTTTCAACATTTTCTAAAATAATTTGTGGCATAAAATAAAAACGTATATAAGTAAGTATATATTTTTTTTCTTAAATTTTCGTTAAATTTCTAACACAACGAATTTTACATTTATTTAGATGTATGAAACTAAGTTTTTTTAGGACTTTCGTTTGGTGATGCTATGTAAACGCTTTGAAAATGAGGCTGAGTAGGAAGAGGAGCTCACGGCGCCTGATGAGCTGCGCTGTTGCAATCATCATTTGCTCGCCTCCGCCTCAGCCTTCGACGACACTTCGGTTGCGGTGGCTTCCGCAGCCGGGACATCGCTACTGGCTACTGCTTCCTTGCTGCTCGTCTCGGCAGCATCCACACTCTTCACATCACTGGCGCTTGCTGACTGTTCGACTTGCATGCCCTCTGGCGGTGGCAATGGTATGGGCGCTTGAATTTGCTTCGCATCAGCTGGTTCGGGCTCGGCTGCAGGCGTCTCTGCAGCTTCAGTTGCGACCTCAACAACTTTCTCTTTTGAAGCGCTCTTGCGTGTCGCAGCCTCTTCGGTCTGCATTGGTTCTGCGGCACCGCTTGACACGGACTGCTCAGCGGCTTCGCCACCTTCTGTAGCCTGTTGTGCAGCTTTAGTGTTCTCGTTTGCTTTCGCTTCGAGCACATTGATGGATGCCTGTATGCATTTGATGGCCTCTTTACGCGCTAGACGTATGCTGTCCTTGCCATTTGTATCGATTGTGTCCAACTTAAGTAGGTTACGTGTCAGCATTTCGTCAAGATAGACGTACTCTTTGTCTTGACGTGTGCCCGTGAAATTCTCCACTTTCGCCATGAGATCGAGGACATCGCGTTGAATGTCTTGGATTTTGCTGATTGAGTCTAGCGTATGTGGAGTTTGTGGTGGCATGCCACCTGCGGCTGCACCCTGTTGAGAAGGCTGCTGCTGAGTATTTAGTGGAGTTGGACGGTGTTGTTGATGTTGCGGCTGTTGTTGTTGCTGTGGTTGTGGTTGATACTGTTGCTGCTGTTGTTGTGGCGGCACAAATGCTCGAGCTGAAGCACTAGCCGTAGCTTGTGTCTGACCGGGCGCGCTATTTTGATTTGGTATTTCCTTGTGTGCGTTAATGATCGGCTCAGAACGACCCTCCACAAAGATTGGTATAGTGCGCACATAGCTGCCACCCGGGGTTTGTGGCGGTGGTGGGGTCTGTTGTCGTTGCTGTGGATGAGGTTGTTGTTGTGGCGGGTAATAGGCCTTATGGTATTGCGGTTGCTGACCAGCATTGGCGCCAGTCTGCACATGTGGACTAGTCTGTGTGCCGAATTGTGAGTGTCCCGCCTGTGGTGGCGGTGTCTGGCGCTTGCCATTCACTGGCACCTGTTGCTGTTGTTGTTCTTGTGGTGGCGCCGAATGCGCGCGTATACCTTGTTCCGATTCCAGAGCTGACTTCACACCCATATCGACTGTGTTACGTAGCCCATGTTGTTGTAGATTATCAGTATAAGCTTGTGGTGCAGCGCTGTCCACCTGATCGCCGTCCTTGCGGACAGTGGGATCTTCAGTTTGTATGGCGGCGTCGCAAAGTTTCTTCGATGGCGACTGTGGTACGCCAGCGCCGTTTGGTGGTGAAGCGGGTACGTATGATTGATAGTAGGCGGGACCGCCACCCTGTACTGGCACTTGTTGTGAATGCTGAGAGCTTTGTCGGCGTGGCAATGTGGCGCTTTCGTCACGTCTGTGACCAAAACCGTCCGGTATATATTGACGGAATTCTGAAGGCAGGCGATTAAAAAAGTCATCATCACGGCCCATGTGATCGGCAGCACGTCGACGACCAAGCGAGTTGAATTGGGGAAAACCAAAATCTATAGTGCCACAAAAGAGGAAAGAGAAACTTTAATCAGCGCAAATTTTACAAGTGTCGTTATTTTGTTGTGCTTACGTGAGTTGTTGAAGCCACTGAATGGGTCGTGCATGCGGCCCAAGCGACTGCGTGGAAACATGTCCATATCCATATCCATGTCCATGTCCGGTTCGAAACCAAAGCCCTGCTGAAAAAGACAAAAAAGTAGGCGCAAGCTTCAGTAAAATGTTGTGGGAATAAAAAATTAAAATTTAAATTTAATCTTTTTGATGAATGAAATTACTACTGCGTCGTCGTAAAGCATGGATTTATCAGTTTACTGCATAAGTTTGCAAATTTCTATAGTCTTGGTTAAAAAATTTTGATATTTAAGTTTTTAAATTTTTTTTTTTTGTTTTTACAGAATGGCAAAACGTTTGAGAAATGAGGAATAGAACTTTAAATAAAGAGATAATGAAATTTTCATTTCGCCTCGGTACCCATACAGGGTGTTAATGAGTCAAATGAAAGGTGATGAATGAACGGATATGGCTATGCCACTCTTTCATAAAGCAAGTAAGGTATAATTCAGTTAAAAATCTAAAGGAAGGTAGAAAAAGCTGTTTAAGGATGGAAAAAGAGTTTGTTTAGTTCTTACCAAGTCTTGACTTTTTCAAAAGAGCGGAAGTAACTCAATGATTATAATAAAAAAGTGTGAATTTTTGGGTAGCGGTTATTACGGCCATTCATAGTAGCGATTTCTGAACATACATATTTTTATAGAGTTCAAAAAGTTTAGCAAGGTTCGAGGGGAGACTTTTACTAATAATAACGTTCCCAAAAAATTCGAAATTCATAAAATCAAAACTTTTCAATATTACATTGAGCAAATATGTAGATTAAAATCGGGGTTTCCAATATTCTACAGAGAGAAATCAGAGTTTCCAATACTATACAGAAAAAGTTCCACAACAAAAAAAAATTAAAAAAAAATATATACATATATACAACACTTTTTATTGAAAATGCACACAAAAATAAATATAATAAATAGTCACGGTCCAAGGGGTTCAACCAATTGTCTACGACAATTAAGTCACGCATATCACGGTGACTAAAAATAAAAACAAACGTACATGCATACATATGTATACCCATACAACCACAAGTTCATACAGATGGTCTGTGCACTGATGAGTGCAATTTCAAAATTATTTCATTTTGGCAAGAAAAAAGCAAAATATTTATTAAATCTCCTTTTATTTTTCATGTGTCAGAAGTCCACCTTCAATTTGCTTTATTGGATACACAAATAGACTAAATAACAAACAAAGAAAACGAATTTACACGAGCAAAAAATCAAAACAAGCAAATACACGACAGTGTCAATCATAATAATAACGACACTGTCGCAGAAATACAAAATGAGTCAGCCGCGTCAACGCCAATGAAAAAGAAAAAGTAATTCGAGTTAATAAAAAAATCGCCAACAATACGCTAAAGAGGTGTACAAGCAGAAATATCGTATGTACATAGGCAAAAACAGCAACAACACGACGTATATTGAAGTGTTTACCAGCACGTCAAACACTTGCGACTCAAATTACATGGCAAAAACAACAAGTACACATGAGCCATCATAATTTGGCGCAAAAACAACAATTTTTTCTTCATTCAAACACACTAAATATTGAAAACAGTAAGGCGTGACGTCATTTGGCAGTGAAATAAATCAGAAGAGAGTAATTTAAGACTTGCAAAGTCAGCTCTGAGGCTGATGCGAGCAAAGACGAAAGCAAACAACAAACTAGCGAACTGGATTAATTAGTCTTGTATGCAAAACTAATATGCCTTCATATAATACTTATACATACATATGTATATGTACACAGTATATCTATGTATATTTGTATGTAAATATTATATTTTGCAATGCGATTTTTGTACTTGTGCGTCGAAGCCGAAATCGACAGACTGTGGAGTGGATAAAGCGTTGAGACCTGTGTTGGCCGGCGCGAGACCGGCATGCATAAACGCACAACACGCTACTACCGGCATGACGTCATTGCCAGCTGAAAACCCGCATACGCAAATACAAATGTATACATGTTTGTATATGTTTCGCGGCTTAAGTGCCGGAATTTCAGGGGAACATCCGAAAAAAATAAAAACTTAACAATCGACCACAATTTTTTTTGACAATTTTTCTATTTATGTGTGGGTGTGTTTTACGCAATTATTTGCAAAAAATTGGCGAATTTTAAAGCGCCATTGTTGCGGTTTTAAATTATTTAGAGTGGGCTTTATGCCCAGTAATCATTTGGGATTTAAATCAATTTTTGTACGTTTTTCGCAATTTCTATAGCAAGTTTCAATTTCGTGTGCATAATAACAAATTTAATAAAAAATATACAAAAACATCCATTTGTATTATATATTCAATAGTGCACACCTCATTGATATTGCTGAAAGGCCATACAATGAGGCGTTTTATGGTGAATGAATCTGAGCACAATTGCTTTAAATGGTTCATAAAGACGAGCTGCATATAAATTAGATAATTGCTGGTAAAAGTAATCAAAAAGAGTATATATATAATATAATAATAATAAAATAACAAATACTAAAAATAAAAATAAAAAATTTAAAATATTTCTAAAAAAAGAAATCATTAAATATTTTAGTTATTTTTCAAGAAAAAAAAATTTATTTTCACCGCATACTTTCTAAAAATAAATAAATAAATCTTTTAAAATTAAAAAAATACATAAATTTTTTAAAGAGTTATAATTATTAATTAACATTATATGCATAAAATATAAAAAAAAAAAATATTTAAACATAACAACAAAAACTAAAAAAAAAAATAATAAATTATTAATTTGCAGGAAAATAAAAATTAAACAATTCCAAAAGATGCTAAAAATGTTATAAATTGAATTATAATTATATTTCAGTATTTGATAAATTGATAAATTACCCGAAATTAAAATTTACTTTTGAAAAAAATAAATAAATATAAAATTATAGAAATTTTCAAGTAAGTAAAACAAAAATAAATAAAAGAGTAACAAATAATAAACAAAAATATGATTAAAAATGGAAAATATTACTTAAATAAACATAAAAAAGATAGTAATTTCCAAAGTAATAATAATAAAAATAATATATTATGTAAAATGAATTTAATTAAAAAAAATAGTTGACAAAATGAAAATAAAGAAGTTAATTCATTCCAAAATACATATAAAGAAAAAATATTAAACTATAATTATTGTAAACAATATATTTCATGAATAAACAAATAATTTAAAATTAAAAATTTGTGTTTATAATAAAATTTATTGTCGCATAAGAAGCACTGAGAGCATTCGAAATTGTTATCCTAAAGTACAAAAAATTGTTTTATAATTTCGAAAACAGATTGAAAAGGCTGACAAAAACACGTGAAAAAAAGTTGAATTGATGATGGATTAAAGCAAAATTATAGATAGATTAAGAAGTCATTTTAATGTCTGTAATCATAGTAAATTTATAAAAAAAATTATATAAAATCATTCAGTGTAACGTTAAGCCATTAATTTAATTTATTTATAACATTATTTTTTATTATCTCTTCGAGCATTTCTGCCTTTGCATCTAGCTACCTCAAAAAATATTATTTTTTATTTACTCAGTTAAATTTAGTAAATGGCTAATTTTAAATTCTCGACGCGCCAATTATTTTGTAATCAAGCTGAAAATAAATTTTCAAACAATAAAAGAATCGCAGACGAAATTTCTTATCGAAAGCTTTTTTTCACGAGATGATTCATGGAACACGATGTACTAAATTAAAAATCAATGATACAAAAAAAAAAACATAAAATTAAGTTTTAATAAAAAATTAAAATAAATAAATAAGAATAAACTACAATTAAAATATAATAAAACAGAACGACAAAAAAAATTATAACCAGGCTGAAGAAACACAAATTGTAGACGAAATCAATTATCGAAAATTTTCAGAGGTTGTTTCCCTGAGCACAACGTAGTAAATTAAAAATCGATAAAAAAAATTTTCAAAATAGAAGAATCGAAAATCAAAAAAATATATATATTTTATAACAAAGATTAATATAAAATTGCACAGGATTATAATTTACCTAATGATCAGAACTAAAAGTGAATAATTAAAAAATAATTTTTTCTTCCAAATGAGCAAAACTAAAAATTAATAAATAAAAAAAATTGAAAACAATTCAATTCTTGTGACATGCCACTCTTAAATTGGAACAATTGATTATTATTCACTATGCAATTTATATTATTATTAAGAATGTTAGCAGCTATATAAAATTAAATTCAACTAATTTTTATTATGTAATAATTCTGGAAAGCTCCAGGTGCTTCCAAAATATACTATATATGAAATTATATATATACATAGCATGTATTTGTATCTGTATACACAAATTTGGTTAGCACAGAAGCGGTTTTAACTTGGCTTATTTTGGCAGTTTTTATATTTCCTTTTTAGCCGTTTCACCGCTTGCTTTTTTAGCAATTTTAGTTAATGCCAAAAAAGTCCACAAAATGCGCAGCTCTTAACTTATCTGTGTTGTTGTTGTTAATTTTTTCTTATGCTCAAATAAAGTCACTAAAATTGCACTATTTATTTTGTGATGTTTGCTGGTTTAGTAAAAAAAATTATATAAATATATTTACTTGCACACTTGTTGTTCTACTGCACTGGTTTGTTGTTGCTTGCTTATATTTTTCGAAAGTCTTTTCTTTGTTGCAATTGAATTCACTTAAAATAAGATTTATAATATAATACTGTTCGCTGCACAAATTTTTAATTTGCTTTTTACACTTTTCAATAAATAATTTCTTTTTCTTCTCGTTTTTCTCTTCGCAAATTGATGTGTTCCGCACACGTTCGCGTCTCAATTTCAACTGTTTGCGCTGTCACTAATTGGCATTGCTTTTATAGCGACGCCCTCGCTTATTTGCACTGCTTAGCAAGTACTACATGCCCATAAGCACACACACTCACACATACATACAATCACTAGAGTAGTAGCTTTAAGTGCGGACACTCTCAATCGTATTTGGTTTGATTGGTTGTGCGCGTTGGCGTATATAAGCATGTATGTACTATGTATGTGTATATGTGTCGTATGACTTTTCCCGATGTTCTGCGTAGCTTCTACGCTCTTCTCGAAGGCGCTGACAACAATTGGCGCACTCACTCATTGCTGGGGGGCCGCTATTGATTTTCTCTGGTTTTCCTCAGCGATTTTCCACAAGCAAACACATACATACATATTTACATACATACATATGTATGTACACATACAGACTCGTATAATATTTTATGCAAGAATTTTCACTTTTTTGCAAAAAGAATTGTTTGGTTTTTCTTTATCCATTAGCACATGACTTTTTCGAGCTGTTTGTTTTTGCTTTTTGTTTTTCTTATAACAATTTTCTTTTTTTTTTTAGTGAGTAAAGCGGTTTTCCATAACAATTACGCAAAAATTGTGCATAAGTGGCAGAGAGAAGTGTGAAAAGACACTTTTTTAATAATAAGATTGGCACACACTTATGTAAGTACGTAATAATTGTATCTTATTGTTGTTGTATAAGTGCAAAAAGTATATTTTTGCTGTTTTTTACTTCTCCCTTATGCTCTCTTTTTCTAATGATGTATAATGGCATTTAAATGTTTTCTTGAATAAATGTACTTTTAAATTGTTGAAACCTTTTCTCTCACATAGAATGTGTATATGTATGTATGTATTTATGTATGTATGGCCATTCACATTGTAGCCATAGACTGATAACGCACCCACACATTCATAAAAATAATCTTATCAATGAATTTTTTGTACATCTTTCTATTGCATTCGTCCTTGCTTACGCAAATTTCACATTTTCAGTTTATTATGGAATAATCTAGATTCTAAGCACTTCTTACACGCTTATATATGTACATATGTATGTACATATATGTATGACACACATATATGTAGGTATGTATGTACATAAAGTTATCTTGCTAAAATGGGAGAAGAGGGAAAAGCAAGATTATGTGTGTTTGTGTATAAAACTAGTTATATAAAACCTCATAATCTTTGAATGACTTTGTACGTGCGACATTTTTGTTATTATTGCAACCTTTTTTGGAAACAATTGTTCTTCTTTATTGGCGTAGACACCGCTTACGCGTCTATAGCCGATAAACACATTTCTAATAAAGCATGAAAGAGAGAAATTCCTTCTTCTTTTCTTAATTCCTAAAATAAATTGTCAAAGTGAGACCTGTTTTTAGTGCTCTAGGTTGGTCTAACTCCATAGACTATCAACTGAAGAATGGAACTAGCCAGCAGTGAAATTAACTGTCTATTTGTTCCAATGGGAACTGCAAGCCAAAATTATCAACTGACTATATTTTTCCCATTCCCATAGAACTTGGATCCATATAAATATTCGGCTAAAGGATTCTAAATCGCAGCGTTTCCTAACAAAATTTGGAGTATGTATCATACCACTATTGCAAAAACAACTATTTATATTTTTTCCATAGATAAAGCTTAAACGTGACGATCTTATGAGAAGATGAGAGTCAAACTTCGATCAGAAATATTTATGTACATAGGTTGCTATATATATTTCTGGACTAGGCAACACTAAGTGTTGCCAGGTGCAATCTGACATTTCTATTGGAAAGTTTGAAATTTTTTAGCATAACATCACTCAGAACGTTTTGTCATTTAATCGTGAATTGTTTTATTTACAGGGAATTAAAAAATTCATCTCGGCCAAAAAATGGAATTAACTCGTGAACATTTTCGTGCGATCATTTTTCACAACTTTCGACGTGGATTATCACGACAAGAGTGCATCGATGAACTAAAATCTTTGTATGGCTGTGAAGCACCATCCTATAGCACTGTGAAAAACTGGTACAACGAATTCAATCGTGGCCGACGCTCGCTCAAAGACGAATTCCGTGAAGGTCGTCCAGCCGTTGTGCCAGAAAATATCGATGCCGTACGTGAACTGATAATGAAAGACCGTCATGTAACATACCTTCAGATAGAGGCATGTCTATGCATTTCTCCCACCAACATACATTCCATATTGCATGAACACCTGGCCGTAAAAAGGTTTGTTCTCGTTGGATCCCGCACAATTTGACAATCGCTCAAAAAAGGCTCGTGTGGATTGGTGTAAAGAAATGCTGAAGAAATACGATCGCGGTGCTTCTAAAGACGTTTATAAGATCGTCACAGGTGACGAATCATGGATCTGTGCGTATGAGCCCGAAACAAAACAGCAATCGACCGTGTGGGTCTTCCAAGACGAGCCAAATCCAACGAAAAAAAAAAACAAAAAAAAAACATTTTCATTGATAAATATGTCTATTTTCATTATTAGGCCAGAAATATACATATATAGCAGCCCTCGTATTCTAATATACTAGTTCACAGCTGGCATGTAGATTTTGTGCTACAGTCATCGCTCACAAATTATAAGCACTTTGTTTCTAAGACAATTGAGATAATTCTCAAATCTAAGTTATTAATTGTAAATTAGACAACTCAATCACCCATTTCATCTCGGTGAGCTTAGACCACCAAGGGTTACAGCTTGACGAACTACAGACGGGTTAAGATCTTAGGTTATACGTATTTTCGATTCTAATTCCTGAACATTCAATGTTCTGAAATCTTTGAATCAAATTTCTGGGAGTGCTAATTACCGAAGATGTATTATAAGCCAAAGTCAGTAGTTTTAGTTTAAAAAAGTGGGGAATACAAAAGAACAAATATAATACCTCCATATACTTAAGTAAGGATTATAGAAAATATCAGTATCTTCGTACGAGGTTTGTTCAAAAAGTAAGGCGAATTCTGTATTTCTTAAGAAAGTTATTATGTAATGAATATTTAATATCTATTTTGTCTCCTTCAAAGGAATTCCTAGGTATATTGTTCTGTCAGCGTTTTTTTAATCCTCCAAACACGTAACAAAGTAATTTTTTCCAATCTTCATTCTTTTCAGTTTTCATCTACAAAATCGTAGCGTAGCATCTACTTTTCATGATCCTTCTTAATTTTGGGAACAAAAAAGTCAAGACGGCTGCGACATCATTAATGTGTTAGGTTAGGCGAAATACTCGCACACAAATGGTGCAAAAGCCAATTTTTGTTCTGCTAAAAATCCGGACGTTTCTGGCGGATTGATACGCGAAAATTACGCATAGTCGTTATTGACACTTTTGAGGCGTCAATGTGAGCTTTGGCTAATCCTTAGGCAGCTACAGTCCCTTCACAAGAAAAAAAAAGTTGTACCAGAAATGGACTTGATGGTACTTGTGTAACTTTTAGAAACTACCGGGATTGTCAAATAAATTTTCAGTCATGGAATGTTTTAATAAGCGAATTTTTTAGCTCAGCCCACTAATCCACCTCCAACGGCGTATCTGCCAGTGTTAGATCAATATGTCCGGTGCAAAATTCCAAAGTTCGCTTGAAGTAGATGTTGCAATAAATCATAAAAGATTATGTGTACGTCTACTTTGCTGGAATCGTCTGTTTATTTTTTCCAAAACTTTTGCTCCAATTTATGCCATTTTATGACTAATGCAAAATATGCCTAAATAAAAAAATGTTCTACTTACAAAGACCGTTCTTTCAAAGCTTTAAGTGGCAGTCTTTCATATTCATGTTTGTTTGTGCCTGATTTTGCACTAATACTCGTATATCTAAAGAGCTATGTATATACTTGTATTCACTCCAAAGAGTGTCTGAAAAGCCTCACTATAAATTCGCGTTGCCACATTTCGTTGCACTTATGGTAATATCCAAAGCAAATGATACACACACGTACATACATGAAACTATAGGCGGACAGTTGTACTGACTCTCCGCCAGTTGGCAGTAATAATGCAAATGTTTTGGAAAATAGTAGGCCACAGCCGACAGACGCCTTCGTCTAGCGCGCCATGGAAATATGCGGTTATCCGACATCTACATACACATACATACATACAAATTATTGAGGCATGTAAATATTTATGGCATAGACTTTATACTACAATAAGTAATAAAGTGCAGTGCACAATTTTCCTGGAAGCAGCGTAATTTCAAACAAATGAGCTACTCAGAACCCGAAAGTAATTGAAATAACACGAAGTAATCAGATAATTCTGTAACTGGATAATATAGTAATTTTCCCAATTTTTAGACGTTAATATAGATCGTGAGTATACCCAGTTGGATTGTAAATCATTCACATTTTTATCGCACTGAGGAAAATGTACGCATTCATTAGGGTGGTCCTAAAATTTGAATAATTTTTTTATATGTATAGATACATATGTATATATACACTTTGATAGTAACGGCAGCTAATAATCACTTACATATTTAAATTGTAATTCTGTTCCTGGGGCTACTATTAGGGTGTGTCATTTGGTCCTAAAAAGTTGAATAAAATATTTTTTCTGCATATGCACTTTTATTGATAGTAGCGGCAGCCAAAAAAGTCTATTTCTGTTTTAGAACTATCATTAGGGTGTATCAATTGGTCCAAAAATTTTAATAAAATACTTTTTCTGCATGTACACTCTACTTGAAAGTAACGGCGGCCAAAGAGCACTTATTTAAAGTTTATTTCTCTTCTGGTACTATATTAGGGTGTGTCATTTGGTCCTAAAAATTTGAATAAAATATTTTTTTTGCATATGCACTTTTATTGATAATAACAACTGCCAAACATTGCTTGTTTAAATTTTATACTGGGTCAGGGCTACTATTAGGGTGTCTCACTTTTATAATAATATATGTATTTCAGATATATTAAATTTATATTTACATTTATAGATATATATTAAAAAATAATACACATTTAAGTGTAGTTCCGGAATGGGATAGTTAGGGCGTATCACTTAGAGTCGAAGTTCACTTAATTTCATTCGCTAAGAAACTTTGTATATGATAAATTTGACAAAATTTTAATTGGATTAAGAAAATCTACAATTCTATTTTTTCAGACTGCTCTAAGTTTTAAACACTGTGAACTACGCTTTAACTATCATAAACCGCGACCGAAATTCACTAATACACACATGTATATGGCGCATAAGGACGTATTCGCCAATAATTGCGTCGATCAAAGATTTTTTTCTGGTATTTAAGTACACCCCTAATACAAGCATGTATATGTCATAGTGTTCAAGTGCCATAAGTGCGTTTCATTGTACGGAAATGAGATAAAAACATTTTATTTCGTTATTTAAATACCACCCTAATACTCATATGTACATGCATGTCATATAAAAATAATGTATGTATTCGCCATAATAGCATCATCATTTGCTGGGAATTTTATATTTGAAAATTTTCTTCCGACATTTAAACCCCACCCTAATGTTTGCTATAGCATATCGCTATTCAAGTGCCATAAGTGCGCTCCCCCTAGACAGCGAATTGCTATCACCATTCAAAGTCTATTCAACCCATTAGTGCCTGAGGGCAGCTGCTTTCCATTTTATTCACTCTCCTCACATAAATTTCGATATTTTTTCTCCATTTGTCGAAACTTTTTTTGTTTATTTTCAACATTCATTTCAATATTTTGCGATCTTCAAGTGGTCAACGCGTTGCTCGCGGTCTCATTAATTTTGACATGATTTGAAAAGCAAAAGTCATCTATGCTTCTCTGGCCAATTTTACACATACAAAATACACTCACACACAAGCGTTTTTGTATTTAAAAATTTTTGCTATGAAGTGTGGGGTATAAAGAAAATTAATTACGCTTTTTCCACGAACGCTTCACACTTGCAATTGTGCAATTTCTCTCGCAACAATCTTAAATACTTGGATAGCTTGCCAGTTTTGTATTTGGTGTGTGCATAAATATTTCACTTATTTTCTAACCTCAAATTTCATAATGTTGGCAGATACACTAATTGTTTGTGCTTTTGCTTAAATTTAATATTTTATTTTTTATGAAAAGACGCCTTGGAATCACTTTTATTTTTAAGTGATCTCCTGCTCGCTTTCCGCTCAATGAGCAGCTCCATACTGACACACACACATATATACAGATATGTATATATATACAGATATATGTATTTGTGTATTTACTTTTCTCTTGGCATGCGACTTTTTGACGATTTCAATTTCTTTACAGTTATTAAATAGCATTTTCTTATTTTATTCCGACATGTTTGCCCTTCTATCCGTCTGTCTGTCTGTCTGTCCACTCGCTGCGCCATTTTTTGTCACTTTTATTGCTCGCATTGCTGGCCCAATGCTTTTTGTTTTCATTTCCTTGGCTTGGTGACAGTTGCAGCTGCCAAATTGTTATTATACGGTCAAGGTAAGTCGAAAATTGTTCGTGTCGTCCACCATAAAATTCCATAGAGCCCACTCATGATGTGTGTATGTGAGATGTTGGGTTGTGAGCGTTTACGCAAGTGCATTCGTGTAATTTCAACAATTCTCCTTGATTCGTAAAATTTCGTAATTTTCGCTTTTGAAGGTGAGAATATTTTCGGATTTTTTGTTCGTGTGAATTTTTGTTTGATTTATGTCTTAATAATTATTTTTTTCTTAATTCTTTTAAAATCATCAGGTATTTTATTTTGTTGTTACTTTCTAAAAAGAATTTTTAAATAATAAATTTTACTTCAACAAATAAATAGGCATTTACTTAATAAAAATTTGAAATATAACAATAAAAGAGTGTTTTTCATTTCACTTAGAGGCACTTTTCTCATAAAACCCCTGTAAATTAAAATCGAGAATGTAACCTTCAGAGGAAAGTGAGAGAACAGCACAGGCTCTGGACAAAGAGACAGCTGGAGACGATTACGTTAAGAAAGTCTGGAAAAATTATATATTTTTTTTTAATTGTGGTTAAAATGTTTCAGTATATAAAAAGACGTATTTGGCATATTTTGTCAAATTAAGAATTAACAGATGATAGTATAAGATTCCTTCTGTAATGTAATGTACTACGTTAAATTAAAAAAAAGGAATAAAAAAGACAACCGAGAAATACCATCGGGTAAATAATACTTTCATAATTTATTTTGTTTTTCATTTCACTTTTCTTAAATATTTGTTCGACTTCAGTTCCAAACTTGTTCTAGAGCATAGGTCGAACAAATTATTGAAGCATTATCTCTTTAGATCAATTACAATTTTCTGTTTTATTACATATTTAACGTTTTCTAACATATTAAAACAATTTTAATATTAAAATAATTTCAAAGGTTCAAGGTTTTTTAATTTGCCTTCCGATATTTTTATTTTCTGAAAAGGGTTAAAATTGCTACGAAGTTTGTGATGCTCAAAGAGACTGTACATAAATGAGCTGGGTTAACTTAGACATGTGTTTTTATATGCGAACTAATCTGATATCTGATCTGATATCTTTCAAATGTTCGGTCAATAAATATTGCTCAAGACACCGGTGCGAATTGTTCAGATCGAAATAGTTGCTTAAATTCCCCGGATAATGTATTTTGCTGTTATAAATATCAAAAAAGTGAGAGATATGGTGCTTGAAAATCGTCAGGCAAGTGTTAGAGAGATGGCAAGAGAATTCGGCATCTCTCGCGAGTCCGTTCGAATAATTTTGATTGATATTTTGGTTATGAAACGAGTTCTTTTACGACTTCTCCTAATAAAGCTGCATTTTTTTGTTTTTTTCAAAAATAGTACCGTAAACAGGTCTTTTTGGACAAACTTGATTGTGCGAATTCCGATACCACATTCATTGAGAGCATTATAACTGCCGATGAGACATGGGTTTATGAGTTTGACATGCAAGAAAGTCAAAAATCACAGGTTTCAGCCGATCGAAGACATAAAAAAGAGAGAAAAGAGAAAAAAAGAGCTGAAGGCCAACCCATAAAGTGCTTATGAAAAGTGTTTGGAAGACTGAAAGATTGGTGGGGATTACTTTGAAGGCGACAATAAAATATTGATAAATAATTAGATATCTATTCTACAATTTCCGGGATTTATGAATTTAGCTGCCAACTGATCAAAATCAAGTTCTTATATGAGAAGATTTTTTTTTATTTTTGAAGCATATTCGAATTTAACGTTTGTTATTGTTTATTTAATTCAATTTTATTTTACTTTATATCTTTCATTCCTTTTTTCATTTTTTTTTAATATAAAATTTTTAATTTTGTTTTAATTTATTATATTTGTTTTTGCTTTAATTTAATTTCATTTAATTTAAGTAAATTAATTTGTTTAATTAAATTAATTTTGCTTTTTTTTATTTACTTTATCACATTTAATATTTATTATATTTATTATATTTACTTTTAAAATATTTACATTGTGAGCAGCATTACGAAACCTTATACATATATTATTTTAATTATACCTCACAAATTTACATGATTTATGTCTGTCTCATTGATTCAAAGAATGACAACAGCAAGGAAAATTAACAAAATAAAATAAGAGTAAATAATTTGCGCTGCCTATAAATTATGCACACACACACTTATGTATATACATATGCACATACTGCCGAACTGCCGAAGTATGCATGAGATCGTCGCGTCGAATAAAGTAAACTAGTGAAATTCGCGCTTACACTCGATGCTATTTTTAAGCTATTACCGGTTGACCAGTTGCCGGCAGCAAACAAGAGGCGAACGGATCACGTAGTTTCGTAAACATATCTACCGATATTTGTTTGCATTTATTTGCAATACATCTGTGTAGGTGTGTGTATGTGGAGATGTGTGTTCCATATTCAAAATAGCCCATTGCGAATTCATAGCTTTTTTGCGGCTTGAACGCGTTGTTTGAACTTTTGTTTACATTTCAAATTCACGCATGAAATGTGCGAAACGGGAGGAAATGAATGACATGCAAATAAAGAAAGAATGTAAACAGTGGGAAATGCGAATAAACAAAATTAAAGTAATTTTTAGCATTTTGCAAAATTATTATTGCCAATAATGATTAATTTTCTGTATTTATATGTAAACATATGTACATGTGTAAATATATACATATGTAAATATACAATATATAGTATATGTACTTTATTACATAATCAAATCAATTGCAAATTTTAAGATACTTGCTTTTGGAAAAAATTAAAATATTTATAAAACCACCTTGTATAATCCAAATGACGTCATTATTTGCCTTATTATTTTTATTTGAAAAAAAAAATACACTTTTAAGTTCTATTAAAATTATTCGTGATACTTAGCACTTTTCGTGACAGTTGAGACGTTAAAATACAAACGACAAGCCAATTAAATAGGAACAACGATGCATGACCATTGAACATACGTACATATGTATTTCACAAAAGTTATAAAGAAATCAACTTAATTTGAAATCACTTTATGACACATCAACTAACTACATATCTATTGCGCCCTAAATTAATAAACAGTTGCTTTAAATCTTATATACTATATAATATGTTAGATGGCATACGTAACAGTTTTTTTTTCGCCTAACGGTTATACATACCACCTTAACCTAATCGAGATAGATATAGGTTTATATACATATGTATATATAAATGATCAGGATGACGAGAAAAGTTCAAATCCGGGTGACTAGGGTATCAAGGGGCAACTGTGGGCTAAAAATGTTGAAAAAGTGGGCATGGCCCAGCCCTCTTTTTGGATTAATGTTAATATCTTATAAATCACTTAAGCTACAATAACCAAATTCGCAATAAATCCCTTTAGCAACCCTATCGACGTTGTAAAAATGGATGAAATCGGAAGGTAACCCCGCCCGACCGTTTTCGACTAAATTTAGTGGATAGCATTCTCCTCACATTTCTATGTTACAGTGCGAAATCGGACTGCAACCACACCTACTTTCAACAAACAATCAAATTAATATAACGTTATAAAACTTTGCATTAGTAATGCCTTTGAAGTATACCAACTTATGACTAAAAATTGTCCAAATTCAACAAAAAGTGTTGAAGCCCCTAGGTACCGAATATGTGAATTCCAGTATCTATAGTTGACACTTGACCGAAAATATCGAAATAAGGAAAATTCAATTGAAATTCAAAGAGAATCGTTTCCTGATAACAGTATCTCTGTATATCAAAACTGGGTTGAATCAGGTCTATACTTCTCTGAGCCCCCATTACCTTATATAAAGATATTCGAACTTCCGGGTGACTTTATACCGATATGTCAGCCAACATGTAAGTTATGTCAATGAAAATAAGAACGCGTGTTTTACTCGTAGCAGTGTATCTTTGTGGCTAAAATATGTAAAATCGGGAGGAAACCTGACCTAGCCTCCATATAACTAATGTCGCGAGTTTAAAACATCCCCCTGATTTTACTCCATATGATTGGTAATTGTATGTGAGGTAGTTCATGAAACCCCGGAAACATGTTTTAGTATGTGGCATGTTAATAGTATTGACAACAATAGATGAAAGATTTCGTTTTCTAACAAATCTTTTGTCGAATATGACGGCCAGTGTATGAATTATATATCATAAAGTGCAAAATGTCAACCTCGGAACCTCTGTCATTTTGCACCTTCAGCTGTGGACTTATTTTTAGTGCTTCCTAGCATTCACGAAGTAGATTAAATAACTAAGTTTATAGAAAGTTTCGGTGCTTAAGTCCAAATAAGAGCAAATTTCTATAAATTTAATGAAAAATGTACAGCTAAAAACTTTAGCTTTGATTCGAATTTAAGTAGAATCACTACAGCAAATTATATTTTGGGTTTTCGAGAAAATGAAATTTTTTGTTTTAAGATAAAAAATGACTAAAATAAATTGTTTTTGTATTTCCATTTTTACAAAGCAGTCACTAAATTTTTAAATTTCTTCAGTACCTGAGTATTTTTATCAGAGCAGATATGTATGTCACTTTATATGTTAGAGAGTATTGTATAAAAAATCTGGAAGGTGGAGTCTTAAATTAAGATAAAATCTGGGGGAAAAAAATTGGAAAAATAAATGTCCGAAGACAGTCTAAATATTTTGTGGAAATGGTAGAATTTAGACAATTAATAGATAATTAAAAAATAAATAAATAAATATGTGGGTAGTGAGAGAACTTAGAAAACTAAACAGGCAATAAAAATCAACAAAAAGAAAAACAACCAGATACCATGAAAATTGTTAGATAAAATCAAAACGAGGCCAGGAAATATACTGATGTATGTAGTATACTACAGAAAAAAATACAAAAAGAACTAAATATGTAAATATATATACATATCTCTATAAATTATAAATACACAATATATGCCCACACAAGTGTTATGCCTTCCTTCGACCAGCCCACAACAAAATCAGCAAGATCATAGCGACATAGTCAGACGTAAACTCCCACACGAAAACAGTTAAGAAATGGAAAAACATATATATTATTTATGCTCGTAGCAACGTCATTAATTATTAGAAGTGAGCAGCGCAGTGGGAGCGGGTTAGGAGCTGAGCTGACACAGACGCTGACGTTTAACGTTTGTGGACCGCTGACGTCTCAAATGAGAACGGAAGTGCGAGAGTATGCCGAAGTGAGTGGGCTGAGAGAGAGAGAGAGAGGGAGAGAGAGAGCACAATAGATTTTTAATATGAGCGCATAATTCTTTAGCGATCGACAAGTGATCATGGCGCACCACAAAACTACAATTTATTTGCACGCGAATGTGTGTGAGCGATAGAAGGCAGCGCTTGCTGTAAAATTATGAAGTTGATTGAGTTACGCATAGAATTGATTTCTCATATATGTACATATGTGTGAACTGGTCTAGGAAAAGGGGGCTTAGGTGTCAAAAAAAAAATAAATTAAAAAAAATAAATAAAAATAAAAATAAAAAAAAAATTGAAAAAAAAAATAAATAAAAAAAAAAATTGATTTTTTGACACCTAAGCCCCCTTTTCGTAGACCAGGTCACATATATATTTTATGTTGCGGTGCACTTGTGTCGGCACCTACTCACAACAAAGACAATTCAAAATTCAATTTTTTTTCTCTTTATTTATGTAGCAAACTACAAGCTGTCATTACTTCCAAGAAAAATAGAATATACTTCTCTTCATACTTTTTAGAATGCCACAAGTATCAGACACTTGACGTTGCATAAATCATAGAAATGAGCGTTCGGCATAAAAATAAAACTAACAAAAACAACTTTTCAGACAATGAAAAATGCTTAAGATGAAAAGCGCTCTTTGCTGGCGCTGTGGGTTTCGCAAGCATTGCAAAAATAGTGTAGATGACTCACAGCCTTAGAGCTGCGAAATGCCACTGTGTCAATTAGTCAACGCACACATGGATACTCACACTCGCTCTCATACTAGTACTCACTAATTCACCCGAGCGAGCGTGTGTGGAGGCAACAAAAACTTGTCCAATAGTAAATGCCGCTTCTGCATTAGCGCTAGCATCTAGATTCGAGTCTAATAGAAATACTGGTTCGTAGCATTTGTGTGGTGGCATCCACATGCACCGATATCTTAATTGAGAATCGCATTAAATCGTGGCGAATTAAATTACTTCAAAGTAAGTGGCTGAAAATGTTTTGCTTGTGCCCGTTTTGAGTACTTCCGTCGCCGTTTGATAATCTATTTGGCGATTTTTAATAGACACCCATAACTTACAGCAGCGCTATGAAGATGTGTGGATATTATATACAAATACTAGGGTGGACTAAACTTTGGCAGGGATATTTGAAGAATCTGTAAATCTGTTAATTAAGGCTAAGGTCTTACCAAATGATTATATGTAGCGTGTAAAACCTGGACTAACAATTCTCAAGAAATACATTTGAATCTCGTATGTGTATATGACTCGAAGATACAAATACAATTGGAACCACTAAGAACCGAGAGGTCTGCATGTGGTCTACCTGTACTGACTGATAGATCAATTTAATTCGTATGGGTTACGAAACTGGCTTATCCCAACTTAACAGGATGTAATTGAAACCAAGCCAATCAAACTAAAGTAATCTGACTTAATCTAAAAAGATATATAAATATTTTTTGAATCAGCAGCTTACTTTGTTGTCAGAAATATTAACATACGAGGTATGACAATTAAGTAATGAGACGATTCCATAAAAACCGTATATTTGAAAATTATTCTACAACTCTGCCATCCCCTTTAAAGTAGTCCCCTTGGGCAGCTATACAGCGATTCCAGCGCGTTTTCTATGCTTCATAACATTTCTGGAACGCTTCGATTGGGATGTCCGCGAGTACCCTCATCACGGCCGCCTGTATGTCCGTAATCGACAAAAAATGGGTTCCTTTGACCACCGATTTTGTTTTAGGAAAGAAAAAAAGTCACAGGGTGACATGTCGGGCGAATAAGACGGCTGTTGCAACACGGCGATCCCTTTAGAGGCCAAATACTGAAACGCGCTGAGGACGGTGTGGCATGGCCCGTTGCCGTGATGAAGGATCCAGTTACGAGCGATGTCTGGGCGCACGCTGCTGACTCGTTTTGGCAATCTTTGGAATACTTGGCAATAGTAGACTTGATTTACAGTTTTCCCCGGTGGACAGAATTCTTTGTGGACGATTCCACGGCTATCAAAAAAGGCAATAATCATCGTTTTCACCTTCGACTTGCTCATACGAGCTTTTTTCGGGCGGAGGGCGCGCGGAGACAATCATTGTGCCATCGAAACACCTGGGCACGACAAAGAGCACTATCACCATACACTCTTACAATTTTAGCGTACGTTTCCGAAGCTGTTTCGACCAATCTGGTGCAAAGTTTTATCGCGACGCGTTACTCTTGATTTCGTTCTTCCATTTTCGTGACGAGCACTACAAACACACGTCCACCATGGATAAATTGATCCGAAAGTCCTCTCTTCGCTTTCTGAGAGAGCCCATGATCTCACGGTTTGGTATGGCAACACTGAAAGTTCATGGGCTACGAATCAGGTGACAAGCAAAACAATGAACTGCCAGACAAAATCCCGTTAAAAAAAAACTGACATAATCAGTTCGTTATTTTTCATTGTGTTGTGAAAATATAGTGTTAAGGTTTTTTTATTAAAAATAAAGTGTATAAGTGTTTTTACTAAAAATAAAGTTGGTAAGTGTATTATTAAAGCCATCGTAAATACATATAATAATACATATAATACAAACTCCCAAAACATTTACTAAAAATTCCCTAACACATTTCTTCCATAGTGGCATCATTGGCAAATGTTATAAAAAATGTGGACTTTGACAGCGCTCTCTCGAATCAAAGAGTTTCAGATCAATTTATCCATGACGTCCACTCAACTTGACGCAGCAGGTGAACTAAACAAGCTAGAGCGATCGTACATATATCAGTGGAGAGGGGAGGGATGCCGGAAAAAGAGAAAGGGAATTTCACGGTCACATGTTTACTACAAGCGCGGCAATAAAATCAGTCTCATTACTTAATTGTCAAACCTCGTAAATTAACTTTCAACTCAAACAGGAATTTTTTTTAGCAAATTTGACTATTTCGACTATTTTACGACTTCAACCCATTGTGAGTAGATGCTGAGGCCTTCTCTAAGCAAATCCAATAGTCTAACCCAGAGGCTTAAAACTAGTTGTACAATACATAAGCGATACCATAGAGTGATTGAGTAATACCCAACTATATTTAGTTACTGGACTTGTTAGACTTGTTTTGATCTCACAGATCTTAAGATGAATAGAGACTATCCCGATTACTTTGAAGTAGACGAATGTTCCAAATTGCACTGTACCATCCTCCTTTTTCGTACATTTAGAGACGGTACCAATACCAGGTTTCAGTATGGGGAAACTTTTTTAATAACACGAATATTTCTAATGGATGGTGTGAATAATGTTTAAAAGAAGTTTGTAGAGGGATGATTTCGAAAACATACCATAAGAGATGAAAATAAATAACATACATATAAGTATAAGCATAGCATATTTTCGTTTCCAAAGAAAATATCATGAGCGTTTTCTTAATATATAAGATTCCACTGATCGAAGTGTAGCCAAAAGCGATCCAACCAAATACTCGACTTTGATCGGTGCTGATCATGTTGGAGATAGTACTGAAGCGAACCGGAGCGGATAAAACTGAATGAAGGCGTCTTTCATGCGACGCTGTTTAATGATCCGGCGGCACCATTCTAATGTGCACTCACACATACTTTCATATATTTATTAGCAGTTCTTTAACGTAATCGCACGCTTCGGTAGCTTCAATGCGCTAAATCGTCAATATATTGTTCTTATTTGAATTTAATGGCGCACTTTAGTTCACTATGCCATCGTTGTTGTTGTTACTGTTGTTTTTGTAAGTGTTGTTGTTTGTGTAGTTGCTGTTGCCCATAGTTAAGTAACTTCAGTGTTATATCTGTTGCAAATGCAATTAACGTTATGCAATACGAGCACCTCACACACACACACACACACACACATCAAACAAATTAACGGCACTCCCATTTATCCATTCACCCATTTTCTATGCATTCCACTCGACAAAGCTATGCTTTGTGCGACTGCCGCACTGCCACCCCCACGCTCGCCCCATCGCAATTCTTTTGTTCCACCTTCGGCTGCCGTTAGACTTTGGACTCACTTCTGTTATACATGCACAAAGACCTTTATAGTATACGTGTTTACGTTTCCACTATTTCTCCAGCTAATTTATTGATTCCATTGAGTAAGTGGCGCATTTATCGCATTCGCTTTGTCGGTTCGGTTCGACTGCAAACTCGGTTAATTTCACTTAAACAGCAATTAACTAAATTGGGTTGAGTTGAGTTCAGCTCGCTCAAGTTTTCGCAATTACCTTCCAAGGTAATCGACTAACGGTTAATTAGGTTAGTTTTCATTAACCGTCAATCGGGGTAACGAAGGTCAGCTAACAACTAGTCAAGAAAGAAGAATTCCGTATCGATCAAATAGATAGCTCAACACAAAGAGCATGTGAGTGTGGTGGATAACAATAATATATCTCCCTGGAATTATCATTGTTCTCCAAGCATTAATATTGATCTGCATATTTAGGGGTTTGCACTTTTGGCACAACTCGAAAGTCTCGAAAATCAAGAGACTTTGCGCCTATAGCGCCTCTCAGATCACAATCACGATCAGAGAATTCTGTAACACAGAAGATTTTTCTCTGTCTCTGAAGGGGGTATTCTAGGTTAGAAATTAAAAAAAAATACATTTTTTTTTATATTTTCAAAGTTTAACTATTCAAGAATATGTGTACAAGAGGATTTTTCAAAATTCAAATTATTTTCGGAGATATAGGCATTTTTTGATGCGGCATCCAAACTGGTTCGGCCGGAACGCGAAACTTTAAACGCGTTTTTCTCAAAACTGACTTTTTCGGAACGATGCCCACGATTTCTGAAATTTTTATAGAGTGTTCTTTATAGGCTTTTCTATGGTTGGAACTAGCCCCATACCCAAAATTTTAATTTTTATTATTTTTAAAAAATTCGAAATAGTCAGAAAATGTGATAAAATTTTTTTTTTCAGGCAATCGCCATTTTGTGAAATTTTTTTTCCCCACTTTTCCGTAGTTCCGGCTATTGCGACATTATTCTAGGTAAATAATATTTTTTTCTTTTTGATTTCAGATAACTAGAAAGGTTGAAATTATGGGTATGGTCACGTGGAAATTTTTAGAGACTCCCTACTTCGTCAGTTCATAATTTTTGAAATTTTTTACTTTTTTTAATTTTTAATTTTTTTCTCTACTCTTCTAAAATTAACAAAAAACTAGTAATAAAATGGATAGTAAAAATATTAATTGCCTTTGTTTTACGACACTTTAAGAATTACCTGAAATTCATGCTTCTAGACTAGAATACCCCCTGAAAGGAACAATAGTTTGACAGCCAATAAAAGCATCGAATAGATTTCTCCTATTTACTCTTATTACTCCAGTAATATGGTCACTAATAAATATTATTATGATCTGTTGGAGAAATCTAATTGTCAACGGTTATGAAATGGGTAGGGGTAAACACCTTTATACCAAAGGCTTCTTGTCTGGCATTGTATCCATTATGTGAGGATGGACATGACAATTACTGCAGTGAACTTTTAGTTAAACGGTAGAGTTAAACTGGTTTTCGTCGAAACTTGCAATAATTCTGTATGAATACGCTGACTTTTCAGTTCTTTCTCGTACGTAAATAGAAAAAGATTGAGAAGAACTTATATATACGAGTAGTATAGGTAAATAACCACATACACAAGTGTCTGAACTTCTTTGTCAACAACAAAGTTAATATCTTAAACTAACATTCAAGTCATGCCAACTTATCTTATCTTAGGTGGTTGATATCAAAACCCGAGCAAATGGGTTGGCATTTTTCACTTTTAATGTTAATGTTTTATTAACAATTAAATATTTGTAGAATCTTCTCGTATGTGTATTTAGGTTGTATTATCTGGTGATCACAATATAAAGTCAACAAAGAAGACAACTAAGAGGTACTTTATCAACACTATACGAAGTTGAGATGTACATCAAAGTTTACTTTAGACTAAGTTATGGTTTTCGAAGAAATAAAAATAATCCTTATAGTGTACTTCTTTCTTTCTCTTTATCTCTTTAAATAGATACTTTATCAAATTGCTTTGATGGCTGGCATAACTCACTTTCTTTATGATTGACAAGTGAAAATAATACTCCTACATTTTCGTATTTAAAAGTTTGACTGTGCAATACTAGGTGGAAGTAACTGAGTTTAGTAATTTTAAGCTAATAATATTTAGAATAATATTTAGAGGGCAATTAGTGTAGGTTGCTATCTGCTTCAAAAATGTCCAAAAAGAAGACAAATAATTGTCTAATGTGGAATCTCAGTTCTATCTTTAATCTGAGTTCGGTTCTTCATAATGCTCAACACACTTTTATATTAGAAATTAAAAACTGTTTAAGCGGTGAAAATTCATTGGAATTTAGAAAAATGAGCAGCTTATTGGGGAGAAAAGGGCATGGTCGAAAATCGGTGAAGCGGCCCAGACGGTGGCCAAGCCTGGATTGACGGCCAGGAAGGTTCTTGGTGGGATTGGCAGGGAATAATCCACTATGAGCAGCTCCCCTATGGCCAAACGCTCAATTCGGACCTCTACTGTCAACAACTGGACCGCTTGAAGGCAGCACTCATGCAGAAGAGGCCATCTTTGATCAACAGAGGCCGAATTGTCTTCCATCAGGACAACGCCAGGCCACACACATCTTTAGTGATGCGCCAGAAGCTCCGGGAGCTCAGATGGGAGATTCTTTTGCATCCACCGTATAGTCCGGATCTCGCACTAAGTAATTACCACCTGTTGGCCACAAGAGAGTCCTGTGAAAATTGGCTCTCCGAGTTTTTTGCCAATAGGGAAGCGAGCTTCTATAAGAGGGGCATTATGAAGTTGGCATCTCGTTGGGAACGCGTCATTGAACAAAACGGCGTTTGACCTGAATCGCATTATTGTAACCAATTTTATGAACAATTGAAAATTCAATAAAAATACCACAAGACTTTTTTGACAACCTAATATATTGTATATAGGGTCTCTGAAATTTTTAATAAACTGTTCAAGGCATAAAAATTGTTTTGAGGGAATCACACAAAGCCATACCAAAAGGGTTAAAAATGGAAAAAAAATGTAAAAATCAACAAAAGACAAGAGAAGACGACACCAAAAGAGTAGCCAATGCAGAGAAAACAAAAAATAGAAAAAACAGCAAAGAGAAAGGTGGAAAGTTCTTCTGTCTTTGGACATCTTATCCTTGAAAAATATTTGTTGAATAAACCTAGTATTTATATAAATATGTACATTATTTTTTGTTTTTATGTATTTCTTCCTTTGCACCTGTTGAAATACTTATTTACAATAAATTTTCTATATACTCGTAGACTTCCCGAATGTATTAAGTATTCTATAAAGACCAGAGCAAAAGTTATTCGATTGCATTTGGCGAAAGAAGTCATAAAATAATTTATACGTACGTTGGGATTACATAAATAAGAGTGCACACATACATAGACACATTCATACTACATAAACTATATAAACCATATTTCCATGTTTCACCTCCAACTGCGTGCGATTGCACAATTCTCTCACATTAACCATGAATACAACGAGCCCATCGATTATGTGCGGCAACAACAATTTCAACTACAACAACAAATATGAAAAAATAAATATACAAAAGTGAAATGAAAAAGGGAAGCAACCATAAAAAAATACCGAAATGACCTTGCCGCGCTGACGCCCAATTTTTGAAGCTTGTCGCTTACTGAAAGGCGGCAGTAGCACAAAAACCAACGAGACGTAACGAGAGAGTGACAGCAATTATATGCGTGACCTTGGGCGCACACGGAACACGCAATGGCAACGGTGCACACACCAACACATGCGAATAAAGGCTCCACCGAAAACAAGAAAAAAATCAAAAGAGAACAACAAAAACGCAATGGAATTTTGGGCCACTTCCAGGTATGCACACACATATGAACATATGATACATTTGTATTTGTAATTGTTGTTGTGATTATTGTTTGCGTTCTACACTTGTGTACCAACCTGAAAGTGTTGCGGCATTTGCTGGTGAGGATGCTGTTGTTGTTGCGCCGCTTGTGGCTGATGATGGTACGACTGCTGTTGTGGCGATTGTTGTTGCTGCTGACGCGGTGAACCGTACGCACCGGCGTTGGCGTCCGCGTAGTAGCCGGTGGCTTGCGGGTGTGCGCCACCGCTGCCGGCGACGTTGCCGTAGTCGTGGTGTATGGGTATGTTGACGCCGTTGCTAGTGGTGTTGCCGGCAACACCGCCGCCGCCACCGCCAACACCCGCCGCCGCGTTGGCATTCGCAGTCGACAATACGGTTGGGCGCATTGTTGTTACTTTTGTTGCACTGCAGTTAAAACGTTCTTGGTTGTTTTGTTTTAGTTATTTTCTGACACTTAATTGACTGGATTGTCGTCGCTGCGTTTATTTCGTTGTTGTTGTTTACGTTTTTTTTTTATTTTTTTTACTTTCGATTTTTTGCGTAAATTTTGTTGTTAAACGAGTGTTGTTGCTCTTGTTGTTCCAAAACTTTATTTTGTTGTTGTTGTTTGTTCACTTTTTTCTTTGTATTTTTTGCGTTGCTTAATTTTCGTGTTTTCTTAAAATAAATTATGTATATTTTTGCACTTTACTGTAATTTAAATGTTAATTAATATAGCAAAAGATTTTTAGAAGTAGAGCTGAGAGTGTAAAAAAACCATATCTAACATTAGTTTGTTAAAAATTTTCGAGAAGAAGTTGTTGTTTTTTAAAATTTAATAAAAATCAATTTGTAAAATTGAAAGAAATTTTTATTTCAAATTTTTGTTTTTCTTTGCGTTTGTGTTTTGAAGAATCGTGTTTATCGCTTTCCTGGTTGCCAGTTTATTAAAGTTTTTGAAACTAAGTGAGGTGAGTTTCTGTGTTTTGTCCTGTGTTCGTACTTAATGTTTGTGAATTAATAAAAATGGGAAAATTTCAGGAAAAATATAGGAAAACTTTGGAATGGCAAATCGGGTTTCATTTTAATGAGTGGGATGTATGTATGTGTCTGAATTCTAAAAATTCATCAATTTAAAGTATGGAATTTTTCAATTTATAGTGAATTTGCGACTTGTTATTGTTGTTTATAACCACTAACACTTCGCTAAATTGCTTCTACACTTTCTTTCATATTTAAGAGTTCGCAAATGTATTTAATCATAATTAAAGTTTTTCTCAAATTCGTTTTTTTTTATTGCACAATAACCTATGAGTTGCTGCAAACAAATAATAATTGTTGCCATATTTAGTTAGTTTACAAACGAATAAAAGCAAATTAAAGTGAAAGAACAATTTAATTTTCAAATATATTTTTATTTAAAATTCATTTTATTATTTGTTAATTTTTTATTAATATTTTTAATCAAAATAAATTTTATGATCTGGTATGTTTTTCATATACTTCTTTTCATTATTATTATTATTTTTTTTTAACCGGATAACATTTAGACAAATTTGCCTTTTGTCGAATTTATTTAATTCTTCAACATTGTGAAGTAATACATATTTTTAGTTTTAATTATTATTTTTTTTTAATTTATGCATATTTTGTCATTTTAATATTTGCTTGTATTACATAATTTTCTGAATATCCTCTATTCTTATATTTTTAAGAATTTATTAATTACTAATTTAGTCAGGGGTGTTGTGGAATCCAAAACAAAATTATTTAGCTGTCAGAACTGCAAACCAATTCTAGAATAGATTTGGAAGCAATCCTATTCAAGTTTTTAGTGAGTTCCGAATTAAAGAAAGATTTTAAGAGATAACATTTATCGAATGAATAAAGACACGTTTGAGTGTTAAATTACTTTTATTACGTTTTGTATTAAATTATTATTAAATCATTAAATATCCGGATTTTTTTTTTTTCATAGACTCAATAATTAAGACATCGTGTTCTATACTTATGTTTTCTCCTATAGAAATTAAGATAAATTAATTCGTAATAATAAAATAGCTTGATTTCTTAACTTACATTTCAAATCTGTCAGCGACTACCTTCTTGCTTTGTTTCTGATAGCAAAACCGATAAAATTGGTTTCCGTGACACCTAAAACCGATACAAATTCTATTTCGAATTTCAAACAAATAATATCTGAATTCATGACACCTACTACTTTTTTTGATCGGTTTCAATTCTGATACCGACAACTATCAGATTCCACAGCACCCCTAATTACGTTATATAACAAAAGTAATTAAATTTATCTTGTGTAAAAATCTATAAAAGCGTAATCGGATCACTGGCATGCCCACAAACCACTAAATGAAGCTATAGAACTGTAATTTGATACAGGGCACCTGCAGGCTAAACATTTTGAAAAAAAAGCATGGCTCCGCGCTCTAGTAGGTATAATGTACGCATAAATATCGCTCAAACTGTCCTAGCCAAAATAACCAAATTCGGTCGAGATAAATTCTATAAGAACAATTCTGATAATAGTATGTGTCAAAAATGGGCCGGCCAATACTTTTTTCAGCCTCCTATACCTAATATAAACGTTTTCGAAGTTTCTAGTGACTTTATACCGCATACATCAGCCAATACGAGTACGTGAGTTATCTCAATAAAAATTACAAAGCGTGTTTTACTGAGAATAGTGCATCTCTGTGCCAAAGATACCGAAAATTGGGCGAAAAGTTGACCTAGACCACATATAACAAATCTGACAGTTTTCGAGCATCCGGCTGACTTTACTCCATATGATTGGTGATTCTTTGTGAGGTAACTTTATGAAATCCAGTTACTATTTTTTTAGTAGGTGGCATTTTAATAGTATGTGGTATTGACAGAAATAGAAATATCGGATCCATAATACCCAACTTTCATATACAAGATATGTCTAATGATTTAGTTTTTCTAACAATTCTTATGTCGAATTTGTCGGTCAGTATTATGTATTTTGTTTTCTTATGAAAAAGCATTTAAGTTAAAATAATTTTTTTCTAATTAATTTAATTTAATTATTATAAATTATATGATTATATTTTTTGTTATAATTATGTATTTACAGGGTCCGGCACTCGAACCAATCAACTTCAGCCCATTCGCGAAGCTGTCGCACTGGAATCAGCTGTTTATAAATTTGCTGAATGACAGTTCGGAGTATTGTTCACAAGTGTACAAAAGCGTTTTGCCAAAAGCAGAAAAATGTGAGCAGCGATGGAATTCAAACGTAATAGTGTGACTGCTTTATATTTAGCTGGAAAATCATAGCCAGAAATTGTTCGTGAGCTCAAACACCTTAATGTGAACACAGTCTTTGTTTATCGCACCATCACCCGTTACAATGATACTGTTAGCATCGCAAAACGCCATGGAGGTGGTCATCAAAAGACTGCAACGTCACGTGAGATGGTTCAGAAAGTGAAGAAGCGACTTGAGCGAAATCCACGCCGAAGTGCCAATCAAATGGCTAAAGAACTGAAAATATTCGACCGTAGCATCCGACGCATATTGAAAAATGAGCCAAGGTCAAGCCTTACAAGTGCTAAAAGGCCCATGATCTCACACCGAAGCAGCAACAAGTAAAACTTGAGAGAGCGAAGCAGTTGCTTCGCTTGGCCGAAAGTGGTCAAATTCCGAACATTGTGTTTTTTGACGAAACGATTTTTCCAATTACTTCGTAAACTCTCAAAACGATAGCGTTTACTTGACCGATCGTTCATACAGGAGTCTAAGTCAACGGTTGGCCACCAGGAGGCAGCATCTACCACAAATAATGGTTTGGGCCGGTGTCACCGCAGATGGGCGCTCTCTAATTGTTTTCATCGTGTCTGGTGTCAAAGTAAATGCGACATATGTATTATGGGGAAAAAGTTCTGGAGGCTGCTTTGAAGCCGCGGGCAAACAAACATTTCGGTCGCAAACCATGGACGTTTCAACAAAACTCAGCACCGTCTCACAAATCGCGAGTGAACCAAGAATGGCTGAAAAACAACGTTCCGAACTTCATTACGACCACACAATGGCTCTCGAATTCACCAGGTGCGAATCCAATGGATTATTCTCTCTGGACCATTTTGGAAAGCAAGGTCCGAAGTAAAAAATACACCAGTCTCGAGATGCTGAAGAAAGCTATTGTCCGTGAGTGGGCCAAAATATCGACAAGTCACATTCGGGCAGCTTGCGATTCGTTTTTTGATCGTCTCAAGGCCATAGTTAAGGCAAAAGGTGGTTACATCGAGCAAAAGTGAATTGGTCCTAAACTTATGATTCTTCTCACACATTTTGTACTTAAAAAAAAATAAACATTTTTCACAAATTGGTTACACTTCCACTTTGTATTATTATAAATATTAATTATTATTATTATTGTTTGTGAATCTTTTAAAAAAATTTGCTTTGTTATTATTTTCATATAAAAATTCATATTTTTAATATAAAAATTTATTACATATTATTCATTAATTTTTTTTATTTTTATTAAATTTATTTTATTTTTATTGTGAAGTACACTTTATTTAGTTGCTTTGCTTATAAAGAACTGATTTCTATATTTTTGTAGAAAATATACATATATGTACTTGTTAAGTAGTATAATTTTTCCTTTTTCGTTTTTTTTTTTAATTCGTCTTATTATTTGTAAATGTTTATTGTTATAAAAATTGGGCGAATTTAATTTGTTTATAATATGAAAAGGCAAATTTTGAATTTTTTGGCAACGTTGTTTGTTTACATTATTTGATGAACTTTGAAAAATATTAATTTTGCAAGGGTTTGTAATAGACATACATACATATATTTTCATATATTTATGTAAGTAAGAATTATTGTTTTATTTGTGATATACATAAGTGCGTAATATTTATAAATTAAATATCGTTGCGCTACTTAAATTTTTTTAGTGCTTTTAATTAAACTATACATACAAACATATGTATGTACGCAACTAAATATATTATTTAGTTTGCAGTGTGTACTTCCCTCGCAGACTATAGAATTTTCCACAAATTTTCCGCCGCTCACTGTGTGGCTTTTGCCCTCACCTCTACTTACTTCGGTGTAAGGAATTTCGCAATTTCACTTAAACAATTTTTTTTTAAGTTCGTGACAATCCCGTTAGTTGTTGTTGCATGCTGCCGTCACCCAGCTGTTGCGTTGCTTATGCCTTTCGCGCTGCGTTGCTGTGGGTGGCGTATGAGCAACCAAGAATGCGAGCGTTAATCTGCTTAGTCGCTGCTTTCAATCACTACCACTAACAAACAACAACAACTATTACATATATGAATATATTTTGCGCGGCGGCTGCTCAGCTCGATCGTATGTAGCTTTTGCTCGCCTGAAATGCGACTAGCTTTGCCTAATTCAATGCACAACTGCCAGACTACCCGCTGAGGAGCTACAAACTACATACGCCAGCCCGTCAGCCGCGCTGCAGCCTCGTCCACAAGCTGTTTTGCTTTGTTAGGGTGGCGAGTGGCGCTCGTTTTTCTCGCGACGGTAGGGCTGTTGCTGACCACACGCTCGTTTTAGCGTTTTGGTTATTGCTATTGCTGTTTGTTGTTGTTGTTGCTAAAATGTGCCAGCTGCTGGCTTTCGGTGGTGGGAAATGCTTTTTCGATGTTTCTAGTAGCTTTTGGACTTTAGCGGAAAATTTGTGAAAATTTTCACAGCAGCGCGAGCATTCGCACACACGCACACATTAATTTGATTTGAATTTAGTATTTAATTTTTTTTTTTTATTTTTTTTTTTATTTTTTTTTAATTTTATACCTATGTATACTTTTTTAATTTAAAAATTTTATCTTTTTTTAATCAAGTCCAAATTTGTGATACTTTTTTAATGTGGTGTAATGAGGGCAAACCGGAATTTCTGGTGCACAATTATCGACTTTGAGAACAAGCCGCTTTTTTGTGTGTCTTTTTATTGTTTTTGTTTTATTTTCTGCCCTGCGAAGCGTACACACTTCACCTTGTGGCGCATGAAGACGCGGCACGATTCCGATTACTTTGGCGGAGGGGTAAAAAAACCGAATTTCGGTATAAATGGGGTATGTACGGATAGGGGAGCTTCTCCAGAGGAGGAATATCCAAAAATAACATAAAAATAACTAATATTTTTTGAAATATTCACGTTTAAAAATTCAAAAATTGCCCTAAGAAAACATGTTATTTCTCCATGTTTCACAGAATATTTTCACGTTTTTCACTCACTATATTGAAATATACACTCCTAATATTGAAACAAGTTCACTTTTCACTTTTATTTTGTAATTTTTCATCCAAATTTAGTAATTTAAAATCGTTTACCAAATTTATGGCTGCAAAGTTTAGAGTGTTTATATTTACGAGGAAAACCAGCGTTGCCACACCTTAAAAACCAGAAGTGAAGAATTTTTTAGCGTTTCACAGCGTTTTCTTTGTTTGTACTTTCGAGTGATTCTTTTTTCTTTATTAACTATATAAAACTATAAAGAAGATTTTTCAAGCTATAATTGAATATGTGAACACTTTTGCATATACATACATATTATACATACATACATATATGAATATATGAATAATATGTGATTTATATTTAATAAACACAGATAAGTAAAATCGTGTGATAATATTATAATATTACGAGCGAATACCCGGGTGGCTGAAGTACTTTCGCATAGTACTCCTTTCTGCGTTAGCGGCCTTCGGCCGCGCTTTAAAAAAATAACCCTGGCCGAGCGAATACCGGGTGTGACTGAAGTACTTTCGTATAGTACTCTTTTCTGCGTTGGCGGCCTTCGGCCGCGCTTTAAAAAAATAACCCTGGCCGAGCGAATACCGGGTGTGACTGAAGTACTTTCGTATAGTACTCCTTTCTGCGTTGGCGGCCTTCGGCCGCGCTTTAAAAAAATAACCCTGGCCGAGCGAATACCGGGTGTGACTGAAGTACTTTCGTATAGTACTCCTTTCTGCGTTGGCGGCCTTCGGCCGCGCTTTAAAAAAATAACCCTGGCCGAGCGAATACCGGGTGTGACTGAAGTACTTTCGCATAGTACTCCTTTCTGCGTTGGCGGCCTTCGGCCGCGCTTTAAAAAAATAACCCTGGCCAAGCGAATACCCGGTGTGACTGAAGTACTTTCGCATAGTACTCCTTTCTGCGTTGGCGGCCTTCGGCCGCGCTTTAAAAAAATAACCCTGGCCGAGCGAATACCGGGTGTGACTGAAGTACTTTCGCATAGTACTCTTTTCTGCGTTGGCGGCCTTCGGCCGCGCTTTAAAAAAATAACCCTGGCCGAGCGAATACCGGGTGTGACTGAAGTACTTTCGCATAGTAGTCCTTTCTGCGTTGGCGGCCTTCGGCCGCGCTTTAAAAAAAATAACCCTGGCCGAGCGAATACCCGGGGTGACTGAAGTACTTTCGCGTAGTACCCCTTTCTGCGTTGAAAATAAAAAAATATCTTGACTTTTTGGTATAAAGTGGTTATAATTTATGGTTATTATGCACTCAAAATTTAAGTTTTCGTTATAAAATGGTAAATTTTGGTTATTATATCTGTCAGCGATTTCCATTTATTTTTAATGATACATTGGTTTGTATTTTAGGTGACAATATATATATTATTATATTTAAAACATGAGTTTGAGTGCATAATAACCAAAAAATATAACTACTTTATATCCAAAACTCAAATTTTGTTTCAATATGACTGCGTAATAACCAAAAAATATAACCACTTTATAACCAATATTGAAATAAAATTTAAGTTTTCGTTATAAAATGGATAAATTTTGGTTATTATATCTGTCAGCGATTTCCATTTATTTTTGATGATACATTGGTTTGTATTTTAGACGACAATATATATATTATTATATTTATAATATGAGTTTTGGGTATGAAGTGGTTATATTTTTCGGTTATCATGCACTCATATTGAAACAAAATTTGAGTTTTCGTACTGTACCCATGTACTGTACACTTTATTACGTAATATTATTATACAATATTACTTATACATATGTATATATAATATTATTATATAATATTACTAATATATGTACATAATGTTACTTATTTGCTTAATAATTTGAAAAGGAAAATATCTATATGCATGAATAGAGGAATTTTTGGGAAAAAGAGGAATTTCAGCGAATTGCCTTAACATCACATGGCAGCGCTCCATTTCGTCGTAATTTTTAGTAAACAAATGAGGTTGAAATAAGTGTAAAATGTAATTTTTAAAATGAAGATTTTTCAGGTAAAAAACCTGCTAAAAGAGTAAAATGTTGATTTATTTAAAAGATTATAGTGCAATTTAATTAATTTGAAGTGAAAAATTTGAAAAAAGTGTGTTTAATGTGGTGAAATAGCTCCTTGAAATGGTCCAATTTTGCGAATTTTTGAACTTTAAAGCCGAATATCTCCTAAACTAAGCGTTTGCGGACCCTATAACCCTATATGTTTTTTAATCAGGAGGACTTCCTCTTTCCAACGGTACCTTCAAATCGCGGCGCCAAAGAAATCGGAATTGTGCCGAAGACGCAGTAAATTAACCTAAAAGCACTTGCAACGCTGGCAAATGGCGCTGTGGCACGCAAATGCGGCGCAAACTCAGCAAATCACGGTATTTTTTGGGAGTTCTTTGCCAAAAAAATTTAATTCCGCAATGCAGCGTTTTGGAAAATAGCACACTTATGACGTCACCATGCGCAGATTTGCGCTGTTGCTGGCTGTTTAATTGTTTTAGTTATTGTTGTTTTAAGAAAATTAGTTTTCCCACTGTTGTTGCAATTGTTGTTTCAATTTTTTTTTAGTAAATTAGTTTCACTGTGTTGTTGCAATTGTTGTTGCTGTGTGTAACTCATGCGACCGCACAGCTGAAACCCGCGTGTTCGTCACGCACACTCGCACACATACATGCATAGCTTATCGCGCACACATTCCACACACGAACAAAGGAATTAGAAAAAAAGAAAAGTAAAATAATTAAACTTCGCCTCCGTAGCGATCACATACGAAATTAAAAAAAGAGTAGTTTAAAAAAAGAGCGCATACACACATACACCTGCACATTGGCAGTAAAAGGTGCACTTAGTAACTTTGCATTTTTTCTAGCTTTCTTTATTGCTTTTGTTGTTGTTTTTTTTTTTTTTTTTGTTCTTTTTTTTAATTATTTATTGTAACTTTTTGCACGAATTTCTTTTTTATTCACGTTTTCCTTACGCTTTCTTGCCTTGTTGCTTTGGCGCCGTCTGCTATAAGCTTCTTTACAAAATGACAACAACAATATAAATATGTATGTATTAAATCTTTGTTTTTGCTTCTGCCGTACTTAATCGCTTCGTTGTTACTTTTAGACTGTTCGCATCGCAGATGCTCAACTGCTACCTAATGGCCAGCTAGTCGCTAATAATGTCAAAACTCACGCTTCTGCCAACAGCACTCACGCTCCGCTCGCGCTCGTCCCCAATGCGCTCCCCCTAGGCACACTTTGAACGTGCACGTGTGTATATGTGTCACTCCGCTCTCTCTCTTTCTCTCTGTTAGCGTAATATGCACTTTCTCCCCATTTAATATTTTATTTGCGTGTTTGCGCCAAGTTGGTAGAGAGCTTGGCATAGAACGCGTTCAGGTTGTGTTGTGAGAGCGACAGTATTGGGTAGAGAATAGAATTGAGCGCAGTTTGCGTGCCATTACAGTTGCACAGTGGAATGTTAACTGGAAATGTGAAAGAATTTCGACTGATACTTACAGAACACTGGTGAATATCACTTTAGGAATGGGAATAAGTTTCGACATAACGTCCCGGCCCCGATTTCATATAGAAAATGAGTTCAAAAATGACTTTGGTGTGATTAAAAGTCCATTTTAACCCCGAAATCGGTGGATGCTATTCTAAACTTTACCCAAGTCAATTTCAGCTTTTTGATATTAATTTAGAGAAGTCAACTGACCGGTTTCTGAGCGGTTCGTAAGTTCTAAGATCATGCCTAGGTTAAGGTTCCTAAATTCTCGAGTTCCTAAATTCTCGAGTTCCTAAATTCTCGAGTTTAGTCAGAAACAAGTTTAGAATGCAAATGTAATAAAGGGATTTAAACGCGAATAATCGTTCAGACATCCATACACTCAAATCTGAAGAATCACATTTCTCACTCTCACTGCTAATAAAAAAAATAAGAAATACGAATTTTGTGATTTCATTCAGCTAATTAAAATCCAGCGAACCCCTTCTCGAATCCGAGGGAGAGTAAACCTTCAGTTTTGCAATGTTATACGATACCTAGGGGCGGCAGGATTGGGATATACCTTCAAAGAGCGAAATAAAAATGAAAGTTAAAAGCTCTAACCCTTGAGGCCTAATTTGACACATGCGATTATTTCGACAGTTTATCGGAGATCTATTGCTGCAGGAAGTCTAGTGTGCCTTTATTGAATCTATATCGAGATTTGATAATATTTTTCGGCGCTACCGCAGTCTTGTAAATTTTGGAGCTCTTTCTGCCGACCATATACGAAATAAACGAAGCTAAAATTAGGAAAATGATGATCTTACTGAAATTGTAAAGGCCTTTGGAGTTCATTCATTGCCATGCTTCATGTGGACGGTAACTCAACATTTGTAAAAAGTGGAGAGAATTACAAGGTCGCTGCAGTGCTGGGATCCTCTTTCATATTCGTGTCATCTATTTCTTAAAAACAACAAAAACTAATTGAGCCGCTATTTTCCCATCAGCCGACAGCCGACATATTCTGCTAACGGATCGCGCAACTGTTGTTTGCTGTGGGAACCAGTACATGAGGCTGCATCTCCGTCAGCCGGTCAGAGATTGAAACGGACTGAACAACTGAATTGACGTTTTCGCATTAAAATTATTTGTTTGTTTGGATGTAGTGAATTGTTTTTGTGTAAGCATTTGAAATGTTGACCACATTACTCGTAGCGAAGCTACACACATCAGATTTATAAATAGATTCGAACGTGGGTTCCGATGGATGGCGATGAGAGCACAGCACGAAAAAGCCGAAGACACTAAATATTTAAACGTCAAATGGCAAATTGGCAAAAACGGCTAACGACGAAAGTCCACACACACACAAATACACATAACGGGTGATTTTTTTGAGGTTAGGATTTTCATGCATTAGTATTTGACAGATTACGTGGGATTTCAGACATGGTGTCAAAGAGAAAGATGCTCAGTATGCTTTGACATTTCATCATGAATAGACTTACTAACGAGCAACGCTTGCAAATCATTGAATTTTATTACCAAAATCAGTGTTCGGTTCGAAATGTGTTTTATCGACAAATTTTGTTCAGCGATGAGGCTCATTTCTGGTTGAATGGCTACGTAAATAAGCAAAATTGCCGCATTTGGGGTGAAGAGCAACCAGAAGCCGTTCAAGAACTGCCCATGCATCCCGAAAAATGCACTGTTTGGTGTGGTTTGTACGCTGGTGGAATCATTGGACCGTATTTTTTCAAAGATGCTGTTGGACGCAACGTTACGGTGAATGGCGATCGCTATCGTTCGATGCTAACAAACTTTTTGTTGCCAAAAATGGAAGAACTGAACTTGGTTGACATGTGGTTTCAACAAGATGGCGCTACATGCCACACAGCTCGCGATTCTATGGCCATTTTGAGGGAAAACTTCGGACAACAATTCATCTCAAGAAATGGACCCGTAAGTTGGCCACCAAGATCATGCGATTTAACGCCTTTAGACTATTTTTTGTGGGGCTACGTCAAGTCTAAAGTCTACAGAAATAAGCCAGCAACTATTCCAGCTTTGGAAGACAACATTTCCGAAGAAATTCGGGCTATTCCGGCCGAAATGCTCGAAAAAGTTGCCCAAAATTGGACTTTCCGAATGGACCACCTAAGACGCAGCCGCGGTCAACATTTAAATGAAATTATCTTCAAAAAGTAAATGTCATGAACCAATCTAACGTTTCAAATAAAGAACCGATGAGATTTTGCAAATTTTATGCGTTTTTTTTTTAAAAAAAGTTATCAAGCTCTTAAAAAATCACCCTATAGAAACACATTTACAACAAAGGAAAATTTTAAAAATAAACAACAACAAACGACACTTATTGTTGTTTTGCGCTCATCATGCTGACGATCATACGAGCACATAAAACCAACAACAATAGGCGATTTGTTTGCGATTTAAGCCATTACGTGGTGTCGGAGGCACCACAAACATACTTACTCACACTCATACGTACCGAGAGATATACATATGTATATTTAGTTATGGGCAAATACTAACAACTAAGTTAGCTCAAGTTGGACAACAATACGTTTTAGTGAGCGCTCGAGCTGTTCGTTCTGTATTTTATAAAATTTTCGATCGTGCTGAGAGAGCGCGCCAGAAGAGCGTGTGTGATGGAGAGAAAGCGTGAATTAATGAAGCTTTGTAAATCAGCTGGCAGCTCGATTTTTCGTGCTATAAACGTAGCAAATCGGGGATATTTAATTAAAAGTTGTGGCGCTTCAAAATAACTAAAGTCTTCTCGCTTTTAAGATTGAGTTAGAGCAGTTAATTGCATGCCATTACAAAAGCAATGATCAACTACTCAATATAAGTATGCTTCCGAGAATTAACGCTCACCGCTCTTTGCCCAAAATTTAGTTTAGACACTACAAAGCTACATAAACTTTGTTGAAAAAATACATACAGACATTTTCACAGATTATTCTCGAATAAAAGCTAATAGTATTTGCACCGTATAAATAAAGTCATCAATTTTAGTAGGCGGCAAAGAGCAACAATCATCTTTCATTGCTTGTAAAATATTCAAATTTGTTGTTTAGGCGAGCGCATATGGAATATTTAGTAAATATGTGTGTATGTACATACTTACGCACATACTATGTATGTATGTATGCATGTGCGTGTGCCTGAAAGTACTAAAATATTTAATGGAATTTTGTTTATCGTTTATCGCTAGTATTTAAGAAATTTATTCTTTGTTTTAAATTACATACATACATCCACATCCATTAATATGTATGTAACAACGCAGATTATTTTATTTTATATTATTTTATAGATTTATTTAGTTTTGTTCTTTGAATTTTTCTACTAATTTCCTCTCAAAAAGTAAGGTTACCTATGATCTATTGTGTTCTTTCGCCTTTCAATACCTTGTTCAGCCCCAGGGCACTTATAAATTTAAAAAAATCTGCTTGGAGCAGTTAAAGGTTAGTGTTTGAATCCAAATCGAGAGACCAATGTGTGAATATGTAGAGCTTGACATGCTGGACGAAACGAGGGATACTCGAAAATTCTATGAAACGATGCAACGACCAACAAAAGGTTTCTAGACCAGAGCCATACACTTGTAGAACCGCCAGAGATGGGAATACTTCTCCTGCCTGTTGAATGGCGGAAAAGCTTAAGGAGATGGTGAACTGGACTTCCCAATCGATGAAATGCATTAGACTTTCCATTGACCGACCCGTTTGAATAACAACAAATAAAGATAAGGATAATGCATCAGCTTCTTTGTTGAATATGGCCGGACGAAAACATACCACACGATTGGAATTTAAGTGTGCTTTGCCGAATCCACAAAAAAGGAGACACCACAATCTCGGCCAACCACCGTGGGATACCTCAACATCGCATATAAGGATATATCGAGCGTTTTGTGTGAAAGATTAAAGCAAAAAAAAAGAAAGATTAAAGTAAAAAAACAGATTGGACCTTATCGGTGTGTCCTCAGGGCTGGAAAAACAACAATTGAAGACCCGTGAAAGGAGGATCGACACAAACTACCGCTTCGGCATTTTTAAATCTGCTTTCGACAGCATGAAATGGAGCGGCCTTTATACCGCTATGTCTAAATTTAATATCGATATTACTGGCCATAACAACTTCCTTTGTCCAGGTTTGACAAAGTAGCGAAGCAAATGGGTCTCACAGTGAACGAGGGCAAGACGAAATATATCCTGTTAGTAAACAAACAATCTTCATATTCACGACTTGGTTCTCACGTCACTGTTGACAGTCATAATTTCGCAGTCGTAGATAATTTTGTCTATCCTGGAACCAGTATTAACACCAACAACAATGTCAGCCTAGAAATCCAACACAGAATAACTCTTGCCAACACTTGCTGCTTAGGACTAAGTAGGCAATTGAGAAATAAGTTTTTCTATCGACAAACAAATTCCGAACTCTACAAGGCACTCATCATTCCCGCCCCGCTTTATGGTGCAGAGGCATGGAATGACATCATGATGAGTCGGTGTTACTAGTTTTCGGAAGAAAGGTTTTTATGGAAGATTTATGGTCCTTTGCTCATTGGTAATGGCGAATACCGCAGTCAATGGAACAATGAGATTTACGAGATATACGACGACATTGGCATAGTTCAGCGAATTAAGAGACAGTGGAGATAGTCGCTGGCTAGGTGATGCCGTCAAAATGGATGAGAACACTCCAAATTTGAGAGTATTCGACGCATTACACGCCGGGGGAAGCAGAGGAAGGAAACTGCCACTCCATGAGAAAGACCAGGTGGAGAAGCACCTGGCTACACTTGGAATTTTCCACTGACGCCAAAGTGCGAAAAGGAATAGCGACTAGCGCGCAGTTGTGAACTCAACTATAACCAATAAAGAAGAAGAAGAAGATAAATATTGTAATATACATAAATATGTATGTAAGAAACCTAAGGGTAAATCTGCGATAGTCTTCTTTTAGTTCCCTCGACACTGTCTACAAAATACAGTGAAGTTCTTGAATTATCAAAACAGTATTTCTCTAAGGATAGTGTCTCTACTTCTATAAGCTTGGAAGACTGTTTTATAAATTGTGGACCGTTTAAGAATCAACATCCATTCACCAGTGATATTGGAGATATTAATTAAATAAAGAAAGAGAATCAGTGGACTTTTTGGAGTAGTCATGCGCCAAAGACCATCAACGTGAGTATACTATCTCACTAACACACGTTTTTATTATATCGATAAGAATTGTACTTATCGCATAATGACTGAAAGATAAGATTTCACTCCGATTAGCCATAAAACACAGAAGGCAAGAAATATGAATTTGCTGTCTATGCGGAGTCTTTAAAGAAATTTAACCTTTAACCGCACAAATTAAGCAATTGGGCGAGCATAAAAATCAATGCGAAAACAAAATGGGGCCAACACCCAACAACAAATAATAAATCGATAAAGTATGGCATAAAAAACAAAAACACTTTACATTTCTTTCCACACTTCCATTTTTCGCCGTTTTGGCCAGTGACTCAAATAAATTCCACAAAGGTCATTGTCTAATTGCGCGACGGGAATGTGCCGTTGTGTTAATGGGAATGGGTGTTGCAGAGTGTGAATCGAACGTGGTAATATTAGAATGGGCGCACGAGCGCACTTCCGTATTGCATGTTGAACCGCAACGCTCGCCCTTCAAACATAACTATTTCGAAAAAAAATCGACTCTCAACACGCTCACGTGCTCTTCGCGCCAGGAAGATCTCTCATTTCCCACATGCGCTCTCTTTGTGCTCAACCCCACGCCGGCTGCCCTTTATGCTCAATCTTCGTGATTGACATTCCCCCACCGGCTGTCTGCTGCCCATCAAGTACCGAAAGGAAAATACTGAAAACCGCAAAAAGAAAATCTCACACAAATCAGTATATACTTAGCTACAGCAGCTATTCTCATTGTGTTGTTGTTGTACGTGTTATTGTTGTCGCTGCTGTGGCTTTCCTATTTCCGTATCGGCCACCAAATGCGTTCAATGGCGTAATTGAAGACAAACGCCACAACAAATGCGGTCACACATACATATGTACATACAAGCATATATAGATATGTGGTGTAGCTGTACATGTACACATAATATATGTATCTAAAGAAAGAAAAACAATAATATTCGTGTAAATATCGTGTGTGAAATGGATCTTTGAGTGTCACCTCAGCAACAACAACGACGACGTCGTGATGATGATATTTAAAATTATCTTAGGAAAGTGCGTTAGTAACAGAAACAATAATGCGTCATGTAGATATGTATACATACATCATACATTACAGACATATATGTACATACATATGTATGTAAATATGTAAATGTATATTCGTGGGCCCCCAACATACTCTTTAATAGCTTCTTCCGCCTTCTGTAATTCGATTATATAAAAGGTTTTAGCAGCGAAGTCGCGTATAGAATTCAAATAGCCCTTGAATATCTTCTACGATATCAATGTGGTTGGACAACGCTTTTAGGGAACCGTGCCTTGGTGCTTTTGGCAAAACTTCATTATCTTGTATTGGCATACCGCCAATGAACCATGCAAATTATTTTTGTTCACAAACTCAAAGAAGTTACTTGCCGATCTTTTCACCTGATCTTTTCATCTGAGTGGAGGTCTTCCCCTTCCTCTGCTTCCCCGACGGGATTTATGGCTGAAGTAGGAGAGTTCATATTTGATGAACGACAGATAAGGGCTGGTGTACACCATACGAGGGCTGCTATGTATATTTCGGGCCTAATAATGAAAATAGGAATATTTATCAACGAAAATGGTTTTATTGTTTTTCAAAATATTCTCTATCAAGATTTATACACTTTTGCATGCGCTCAAACCAATTTTCGAAGCACTTTTTCCACTCCGATTGAGACACCTCCAAAACATGGTTTTTGAATGCTTCAACAGCATATTCTGGTGACGAAAATCGTTCGTTATTTTCTTGATGTGTGGGAATAAAAAGAAGTCGTATGGTGCCAAGTCAGGGCTTTACGGCGGATGACCCATCAATTCGACGCTTTTGCCGGTCAAAAAGGCGCTGGTTTGAGCCGATGTGTGAGAGCTCGCATTGTCATGGTGTACAATGATTCGCCTTCTCTTGTTCGTTTTTCGAATTTCTCCGAAGACTTCAGGCAAACAAATGGTGGTGTAGCACTCAGAATTGACCGTCCTACGTTACTCAAGTGGAACAGTCGCCAAATGACCAGTTTTGCCGAAGAAACAGCCGTCCATTTGCTTCGAAGTGCTTCTTCCACGAACAACTTTCGTTGGATTTGGCTCGTCTTGGAAGACTCACACGGTCGATTGCTGTTTTGTTTCGGGCTCATACGCATAGATCCTGTGACGATCTTATAAACGTTTTTTGAAGCACCGCGATCGTATTTTTTTAGCATTTCTTTACACCAATCCACCCGAGCCTTTTTTTGAGCGATTGTCAAATTGTGCGGGATCCAGGTGTTCATGCAATATCGAATGTATGCTGGTGGGAGAAATGCATAGGCATGCCTCTATCTGAAGGTATGTTACATGACGGTCTTGCATTATCAGTTCACGTACGGCATCGATGTTTTCTGGCACAACGGCTGTTTTTGGACGACCTTCACGGAATTCATCTTTGAACGAGCGTTGAATTCGTTGTACCAGTTTTTCACAGTGCTATAGGATGGTGCTTCATAGCCATACAAAGATTTTAGTTCATCGATGCACTCTTGTCGTGATAATCCACGTCGAAAGTTGTGAAAAATGATCGCACGAAAATGTTCACGAGTTAATTCCATTTTTTGGCCGAGATGAATTTTTTAATTCCCTGTAAATAAAACAATTCACGATTAAATGACAAAACATTCTGAGTGATGTTATGCTAATGTCAAAATGTCAAACTTTCCAATTGAAATGTCAAATTGCACCTGGCACCTTTTCTGGCTAAAAGTCTGGTAGCACCATAGAAAACATATGATCTTGACATTACAGTTTTACAATTTATGTTTTTATTTCATTTCACGATTGGTAAAAATTGCAATTCAAATGGCGACGAAAAAGATTAATTTCAGTGAAAACGACGTAAATTTATTACTTGCTATAATAGAACAACATAAAAATGTGATAGAGTGCAAAAAAAGCGATACTTTTACGGTAGATGTGAAAAATAAAGCTTGGTTAAAAATTCAGGAGGAATATAACAGCAGAACCTCGTCTTCATTTCGCGATGAAAAAATGCTGCGTACCAAATATTACAACATGAAAAAGGAATTAAAGAAAAAGGTAGCAGCCGAAAAAAGAAGTTGCATCGCGACAGGAGGAGGGCCGCCATTGAAAATTAGCACCAATGATATTGATGTAATGTTAACATCAATAATAGGCTCGGAGCAGTTAGAAGGAATGGAATCTGTATACGATTCCGATAATCCTTTTGTGCGAAACAAAACGGAGGATGTTATCGTTAGCATTGGTAAGAAATTACTTAATTTTATTCAAATACCATCATTTAAATGTATTAATGGTTTTGCAGATAAGGCAGCAAATAACATCAGTGCTAAGCAATCTCAGGATGGGAGCGAGGAATTTGAAGACATCAAGAACACATCCAACACAGCTACTACTTCGAAAAATTGGAGTACATACACGCCTGCAGATTTAAAAGCTCCTAAATGTAAAAAACTTATAATCGACGGATCGCAAAGCAAAGAGAAAAATACATCATGGTCGAAGCTGGCCGCTGTTAAATCAAAATGGACCGGAGAAAAATGCCGCGTAGAGATTGAAATATTAAAAGCTGAACATGAAAAGCGAGTAAAGATGTACGACCAACATATAAAGCAATCTGAAGTGGAACACAAAATGCGTATGAGAATTATGGAAGAGCAATTAAAGGAAATTCAATGGCGCAATCTTCAATTGGAAAAAAACAGTACAAGTACAAAATAACTTGACACATACAAAATAAAAGTGTTTTAAATAACATTGTTGTATTATTTGCTTCTGATTGATAGTCTTACAATGCTTGACTTGCAGTTATAAGGTTGCAAAGTACCCATTTATTAAATTATTCCTCGTCACATTTTTTTCAGTACGCCGATCAGAGCTGCGATTATTCGGTATGCTTAAAACTGACAAAATTTGCGTATCAATCTCAGGATCTAAAGGAGGAGCTTCAGTATCGCGATGTAAGCAGCATATATTTTGCAACACTGCTGTGGCGACAATTATTGATTGGACTTTGGTGCAATTCATTCGTATACCCAAAGACAATACTGGAAACCTTCGCTTCCAAACACCATAAGAGCGTTCAATTGGATTTCTTGACCGAATATGTGATTCGTTATATAGTCTTTCAGCTGCACTGTTAACGGAATGAAGCGGTGTTAAAATCCGATTATTGTTTTCATACCCTTTATCAGCAAGCACAAGTCCATCTCCGAACTCTCCGTTCTCAAGACGAGCAAAAATACGAGAGTTTCGTAATATGGTAGCATCATGTGTTGATCCTGGCCACCTAGCGACTATGTCTAAAATCATCAAACGAGCATCGCAAATCGTTTGTACATTAAAAGAAAATATGCTTTTTCTATTACGAAATAGTTCCGCATGGTCTCCGCCTGAAAAGGAAGGAAACATGTAAAAATAGATATTCATTACGGTTTTGAGGTGTTTCAGCTCACCAGGTGACTGAATTTTTACGTGCGTGCAATCTAAGGCACCAATAACTCTGGGAAATTTAGCAATTCGAAAAAACTCTTTCTGTTTTTGATGTATATCTTCCGTTGTGGTAGGAAATCGTATAAAACGTTCTCGCAACCTTGCTATTTTATCTGAAACAAGAGTAACAACTCTTGATACTGTGCTAGTAGACACTCCTGACACATCTCCAATCAATTGCTGAATACTGCCAGTGGCATAAAACCTCAATGTAATGGCCAACATATGATCCGGCGACAACGCATTATTCCTAGGAAAAAATTTTATGTAGAAATCGGCAGGCAAAGCGTTAAAAAAGCTATACCATGTGGTAGCATGCTGTATATCTGGACGTATGAGCTGCAATACTTCCCATGCAGCATCTTTGCATAGGCGGAAACGCTCTCTAAAGTCCTTTTCATCATAAAGTTGAAAGAAATTAAATCGCTCCCGTATTTCTTTTTTCCGACGGAAAATTACCACTTTTAGCAGCTCTTCGTAATCGTCGTCACTGTCACTGAACTCCATTGTTGTGATCACTACTTCCCACCAAATTGTTTTTTAGATTTATTTTATTTTTCTTTTAATAAAAATAAATAGTTTGACATTCGAACAGCTGTTTGTTAACTAATCGTCAACCAATGCCCGGGAGATGAGTTAACTAATGGTTGACAATTCACTTTGAAATGAAAACCAATTAGTTATCTTCAACCATTCGTTAACTAATCACTGTGAAAACGGCTCTTAGTGTTGCCTAGGCCAGAAATATACATAGTATATAGCAGCCCCCGTATCACTGTGTTTTAGGCACAACTCTTTACATCATATATACAGCAGATTTTCCAATAGCTAATAATGTATTGGCATAAACTTTTGCGGATGTCCCAGTTTTAATGAACCGTAACAAATGCCACATTATAGCATTAAGAATATTAGCGGAGCACTTAAATTTTGTCGAAGAATGGCTTGCCAACTGGCGTATAAATGTGAATGAACAAAAGCGTAAGCATGTTCAATTTTCGCTATGATCAAAAATGTGCCCGGCAGCAAAAATAAACAATATCATAGTACCCCAAACGAACGAAGAACATACATATGTATATTGGTATTCACCTAGAGAAACACCTCTCTAGTAAAATAACTCGCATGAAAATAGGAGCTACATATTTATATTGGCTTTTAAATAAAAACTTAGCTTAAACAATAAAGTGTTTTTATACAATGCGGTCATAAAGTCGATTGGATGTGTCATTCAACACTGGGTTACGACCTGTGCAACTAATATTGATATATTACAAAGGCTCCAATCGAAAATGCTTAGAACAATCACGTGTTCGCCATAGTACATGCGTAATGAAAATATCCATAAAGACCTTGATATTCCTATGGAAAAGAAAGAAGTAGAAGATAGCAGAATTAAATATATGTATGTGACCTGGTCTACGAAATTACAAGCCAAGAAGCTAAAGGTTTACGAATTCAATTGGAGCGACTTGAAACAGCATTTATGCAGATACTTTGGCATTTTTTACTCACACGATTCAATGCTGTTATTCAAAGATTGCAAAAAGTTGATTGTAGCATTGCTGACGTGATCGACGTTTGTCGTGGTTTGATCAAAGTTGTTGCTGACAGGAAAAATGAATTCGAAATCTAAGACAAAACTGCCTTAAATTTTTCAGAGATAAAAGAATATAAAACGACAGTTTCCAGAAAGAGTAAATTACATGCTGATGAATCACGGGATGGAGATGTACAACTGTCAGGTCGAGACCACTTTAGAGTCAACACTTTTAATGTCATTCTTGACAATCTAGATTCTGAATTGCCAAAACGATGTGTTGCATATGAATAGATTCATGAAAAGTTCTCAGTTATTATTGATTTTGGCAATTTGGATAATAGAAAGATTCGTAACCAAGCTAAACGTTTACAAAATGTTTATTCTTCAGATCTTGAGTTCTCATTGGAGGACGAATTTGTGCACTTCCATGTTATTGCACTGAAAAAAAGATTCACAAAATTGGAAATGGAACAAAATTTACCTTCCGATATTCTGAAACTTTTGCATGCAAACGACCTTTATACAGAGTTTCCGAACGTAGAAATTGCTTATCGAATATTTATTACTTTAGCTATAACAAACTGTAGCGAAGAACGGTCGTTTTCTTGATTGAGAAGAGTTAAAAACTACTTACGTTCTAAATGAGTGCAAATAGACTCAATAACTTAGCTGTTCCATGCATCGAATCAGATGTACTTCAACGTTTAGATTGTGAAGATTTAATCGACCAGTTTGCAATTCAAAAAGTCGGGCGTGCATTTTTATATAATTTTTAGTGAAATTTCCGTTCTTCTGGGCGGCATTTTTTCCAGTGCCCCAGGGCGGCAAAAAATTAAATCTGGCCCTGGATATGAATGCGTATTAAAGAGCAACGTATCACCAAAACAGCTCAAGCACTTGTTTAAGATTGTCTAGCTTTTAAATAGATTTAAGATTTTACAACTTATTGTTAAGCTTTTAAAACAAAAAGCAGATCCTATAAATAAATAATATAAATAAATAAATATTGAAAAAAGATATGGAGGTATATACATAAGTATGTTGTACTTCAAAATTTTCTATCGCGACTGATTCTTTACCCCTAGGTGACCTGAGTGCGTAAAACTGGTCAAAAATATCGGCCAGTTTTTCTGGGGAATTAATGCTTCGCTAAGCACCCAAATATTGGATACCTAATTAGGTGTACCTACTGAAGCTTAGTGAGGAAAATAGGTGCCCTTGCAAATTACCCCTTCCGCAACTAATAATTGCATATAACGGGGGCCGATATTGTTAAAAGTCATAAGACTGGTTTAATATGTATTATCGGTTCCACATTTGCTTACGACTTCAAAGGAAATGCTCGTGAGGTGAGAGGAGTCTTAGATAAAATTCAGATTTTGCAAAATCTCTTTTAAAACTTCAAACCACGCTTCATAAAACATCTATTTAATTGAGGAAATCCAAACTTAAAGCTGTATGAAGTTCGAGTTTCGTTTTTAAATTGCCAAATTACATTTGTTAATTATGCCGCACATTGTTGGCAAATGACATTTATAATTATCGTTAAAATCGGCATTTCGATCATTTTGATTTTGGCGAACGATAAACACTTCATTACATATTTCATTTTTTTACAACAACAACAATAAATACTACAACAACAAAGCGACAACTAAGTACGTGGGCACCGCCGAGGCGTCCAAGTGAACGAACTCCAGCCCAAGCAGCGCAGCCGGACCAAAGCTAAGCGCGGGTTAACACAGCCCACGTGACGTTTTACGTTTTCTTTTGCCGATGGTTTGTTTGTTGTTTTTTGCGTGATTTCTCATTTGCATTTGCATGCTTCTGAGCAATACAGTGGCGGCAGTGCGATTGGTGTTGTCAACGCGCAGGAAGTGAGTCCAAAGAGGTGACAGCGTGTTTGACCTGAGCAACTGCTTACGCTTGGGTGTAAATACATATGTGCAAGTGTATGTATGTATGGATGTGTTCATGAGTAATTGAGCGAGTGTGTAATTGAATTCAATTGATTATTTGCTTTGCAGACTGTGACGACACAAAAATGTGGACACTTCAAGACGCTAGTTGTTGTTCTCTTTGCTGTTCAGGTTAAACATGTACATATGTGTGGTTTTGCTTTTACCGGCGCACCTTGTACGGTTGGAACGCAAAAACACACACACACACATACATTCGCTAAGCCAAAACAAGACGTGCCATGCCAAATCGGTGACTCCAATCGCTTTGCAACTTTTTCAGATTTCTTTTTTTTTTTTTTTGATTTTCAACACTTTAATAAGCCACTTGATTGGCATAGCAATTTGCGTTATGCGAGTGTGACGAATTTTCCTTAATAAAATTTCATTTCATTCATATATTGCTCAATGCAATTTCAATTGACAAGTCGCGTATGCCCGCACGCACACACACATGCGCAGAAATATATAAATTTGTTTGAATTGTAAACCGAAGCGTGATGATAATTAATTAACAAGCCGTAAACGGTAAAACTTAGACGCATATACATACATACAAACATATACTTGTATAATATATACTTATGTATATTTGTGTATGTCCATACGTAAGTACCCATTGAACTCGTCGCATAACTCTGGGTGAAATTATACTACATACTGACATATCTGCATAATTATGAGGGTGAAGCGTTGCGAAATGATTACGAAAAATACTGCATTTATTGCTTAAAAGGAAAGTGAAATATTTTAATAAAAAGTGTGATATATTGAGCAGAAGTAATTGATTCATTCAAAACGTGCTTTCACCAGCATGAAAGCTCCTTTACATAGCCCATTAGGTAACTTCTCCACTTTAAAAACATGTTAGGCAGAGAGCTTCACAGTTTTTCGTTCAACTAACGGTTGTTTATAATTCTTAAAAAATGGACTGTGTCAACTTGTATGGCCTAAAGCAAAATTAAATTCGGCTGCACCGAAGCTATAATACCCTTCACATATGCAATTCTTATGTGATCCAGGGGAAAACGTTTCACCAGTTCCTTCTAACGCTAATTAAGGCTTCTTAATACGGAAAAAAGATCTTTCGTAAATCTTTAATTTCCACCTCAACTCTATTGGATGCCAGGCCACAAAGTGTGGAGTCTCCGACGTTTACTTGTGGGTGTTACAAACTTCTGGCGCACTTTATATGTATGTATTGCCTTGTCAGGGCAGAAATTTAAGCGATAAAGTGAACAAAGACTATCAAACTTTTTTCACCAAACTGCATTTTTTTTATTTGAACAACTATCACTTGTCTCCAATTTTTTATAAACCAATTATTGGCCAATTTTTTGGTAAAAACCTACTTTCTTCTCTACACCTCCACCAGTTTTGTGAAAAATCTAGAGTAAGTAAGAATTTGGCTTCGAACGGCTCGGAGAAGTCCTTCTCGGTGCTGACGGAGCCTCTGATGTTACCCAACATCACAGTCGTACTAATTTTGCGGCGATACCAAATTCAGATATAGCCGCATTAAAGCAGCTCCTTTTCGTACTGTCGAAAGAAGCTTTAAAATCGACAAAGAGGTGGTGTGTGTCGATCCTCTTTTCACGGGTCTTCAGTTGTTGATTTTTCAGTCCTGAAGCCACACTGATTAAGATCCAATCAGCTTGTTGACGGTGGGCTTCAATCTTTCACACAATATGCGGCTTATCCCACGGTAATTGGCAAGAATTGTGGGGTCTCCCTTTTTGGGCAGAGCACACTTAAATTCAATTCGTCGGGCATTCATTCGTCTGACCATAATCTTCAAAGAAAGTTCTTCGCCGTCTTATTTGAATAGCTCGGCCTGCGCAAAAAGATGTAATAAGCGAAACTACTTCAGTCATCTCGATATGATTTAAATTTTATAATATTATCATAGAGTTTTACTTTGTAGTTGTGTATATTAAATATAAATCGCATATTATACATATATATTTGTTGCTCTTCAGACGGGTTATAGCTATTGGAACTTCTTCATGGTCGGGCTATGAAACGTGTGCTCCATCGTCATAGATTGAGGAGTCGGGTTCGGGAGAAGTGTTCCCTCCATAATTTTTATATTCTCTGGGCATCAGTAGCTAGATAACCTCTGGGGGTTCTACAAGAGTAGACACCGGTTTTAAAAATCCAGCTTTTCAAGCTCCTCAGTCTCACGCATTTTGGCCTCTCTCTTTTTTGTCTGCAAATGCGTCTCGCTTTCCTTTTCAACTGTGTCCATAAAATAAGGTGACATTGAATTTATTTTGAAAATTCTTTATTTATTCTTCCAAATTAATGTCAACCCCTTCAAAGTAATACCCTCCCGATGCAATGCACTTATGCCAATGGATTTTCCAATCTTCGAAACACTGGTTGTAGTCACTTTCCGGGATGGCCTTCAGTTCCGTCTTCGCTGCGGCTTGAATCTCCTCTATCGTATAAAAACGGTGTCCCCGGAGCGGTCTTTTGAGCTTGGTGAACAGCCAGAAGTCGCACGGCGCCAGATCGGGTGAATACGGTGGTTGCGGAACGATATGGGTTGAGTTTTTGGCAAAATGATCACGAATTACGAGGGCAGTTAAGGATGGTGCATTATCGTGGTGTAAAAACCAAGAAAACGCAAACGACGCCTAACGTTCAAATAATATTCCTTGTTGACTGTTTGACCGGTTGGAAGGAATTCATAATGCACAACACCACGATAACCGAAGAAAACAGTCAATATGACCTTAATTTTTGAGAGACTTTGGCTCGATTTTTTTGGTCTCAGCTCTCTTTGGCTCGATTGATCGGTTGTTTCGGGGTCGTAAGCATAGATCCAAGTCTCATCGCCAGTTATAATGCGTTTGGTGACACCCCGGTAGTCGGAAAGCATCGTTTCACACACTTCAACGCGACGCATTTTTTCCAAAAAATTCAATGTTTTCGGTACCAGTCGAGATTTGACGCGCTTGAGGCCCAAAACATCCTTCAAAATGGTATCGGCTGAGCCTTTCAATATGCCAACTTCATCAGCAAGGTCTCTAATTGTTAATCGACGGTTTTTCAACACCAAATCTTTGATTTGTTGAACGTGAGCTTCGTCGGTTGAGGTTGATGGTCGCCCTGGACGCCCATCGTCTTCGACACGTTCACGGCCGGCTTGGAACTCACTATACCACTTGTAAACATTTTTTTTAGACATAGTCTTATCACCAAAGCACCATCCTCAACGTATCCGCAGCAGAAAATTGATTCCGTAAACAAAATTGAATGCAAATTCTTTGCTCAACAAATTTCGACATCGCAAAAAACGAAAAACTCACTTTTAGCAGTTCACAAAACGACACTTAGCTCAAACACTAATGAATAAATGTGACTGACAGTACCACCAACCTAAAAAAAAATAATTCTTCAAATCTTTCGACGCGCGCAGTTTAAATTCAAATATCATATATTTTTGGGCCAGTATACATCCTATTCAGCAAGTGTTTTGGTCGATTGTAACGTTGCGAGGAAGGCGGTCTGTTTTTTCTCCGAGGGCATAAATCAGCGATATGTTGAACGTTCGCTTTGATGAAAGGATGAATGCCAGGACTCGCCTACCAATCCCACATCAAATTTGCCCTCCTTCATACTTCCCACCGTGGCAATTCTTGGACGGCAGTGACGTCAACCTTATTTCTCACGAGGATAGCAACCAATTAGATAGCTTCTTTCCCAAATAAAGAGCGAATATTTTTTTCGTTATCAAGAGGGTGTCCCTCATCCGAAGCTGTTGTCTACTCTTCATTGGTAGGGTTTTTGCGACAGGGTTCCAAAACCAGCGCACAACCCTGAGGAAGGAGTGTTTCGCCTTCCCACAAATCAGTTTAACATCTCTTGCTCTCCGATGGAGATCTACTAGATGTTATACTCTATTCGTAGCCATAATGCCGAGAAGCGATAACTAAACTTCGTCAAAGTTAAACTATTTGTATAAAATTAAGTCTAAAGTGTTTGAGAATTGAAAAAACAATCAAAGAAATACTAAATGATCTTTTTGCTATGCAGCCATTTCTAAAACGACGCAGGCAGCACTCTTACAAATTGTTGTTGGTTTCATGGGAATTAAATATTCTGGTCTAAATTTTTTCATATACATATGTATGTACTATACTTATGTATATAAATTCATATTCATATGTAAGTTATAAGTAATTTAATGTTACCATTAATGTTGCGGGCTGTGTTATAGTCTAAAACATATTTTGGCAAATAGAAATGACATTAAGCTCACCGATTTTTAATGATTTTTTATCACATGTATGTACGTATTTCGAGAAGATTTAAACCGATTCTTTGAGAATACGAATCAATATTCTTCCTGCACTTGCCCAGTACCTAGTTTCTGCAGAAAAGCACTTTTATTTTGAATCGTGATCTTGATACAATTTAAACCTCAGCAAATACATACATATTTATTTTGGAGATTAATAACCCCAAAAAATCCATCACTTGTTACACATTCGTTGCGAAGAATAATTTAATACCACAATTTTTTCCTTTTATCTGAAAAAATCAGCAACTCTCCAGCCTCATTGGCTAGGTGTATTCCAATAACATTACTACAGCCTTCCATGTTTTAACGTCGGTATAATATTTTGCCTATGAGATTCATTATTGGTGTTTAGATGCATATGAAGTGATGGAATATTTTAAATGATGACTGAATTTTAAAAATGTTGATTTAAAGGGACATTTTTTGCCGCACACTACTTGTGAGTTGCACTGGAGAGAGAGAAATCACTCTTGTGGACTATAGAACTCTAGGAAATCAGAGCATCCTGCAGACGTTTAGTCAACAAGGCCTGTAGGAGTGGCTCAACTTATGACTGGGCGTTTACAAAATGCGACTTGTGTTATACAAATCCGGTTAGGAAAGTCAAAGATGATCTCATGAAAAAGGATTAATACTTAATGCCTTTAATAAGGTGATTTATTGCTCAATACTAATCGCGTATTTAAGTTATAGATACTGATGTGCCAAATCTGACTATTGATTTACAAATATTTGTTTGGTAATGCCTATTTACTGCCGCATTGTTTATTGCCCAGATTCAACTATTCTATCGTAGAATTCTTCAAGCTTTGCAGAAATAAGCACAATGAGTAATGCCGTCCAATGAGGCGAATGATCGGCGTTGCTGTGCGTGTGTGTGAGTAAAAGTAAACATTCATATTTTGCATATTGGTACATACATACGTGTACATATATACAAAGTATACGCGAATATTACAAGTAGATATGCATGTAGGCGATAGACAGATATGTAGATAGATAGATAGATATATTTTCTATATAATATACGACTGCATATATTATACATACCGATCATCTGACACACATATTCATCCATATACTATATACTGTTTATGCATACACAACAGCCTACAACGGCTGCGGCTGACAGCTAATGTGTGGGCGCTTTCCGTTCGGTGGAATTGGAAGCAGCTGCGAGCGGCAGCCGGCAGCAGAAACCAGACGCTGCCCATTCCATGCATTGCCAATTATCGCTTGCGATCGCGCTATATTGGCTAGAGATCGCTCATCATTTGCGAATATTATATTGCCGTCTTTATAGCTATGAATGGAACGAAAATGGGATAAGCAAGATCTAGTGAATTCAGCTGTGGAAAATTAGAAAGCCTGCTGACAGCTGAATTTCAAAGACTCTTATATTATAAGTTGGATAATAATACTACATACATATGTACATATGTACATTAGGGTAGGTAAAAACGATTTAATATCTTTGAATGATTGCGCTTAAGAGAAAAGCGTTTTAAATCATTTCGGAAGATCATACAATTTCCTACAAAATACATAAAACGAAATCTGTTTTCAGGTAGTTGGAAGCGAGTTATGACTTTTTCTATCTGATAATAAGAAACCGAAAGAAAACCGTTTGGTGGAAGAGCTTCCCATGGTTCTAGAAAGAGTTGTATAAATAAAAAAACGAAAAACTCGAGCTTTTAAACATTTTAAAAAAACTGGTTCACTTGTCGACTATTCTAAATACTCCGCACTGCGACGACAGTATTCGGATCTAAACAAAAATGTTATAGAATTTACTTAAATTATATACATGGTAATATTATACGTAATCCAAAATTCTTTTATGACTTCTTCAACTCAATACGCACAATTTTCTAAATTTCTGTCCGCGTTGAAGTACAACCTATCATGTCAGTGACGATCGCATTATTTCTAATATGCTTGCAGAATTTTTTAAGCCAAACTACCCTTCTATATCTTAAATTGTTTTCCTATCAGCACGTACTCTGCCCAATACTTCAATTAGCGCTCCAATTATTTCTAAATAAGACGTCTTACTGAATTTAAATAAGTTAAAACATATTTTAAATATGGTCAAGATATGATACCCTCATGCTTCCTGAAAAATAGTGCCAAATAAATTTTCCTGCCTTTGACAAGAATTTTTAATTCCTCTCTTAAACAAAGTACAAGGTTTCCTTCAATACAGTCATTGATAATCCCTTTGCATGAAAATGGATTAATGGATTTAGGTCATCCGTTAAAAACTTTATGGGTATTGCAAAGCTACCAGTTATACTAAAACTTGTTGAAGCTTTCATTGGAGACCATATAACATTGTCGATGTCTCCTTTAATTTCTTTCGCCTCCTTTAATGGATTTCGTAAATGGAAATCTACTGTAACAAAATTGAATTTGTTAACAATGGGTTTTAGGAAACACAAGCTTGAGGATGTTATATACACTGACTTTAGCAAAGATTTCGTTAACGTAAACTTCTGGGCTTTCAACCAAGATCTCTTCAATGAGTATCTACTTATCTCTATAATAGAAAACAACAAGTTTCAATTAATGTCTCTTCAGGTAGTTATATTGGCCCTATTCGGTTCTTGTTATTTACATATTAACGATATCTTTTCTTTCAAATAATTTTCAAATATTTTATTATATGCCGACGACGTAAAGACTTTTAAATCACATACTTCAATTTATGAAGCACATCTGTTGCAAACCGAGTTAAACAATTTGGTTGATTCGTGTGATAGAAATGATTTGGCATTGAATCTCAAAAATGTAAGACACTGTGATTTTCTCGAAGACCTGGAGAATCCTTATGTAATGAAAAACTATTTAAAAGAGCAAGTTTTTATCTTTGCTGTTTCGAGAGTTACAGGGTAGGCCATTTAAAGTTGACCCATTTGTTTGTTTGCCAAAATTAAGGCGTCGCGGATAATCAGCTGGGTTTAGTTTTTGTGCCATTTGAATTTTATATGGAAACATCTTCAAATCTTTATGAATTATGCGTCGGAGAGTGGTGCGAGAGATGTCTAATTCCTGAGAGCGGCGATAACTCGATGTCGATGGAGTCTCCTCAATACTGGCTCGTACAGCTTCGATATTTTCATCAGAACGTCTTGTGCGTTGTCTGGATGCATGACTGGCATTACTGAGATTACCGGTGTTCACAAATTTTGCGTATAAAGACTTAATTGTGTTCTTAACTGGAGCACTTTTCACTTTATTTTTTTTGCGAAACGCACGTTGAGTTAACACAATTGAAAAGTTATTTTGAATATAAAGCTGAACAATTTCAGCGCGTTCTTTTGGAGTGTACTGTTCCATTGCATAAATTGTCTTCGAATGACGCTTCTAACGCGGTATGACATTAGCCGATTTGTCAGCGCTGTTAAAAGTTACAGCGTTGCCAGATGGGTCAACTTTAGTACTATAGATCCTAAGCTTAATTTTAGTCTTCAAGTTGACACCATTGTCTTGAAAGCAAAAGGTATTTTCAATTTTCTTGAACATTGTTCTAAAACATTTAGAGATCCGTATGTTATTAAAACACTTTTTACAACTTTGGTTAAACTTATATTGGCATATAGTAAGGAACCCTAGTTACCAAATCCAATCAGATAAGTTAGAGTGGGTTCAAAACCAATTTTTACTCTTCGCCTTAGGGCATATTCGATATGATTCTAGGTTGAGTCTTCCTCCATTTTCCTGCCATTGAAAACGTATTAAGCTATCTACTTTTACTAGTCGTAGAGAAATGATTGATGCTATATTCTTAGCTGCTGCGGCTGTGCTCCTCGCGTCGGTTGGGCGGGAAAAGGATAAGCGTAGGCTTATATACTTACATAACTAAGAGCTCATACCAGAAGTACCTTAGAAGAACCTTTCTTAGAGGTGTCTATCAATCAATTTATCAGAGTACGATGCAAAAAAAAAACAACAATCGTTTCATTTGACTCGCCCTAATGTATGTATATTTGTCAAGCATTTTGGTACGTACTATATTTTCATATAATAAATACATATTTTATATAACATATATGTATATCCATAGGCATACTTACACATATAACTTTACGATATAAATATGTAAACATTTATTATTTAAAAATTTTATTTTTATTTTACTCACATTTGTGGTTGAAAAACATAAAAAAATGTTTTTTTCTTTTATTTTTTCTTATCAACATGTCCATAAATATTTGTTCGACGGGGGCAATATATGTATGTATGTATTATAAATTCATTGCAAAAACTTTAGATTTATTTATATTCCGTATTTCACAATTTTAATCCTTTTGTGGAACTAAACTTATTAAGCGAGACGCATTTTGAAAAATATTTAAAAATAATGTACATAAATTGTGACAAAAAAGTACCCGGAAATTGTAATTTAAATTTCTAATATTATTATTAATATTAAAAAAAAAATGTATTCTATTAAGTTGGTAGGACTGTCCTTAATTTGTATGCCAAATAAGAGTGCGATCAGTCAACCAGTTTGCTTACAGCAGCTGCTTAAGTCGCTACATCTCAGTAGTGCGTTGCGGCTTTTTACAATGGATAAAAATATCGAACAAAGGATTTTTGTATTTGTGACAAAATTTCGTATGGAGAGTCATTGTGAATGTTGGAAAAGGCTTAAGGTGAATCAGTTTTATCAAAAACACAATTCTACAAGTGGTACATAGCCTTCAAAGACGGTCGAGAGGTCGGTGAAGAGATGCTTGAAAATCGTTAGGAAAGTGTTAGAGAAATGACAAGAGAGCTCGACATCTCTCGCGAGTTTGTTCGAATGATTTTGGTGGATATTTTTGGAATGACACGTGTTCTCGCACGATTCGTTCCGATAAACTGAAATTGCTGCTCTCGTTTTCAGTCGATCGAAGAGATAAAAAATATATTTCGCAGACAGGAAAAATCATTGGCATAAGTGTAATACATCTGGTGGTGATTACTTTGAAGGCGACAAAATAAATTTTGATAATTAATTAAATATTTTGCGTTTTATTTACAATTTCTATGTACTTTTTTGTCACATTATATAAGACATCTGGGTATGGATTCGAGTTGAAATTTGCTTAGTATTAGATTTTATCATTTCACAATAAAAGAACTAATATTTCAACATAGACTTCTCTTACATTACAAATTGTTTCGTAATTTTACAGACTTAGACCTACTGCTCTGAAACAAGAGCTTGTTTCAATATATACCTCATTCAAATAAGCAGTTTGGAAACCCAATTAGACAAAATTGCTTCAATATGTGGGATATATGAGATGTCTGAGCAATTTGTAATTGCTCACAAGTAGTTTGGTCTCAGATATAGCACCCATACATGTACCTTTGGGAGAAGATGACGATCAAATTAGACCCAGCAGCAAAAATTTCATGAACGTGTTGTCCAAAAGCTGACTATAAATTCCAAGGTCCTTTCCCTTTAATTTTGTTAAAATATGTTAAATATTAGGGGTACTCAGAGACACGAAAAATGAGAATTTTCAGTATTTTTTTTTTGCTATTAAATCGTGTTATTTTACAAAAGTAGTAATATGGTATTATTATATAATGTGTTGACTTGAAGTCACGAAAATATCAAAAAAAAAAATTTTTGTTTCAAAAGTTATAGTTGTTTGTGTTGACCCAGTACCAAAAAAAGGTACTTGCGGTGACAACTATAAGTCCTTGGAGATTCATCTAAAATCAATCGTACAAAAAAATTAGTTTTATAAATAGATAAACTCGCGCCTTCAAAAATTAACAAAATGGCGGACTCAGGAATTTTTTTTCTAAATTTTTGGGAAAAGATCAACAGTTAATTTTCGAAAAACAAAAATGTATTTGTTATTATGTATTTTAAAAGCTGTATAAATTTCATTAAAATCTACTGAGCGGTTTTCGAGTTACCAGTTCAAAAACATAGTTTTGAGAAAAACGGGTTTAAAGTTTCACACTAGCGATTTGAAGTGCCCGAGCTCTCTTTGTTATTTGTCGAATAACTCAAAAACTAATTATCGGATCAACGTTTCAAACGTCAAATTTTCGAGAATATTTTTAAGATATTACATTTAACGAAAATGCAAAAAAAAAATAATTTTTTGAAAATTCTAACTACCCCTTAACGATTAAAATAAGTTACGATATCAAACTTTGTCAAAAATGCTTATCGCTTTTTTATATAGTCTATACATCAGCCTGTACCGGACGGTTTTAGCCTTTAGAGCCACTAATTTCTAGTTTAAGCTGCCGAGTTCTGAGCTCGGGAGCACTATCGCTAGCACTGTAGTCTGAACCTTGAACGGAAGTCCGTTTAAAACATCTTACTTGGAAAATCAAAGCAAAGGACGTTTTTTATCGGTCAGCGTTAACCCCGACGTGGTATACCTAAATAATATAAATATAGTGATAAAAAATCTATGGTCTTGGCAATATTTTGACAGTTAATTGCCGCTGTCGCTTTTATTTAAAAAACACAGTTAGGCTAGAGAATTTGTTAGACTACAGATAGTGCTTCTATCACTTTTCAGAACTAAATCGTTTTAAAGGATAGGTGATTATTTGATAACTAATTATGGGTGGAAATATTTTTTCATCGAAAAGGCGTAAGAGAGACTATCACAAAAACTCTATAGAAATATTTTTCATAATTTTTTATAATATTATTAACTTATTCTTAAAACAGTAAAGTCTTCTTATTTACTGGCGTAGACACCACTTACGCGACTATAGCCGAATTATCCCTTTCATTGGGGGCATTTTTCACGTTGTGGGTCCCAAATTCAGCGCACAACCCTGGGGAGATATGGATCACCTTCGCACTTTAGTCCGCCTTTAAACGGATGTCCTTTCGCTACCCGGTGGATACTTGGTCGAAGACCGGAAGTCATGAGCTGTTTGAGCCATTTGTAAAAGAATCTTTTCTAGCCACTCCCAAATGAATTGAAATCAGAAAACTTTCCTCACTTTCGTGAGCTTCTACACAAAACTCTGTTCTCACATAATGACAAGTAACTATTTCCATCCAGGTCTACTCAAGAAATCAAATTTTGGGCAGTTTTTTATTTTATTTAAAAAAAAAAAACCAAAAATATTTTTACCATCCATTTTTTATGGTGTTGTTATTGATATCGTAAGAATACAGAAAAAAAAATTTACAAAAAAATATTAAAAATTAAAATAATTAGAGGTGGGGGGAGAGACAGGTGTAAAAAAATGGCACATCCTGGTTCCATTGATCCTGGCTCTCCTGGTGGTCTGAAAAAAAATCAAAAGAAATTCTTAATCAGTAAGGATGCTGTTATAGTCCCCACCTCTGGGAACATGAAAAAAATATGGCGACTGCCTGAAAATCAAAATCATTTTTTACCCTTTTTTTTTGAAATTCCTGAATTTTTTTAAAATATTAAAAACAAAAATTTTGACATGATGCTGGTGGGAACGATAAAGGATTATATAAAGAAAGTTCACACAATATTTCAAGTAAATCGGTTGTATAGAATTTAAGATAATGGCGGTACCGTGTGGAAAATAGTAGTTTTTAATTTTTAAAAATCCTTTGGAGGATATGCTCTTAAGGGTCTAAACTTTAAATATATGAAAAAAAAATCGAATTTTTCATCAAAATTCTAGAGTAGTATACTCCCTTAAATACAATCCAATAATGCTAGAGTACAAATTTCAAATGAAAATTATTATTTTTTCGCTTAGTTTGAAACTTTAATAAATTCCTTTAAAGTTCCTCTAGTTATTAACCAGATACTATTTTTTGCTTGCTGGAAAATAATCAACATAAATTTATTCTTCGGAAAGTCTGTATTCAACAGAATCATATCAACAACTTCATATTATAATGAAGTTTATAAAACATATATGTAGTATAACTAGAAGCGAGACAAGAGGAACATTCTTTGAGTTGAAAAGACATAAAAATGATAACTTTACACTTCGAAGCTGGGAACACCGACTAAATGGCATTAAACAAATGATCTATGAAGGATAACGTGTTTCCAAATTTGTTGTCAATTTGACTCACAAACTCGTGGGTTAATTCATGGAATTAATACTTCGAAGAAGGTATATCTGTTTATACATATTTTTAAACTTGAACAATATTATTGTTTTTCTTCTCAGAGATAGGTAATAATATTATGCATTTGTTTACAACCAGCTAATTCGTGCATAAACAATCCAAATATGACCCAAGAATGCCGCGCCGCTCACTTCTGAGCCGCTATATGCCGTATAATCTAGACTTGCCAAACTTATAAATAAATATTTATTTCGAAGTAAATACTTGGGAATATCGGCATGTTTACAAAACTACAGCCCACATTCGTTTCAAACTCCTGAATCATGCCGAACAGTAGCTCAGCAGTGACACAACAACTTTCCGGCCCAAATATGGTAGTCGCCATTGCAGCGGACGCACTGCTGCTTCTTCTCCACGCGGCGTTTATTACTTAGCGCTTATGAATCACCACTATCGATTACAACAAACACCACACGGAATGAATTTGCACAAAATGTAAGTTGAACTTACTTAATTGTAATTACAACAATTTTGCAAAAATAAGTTTTCGCCATAAAATGCCAAAGCGAGCAGTTTGTGACACGCTCCCAATTCGAAAATCCAAGCTGCGAACTGCAATTCAAGCTGTGACGTTAAAGCGACGTGTAATCGTTTATTGCTTTTAGTTTTGTTGTTATTGCTTGTTTTGATTGTTTATGGTTTATGGCTAAATATGGTAGGATCGCTGGAAACCAGTAGACGCGGCTTAAGTGCATTTATGTAAGTGTTTATCGTTTATTCAGGTGAATGAGAAAAACGCGAGTTGTTTTTGTTGGTTTTGTTGAAGTGGGCGAACTTGAAAACGTTCATGACTTGATTACAGGTGAGAACCAGTTGTTGTATAACACATCGTTTTATTATATAAATTCTATAAATACAAAACAACAATAACTACAAAGCGGGACAGTGTTCTGGGAGGAACGACTGAAATTTAATAAGCTTGGAAGGTGGAAGTTTCTGGGAGATTTAAGGAATATTAAACTTAAGAAATCAAAAGTAGGGTTAACGTGAGCTTTTAAAATTTTAGAACTATTTACTGCCAAGCGGTCCATTCAGTAGTTTCTTTTCAAAGATTCGAACAAAAATTTTGAGAAATTATTACAAAAAATGACGCCGTTTTTCCAATGTCGTAGGACATTGTACAAAGAGTATCTTCTAGTTTAAAGATTTTTTTTTTATTTTTAGCTCTCATCCACCGAGAAGGAAGGAATCACTGCACTACATTGGCTTTTTTAGCGGCGTCGAAAATCTTGCCTACACTTTGTTCAGACCGACACTTAATCACACGATTTCGGCTGTTGAATGGATTATCCCACTAATCTTAAAAATTTATAAAGATTTCGCCATACAAAAATGACAGTTCCAAATCACTTCATTGAAATGATTTCAAACTGATCCACGCTAAATCTCTCTGTGCGACTCTGATTTTACGCAATCTACTTGTCAGCATCTGTTACATTATCACAGCTGATTTCGACACTACAAATGGGAAAAAATATAAACAAACAATTTTTTTTTTAAGCAATGCATCTAATTTCACCTGAAAATCGACTTAACAAATGAAAAAATGCATCCATTATTTCTAATATATAGAAAATATAAAAAAAGACGGCTTTTATTTCAAAATACTATATGACAATCTTTTATTTTGATAAATATTAAGCGATGTGAATTATTGAATGACAATAACAGTTTTTTTTAATCTTTCTAACGGCAGTGAGAACACTTTTGGGTTATGAAATGCTTAAATGTATTCTAATCTTTTAAATTTTCGGTCTGAACATAGTATAACACACCAGTTGACATATAGATGGCGCCACCAGGGGGCGCTGGATTCCAAAAGTCCTGTTTAGTTTGGAACGCACCTTGTACAACATGTCTTTTAAGCGAGAATGATCAGTGAAATAAAATTTTAAGGAAGGTATTTAGCAACTTAGCTGTGCATGAAACATTTCAAGTTTCGCTTGAGGGAAAAGTGTTAAACGATGGCTTATGAGCATAATGAAGCAGTTTTCAATTTTGTTGCATAAGAGGCGCTGTAGCGTTGGATTTCAGTTAAGAAAAGAATTTCTTTCTGTGATTAGTGTTATTAATAGATATTATGTAAATGTGCGTTTGGTTATTTATCCTCCGCCAGGATGTTTAATGTATTTCACTTCTGTAAAGAATATAATATACTTTATTCTAGTATAATTTTTTTCATACAATAATCTAGAAAAATCTTCTTACTTTCTCATAGCTCTATATGAAGATGAACTTGAACGAGTACGCAAGAGTCAAGTGAGGAAGACTTCTTTATCAAACACATGCATCAAATTTGGGGGCAATGTAACACGCAGGATTCATTGAGCCATCTTTCTTGCTTTTCATGATTCAGTGATCAGACATTATTCGGTAATAGCGACTCTTTAGTTATGAAGGATATGTTTGTCATATTGAATGACAAGGAAAACCCCCTCCTTGTCATTCAACACCTAACGATTTCCTAGATTTAGTTAAGGAATATTCTATAGAGTTAGTGTACGATACTCTGTTTGAATATATGTATGTATGTATATTGATAATGTCATAGGAGAGTTTTTGACTAATTAATAAAGTATGAATATCATTCAAAGCCAATCTACCGAAAGCTTCACGGCAACTCTTTGCATATAACAAGGACAGGCTTTCCTGAAACCGTTGGTATTGTACTTATTTTTGACCTTTTTCTGTGATCTATGTATGTTTTAAGTATGCATATGAATATACTTCTAAATGCATATACATAAATATACATGTACTTGGGATGTCTGAATTTGTCATATTTCAAAATCTTAAATCATCCAGTGACTTCCTTGAATATTTGCGTTCGCTTTTCCCCCTTTTTTTCCGAATTTCTTGCGAATTCTTGTAAATTGTAGTTTTTGCACAATATTTATGGCAGAATTGTTGGTGCGCTTGTCACGTTACTGCGTAGGCGTTAGTCGCAATTCGGACATTTGTTCGCCTGCACATGAAAAGCTTAATCGCTCAAACGCTCGGCACTAAAACACCAAAACAGACGAATCAATTTCAAAATACAGAATCATTCGAGGTGTTACGCATTTTTACGATGAAATTATGTGCCTGTGAGCGTGTGTGATTCTATCAATAAAGCATGAATAAAACATATTTTGTGTTCAACTTTTGTACTATGAAGTCGCTCATAAAATTATAAAAAGTGACAATCTAAGCAAAAAATAAAAACATTCGACACATACATTTCGAGTGCAAATGTTTTGATATTTTTAATCTATTTTATTTTTGCATCATCAACTCATAACAATTGCTTCTTATTTTCCGCAATTTCGATCACTTTATTTGTCATTCGTCGACAGAGCCGTGATTCATAGGAGCAGGGCACAGGTGAAACAATCAATGACGGCGTGAATTACGAAAGACAGAAGACAACACGAGCGCGTTTGAATAAACCATTGAGTTTTTCATTTCGCAGTTAATAAATTTTAATGCAACACTGTTTTTCTGAAATATCAGCTGTGGGCAGATGCAATAATTTCGTAGAAGTTGATGCCGGATTTTCAAGTTTTATAAGATAAAACGAAGACCAATAGTTCATCTTCCTTACTTTACAGTGTACAAGGAGCGTTCCAAAGTAAACAGGACTTTTGGAATCTAGGGACCTGGCGCCATCTATACGTCCACTGCTATCTTTATCGTTTGTCATTTCATTTCGATGAAATGTCATCGATTGGAAGCGAAGTTATTGCGTTTTAAGTGTCAATATGTTTGTGTTATCGGTACGAAAATGAGCTTTGAACAGGAGCCAACATTAAATTTTGTTTTAAAATTAGTAAAACTTTTACCGAAACGCTTCAATGGATGAAACAAGTTTATGGCGATGACTGCCTATCCCGTGTTAGAGCGCTCGAGTGGTTTTAACGTTTTCAAAGTGGTCGTGAGGACATAAATGACGATCTACATGTGGGCCAATCGAAATCCGTGATCACCGGAAATTCCATCGAAACTGTGCGTGAATTCATCAAAAATCTACCGAAATCAGCATTGAAATTCATGGAAATGCAATTGGACATCTCCAAAACATCGATTTATCGCATTTTGACCGAACATTTAGGCTTACGAAAGGTGTGTGCACGGTTTGTTCCGCACAAATTGACTGACGACCAAAAATTGCTCAAATTCCAACATTCGATCGACGCTGTGATCTATTTTTTGACCAAAAGTCACATTTTAACCATTAACCACTCCCCGTATTCACCTGATATGGCACTGTGCGACTTCTTCCTTTTCGGAAAATGTATTTGCAAATGAAAGGAAAGCGTAATGCAGACGTAGAGGCCATTCAGAAGGCTTGCACCGGCATACTGGGGCCATACCGGCAAACGAGCTAAAACACTCGTTGGACATGCTTTTGAACCTTGTAAGAAGCTATATTGAAGTAGAAGGAGACTATTTTGAATAGAATAAATGGATTTTGCTAAAAAACCATTTGTTCCGCTTTTTGTTTAAGTCCTGTTCACTTTGGAACGCACCTTGTATTTCATTAAAATAACCCGTGTTACGATCAGCGTGATATACAGCTGTTAACAGCTAATTAGAAACGCCACTTATTTTGAAGCAATTGGAAATATTTACCAATAAATCACATATTTTTACTGTATTTTCTGTAATTTTAGTGAAACGTGTAAAAGTAAAAATTTCATTAAAGTCGTTTTTGTTATGTAAATTTTAACAAAAATATATGGAGTTAACGATTTGAGTGCTACAACTAATTAGAAACGAAAATATTTTATATGCAAAAAAATGATGATATTACAAAAATTTGCTTACTTTCAGTTGGTAGTTTGTTGCTTAACACTTATACATACATTAATATGCCTTCACATGACTGCGAATTGACGTTATAAGACTCTGAAGCAGCACCGCTGATGTTGCTTGCCATGCCGTCCTAACGGCTTTTTAACATCACGCCAGAGATGTTCAAGTGTGAGCTGGACGATTCCCACTCCAAAACATTGATAGAATTTTCATTAAAAAATTTTGTGTCAACTTAGACGTATGCTTTGAATTGTCATCTTCCTTATAACAGGCAAATTTTCCTCAGCCCATGGCAACATGACATTTTTTAGGATGTTGACGTATTTCTACTTGTTTAAAATTCCATCAACCTTATGAAGTGGACCAACATCATCTCAGATAAAACATCCCCACACCATAATTTATCCTCCACCATGGTTCACTACCCGCGAAACATAGCGATGATGAAATTCCTGATTGATTAGACGACGAACATACCTTCGACCATAAAGACCTTTCAGAATAATTTTTGTTACATCGCTCAAAACGACAAACTTCCGTTGATTTGTTATCCAATACCAATAAGAGTTGACAAAGTCTTTTCTTTTGAATTTTAGTCAGAAGAATCAATAATATTATTAATAACAAGTAAGGAAGGGCTAAGTTCGGGTATCACCGAACATTTTATACTCCCGCATGATAAAGTGATAATCTCAGGGACCTTAAAAAGTTTAGTCCGATCACGACAATTTTTCCACAAGGGATACCTCAGCTCAAATACCGTATTTATGTAAAGTTTTATTCCGCTATCATCATTGGTTCCTAATGCATATATTATACAGAGAAAGCATCGGATGGAATTCAAAATAGCGTTATATTGGAAGAAGGCGTGGTTGTGAACCGATTTCACCCATATTTTGTACATATCATCAGGGTGTTAAGAAAATATTATATACCGAATTTTATTGAAATCGGTCGAGTAGTTGCTGAGATATGGTTTTTGGTCCATAAGTGGGCGACACCACGCCCATTTTCAATTTTTAAAGAAAGTCTGGGTGCAGCTTTTTCTGACGTTTTTTGTTAGTCGGTTAACGCCCTTTTAGTGATTATCAACATAACCTTTGTATGGGAGGTGGGCGTGGTTATTATCCGATTTCTTCCATTTTTGAACTGTATATGGAAATACCTGAAGAAAACGACTCTATATAGTTTGGTTGACATAGCTATAGTATATAGTATAGTTTCCGAGATATGTACAAAAAACTTAGTAGGGAGCGGGGCCACGCCCACTTTTTCAAAAAATTACGTCCAAATATGCCCCTCCCTAATGCGATCCTTTGTGCCAAAATTCACAATATCTTCATTTATGGTTTAGTTATGACACTTTATAGGTTTTCGGTTTTCGCCATTTTGTGGGCGTGGCAGTGGGTCGATTTTGCCCATCTTCGAGCTTAACCTTCTTGTGGAACCAAGAAATACGTGTACCAAGTTTTATCATGATATCTTAATTTTTACTCAAGTTACAGCTTGCACGGACGGACGGACAGACGGATGGACAGACATCCGGATTTCAACTCTACTCGTCACCCTGATCATTTTGGTATATATAACCCTATATCTGACTCTTTTAGTTTTAGGACTTACAGACAACCCTTATGTGAACAAAACTACAATACTCTCCTTAGCAACTTTGTTGCGAGAGTTTAAAAATAAATAAATTTACTTGCATTATCCGGTGTACACAATCTCAATTTGCCTACAATAGTTTCATAGTCACACAAAGCGTGTTCATTTCATGGCAAACAATTTATAGCGAAAGCAATTTGTGTTTTCCACTTTCGTCTCTCCGCTAACTGTAATGTACGTAATGCATGCCACCACAAATTTTATAAATTGCCAAACCGAAAACCAGCAATTGCCCCAATTACAACAAAAATACTTTAGCAAAATGCTGGAAATTGTTGTCGATGGAAGTGTGAAGCGAAGCAATTAGGGTGGGTCGTAGGTTGCCTTTTACATTTCGGGATTTGGCAACCGTAGTGTTGCAATCAGACAACTCACAACTTTATTGTAAAGTTTGACATTTTTGATGTACTCCGAGCGTTTTGCTGTACGAGCACTATTTGTTGTTTATAAAAAGTTAAAATATCCCCAGCGGCCAAGTAATGGTACTAAATGTCGATCAATTCAGGGTGATTATGCACGAAGCATTTCTCAGCAAAGGGTTGCCTTTGTTTTGCGTTCCAAATTCTTGATGAAGAAGTATATAGCATAACTTAATGGGAATTTTTTGAGAAACAGTAGAGCCATTTACGGTTTTAAACATTTCTTACCAAGCCAAAACAAACTGAACGTTCTCGTACATATGTATAAACAGGAATATATACAACACATACAGACATACTTGCTAACTCACTAGTAGTGAGCTAGAAAAAATGTCCTTGTAGCAAATATTTTATTAAAGTCAACATTTTTAAAATTCAGTCATCATTTCAATTAATTCATCATGTCTCTCAAAGACAACCTTTTATGCCTACTTTAGAATATGGGAAGCTTTTAATAATGTTGTCAGAAATGCACTTCGCCAACGAGGTTGGAGAGTTGCTGATTTTACGAAAAATAGTATCTGTTTGCAGTAGCGTGAATGAAACACGAAATAAAATGGAACAAGAGTGAAAAAAACTAATATTGGTTAAAACTGGTTCATATATAACGCAGAACCTGAAAATGTTGGATATATGTAATATCATGTATGTAATTTGATGTAGTGAATCGTAATCAATAAGATATTCAATTTCGAATTTTTTGATGATACGTTACATAAGTTGCTAGATATCTTTCTGGACTAGGCAACACTAAGTGTTGCCAGGTGCAATCTGACATTTCCATTGGAAAGTTTGACATTTTTTAGCATAACATCACTCAGGACGTTTTGTCATTTATACGTGAAATGTTTTATTTACAGGGAATTAAAAAATTCATCTCGGCCAAAAAATGGAATTAACTCGTGAACATTTTCATGCGATCATTTCTCACAACTTTCGATGTGGATTATCACGACAAGAGTGCATCGATGAACAAAAATCTTTGTATGGCTGGGAAGCACCATCCTATAGTACCTTGAAAAACTGGTACAACGAATTCAATCGTGGCCGACGCTCGCTCAAAGACGAATTCCGTGAAGGTCGTCCAGAAACAGGCGTTGTGCCAGAAAACATCGATGCCGTACGTGAACTGATAATGCAAGACCGTCATGTAACATACCTTCAGATAGAGGCATGACTATGCACTTCTCCCACCAGCATACATTCGATATTGCATGAACACCTGGCCGTAAAAAAGGTTTGTTCTCGTTGGATCCCGCACAATTTGGCAATCGCTCAAAAAAAAGCTCGTGTGGATTGGTGTAAAGAAATGCTAAAAAAATACGATCGCGGTGCTTCAAAAGACGTTTATAAGATCGTCACAGGTGACGAATCATGGATCTATGCGTATGAGCCCGAAACAAAACAGCAATCGACCGTGTGGGTCTTCCAAGACGAGCCAAATCCAACGAAGAAAAAAATATTTTCGTTGATAAATATGCCTATTTTCATTGTTAGGCCAGAAATATATATAGCAGCCCTCGTATAGATACATTTTTGAAATTTCTTACCTTTCGATTTGGTTTGGGCATACTCTGAACTACCTGAAAAAGAAAAATTAAACACTCGTATGCGGCTTTTTCCATTAATTTTATGATGAAGGGTTCTGAGGAATACAAAAAAAAAACATATGTAATCAATTTTCGAATGTTGTTGACAAACTGGATTTGAACATTTAGAACAGAAAAATCGAGTTTTACGACGCAATTTATCGCTTTCTTGCAAACAAAGTCTGCAATCTCTCCTTCTTTTGAGTGTGTCAGCACCTTTTGATGTTGAAGCTACTAATCGTGATGGGATGTTGAGTGAACGACCCAAAAAGGATTCAAAAATCAAACGACAAGATAGATGTTTGATGACATTGGGATTGTTCATACGATTTTCAATATTGAGCGTCGCAATGTTCTCAATAAATTGTAAAGAAAAGTGCGTCGTGCAACCTTTTTATCTAGATGGTCGATTTCTTTGCAAACTACAAAAGCAGCCAATCCCATCACATCCAACAAGTTGCAAAAAAGGCAAATGTCCATCGTTTCGTTGGCCGTTTTGTAGTGCATCTGATCCATGCACTCAACGCCGGCCTTTGTTGAATTATAAAATAAAATTTCAACTATCTGTCATCAACTGACTTGCATAATACAAAAGAATACAGAAAACGAATTCATTAGAGAGAGAGAAGGAGAATACTGTAGCAAAAATAAGCACACAAAATCCTGGTTTCCTAGCCAAGCACCATTGGTCTCCAATATTATAATATCCTTTTTACGTCCTTTTCGATACGATATCCTTGAATTTTTTTTTTTTCTGAATTCTATAAACAATAAAATTCTAGGAAGCTACCTGGAAGCGCAAGTCGTTTGCTACACTCTAAATATATTTAAATAACATTTAAAAACAAAATATGCCTGGCCAGACCCGTTGGTCTCGATGAGGGTTAAATGTATCCACATTTATGAACAAAAGTTCAGTCTTTAGTATATACGAGTACTCATAAGACTATTTAATTCACATGATAGCAGCAACAATTTGAAGCGGTGCGTTACCTGCGTAAGAATTAGCGACTCTCCAACCGTACTTGCTTGGGAGATGGCTGCATACCTGAATGATCACATGTGATTTCTTTGACCTTTGGTAGTTGCTTCTATTTTCTACACTTTACATTTATTTTTTATGGAAATCACAACATACTTTACATCTGAGAACAACATGAACGGTGTCTTCGAGCACCGCGAACTAACAAAAGGACTCGATCGTCCCGCTCAACATGTTTTTTTGTTTTTTACTTCGCTCGTATAAATACTGCCTGCTGCGAGATCCTGTACGTCTTTTTTTTCATTCGAATACCATCTCGTCTCGCTTTTCTTGCCCCCGTTTAAACAGTCTTGATTTCCGGTATGACATTACAAAGGACCTGTAGGTCTACAAGTATGTACGGCATGACAAAAAGGCAGTATAATCTAACACTCGGAGATTCGCTTGATATTTTCTGCAATTGGATAAAGAACTCATTGTTCTGCGGAGTAGCTGCTTCTATAAGTTTTAAATCTGCACTTAAAACCCCCAAAATCGACAAGTCAATACGTTCAAATGATCTCAGAAGAGACATTCCTTTGAAATCCCTCAAGCAGTTACCCATTAGTAAAATATGAAAAGTGAAGTGCCGGGAATTAGTATTCATCAGCGAACTAGTCTAGGTCGCTAAGGTTTCAACTCTTAAGGTATATTAGGTGTAAAAAAATTTTCGATATATATAATCGGGTCTATATTTCTGCTAACCTAAGGGATTATTACGTGATGGTAAGAAGGAGAAAAAATAATTACATTTATCAATAATTATTCATAGATATCAGTATTAATAACCCTATTTGTCGTAAATAATTAATACTTGTTCGATAATAGCTTGTCTCTTCTGAACACACCCTCAGTTTCCTTTGGTCATTAAGCAGCACATAACTATTTGCTAGTATATACTATATATAGTAAATAATGATTGCCTTTACGAAAACTTTCAGGCCGAAACTCACACACCCCGCTGAGTTGCTCACTCCTCTCACAACTCGAAGGACATAATTGTTTTTTCCCTTGCGCCTGCAAACAAACAAATCAGTATTGATCAGCACCAGCAATACCAGCAGCACCATCAAGAATATCAACAGACACTTCATCAATTACAGCAAAAACAATATTCGTACAATCGAAGCGACGAAGGGAGTGTGAGCAAGTTGTCAAGTCACCCGACAGACGGATGGTCGCACATCGGCCGTGATGGCACATCAGCGACACCCAACAAAGCCCAGCTGTGCAATCAACTCCCAAGGACGACGAGTCAATATTTTCACAGTCACTGCAAATGTGTTCGCGTATTTACTCGTTCGTTGTTATGCTTGTGTGTGCAAAACAATAAAGCTGCCGAATACAACAACAAACTCACAATACAAACACAAAAAACATATTTACAAGTTCGCTTAGAGATATGAAAATTAAATGTTGTCACTTATTGCTCTATTAATTGCCAACGAGTAATCAGAGTTAATATTTATGAGCGCTCTGTATGTTTTGATTGAGCTGAGTGTCTCGAGCTAAGCTGACTTTAATCCATATTCCACAACATGTGGTATTTATGTCATGCAGCGCCTGAAAGGTTAAACATGTTTGCTTAAGCAAAGTGGACTTAATTTCTTTTCTGGAGATATCATGACCGATACAGGATGCTGTTTGTAAGAGTCAAATGTCATACTTAGTATACGTACTTGCACATATTTATATAGGGTACTCTTGTAGGTATAAACGCTCGTGGTGATTTTTGGTGTATCTGTTTCGATTTGTGGTGGTTTTAGTTGCATAAACCGAGTTGAAAATCCCTGACCTATATATTTTGAAAATAGAAACAGAGGAATATGAATAATAAGAACAACGTTGCTGATGCCAAAAAGTAGGTTGATGGATATGGTCCGAACTCTATGCAACGCGATACATGTTTTGTTAATGGTTTGTTATACTATGTTCTGACCGAAAATTTAAAAGATTAGATTACATTTAAGCATTTCATAACCCAAAAGTGCTCTCACTGCCGTTAGAAAGATCAAAAAACAGCTGTTATTGTCATTCATGAAGTCACATCGCCTAATATTTATCAAAAGAAAAGATTGTCAAATAGTATTTTGAAATAAAAACCGTCTTTTTTTTAATATTTTCCATATAGTAGAAATAAAGGATGCATTTTTTCATTTGTTAAGACGATTTTCAGGTGAAATTCATTAATTTAAAATAAATTTGTTTGTTTACATTTTTCCCCTTTGTAGTGTCCAAATCAGCTGTGATAATGTAATAGATTTCCAGTGCTGACAAGTAGATTGCGCAGAATCAGAGTCGCACAGAGAGATTGGATCATTGAAATCATTTCATTGAAATGATTTGAAACTGTCATTTTTGTATGGCGAAATCTTGATAAATTTTTAAGATTAGTGGGATAATCCATTCAACAGCCGAAATCGTGTGATTAAGTGTCGGTCTGAACATAGTATTAATTCCAAATGGGCAATATTAGCATCGAAGACGATAAGTCGTCCAAAAGCGAATGCTACGAGCGAACGTTTCAAAAAACCAGAAACTTGAAATAAATGTATTTTGGTTCACCGTAAAATTAAGTTTATTTATGCAGAAGATCTGATACTCTAAGGCTATTATGGGAACTAGCTGAACATATCGTTCATGAATATGTGGCTATATGAACAAAGACTCTGTAAACCGTGTTTTAGGATATAACCCAACGACTTTTTCCTGTCTTCAGAGCTAAAGAAAATGTTCGCTAAAAAAATTTAGGGACGATGAGGAGGCAATCCCCGAAACTGGAAGGTTTATTAACTTTCTTTATATTCCATAGATTGGTGTTGACTGACTGTTGTTTGATCTGTGTATAGCTCTAGGACGTTGTTGTTCCTGCAGGTTGGTTAAACTTGAAACAATAGTTTGCTCGTGTTATTTTTGTTTAAGCAACCCAGCAGACCCCGAAGCAGAACCCGAAGGCAAGATGATCCCACGGTAAAGTTAGCGAAAGCGTTCAGGGATTGTTAGGTTGAGGAGAAAGAGGTATTAAAATTAAAATATCCCTATCTTTAGTGTGACACTCTATGAAGACTTGATCATCTTCTTCATACTGGTACTATCATCATATTCTAGTTCCGGTGTTAAGTGGTCTTCACGATCGATTGTCTTTGAAGTTCCTAACTTGTAATGCATAGAATTTGCAAAGTTAGAGAGTTAGATACTGTCTTTGATTAACAAAGATTGAGCTTTGTCCTGCATATATTATGAATTGCTTAATAGTATAGATATGAGATTTTCGTCTTATTTATAGGTTGATATCTGTCTGTGATAATCTTAGTTTCATTACATCTTGATATTAAATCCTCATTAATAATCTGTATTCTTTACTTTTCTTCTTTTGTGAGACCAGATATTAAAAAAGTTTCTTTGGCAGATCTATGACGGGGTTAGGATATTTCAGGATATCGGTCTCTTTGCGTGATATTCCAAAAAGGAAGTGCCCCCAAAATCCTAACTTCACTTGAACTCTTTTTAATGGTATCTCTTTAAGTCCGGCTCTTCATAATGTAGTACCGGAATATGTAATACAAAGGAAATATATGTACATATATAATTTAGAATAAGATATAACATGTACATATGTATGTAAATAATTCAGAGCAAATAAAGGCATGTATTACATATGTATGTATGGCATGTCGCTACTAATATTAAATGTGTGTCAACTCCATCAAACAACAAATGACTATCCGAAAAATGCTGGCTTATCGCATGATATAACGGTATTTGGTAAAATAAATGCTGTTAGTATAAACAGTATAATAATTAAAGAGAAGAAAAATTGAGCCAGCTGGACAAAGAGTGCGATTTTTGAACTCTTTTACTCAATTACTCCGGAGTGTTATTAGCGTTTTGAGCGCATAAATCAAGCAAATCCATCGCTTGGTGGAAAAATCAACTCCTGCGCTTGCTGCAGTTGTGTTATATAACCGGCATTTTGAACAGTGACACAATCAAAAAAAAAAGTGTAACAAACAGTGCTTATTTATCACTCAGAGAGTAAGTGAGCGCACACAGGCATGAGTGAAACCGCAAATATATCGCTTAAAAGCAAAGGTAGCATTTTAAAAACCAGCAAAAAGAGTGATAAGTGGCGTGGGTGTCGTATACTAGAAACTGGAGCTACACTGATTTTGTGCTCTTTAAATTTTTACTATTTCAGTGAATATTTTTATTGGCATTGCGAGTCGTGGTAAGCCACTTAAGTGTCATACACCGCTTGTGAAGTAAATAACATGTTAAGCTAGATAAGGGAAAGCTGTCATTGACACAAATACCTACATATATTTTTAGTAGCTAGTTCCTTAAATATTTATACACATACATATGTATATATTTATGTATGTACCAATATGTACGCAGGAATTCCTCGCTTGCCGCCTGGATATCCGGTTTAGCGGCAACGTGTCCTCTAACAGCTTAAGTGTTGTGGGAATTCACCATTTGCGAACAGCTGTCGCTGAAGGCTGAAAGTGAATGCGAAATTGGGTTGGTGTGATTGCAGGAGCAGAGAGGAAAATGAAAAACAAAGCATTCAAAAAGCAGAAATCATTGGTCGGTGTAAACGAATTATCGTGAAAAGGATACACGGACGTATGTAATTGACGACATTTACCATAGACATTAGAAAAAAATGCAGCGTGATCAGCATTAATGAACGTTATTTTTTTGGATATTTGCAACAATTTAAACAAATTAGCACAAATTGTACTCGAAAGTCGGTGATCGTTACTTTCAAAATCATTTAAATGAAACCTTTTTCCGGCGAGTGCCTTTTTGAGTCGCTGGGATTGATAGTAGTTGAATAAGCAGCAGCAATGTATTGTTGAAAGAATGGTCGGTTATAGAGATAGATTATTACTATTAAGACAAAGAAGGATAGAGATTTATGGGTCTTCGACGAATGTTCGTTATACTGTCTTTGAGTAGTCCCTTCAGTATATAATTTGATATTTCAGCCATTTTTATATAATGTTTTATATAATGAATGGGTTTGGAAGAAGCAAACGACGGTATTTTCTTTGTAGCTATAGTTCTTTGAAAAAGTAAGGTACAAGACTTCAGAAAGTTAATAGTTAAAGGACTAGCACAAAGAAAATCTACTAATCTACTAAAATCTAAGCGATCAAGATCTTTTAGTTCAATAAATCCTGAAACACCGCTAATATCAAGCTTTATTTATCTACCACTTTGGAAGACTGGTGCATACCTCGTTCCCACGACAATCGGGTCTACGTAACTGGAACGGACCCGGATTTTTAACCGGCCATGGACTGTCAACTCGGCAGAATTCTGCCGCTACAACAACAACATCTCAAACAAAAAGTTTGAACCGCATCTAATTCGAAAATACTTAGAAGAAGTAAGGAAGTGTTAAGTTCGGGAGTAACCGAATATTTCATACTCTGGTAACTGGCCAGGATCAGAGCAGGAAAAATATTTTCATAATTTTTAAGAAAGCTTGTCCACTTAATTTCACAAAAATATCCAACTCAAACGTTTTATATAGGGTTTATTGGAGTCAGGAAAGGTCCGCGCTTATAGCACAAACTTTGGATATCACACTGGGATACTTGAGAATATATTTTCAAGCGACTTTATAAGTACATATGTAAAAATTTTATACGTTCAGTTAATTATTAATTATTAATTATTAACAGTTATTATTAACAGGGAAAGGTGCTCTCTGCTTTGTATTAAGGGATTAGGGGTAGTCAGAGGAACGAAAAAATGAGATTATTAAGTTTTTTTTTTGCTATTAAGTCGTGTTATTTCACAAAAGTAGTAAAATGGCATTATTATAGAATGTGTTGACTTGACGTCACGGAAATTAAAAAAAAAAATTTAATTTCCAAAGTTATAGTTGTTTGTGCGGACCCAGTTCCAAAAAAAGGTACTAGCGGTGACAACCATAAGTCCTTGGAGATTCATCTAAAAACAATCGGACAAAAAAATTAGTTTTATAAATACATAAACTCGGGCCTTCAAAAATTAATAAAATGGCGGCCCCAGGAAATTATTTTCTAAATTTTTGGAAAAAAATCAACGGCTAATTGATCTTAAAAAATGGAAATTTTTGAAAAACAAAAAATCCTTCGCTCAGGCCCGAGTTTATTATATATTCTAAAAGTTGTATAAATTTCATTACGGTTGTCACTAGTTCAAAAAACATAGTTTTGAAAAAAACGCGTTTAAAGTTTCACACTAGCGCTTTGAAGTGTCCGAGCTCTCTTTGTTATTTGCCGAATAACTCAAAAAGTAATTATCGGATCAACGTGAAATTTTCAGAGAATATTTTTAAGATATTACACTTATACAAAATGCAAAAAAAAATAATTGAAAATTCTGACTGCCTCTAACCCCTCAATATATCTCACATACCATCACCAATGAATAGATCGTTGGAAATCCTTATATTAAGTTTATGGAGTTTAGGGCAAGTTTCCGGCCAATTTTACCATATTCATCTTAGGTACAAAGACACATCGTTTTCAAAATTTTTCTCTAAACTCTTTCTATTTGGTTTATGGGGAAATATTATTTTCAGAAAAGCATTCTGTCCGAATTTTCATAATACTTACTATGAGCAAAAAATAGTAAGACTTTGTTCATAATTTTAAAGCTGTTAATTTATTCTTCAAAATCTACTTCATTCCTCTCAAAGTAATTCCTTTTGGACCTGTGCCACGGAACTGTTTTAAAGCCAATTTCCGGAATAGCCTTTAATGCGCGTAGTGTTTCGCATTTAATGACTTCAATTAACTCAAAACGGGTTTCTCGAAGCGATCGTTTGAGTTGCTGAATAGCCAGAAGTCACACGGAGCAAAATTTGGCGAATACGATGATTGCGGCAGGATATTTGTTAAAATTTCGACGAAAAACTCACGAAGAATCAATGCGGTATGCGACGGTGCACTATCGTGGTACAAAAACCAAGAGTTTTCGACCCATAATTCAGCCCCATTTTACGAATAGTTTTACGCAAACGGCGCATGATATACAAATCGTATTCCTTGTAGTTATTTTGGCCGGTAGGAAGGAGTTCGGAGTGCACCACACCTCTATAATAGAGGTGTTTCTTCCACTTCGGCTCACCTCTGCCACATTTTTCGGCAGATTGATTGTCTGATTCCGGGTCATAAGCATAGATTCAAGACTCATCGCCAGTAATAATACGTTTTATGACATCCTGGTAGTCGGAAAGCAATATTTCACAGACGATAACCTGACACTGTTTTTCGAAAAGATTCTGTGATTTTGGAACAAATTTGTGCTTTGGTATTTCTTAAGCCCAAATGATCTTTCAAAATGGTTTTCACTGATTTTCTCTCTCTCTGTTATTCGTCGGTTTTCGAGCACTAATTTCTTTATTTTACTGACATGTTGATTATCAGTTGATGTTGATAGCCGTGGAGCACGTTTAGGCACCAGAAATTAATTCCGCACACAAAATTTAATATCGGAACTAATTACTTTGTTGAGAATTTTAACTCATCGTAAAAACCGACTTTATGTAATTCAGAAAGACAAGCGTATACTAAATACAAATGGTTATTTTGATGTGACATTTGACAAAGATGTCACTGACGGTCATACCAACCTAGAAAAAAAGTATCTCAACGAATGGGTTTTCGCACGAAATTTAAATTAAGGGTTACGTGAGTTTCCTCGAGTAAAAAACAGCCTTGTTTTAAACAATTTTATTTTTAGATACTATTTATTGTTACAAACTTACTCTATTAGCAAAAAGATTCTGAAATTTTTTGGAAAAAAATATTTTAAACTTGATCATTGCGACGTGACTGGCGTTCTCGGAAAAAAGATGCGCCCGCGTGGGCAGGATAACTCCTTACAGGATCATAAAAGCTAAAAAAAATAGTTAGTTAAAACATTAACTTAGAACTTGGAAAAAGGAAAAAAAAACTGAAATTTGGATGTTTGACAGACATTTTTACAAAAAAAGAAATTAAATTTCTGTGACTTTCTGTGTTTCGCGACTTTTTTCAAATATTTGTAATCGAAAAAAAAATCTTCCGTCCAAAATTTTTAAGAATTGTATCTCAAAGATCTGTGTAAAATTGCATGAAGATTGGTTGAGCAGTTCTCGAGAAATCTTGTCAACCGACTTTAAAAAACACAGTTTCGAGAAAAACGCGTTTAAAGACGGCGCCACCTAGCCTCGAGCGCACAGGTTCTCCGAAACTATTACTCGGATCATCTTGAAAACTTAGGACAATAATCTAGTGTTGTAGAATTGAATAAGACAATAAAAAAATAGAGTTTTTGAAACCCGTAAACCCATGTAACCCTTAAAAAGTCTTACCCACAGCGGTATATAACTTCATATCTTGTTTAGTTTTAGGTGCGTTGGGTGAACATACATAATTATTATTCTCTGTAGTAAATACTTCAATAGTAAACAAAAATGCAAATATTCTATTAAACACATACGTACAAATGCATACACATTAGGGTGATTTAAAATTTTCTTTTTTTTTTCGATTGGTAATCGGAAAAATAAGTTCCTAGACACTTCTAAGAAAGTCTCTCCAAATATGAGTTTTTAATTGCAACGGGAAGGTCCTCTTACATACGGTTTTCTATTTTTTTCTTATTATCAGATAGAAAAATTTATATCTCGCTTCGAGCTACTTGAAAAAATATCTTGTTCCTTAGATTTTGTAGGAAATTGAATGCCCTAAAAAAAGGTCTTTTTTGATTTTTTCGTAAACCCAACCGTTTAAAAGATATTAATAGTTAAAGTTTGATTATTTTTTGCCAATTTTTTTTATTTCTTATGGATTTTATAACTCAATGAAAAAAATCATTATGAATAATGAAACTTATAGGTTATTGGAGAAGCTTTTTTAGAGGTGTCTAGGAACCTTTTTTTCCGAGTACCAATCGAAAAAAAAAAATTTTTGAATCTCCCTAATGCACATATTTTCACACGATTTGGAGAAAATATTGTATAAAATTATCTATGTATGTACCATAATAACGAATATTAATACTCAATGTGCTTATACTGCATAAAAGAAAACAACAAGGAATTGTAAGGGTGCGTTACCTGCGTATGGATTTGCGACCATCGACATAATGTCGTTTAGAAGATGGTGCATACCTGAACTGTCACTGACTATTTCTTTGACTTTTTGTTGTGCCTTCAATTCTCATACACTTTACATTTATTTTTAGTGAAATAGTTTACCTTTGGTGAGTTGTGGTTATCGCTTCTCGGCCTTATGGCTAAGATCAAAGTGTAGTATCTGTTCTTATCAGCTTAACATCTGATAGATCCTCCATCGGAGGACAACAAATGTTAAACTGATTTTTGGAAATTGACGGAGTGTTTTAGGGGCTTGCTCCACCTCCATCACGGGTTGGCCCGGTATTGCAGTACCACCGGGATTTCGGCCCAATTAATTAAATAAATGCAAATACTTTTGAAATTAAAGTGAATATTAGGTTTCGGAGTTATTTTTTGTCCTCAATTATGCGACCTCACCTCGCGCTGACGGTAATCGATGACAAAATGGAGGATGTTAAATTATTACATTACTGAAAAACGTAAAGTCGCGGCCCGAGTCAGCTGATACGATATATCTTATGGGCGCGCAATGTAAGTGAACAGTGAAAAACGCTACTCCCTTCTCTCTTTGACGTGGGATGACTTAAGAATTCACGACATTTGGATTTTTGCCGTGGAAACGTGTCAGCTGATTGCTCTCTCACAACGCAGGGTTGCCAATATCGATATACTGCAGTAATTATCAACTTTTATAATTCAATATGTTTGAAATTTTTTTAAAATAACTCAAAATCAGAGTCGAATTGCTATTATTTATAAATATATAAACTATTTTTAATAGTTTGTTTTCAGTTTTGATATTTTATATTGTAAAAAATTGTACGAAACTATATATGTGACCTGGTCTACGAAAAAGGGGCTTAGGTTAGGTGTCAAAAAAAAAATATATGTTTTTGTTGCAAATGAAAACAAACAAAGATCTACGTTTTACCACGTTTTTCACTGTTCACACATTTTGCCGATGAGGAAGGAAAAGGAAAGAAGGCAGTAGCGTTTTTCACTGGTTCTGTTATTAGTCTCGAAGTTATTTTTTGTACTCAGTTATGCGACCTCACCTCGCGCTGACAGTAAACGAGGATAAAATGGAGAATGTAAATTATTACATTAATGTTAACTAGCGTTACACTTTGTAGTCTCACAAGCGGCGTTGTCGTTTTCATCCGATCTGGCGAAAATGTGCAGTTTTAGGATGAAAGTTAAATTAATTTATATACATATGTAGATGTAAGGTAAATTGAAACTTAAAATTTTACTACATGGTAATTAAGAACTTGACAATGTGTACTATACCTAATATTGTTGTTGCTGTTTCGGTGGCGTCGGACTCTACAGGGAGAGGGTTGTTACATGACTGGAATTTATTGGGCGTGCAAAGGTTAGAGTCTTCCGATCTCATTCTCTGCAATGTGTGGTGGTTTCACTTCAACTACGGTTTCTGCGATATTATCCCAGCAGAAACTGCTTGAAGTGGAGTGCAATGTGTTCCTTGACCGGAAGCATGCGGACCTCACTATACTTGTAAAGGCATTCGACATCCAGGTGATCAAACCGGTGCAGTGCAGTTCATGACCAGTTGGCCGATTAATAACAACGTTTCTTTGTCCTTTTACCAGGATCCTTATCAGAAAACTGTAAAATGCTTTAATAAAGTCACAAAATAGGCTACCGGAAATTGGATCTCAGCAGAGAGGAGCACCCGTGGGATTTAACTTAAAAATCTGGCAATTCACAACTGCGTCGTAAAGTTCAACATTTTTGATGTTATGCGTACTTTGAAGGTTGTCTGCTATCTCATTTGTAAAAATTGTTGAAATCAGACCAAGTAATATTTCAAGCACCCAGATACTGAATATGGAAGTAAACTCTTTTCCAAAAAATAATGGGTCTTACAGTAAAATATGGATAAAATCGAGTCAATATTTCCCTTAGGTCCAATATACCTTACTATATTAACAAATGTACGAGTATTACAGCTTCATATTTATAACGAATTCAACTGGCAACTGAACTTATGCAAAACCATATGCAGGCTAAAACCAAGTAAATCGGACAAAAAGTTGTAGTTAAGTGCCTAAATAAGGTATCATCAGTTTCCAAGCTAATAGGAGTAGGAGAAGTTTAAAATGTTATACATATACACATATGTATGTATGTATGTAGGACAATGTAAGTGAATAGTAATCACAAAAAACTTCGAATTTTTTGATGATAATTTTAATTGTCGATCGCTCAGGAGAGTTATTGACAGCAAAGAGGTAAGATATATCGGACATATATAGATATTGCAGAATTGCACTCATTATATACCAAGAATCCTTCTGGTTCATGTACTAATTTCAGTTTACTTAAAGACCACATCTCTTAATTTAGTCCAGAGTCCTCAAAATTTAAGCATCAATGCACTTCTAATGAAGCCATTGACCTATCGATTTAAAACTAAAAGAAGTAATAAGACGCTAACATTATTGCCATGAGCAATAATATTAAATGGAGAGTCATTATTTTTAATGACTTATTGTAATTGCTTGCAACGTGCAACATGCGGCACGAGTTTCGCAAATATAAATAAATACAATGAAGCAAAGCAATGCCACTGTTTTTTCTCCTCTTCCCTCCTCTCACAATAATTGTGTCAAATACGTTTAATAGAAATTTACGACACTCCAACACCAGCGAATTATAGTCAGCGAATTGCTACTCAACAAAAACATAGAAACTTTTTAAAAGTTCAAGGTTAATGCCATAGTTTACTGCGAATAACGGCTGACTGGCTGGATAGTAAAAATTTAGTTTATTTTTTGTAAGCCGAAAAAACGCTTCGCGGCAGGTTACATGGTCAAAGCCACACAAAAATAGTTTACATTCCTAAAAGCCACAAAAAATAAGCCAAAAACGGCATAAAGCGCTTGCAGCTTACTTTTTGTGGGCGACCCGTGGCCATGTGCTGGAAAAGCAAAAGTGTCGAAAAGTGTAGCAGGACACGCGTCGCGTCACAACAAATTCAATTTCAAGGTGATCATTGTGGAATAGTGCAGGAGTGTAGGAAGTACTAAATTTATGTCAACTGTAAACTAATCCAATCAAAGTCAACAAAAATGAACTTGTGGAACGTGTGAGTAGAGCGAAAAGTAATTTTGTCGGAAAAACTTTCAAAGTGCATTGTTGCCTACAATCGGGCGAAAAAATGTGTGAAGATTAAACATAGTTAAATTTCATCATCATTCTTAAACAAAAACTAATATACTTGTACATTGTGACAAAAAAGTACCCGGAAGTTGTAAATAAAATGCAAAATATTTAATTATTCACCAAAATTTATATTGTCGCTTTCAAAGTAATTCACACCAGGTCCTTGTGGCATTTACTACAGTGGCCATATAAAGTTTGGTGTGGGATTCGTGGTGGGAGAGAGACTCCGTCGTCGAGTACTAGCCACAATCCGCATCAAAGCAAGGTTCTTAAACATATCGCTGATTTGCGCCCACGCCCAGACGGAAGAGAACTACGATGTGACCAAAGATGCCTTTTATGAGTGCTTGGAGCGAAATTATGAGAGATTCCCCCGCCACGATGTCAAAATCGTGCTTGGCGACTTTAACGCCAGGGTGGGCAAAGAAGGTATCTTTGGCACTACGGTCGGTAAATTCAGCCTCTACGACGAAACATTCCCAAATGGGTTCAATCTGATCGACTTCGCTGGGGCCCGAAATATGGTTATCTGTGGTACTAGATTCCAGTACAAAAAAATACATCAAGCTACCCGGCTGTCTCCGGATCGAAAAGCCACCAACCAGATCGATTATATTGTGATAGATGGTAGACACGTTTCTAGTGTTCTAGACGTGCGTCCTAACATTGACCCGGACCACTATCTTGTTGCGGCCAAGATTCGCACCCGCCTCTGTGCAGCAAAAAGCGCACGTCAACACACACAAGGAAGGTTTGATGTAGAGAAGCTGCAATCACAACAGACAGACGATCAATCACAAGACGTGCGGGATGGGATAGATACCGAGAGTTGAAGAGGGAAGCGTGACGCATTTGCAGACAGAAAAAGAAAGAGGCGGAAAGGCGTGAGTACGAAGAGCTTGATAAGCTGGCCGACAAGGGTAATGCTCGAAAATTTTACGAAAAAATGCGGCGGCTTACAGAAGGTTTCAGGACCGATCTAGTCACTGATGCCCAGAGCATACTTAAATTATGGAGGGAAAACTTCTCCACCCTGTTGAATGGCAGTGAACGTACAACGCCAGGAGAAGGCGAGCCCGATTCCGCCATCGATGACGATGGAGCAGACGTTCCATTGCCCGACCATGAAGAAGTTCGAATAGCAATTGCCCGCCTGAAAAACAACAAAGCGGCAGGGGCCGATGGATTGCCGGCCGAGCTATTCAAACACGGCGGCGAGGAGCTGATAAGGAGCATGCATCAGCTTCTTTGCAAAATATGGTCGGACGAAGGCATGCCCAACGATTGGAATTTAAGTGCGCTCTGCCCAATCCATAAAAAAGAAGACCCCACAATCTGCCCCACCTACCGTGGAATAAGCCTCCTCAACATCACGTATAAGGTTCTATCGAGCGTATTGTGTGAAATGTTAAAGCCCACCGTAAACAGACTGATTGGACCTGGTAAATCAGCAACCGACCAGAAAAGATTTGGAAAAGATTTCGTCGATTTCAAAGCTGCTTTCGAAAGCACGAAAAGGAACTGAGTTTATGCCGCGATGTCTGAAAATAAACTAATACGGTTGCGTAAACTGACGTTGAGCAACACCAAAAGCTCCGTCAGGATCGGGAAGGACCTCTCCGAGCCGTTAGGAAACAAAACCAATAGGTCTGGCAGTGAACGAGGGGAAGACGAAATATCTCCTGTCATCAAACAAACAATCTTCGCACTCGCTACTTGGCTCTCACGTCGCTGTTGACAGTCATAACTTGGAAGTCTATCTTGGAACCATCGTAAACTCCACCAACAATGTCAGCCTGGAAATCCAACGCAGGATAACTCTTGCCAACAGATGCTACTTCGGACTGAGTAGGCAATTGAAAAGCAAAGTCCTCTCTCGACACACAAAAGCCAAACTCTATAAGTCGCTCATAATTCCCGTCCTCCTATATGGTGCAGAGGCTTGGACGATGATCACAAACGATGAGGCGACGTTACGAGAGAAAGGTTCTGCGAAAGGTTTATGATGGAACGATGAGCTGTATGAGATATATGACTACATTGACATAGTTCAGCGAATTAAAAGACAGCGGCAACGCTGGCTAGGTCATGTTGTACGAATGGACGAAAACACTCCAGCTTTGAAAGTATTCGACGCAGTACCCGCCGGGTCAAATAGAGGAAGTGAAAGACCTCCACTCCGTTGGAAGGACCAAGTGGAGAAGGTCCTGGCTTCGCTTGGAATATCCAATTGGCGCGACGTAGCGAAATGAAGAAACGACTGGCGCGCTGTTTTTAACTCGGCGATAATTTCGTAAGCGGTGTCTATGCCAGTAAGGAAGAGAATTTAAATCTGAACTCGTCACTTCCTTTACAATTATGAAATCTAATAACGTGATTCTGTAACCAGTCTCTATTTGAGACAATTTGAGGTAAAGTCTCAATTTGTGACTAATTTTAATTTCTATTGATAATTTTGTTTTTTGACTAACTCGGCTATAATCGCGTAACTGGTTTCTATGTCAGAAGAAGAATAGATTTTGTGACTGTCACTTACAGAATAGCAAAACCATCTCAAGTTTCAAAAATTGTCTCTAACTTAAAATCTCAAATTTTGAGACTTGAGACTGTATCACAGTACTGAATCGCACGATAAGACGCAGTGGCGTTGAGCTCACCCCACGAACTCATCTTTCTTTTTGTCTTTCTCTATTTCCCTCTCTAGCGAAAGCTCGTTAAATGCTTATTTATTTCATTCATTTATTCCATAATTTCGACTTTAAAGTGGTGTGCATTAAAATGGCATATGTGCAAGTGTGTTGGTGTGTGTGTGCTCACGCCTATTAATCTTCGACTCAGTATAGCTTAATTTGGAGATTGATTGTCATTCCACAAAACGCTTGCTAAGCGTGTACACACCCACTTTTGCCACCATCTCTTTTTTCCAGCGAATTTGGTAAACAAATGTTTTATTGTTGTTGTGCTCATATATTATCTTTTATAAGGAAAACCGATGTTTCCACACCCATACCAAGCCACCGTAGAGCGCTTTGGCTGTGCAGTAATTCAAAATACATAATAAAGACGCACAAAGTTGCTTTACTCTCACATAAATACATGAGAAGCACGCACACTTGTGCATTTGTCGTTCATTCATGTTTTTGTTTTGAGTGTGAATTGAAAGGACTCTAGCGAAAGAGAAAGCGCAGACTGAAAGAGTACAACTTGAGTGCACGCTTCATGCGCTTGCGTCACACTTGGAGTAAAATGTATTGAGTGAAACTCAATGGCACTCAAAGAGCGATTGGCTTGGAGTGCTTTTGGGTAGTATGCATAGTTTTATTCTATTTCAACTATCAGCCTGAAAGTTTGCCGAATAAGCGTTATCGTAGAGTTCGTGTATATTGATTGAAGGCTTTAAGCTCAGCTCGGAGACTTGAACATAAGTTATCATTGTCAATTTTTACTTTCATTTGAGTATGTTTAGCCAAATAAAAATGTACTTTTAATATTCACCGGTGACTCTGAAGGTTGGGAGCACCGCTGATACTTGACTTATGTGAAGTAGAAAATGTGTCTGTAAGGAGAAATGTGTGAGGATCTTTATGTATTTACTCGATTTATTTCGATTTTTGGTTTAATTCTCGGCGCTTTGTGGGATGCTCATATAACCCACTCCTTATATACATAAACAGAGTATTAGTATTATATAACTATATAGCGTTAAGTACTAAACCACAACGTCTAATAGGTTGCCCAACTATTACAAGATAGACCGCTGTTAGAATCTCAAAAAAAGGGCTTTCCCGTCGTCATTGTCCCACTGCTGCCACGCCCCTTTTGCTGCGGTCTATATAATACAATAATTAGCAACCTTTGTGCGAATCTCTTACATAAGCAGTTTTTCAAGGCTATGAGTCAATTGAATGTGGGTTTGAGTTTTAGAGCTTGTCATGGGATAGTTGTTGTTCGAAATAGAAAATTTTTGATCATTACGAGACACACCGCACGGCAGTATTCGTGCAAAGCTTTATCCAGATAAATCGATTGGTTCTTGATGCGTTTACTTATTTCTAAATTTATCACACTTTTGGTAGTTTTCAATAAAATCAGTTTATGGGGACTTAATTGGATTACTATAGCTATAGCTTAAACCTATTAGAGAGCGGGACCACGCTTCATTCTATTATTATTGTATTCCATCAATAATAGTTACCAAGCAATATAAGTATATATTTAGAAAGATTCATCAAAATATTTAAATTTTTACGGATGTTACAGCTTCAACGGACTCACCCGTCATCCTGGTCGTTTATATACTATGTATATTAGGGTGATTCAAAAAAAAATATTTTTTTTTTCGATTTGTACTCGGAAAAATAAGTTCCTAGACACCTCTAAGAAAGCCTCTCCAAATATGAGTTTTTAATTGTAACGGGAAGGTCCTCCTACATACAGTTTTCTATTTTTTCTTATTATCAGAGAGAAAAATTTATATCTCGCTTCGAACTACTTGAAAAAATATTTTGTTCCTTAGATTTTGTAGGATTTTGAATGGCCTAAAAAAAGGTCTCCTATGATTTTTTCGTAAACCCAACCGTTCAAAAGATATTAATAGTTAAAGTTTGATTATTTTTTGGAAAATTTTTTATTTCTTATGGATTTTATAACTCAATGAAAAAAATCATTATGAATGATGAAACTAAACTGAAAATTTTTTTTGAATCACCCTAATGTATATAACTCCATATGTATCTGGTTTAGTTTAGGTGCGTAAGATGAACAAAATTATTATACTCTGTAGCATCATGTTGTGAGAGTATAAAAATGCAATTATTATATTCTATTAAAATCATAAAACAAAAATGTATAAAATTGTCTACCATTATAATGAATATGAATATCAATGTGTTCAACGGAATAGAAGAAAGCAACAAGAATTTGTAAGGGTGCGTTACCTGCGTAGGTATTTGTAAGATGGCCGCATGCCTGAATGATCACTTGGGATTTCGTTGAGCTTTGGTTGTTGCTTCAATTCTCATACACTTTATATTTATTTTTATAGAAATAGTATACCTTTGGTGTGTTTTGGTTATCGATTATCAGCTTAACGTGATATAGATCCTCCATCGGGGACAACAAATGTTAAACTGATTCTTAGAAATCCACGGAGTGTTTTCATGGCCCAAAATCGGAGTACTGCCGAGAATCCGGCCCAAACAGCTGTTTGAAAGCGAACTAAAGTGATAAGGCGAGACATTCCATCCCAGGATTGTTCGCCACATAAAAAATACCACCAATAAGAAGAGTCAATAGCCTCGGTGAGAGACCTGTTTTTATGGCGACCGCTGCAGACGTATTAAGGATTACGATTTAGGGGTATTCATCTGGAATGCCGGGTCTCTAAACTGGAAAGGTGCCATTGCCCAGCTGTTTGATGTCCTCGTAAAAATAAAGCTGACATCATAGCCGCCCAAAGAATGAGTTTGACGGGACAAATACTGAGATGAGTAGGTCCGGGTGGTATTATTTACTACAGTGGCCATATAAGGGCCAAAGGCAAATTCGGTGTGGGAGTCGTGGTGGGACAGATACTCCAGCCGGGTGAGTGAATGTCTAGCCACAGACGGCATCAAATCGGATCCTTAAAAATCATTGAAAGCCTGCTTATAGAAAACTGATACTGATGAAATGCAAAATAGTTTTGCTAGAATCTTGTTTGAATACTAAGAACTATAGGACATATTTGGAACCAACATAAAGAAAGTTGTAAAGCTGTGGATATTATAGCAGTCTTCTCTTAGTATAACATTTCAAAAATGCAAATCGGATGATAAACTGGTCATTTGTTTTTCATAAACGCTTCTGAAAAGTAGAATATTGGTCAAGCGCGCTTCCAAAAGGTTTGTTTACTAGTACTGCTCATTTTCAGCTTCCCGCTCATACAATTCATTTCTTCACTCCAATTTAGACTACAGCACTTCCACTCAATCAATGCCGTTCGTGTGCAATTTCACTCAAATCCTTGTTCGGGTGCTGGCTGCGCGGCTGTCTGCCTACAAGTCTGCTATGTTCACCATAAAAATTTCAGTTCGTCTTACTCAGCTCAGCTTGCTTGAACGTCGTTTTCCAACTTTGCTTTAAATTCGTTGCAGACTTTCACATTTCAAACATTTCACTTTCAAACGGCAAAACAACAACACCGAGTAGCGACCGAAAACAGCAACAAAAAAAGCAAAATAGAAAGAAAAATAACAAAAAGACAAAGTGAAGCGAAAAAGTTTAAAAATATAAAAACAAAATGGCTTGCAGCTTAATTTCAAGCAACAAAAGTGCGTGAAAAATTTAATAAAGCCACTTTCGCTTTCGCTGTGCAGGTGTGCGTGCAGGCGCTGGCGCCTGTGTGAGCGCCTCTGTGTGCAGGTTTTGTGTGCGTAAAAATACTACGCGCTGCTGCTGGCTGCAAGCTGCTTTAAGCCAGTTTTTGTAGTCGTTTTATATTGTTGTTGGCGCTACTGTTTTGACACGCCAACAGCGACAGGCAACGCAAAGGACTTCGCTGTGCCAGTGCTGCCGACAGCAGCAGCGGCTGTAACGGTAGCAGAAGGACGCACGAAAAACGGTGGAAACGGTGAAAGTGGAAACGTGCGCGTCGCGTGTGGTGATATAACAACGGCATAAAGTTTTCCTCCACAATTTATTGTGTGTGTCCTTATTTTTGTTGTTGGAACGGTGTGATTTCTTTTAGAACCGCGTTGCGGTGCGATAAAACGCATTTGCCGTTATTTGAATAAGCACATTAAATAAATGAAAGATTTATGTTCAACGCTCGATCCTCATATGTAAAAATGTCACACTGTGGATTAAAGCGCAAAAAATAAAGGTTAGTACGCTAGGATACAAATATGTATATATGTATGTAGTTACTATTATTCCACAAATATTTAAATTTCCATTAAACTGTGAGCTAATTACTGCTGCCTTGCATAGCTTAATATGTTGGCGACCTTTGAATGCCGGGCATAGTGCAGCGTGCTTGTGGCAAAGAACCACGTGAGCGAAAGTCAAAGGACAAGTAAACAATTTAAGGCTAACATTTGTAAACACTTGCAAGCTTACAGACATTCAACATACATATAAAGATTTAACAGATTATATTTGGATCTATGGAAGTTTGGCAGTTTTCTGAGCGTAATAAACTAAATACATACATATATACTATATGTAAATTGAAAAAAAAAAAAAAATTAATTATGTTTAAATAGAGCTGTTTTGGAGTGTTTTTAAAGTCAGAATTGAGTTCTAAATTTGTGTAATACTTTATTTCAGATCGTGGCTTACTAAAACTAATTGCCTGAAGATACTTTTACTTCCAGCCGGATCCCTTAATACCAGAAAAATCTCGCTGCACAGAGTAAACTCTTAAGTTTTGAGATGCGCGATCAGTAACAGCCATCTTAGTATGGAAAGATTTGCGGTCATTTACACTTCTTAATAAAAGCCAATAAGGTCTACCCGTGCTAAATAACCTTATATTTCAAATTGTAGATGGAGATGACAGATACGTCTAGACCTGACTTGATACCAAATCGCACTCTCCATGACAATTACAGTTTTTTGTGATATAGAAAATCAGCCCATTTACGATTGACTTAATTAAAGGATTATTCTTGAGGCCAAAGAGGGAATGCCCAATACACTCTCCGCTAAGGTTTACTTCTTCTTCTAAAGTTACAGAATAGAGAGTGGGTTTTATGTTACAAAAGAGATTGTAATTTAAATCCCTTTTGCAGTTACGATGCGACGATAAAACTTTGATATCTTATTCTGCTTGATTTGTACTTTTACTGTCCAATCGACTTGTGGCCCATCGGTTTCTGCACCTTCCAAGTTGGTGTCTTTGTTAAACATCAAAGGAAACCTTGTTTCAACAGCTGTCTCTAATAAGTCTAAACTATCATTTGGTCCAAAAATTTCATCCCATCGTTTTTCCCTAAACTATTTGTAAAACCTTTTATATAAAAATAATAGCAACAACCAAGTTCTTCGCCACTACATAGTAGTTTCTCCGATACGTTCAGAACTGGCGACTGTATATAAGACATAATAAAGCTAATCTCGATAATGATTGTTAGTTCGCTTTGGTTTGGACAAAGAAGCACATTTGTTATGGTCAAGGTAAGCCGACCACCCAGTGCGATTTTGTTTTTGAAAGAGCTAATAACTTCAAACATTTTTATTCGGAAATCAACTTATTATTTCACATCAGAAAATTTCATTCTCCAATCGTCTGCCACTATGAAACTATGGGCGAAAATTGTATTGGAATTATTTGTGTACGTTTTACCGTTAGAAACTTTCACTCGATTTTCGTCAGAGTTTACAATGTTTTCTCTCTCTCTCTTTTTCTATTCAAGTATAACTAAATTGAATCGGATTTTACAGAGAAAAACACTGCAAATACAAAATATTTAAGACAATCTCATTTCTCGACACTAGACGTTATTGTATAAGATTTAACAATGGCGTAGGTGAATTGTACTTTTTTAAAATATGAAAGGAAATATTACAATAAATGCTTTGGCTGGCAACTAATCGGAAATTTCTAGTAAGGGCAATGTTTGTCGGAAATCAGATTATCTTAATATATGTGACCTGGTCTACGAAAAGGGAGCTAACGTGCGAAAACTAGTTTTCTGGGAAACAGCTGTTAAAAATAAACAACTCGTTTCGTCAGTGAAAAGTGAAAATTGATTTTTTGACACATAAGCCCCCTTTCCGACCAGGTCACATATACTGAATTTTTCTATCCTTTTAAGGTCTTAGTAACTATGCCTTCTTTGCAAAGTTATCTTTAATTTGCAAAGCTTAGTATACATCTAACATAACAGTTTGTGAGCCAGTTACAGATCTTTATGGTCGAGTAAAGTTCTATCGAAACCCTTATTGATTTCTGTGACATTACCGTTCTTAATAGTCTGATTGATTTTCTCTAACATATACTTTTTTTTTTTGAAGGTTTTTAAAGATATCCACTTCCCGAATAGAATCTTGTTTAATAGTGATTATCTTTCTAATGTTAAAATCCTTAATCTTATCTATCTAGAACTGACTACTCCAAGCTGACGAAAACTAAACATCTTATTTCATAATTCAATCAGCAGCCTTAAGGTCGAAGAACTTCTGTGCATTTTTAATATGGTTCTCGAGCGATCTGTCAACCTATTACATTAAACCGCAACTACTTCCAGATCATTCACAAGTTTTAAACATAATTTAATTTTGTATTCCTGCAGAGATTTCTTTATATTTATTTCTAAAAAATCATTGACTATGTGTATGTAAAAGAATACTCAGCGAAGCAAAAAAGTAAGTGAACCAGTGTCTATTAGTCCGGCGAAAGCAGAGCCTTTGCATGCCATTAGCCGCAGTAACAAAGATTGCGTGAATTACTAACTTAAGCACTGAAAGGACGACATAAAGCGAAAATGCAAAAGCACATAGAAAAAGAGCACAAAAAGAATTAAAAAGTATTAAATAACTAGGATTTTCAGGCTAAATAGCCTGTTAACCCGATGGCGACTGATTTGTGGCGAGTTGGCGGACAGCTTTGTTTTCATAAAAAATATTAGCTTATTGTTGCTTAATTCCCTCTGCACGTGGGTTTGTCGAAAGAAGAAATGCAGGCAAGGAAAAGTGTAGAGAAAAGCGCTTTGCGGTGGGGAAATGGAATATGAACTAATTACAAAGATTTTATTGGGTTAGGTTTGGATGTCATTTGGGTTAATTCCGCATATGACACAACTTTGCCCAGTTTAATCTACTTCAGTTAACTGTTATTTTAAGTACGTGGCGTCCGCTTTTTGTATAAGGGGGGATTAGGCAGGTGTTTCCAGTGTTGAATCGGTAGTGCTTCATTTAATTTTTAATAAAACTAAAACATATAAAAGGGAGTAGGTACGGACAGAAAAGTACTAATATAGTATAATATGTTCAGAAGTCATAACATATGAATCTCGAATTGTTCTGAACGAAGAATGAACTAATTCTTGCCTTACATCTGTCCACTTTCCTCTAAAGTCTGTTCACTGTTCGTTTTTCTACTTGACTTCGCTTTCGACTTTATTGCAGTGTTTGCTAAAAGTATTCCTTAGGGTGCGAATTACAAAGACGGTCGAGTTTTCCACTTATAATAACAAAAAGCTTCGGGGACATTGGATTTTTCTGTTCTTGGTTTTAGCAATAAGCACTCTCACTAGTCATTGTCCTATTTGTACCTGAGATCAGAGTAAAATATTTCCCTTTATTTCTAAACTGTTACGAATGCCTATTCATTAATTTCACTTGTTTAATGAGCCTCACAACCGATTTGTTAGAAACTGTTCACGATGAGAGATTAGCCGCAGCTAATCCAGCTACTGAAACTAACGAAGACATAGAAAATGAAAAACATGGAAAAGACAAGTGGGCCTGTAGAAAACACTGGCTATTTTAATAAATATTTCGAAGAAGAGTCAAACGAATATATATATATATACATATATAATTTTCCATCGATCGAAAATAATTACTTTAATACTCAGGGAACAATTACATAGTTTTACACTTTATTTGCCCCTAATCAAAATAAAATAATTGAATTGAATCAATCTTCGTTTGACTCTTCTTCGAAATATTTATTAAAATAGCCAATGTTTTCTACAGGCCCACTTGTCTTTTCCATGTTTTTCATTTTCTATGTCTTCGTTAGTTTCACTATATAAAAATTACAAGTCATGTTTCATTATTGATAAACTACTGAACCGATTTTAGTACTCGTAAAATTTAGCACACTGTGTATAGTTTCATCGAACTTAAAGATAGGATAGTTTATATCTCAGTTATTATATCTCAGTATATATCTCAGCTAAAGTTAAAACAATTCATTAATAAAGAATATATTTCTAAACATTGTCATCTGTAAGATAGGGCTAAGTTCGGGTGCCGGAGAAATACATTCAGGTGTTGGCAAAACTTTATATTAGGCAAAAGGAAGTATTGCCTTAATTTCATCCATTTTAAGCAAGAGGATGCACTGTTATTAGAAAGACATGTTTTCTGAATTTCATTGAGTAGGGAAAAATATACCCGATTTTAACTTATTTTTAAGAACAAAAGCATAATGTCATCACAAAAATATTCTCCCCGAACTTCAATATACCTCACAGATTGACCGAAAAGAATATGCTCGGTAAAAAATTAGCCATGTGCACTCGGGTTCACATATTTGGTATTTTTTTCCTCGAAAAGTTTAGCGTGATTTTGACAATTTTTGATCGCAAGATGAAATACGATGAGTGTATTATAAGAATGTTTGGGTAACCTCACACGCCAATTTGGTCAAGCAGTTAATGATATGTAGGTTTCACGTAAAGGTGGTGGCGCCACGTCCAATTTTTACAACTATTTCTTATCCCCTTCCTTTAGCCTTTTTATAGGTTTTAGCTTTGTGGGCGTGGCAAGTGTCTGATTACGCCCATCTGGCCATCCTTAAATGCAAAGTAGAATGCGTAAAAACTTCCATCAAGACGTCTTAATTTTTACTAACGTCACGGACCAATGGACGGACGAGCAAATCTGATCATTTATATGTATACAACCCCAGTATTATCTCTCTACTCTATAGGTTTCGATGGTATAAAAATAATGTGGAAAGGTTACTATGTAGTCTGTATCTTCACTAATATTATTACAATTTTTTGACCTGTAATATTTCTTTGGCAACATTGAGGGACTGGGACAGTCTGGAACCCTCAAAAAATACCAAATGTTACAATGTATTCTGAGCGTAGGGACAAATAAGCAGCTTCTCGGTGGAAAGACTAGTTCGCGTATATGCGGACGGATATGACTAGCTGACACAGCTCGTCACGCTGATCATTTATAAAAAGATTTAATAGTGTCTCCAACGTTTCTTTTCATTCAGGGTAAAAAAGTTGCTCTCACAACAAAACAAAAAAAAAAAATGTTGAATAAACTCAACTAGATGGATATTTTTCTGAAGCTACAGTTGGACATTTGCGACAATCTCTGAGTCGTCGTGGCATTTTTTAAAACGTACTTTCGAAAAAACGTTATAAAGTTTTGAAAGCTGAAGCATGCTAAGCCAAAAGTTTTAGCATTGCAGTGTATTAGAGTGAGACCCGAAATAAATAAAAAATATTTTTTGAAAAAACTAACACTGGCTTATTCGCTTAATATTAAGATGAAATTCAGTAATAAAATTTATTTTCCATTTCATTTTGACATATAAATTTCTATCGCCTTATCACTGCTATTTTCTGGAACGCGCTTTAGATTAAATGTTGATGCTTTACCCTTGATAGATAAGCTTCTTTAAAGAATACGGAGATCAAATATGGCAAAATTTTTCACATTCTCAAAATCCAGGCAACCACAAAAATATGTCGCACACAATGACAGTCAACTGAACAATGTGGCCAGTCAACGATATAAACGCTTTGCAATCCCAGGCATTTTTCCAGCCGTGATTTTAAAATATACCGTAATGCTTAATAATACAGAATTCTAAGCCAGCTTAAAGCGCATTGACGCTAAAAGCTTTCATTAAATCGCCAGAGTGCATTTGCTATAAATACGCTTATATTTTTATTCATTTTTTTCAAATCGACATTGTGGCAAAATCACCGCCTGATGTCACCCAACGATTACAATTAGTGCTCCGCCGCGCAGCCACCGCTTCTAAATGTGCTCGCACAGCAAGCGCACACACATACACACCTACATAACTATCGATTTGTGCGCACACACCCAGGCGTATACGTAACCTGAGAGCTAACACGCCTTAATAACGCGCGGTTGCTGCTGCTGTTCTTGCCGTTCTCGCTCTTGTTTTTGTTGTGGTTGTTTTTGCTATAGCTAATGTTGAATTGCAACATGTGTTCCATTGCGCTGAGCCACGCTAAGCTTTATTGTAATTTGTTAACGCGCTGTGTGTGCGCCTTTTTCATTAATTCAATGCAAATCGTGAATTCTGCGAAAAAATAAATTCATAAAATTGACATAAACAGGAAAATACTTTTATGTACAGGAATTTACATGACTGCATATGTGTGCGCTAATTTGTATTGGAAGCTATTGAACTGTGCTGTATTATTACAGTGTGTTCAAAAAGTTAAGCACTCAATTTGCAAATTTAATTCGCATTTGTTACACATGAATAAATATAATAAATAGTTGACTAAATATGTGCTTGTTCTATTTGTCGACAACATTTGTGTGTATTGAGTGCTGCATATAAAAATTATACAATTTATATCTTGTAACTTACTTAAATGTGAACTAATCTTAATACAAATTGTCCGAATAGTATTTGTATGTTCAAAATAACGGGTGATTTTTTTGAGGTTAGGATTTTCATGCAGTAGTATTTGACAGATCACGTGGGATGTCAGACATGGTGTCAAAGAGAAAGATGCTCAGTATGCTTTGACATTTCATCATGAATAGACTTACTAACGAGCAACGCTTGCAAATCATTGAATTTTATTACCAAAATCAGTGTTCGGTTCGAAATGTGTTTCGCGTCCGTGTCCGATGAGCGATGAGGCTCATTTCTGGTTGAATGGCTACGTAAATAAGCAAAATTGCCGCATTTGGGGTGAAGAGCAACCAGAAGCCGTTCAAGAACTGCCCATGCATCCCGAAAAATGCACTGTTTGGTGTGGTTTGTACGCTGGTGGAATCATTGGACCGTATTTTTTCAAAGATGCTGTTGGACGCAACGTTACGGTGAATGGCGATCGCTATCGTTCGATGCTAACAAACTTTTTGTTGCCAAAAATGGAAGAACTGAACTTGGTTGACATGTGGTTTCAACAAGATGGCGCTACATGCCACACAGCTCGCGATTCTATGGCCATTTTGAGGGAAAACTTCGGACAACAATTCATCTCAAGAAATGGACCCGTAAGTTGGCCACCAAGATCATGCGATTTAACGCCTTTAGACTATTTTTTGTGGGGCTACGTCAAGTCTAAAGTCTACAGAAATAAGCCAGCAACTATTCCAGCTTTGGAAGACAACATTTCCGAAGAAATTCGGGCTATTCCGGCCGAAATGCTCGAAAAAGTTGCCCAAAATTGGACTTTCCGAATGGACCACCTAAGACGCAGCCGCGGTCAACATTTAAATGAAATTATCTTCAAAAAGTAAATGTCATGAACCAATCTAACGTTTCAAATAAAGAACCGATGAGATTTTGCAAATTTTATGCGTTTTTTTTTTTAAAAAAGTTATCAAGCTCTTAAAAAATCACCCGTTATTTATGAAATGGAAAGTAAGGCAAGGAGTGAGAGCAACATTTGAATCGGTTGCCAGAATTTTTTATTTGTTAAAAGCGGGAGTACGGTTAAATCGTGTAAAACAGTTAACATTTATTTTCTAAATCAATGTTACATTTTAGTATGAAATTTGAAGACTATTCTGTTCAATTGTCAAAAAAAAAATATTTAACAAATAAGGAAGGGCTAAGTTCGGGCGCAACCGAACGTTCTACACTCTCGCAGGGACCAAATCCAGCGAAATACTTCAAGGTGTAAAACCAATCATCTATACTAATATTATAAAGAGGAAAGATTTGTACCTATTTTTGTATGTTTGTAATGAATAGGCTCAAAAAGTACTGGGCCGATTTAAAAAATTCTTTCACCAATAGAATGCTACATTCTTCCAATTCGTCATAAGCTACATTTCATTTTGAAAAAGATTAGGGATCCTTGCTAAAATTTGAACAATGCAACCGAAGGAGTAGAAAAATGAGTCTTAAAATGTCTTTCGTCGAATGCGCTGCCGAAACTATTAGCGATAGAACAAAATAATGTACAACAATATTGAAGAACATCATAATGTCTACAAAAAAATCCGCGATAGCATATGTCCAACTATTGTAGTTATGTCACTACAACAACTTTTTTCATTTTAAACATTAATGAAAATGCTAACCAAATTCAAACCATGCTATCTATGTGTCTATATAAATCCTTATCCAAATAAATTATTTTATGATCAAGACCATTTAACTACCCATAAAATAGTTTTTAAATTGGACTTTCCATTTAAAAGATATTACGAATTAAAAAATTCAAAAAGTAAACAAAACTGCCATAGCGCCGTGACCGTTGTTTGCAATGCATTCTGAAAAGCGCGTCGGGCCAGAGAATGTAAGAGAAGGTGCAAATTGAATTCTGTATGATGTTCGATTTGGCGGCTAACAGAACCGTTCGACGTTGTCGCTGCTATTTAGCAGAATCGAGCACGTGCAGTGGCAAAAATATATGTAAAATGACTGAATTTAATATTTATTACTGTTGTTTTAATTTTTTGATTATTATTATTTATATATTTTTTTTTATTTTTCAAAAGTGCCCGCCACTTAAACCATCAAAGAAATTTAACATAAATAGACTTACATACAAATATAACTGTGAGATTTTTTTAATACAAATAAAAATATTTGTGAAAAAAGTGCTTTATATCCAAATTTCCAAAAATAAATAATTGTCTACCCCGCGCGATGCCGGACCGGCTGATGGTATATAGTAGAGTAAAGACAGCCGGATGTTCGACAATCCTGTTATTAGTTATATGAGAGCTAGGCCAAGTTTTCGCTCAAATGTATCTGTTTTAGACACAAAGATACACCGTTATGAATAAAACTTTTCATATATAGGCCGAAATATTGGTACAAAGTGACTCCAAGGCTCTAAAATCTTTATATTAAGTATATGGGGGCTAGAGGAAGTTTTGGTCTGATTCATCTCATTTTTGATATATAGACATACAATTATAAGAGAGGATTATCACTTAATTTCAGTTAAATGTATCATACATGGACCGACATTTTCGATCAAAAGGTATAGGTACCGGGGTCTAAATACTCGGTACCGAGGGACTTAAACAGTTTTTTTGAATTTGAACAATTTTTGATCATAAGATGGCACACACTAAAGGCATTATCCTGCAAAATTTTAAACGTTATATTAATTGTTTTTTGATTTGTGTACTGGAAACTGAAAGAATCAGGTGGAATTTGAAATTGTGCTATATTCCTAACGGGTGATTTTTTTGAGGTTAGGATTTTCATGCAGTAGTATTTGACAGATCACGTGGGATGTCAGACATGGTGTCAAAGAGAAAGATGCTCAGTATGCTTTGACATTTCATCATGAATAGACTTACTAACGAGCAACGCTTGCAAATCATTGAATTTTATTACCAAAATCAGTGTTCGGTTCGAAATGTGTTTCGCGTCCGTGTCCGATGAGCGATGAGGCTCATTTCTGGTTGAATGGCTACGTAAATAAGCAAAATTGCCGCATTTGGGGTGAAGAGCAACCAGAAGCCGTTCAAGAACTGCCCATGCATCCCGAAAAATGCACTGTTTGGTGTGGTTTGTACGCTGGTGGAATCATTGGACCGTATTTTTTCAAAGATGCTGTTGGACGCAACGTTACGGTGAATGGCGATCGCTATCGTTCGATGCTAACAAACTTTTTGTTGCCAAAAATGGAAGAACTGAACTTGGTTGACATGTGGTTTCAACAAGATGGCGCTACATGCCACACAGCTCGCGATTCTATGGCCATTTTGAGGGAAAACTTCGGACAACAATTCATCTCAAGAAATGGACCCGTAAGTTGGCCACCAAGATCATGCGATTTAACGCCTTTAGACTATTTTTTGTGGGGCTACGTCAAGTCTAAAGTCTACAGAAATAAGCCAGCAACTATTCCAGCTTTGGAAGACAACATTTCCGAAGAAATTCGGGCTATTCCGGCCGAAATGCTCGAAAAAGTTGCCCAAAATTGGACTTTCCGAATGGACCACCTAAGACGCAGCCGCGGTCAACATTTAAATGAAATTATCTTCAAAAAGTAAATGTCATGAACCAATCTAACGTTTCAAATAAAGAACCGATGAGATTTTGCAAATTTTATGCGTTTTTTTTTTTTTAAAAGTTATCAAGCTCTTAAAAAATCACCCTTTATATAGGATATGGTTGTTGTCCGATTTCGTCCATTTTCACAATGGTATTCTTCTGACATAAAAATGTGTGAAGAAATCGGTTGGTCGGGTCTCGAGATGTGTGTTGTCACTAAAAGATGGACGGTGCCACTCCAATCGCCTAATTTACACACCAGCCTCACAAAGCCAGCTCATACCTTCTCAGAAGTAAAATTTATTGGGATATCTGGGATATTTAGTTATTGATTTATTACGCTTTCAGTAGTTTTTAACGGTACCGGTATATGGAGAGTGAGCGGAGTTATCATTCGATTAATGACGACCATGACAACGTGAGTTGTGGGGGCTGGACTACGTATTCTACCGACATTATTAATTTTCGGCACTAGGGAATAACTTTTTCAGAAAAAGAACCGCTCCAAACTCACAGAAATTTTTTTAAGGCACTGAGATTCTCATAGCAAGTAGATAGAGGTCTTGTATAATTACAACGCAATTCCTGTTATTTGTAGATCAGGTAGACTCACTTTGAAGCCATTAATTATTCAAAGTGTTATTGTGACGTTCATGATTTATACAAGGTGCATTCCAAAGTAGACAAGAATTAAAAAAAAAACGCAGAACAAATAGTTTTTTTCGGCAAAATCAACTCATTTTATTCAAAATAGTCTCCTTCTGCTTCAATACAGCTTTTTGCAAGGTCCAAAAGCATGTCAAACGAGTGTTTTAGCTCGTTGGCCGGTATGGCCGCCAGTATGCCGGTGCAAGCCTTCTAAATGGCCTCTACGCCTGTACAACGCTTTCCTTTTATTTGAAAATACATTTTTCCGAAAAGGAAGAAGTCGCGCGGTGCTATTCCAGGTGAATACGGGGAGTGATTAATTGTTAAAATATGATTTTTGGTCAAATTATCGTCCTTCGAATGTTGGATTCTGAGCAATTTTTGGTCGTCAGTCAATTTGTGCGGAACAAACCGTGCACACACCTTTCGTAAGCCCAAATGTTCGGTCAAAATACAATAAATCGATGTTTTGGAGATGTTTAGTTCAATTCCATTTCCATGGATTTCAATGCTGGTTTCGGCAGATTTTTGATGAATTCACGCACAGTTTTGATGGAATTTCCGGTTGGCTTTTTGTTCGAAGCTCATTTTCGCACCGATAACACAAATATACTGACACTTAAAGCGCAATAACTTCACTTCCAATCGATGAAATGTCATGAAATCAGTGGACAATCGATAGAGATAGCAGATTCTAATGCACCAGTCGACATAAAGATGGCGCCACCAGGGGGTGATAGATTCAAAAAGTTCTGTTTACTTTGAAACGCACTTTGTATTTTGTACAATGAAAGAATTTGATGAAATTTAGTTTTGTTATATGTGAATCAGTAACAATTTATATCTCTTTTAATATACGGAATTATGTTACCATGACAATTGTCCGATTTCACCCAAGTGCAACACATAATATTCAGAACTAAAGGATCTAAGAAGTTTCATTAAAATTATTTTAATTTTTACCCATATATATTTACAGTCAGCCATACGTAAATCCAAATCTAACCCAAAAAGTTTTAGGTGTAAAAATAAATAAATCAATAATGATTATCATATCTTCTTCTTCTTTACTGGCGTAGACATTTCATTACTGGAGATTCAAAGCGAAACCAGGTCCTTCTCCACCTGATTCTTACAACGAAGTGGAGGCCTTCCTCTGCTTCCCCCGGCGAGTACTGAGTCGAATACTTTCAGAGCCGGAGTGTTTTCGTCCATTCGGACAACATGACTTAGCGCAAAGGACCATAAATCTTTCGCAGAACCTTCCTCTCGAAAACTCGTAACGAAAGAGAACTTTACTTCTCCATTGCCTACTCAGTTCAAAGTAGCAGGTGTTGGCAAGAGTTATTTCGTGTTGGATTTCGAGGCTGACATTGTTGTTGCTGTTAATGCTGGTTCCAAGACAGACAAAATTGTCTACAACTTCGAAGTTATGACTGTCAACAGTGTGACGTGGGATGGCACGACATTGATGAAAGAAGATATTTCGTCTTGTCCTCGTCCACTGCCAGACCCATATGCTTTGCTTCCTTATCTGGCCTGTAGAAAACAGAACTAAGGCTCCGGTGTTGGTTATCATATAGCGAACGGTAAAACCAGCAAGACTGGAATAACTTTCAGGAACTTTGTGTCTAGTCGATGATGTTTTGAACAGCCTTTGGGCTTTTTTAGTATCTGTTTTATAAATTTGTTTATTCTGCATATACGTATGTAAAATACGCGATAGTTCTTTGACTGGACTCTTAGGTGTAAAAGCACTTCAGTTAAAAAGACGAAGGCACACATAAGTAAAAAGAAGAGCAGAGGCCGGTAAGCCGAGTTCCAAATTGATCGAAGGCAATTGAACTCCTACATCCATTCTATGTTACTAAATTCTGAACAGTAGCAACAAGAATCGCGGCATACGGTAAATAAGTACCTAAAGCCAAAAAAAAAACGTAAAAGGATAATTTTACATTAAATAAAGAAATCGTATACAGTCAATTCATGCGCAAATTTCTTCATATTTAGCGCTTTAACAACTAATGATTTTTATAACCTTCTTGCATCACGAGAGGAACTTATGTCACAAGTTTACTTCCGTTGGTTACAGTTTTTGTGTTGCCCCAGTTAGTCCACCTAATTTACTTAGCTTTCACTTTCAAAGTTTTGCGGTTAATTTGTCTGACTTAAGTTTCGGTCATTATATGCCTGTATGTCGGTATATAAATTTAATATAAAAAGGCTATGGTAAAATAAGTATTAAAAGCGCATTAAGTAAATTAACGGATCTGAAAGACGGAGGTGAAATTTGATTACTTTGTTTTCCTGCTTTTGCGGCTCCGGTTGCAGTTCCCACACTTGAAAACTGCTTTGCTTTGACCAAAGGTAACCCACATAAAACGCCGAAGTTGACGACGACGTCGCTGTCGAGTGAGTCGCAAGAAATTTGTTCCCAATAAAACTACGCCATTTGAAGGCTACTATAATATTGTTGGTGTTGCTTTTTTCTTTTGCGTGAAATCAGTATTTTGCTCGCTGCCGCAAAGTGTTTGTAGAGTTTCTTAGACCGTTTAATTGGTTCTTCAAGCTTATAATTATGACTACTGAGCTGAGACTTTGAGTCGCCACTAAATTTCGTAAATTTGCTTTGTCGCACCGCAATTTTCCATCTACGAGCATGAAATTAGGAAAATAATTGGCGAATTTTAGTGAAAAGATTATTTTAATTGCAGAGGAAGTGAAACAAATTTGCTTGTGGAAAAATTCAAGAATTGCGACTTTTCTTAATTTCTTATGTGGATACATATGTACATATATTAGTCTTATATGTAGTTCTACGTAGTTGTCAAAGGCATCAAGCGAAAAGCTATTTCATAGTCGTCACTAGCCTTTGACTTTTCAGATTAAAATTAAAAAAAATTATGTTTAGTTATAGATGTTAAGCTTTTAGTGCGGATTAACTTTAAAGGACTGTTGTAGTCTAGTTTTTATTATATTTTGATGCCTGAGATATTCAAAAATATATCCGTGAAACAAATTTTTTTTTTTTTCGAATTTCTATAGTCGTTTTAGCGTCATGGCAACTAGACCGGTATGTATTGTGCTTCATTGAGGTACCTCACAAACAATCACCAATCATATGGAGCAAAGTCAGCCGAATGTTCGAAAATTCGGGTAATACCTAAGTCAAGTTTTTCCAGATATACTGCTATGAGCCAAACATGTTCTGTAATTTTTTTGAGATAATTTTAGTATTGGCCGATATAATGTCACCTTGGAAGTTCGAAAACCTTTTTATTAGGTATATGGAGGAAGTATAGATCCGATTCAACCCATTTTTGACACACAGACTTACTATTTGTTCTCAATTCAATTATAAATCTGACACCTTGACAGATATTTTCTGTAAAAAGACAGTTATAGGCACTGGGGCTCGCATAGTCGGTGTTTATGGGCTTGAGAAGTTGTAAATAGTTCGATTCGGACAACTTTTCGGTCATAAGGTGGCTTCAGAGTGGCTTTTTCATAGTACATCGGTCAGTATGTGAGTTGTCTTAATATAATTAAGTTGACGTTTTTTCTCAAAACTGTATACAGGGTTTATCCGGAAAGTAATAGGTCCTTGTCGATTTAAAAAATGTATTGAACCAATAGTTACAATTCCTAGATTAGATGTTTTTTCGTTGAAATGACAAGCATCCAATCCATCCAATTTAGCCGTTGAGGTCTCTTATTAGGCTTAACTGGCTTCGATGCGCGAAGTTTTAGAGAGTAACAAATCGAATAAACTTAACCTGCAGTATAAAAGAGAAATTCTTCTCTCCGTGCCAAACAATATTTTACCAATCTTTGATATTGAGTAGTCTGACGTCTTCCATAAAAAAATATATATTGTAATTTAAGCGTAAACTTACCAATAAATTAATATTTTCTGTTTATTAACAAGTTTTGTATTGCCATATTTGACGGTTACTTCATATTTTAGAATCATTCTCAATAGGTTCGCTTCAATAACTAAACAATACTTGGTGTCGTTGAAAAATATTCAAAAATATTTAATTTTATTTTGCTTTAGATAACAAGATTTCCTACAATCAAGGTCTAATTGAAGGAGTTTCTTTCAAAACTTGGCTCTCAGTCGCCGTTCTGCATCAAAATATGCTTATAAACATTTCTTATACTCACAAGCCATCAAAGACATAAAAAGAAAAGAACGACATTTTCTTCGATCCCAGAATAAATGATCGAAATCAGGCTTTTTTAATCTTTTACACTGTCCTAACCTCTTAACCGATTACTCTATTTCATTCATATCGGTAACTTTGTCATGGCGACTATTACATGTGAAGAAAGAGATTGCAAACAGAGAGCTAGCATCGAAATAACGATCCGATAATGACCAGTTTTTTAGAGGATTAATTCTGACTAATTTTTGCTTTCCCGCAAATTTCGTGTGTCCAAAAAAGGTACTTCTAAATTCGCTTAATACTGAAAATCACTGCAACATCACAATTAATTCATATCTACCAAATTGCAATTCTCAACTGGTTTATATTCTTAAACTTAAACTTAAGCTCCCAAACCGGTTGCTCTTTGTAATAATCTCCATTCGCTTTCCGGGCAACACAACATCTGAATAACTTAATTAGCAAGTAGCAAACAGCTCTATGTACGGTAAATTCGCTTATTTCAAATGCACTAATTTATTATTAACAAACAAACATACAAACAAGGCAACTCCTATTTATGAAGTGGCGCACACTAACACACACTTAAGGATAAAATATTTAAACGTGATCAGTTTCCGTTGCAATGCCGGCAATGGGCATTTTATAGCAGCTACCAAAAGTGCTGGACATGAGGACCAGAGAGTAGACCCATCCACACACTCACATACTCATACTGGCACTTGCACTCCTACAAAACCGAGTGCAAAACCAAAACGAAAATGCAACATTGCTGCATTTTAAATTTGCCCTATCCATGGCTGTGTGTGTGGCTGTGTATTTGCCACGAACCAATTCGTTCAACCGAAAATTCCTCGCTTCCTTTGGCCTTTTGTGGCGGCTTGTTGGCATTTCACAGTCGTTCAGCTCAGGGCAAATAAACGCTACGATTCACTGGTAACTTGCCGCAAAGGTAACGGCATTTGCGCAAATAAAAGGTAAACAGTGTCAGTGTTGGTAAACAGTATTTGTGCGATTCTCTGTTTCTTGCATGGCAGTCGCATAGCGTTCAACCGTTGCATACTTTGTTTGTGTTCGGGCACTGCTGCCATACTTGCCACATCGCTCGGAATTCCCAGCACGTTTGTCACATATTTTAACGCTAATCAAAATTAGTTTATTTCATCTGTATTTGCTAGTTGGCAAAAGTACTCGCTCGAGTAGTTTTCAATGCAACAAAAAATATGAGCACTTTTGCAACATTTGAGTTGGTAATCATGTGGCGGCCACCAAGGACTCGTCGTGTTGCTTTCATGCAACAAGAACTCCTTGTGGTCTATTGTGGCACATGATAGCAATGTCTAACACGCAATTCTAAATGAATATAACCTTAAAATTGCTAAGGATTATTTAAATGAATGACTGCAGAATATAGATAAAGCTGGTTCTCAACTCGAAATCATTATCGGCGGCATCTTTTAAGTGTTATGTTAAGAAGAAATTTCTACGAAATAGTGGATTAAAAATGTTGAGAAGCTTCTTATTATCATCTAGTCTGATCAATCTGTCTTCAAACTCTTTTTAACTACAATTTTATATAACTGATCCATGTGTCACTGATACTGAACCAGCCAAAGTACATTCTCTAAGTTTTGACCAATGATAATCATGATTGTAAAGTAAACGTACGCAATTAAGTTCATGTATGTCTGCTCTACCAATTGAGGTCGAATTTTTACTTCAAGGGGTATTCTAGTCTAGAAATTAAAAAAAAATCGATTTTTTTATATATTTTCAAAGTTTGACTATTCAAGAATATGTGTACAAGAGGATTTTTCAAAATTCAAATTATTTTCGGAGATATAAGCATTTTTCTGACCCGCCATTCAAACTGGTTCGGCCGGAACGCGAAACTTTAAACGCGTTTTTCTCAAAACTGACTTTTTCGGAACGATGCCCATGATTTCTGAGGTTCTACTTAACCAATTTATTTGAAATTTTTATAGAGTCTTCTTTATAGGCTTGTCTATGGTTGGAACTAGCCCCATCAATTTTTATTTTTATTATTTTTAAAAATTCGAAATAGTCAGAAAAAGTGATAAAAAAATTTGTGAAAAAAAATGTTACCCACATTTTTACGACACTTTAAAAATTACCTGAAATTTATGCTTCTAGACTAGAATACCCCCTTTATAATAAGAAATAATATTAACGGCTCAACATAATCGGCAAATGATCTGTGTTCAACGAAAACATTTGCTAACTTGTTTACAACCAAGTTGCTTCATAATATGAACTTTCAAACCGAATTAGGGTTACGTAAAAATATTCTTTATGAAGATCTTTTGATTGGTTCTGATCTAAACTCTTTGTTAGAAAATTATAGCGTTGCATTCGACAGTAATCCATTCCCAAAATCTTGAAGACGTCTACGTAAAAAAAGATTTTCATACAAGGACGTGAGTTTGATTGATTAGCTTCTATGGTCGTTGTATTCTATATTGATTCGGGCTAGTAAGCGTACTCGTATACTCCGGTGATCCGGTTTGATATGAGTTATTCAGCAAATAAATCAATAGGATCACACATTTATTTCTAGGCTATGCAGATTTACTACCTTGGACCATCTACAAATTCAAGTCTGGTAACTACGTATCTATTTTAAGAAATGCACTTAATCGATTTTACGAATTCATTATTAATCTTTCCAAACAAACGTGATTTTTTCCCGTTTTGTGTGAAATAAAGCATAAAGATTCAATAATCTTACCTAAAATAGTTTCCCGACTTTGTCAAGTGATTTCAAATTTATATTTTTCTTCTTTACTGGCGTAGACACCGCTTACACGGTTATAGCTGATTTAACAGTAGCGCGCCAGTCGTTCCTTCTTTTCGCTATTTGGCGCCAATTCGAGATATCACTTTAGCTAGGTTCTTCTCCACTTTATTTCTCCAGAGTGGAGGTCTTCCTCTTCCTATACTTCTCTTCCATCCACAACATGACCTAACCAGCACAGTCCCTGTCTCTTGCCGTTGCCAATGTTCAACGAACCATAAATCTTTCGCAAAACTTTTTTCTCGAACACTCCTAAGACCAACTCATTAGATCACCATCACCATATAGCACGATGGTGATGATGAGTAACTTAGAGAGTTTCGTTTTTGTTAGTTGAGAGAGGACTTTACTTATCAATTGGCAAGAGTTATTCTGCGTTGGATTTCGAGACTGGCGCTATTGTTGGTGTTAATACTGGTTCTAAGTTAGACGAAATTATTCAGAACTTCAAAGTTATGACTGTCAATAGTGATTCCCCCTGCGGGTAGGGGGGAACCCCTTGGTTCGGGGGGAAACCGAATATACCCGTGGTAAGGCATGCCTGTCGTAAGAGGCGACTAAGATCCTGGCCACCAGTCCAGAGTTGTGTGGAAACTCAACTGGTCGTAGCTTCGGTTACAAGGTTGTACCAAAGACTTTAACCTGGTACCACGGGGAGCAGTTAGCCCTGGGAGGTAACTCCAATCTGCTCATTGGGTTTGGCCCTTTGTGGAGATTCGTGGTGGTTGTGGTTAAAACCCAAATCGCGGGAAGAACTGACTCTGTCAGTTTGAATGTGGAGTTGCATTGCAACCGGGTGCCGGACCCAAAGTACGGCAGAGGTTTTAGATGGGCCTCGAACCCTATCAAGGTGGTTAGTGTGTCCATGCCACACTGCCAATTGGTACTGAAAATGCTTACCCAATTTTCAGGGCGCTGATCAACGCATTGTATTGATTCGTTGTGCTTCTGAGCACTGTGGAGTTAAGCTGTCCATAGCAAGTTCCCACGTTAAACACACTACACGTTGTCAATAGTGATGTGCTAGCCAAGTCACGATTGCGACGTCGTCTTGTCCACGTTCACAACCAGACTCATACGCTTTGCTACCTTATCCAGTCTGGAGAAAGCAGAACTTACGGCGCGGTTGTTGAGGCCAATGATATCAATATCATCGGCGTTCGCCAGCAGCTGTACACTCTTATAAAAGATTATACTTTCTCTATTTAAATCTACAGTTCGATTTATTTTATCCAGCAATAAGTTAAAAAAGTTACATAATAGGGAGTCTCCTTGTCTGAAAATGTGACCAATAGTATATTTTCTTGGTATAAATCCACTTTTATGAGGTTCAATCAGTTTGTCGATGGTAGACTTCTGTCTTTCACACACTAAGCTTAAAATAACCTTACATGTAATATTAAGGAAGTTTATCTCACGATAATTGGCGCAGATTGTGGTGTCCTCCGTTTTTTGAATTTCCATGAATTGGGCAGAGCACACATAGGTTTCAATTATCGTGCATGCTTTCATCCGATCACATTTTGCAAAGAAGCTGATGCATATACCTTGTCAGTTCTTGACAACCAGCACCAAAAATCACTTACTGGTTTTAGTTTTAGAAAAATTGGTGACTAACCCAAGTTTATTAGTTCAGTGGTAGTGCTGCTACGCCCTTGGCCTACGAACCGGTCATAAAGCCATACATGTTTATAACGCGAACCATCACTTGAACAGACCGACGAATTTCCTCGCATAAGGTTTGTGTTATGTGGATTGTTTTAATGTCGGTACACATCTTCATACACCTCACGGCCTTGGGAGGTCCTGCCAGGAACTAAGGCACCTGCTTCGTTCTCTGGATCATTGTACTTACTGAGCACCCTCACCGCGCCAAAATAACAATTCATACATAGGCTAGATAAGTCGTTGGAAGCCTATATACTATATGAAGTTGGAAGCTGAAACGGTCGGGGCTTTGAATGATATTTTGCGGATGACTCCACTCTCGAAGTTCACAGTTTCGTTTTTACTGATTTCCCTGTTCGTTATATAATTCAAGGTACTACGTTGAAAATACCCCAGTTAAATACTAAGTTAAGATGTTTTCTTGACTAAATTAACATGTTCCTTAATGAAAACGTACGTACAGAATTAAATTTTGTTCAAAAAAAAGGGTCAAAAACAAAAAAAAAGATCCAAGGTGGGAAGATGTCTGCAGACATTTTTAGTCATTATCCTTCTATTGTTTTCACAATCTTTTGTTGAAGAAAAATATTTTTAGATGGTGATCAGGTAGTCCGACTCGACCCCAGTTATATTACTCCAACCTTAATTTTATGGCATGACTTGCTAGATCGAGTTGTTTTCTGTCAGCAAAAGTCGTAAGGAAACCATCTTAAAATGGCTGAAATCTTAGACACGCTAAGACCAGGCTTCATTAAAAATAACTTGAAATTACACATTGTCTATGAAAAAGTACACTTTCCTTAATTGCGCGGCCTCACTCACTTGAAATCTTTGTGAATTCAGCGATTAACTAAAATATTCAACGATTACTTTGATGGCGCGTCATTAGGCGCAATTGTTCGTGAGCCTACGCTGTCATTGCTGATTTATAGTAAAAATAAAAAAAAGAGTGCACTGAGGTTTCTTATTGCTATGGCATTTGCGTCGTTTGTTGTGGCGCGACCAAGTGCCGCGGGTCAATGTAACTCACGTAGAAGTGCAAGACTAAACTTGGAATTACCATTACTTTCGTAATCATTTGAATAGTATGCGGTCAATGTAAGTTCACGTATTTGCATGGAGTCGCAAAAAGTCAAACATGCCTCTCATTGCCGCGTCTCAAGCCACTGGTATTTGCTTTGTTCTTCTTTACACGCAGTGATTTCCTTTTACAACTGTTGTGCGTGGATTTAGTTCTTTATTTGTTTATTGACTTGCATGAATTAACCCGGGGTTGGAGTGTGTGAGAAAAAGTGGCAACCCGGTGGGTTCAAATGCGTCACAAACGAAAGAAGCTAAATTTAGAGAATTTTTATAAGCATACTGCCAATTGTTAGTGCGTAAAAAAGTGAATGTGGCATACTATATATGTACATACCTATAAAGTTTTGCTTATAACTCATAAATACTTTAATGTTCAAAAATTGTTGATTATTTACCGAAATAGTTCAATAAAACCACAAAATAATGTTTTTTATTTTGTAGGGTTTAAGCTGTGCATTTTAACAAACGTTATTTCGAATCAAAGACCTTGCTATCATATTATCTCTTTCCTATACCTACACACATTTCTAATTGTAACTTATTTACATAATTCCACAATGCCTGACTTTTAATTTAGCAACTTCTTAAATAAAAACAAGAAAAAAATTAGCTTCTTTTGCACCGAAGCAAAAATACCTTTCACTAACAAAAAAAAAAAAATCGCTCGGTTTGTGTGGCTATATGCTATAGTAAACAATTCAAAAAACAAAAAGGCGGAAGGGAGATATTTGACAACCTAATATGAGTGAACTTGTATTGCCATATTTGTTGCATTATTATTACCCTGAACAGGGTATATTAAGTTTGTCACGATGTTTGTAACACCCAGAAGGAAGCGTCGGAGACCCTATAATATATATGCATACGAGTATATAAATGATCAGTATGTCGAGCTGAGTCAATTTAGCCATGCCGTCTGTCTGTCTGTTCAACCGTCTGCCCATCTGTCCGTCTGTCTGTATATATAGGAACTTGTCTCTCAGTTTTCAAGATCTTTTTGAAATTTTGCAAACGTCATTTTCTCTTCAAGAAGATGCTCATTTGTCGGAACTGCCTATATCGGACAACTATGACATATAGTTGCCATACAAAGCAAACGATCAGAATCAAGGGCTTTCGCATTTGATCTTCAGAAAATGTGATATTAATTACTGCTTAAGGTAACAATGTAATTTCTGAAAAAATTATTCAGATCGGATTTCTATAGCAAATGGCTTCAATGCAAACTGTACACATACATAGTTACTAAAAGAAATGCACCTGTGAAAGGTATATTAGCTTCGGTGCAGCCGAGGTTAACGTTTTGAATCGTAAAATGTGTTGCTAAGCGCAAAACTCAACAACGCCTGCACCAATTTGGTCGATTCTTTTTTCTAAATGTTCGTTGAAGTTCAAGAATGGTTTTTACGAAAATTTCGAATAATTGCCGGAAAATCCCTAAAAACAGCGCATTTCTTTTTCAATATTTTGATTTCAATTTCGGTCGCTTGCTTTTTTCCGGTTATTCAATTTGAAAAAAATTCAGAAAAATTTTTGAAAATTATTCAGTGAAAACTTTATATGCGTTTCACACAAAATTATAAATTTCAGATTGAAATTTGTTACGAAGCCACGAAGCGGTCACCGTAATATCGGTCGGCGTTCTTTTCGCCTTCAACGAATGGCAGACCAAGGCATGAAGTATTCCCAGGATGCGATGACATACATACGTGCGGAATTATGGATTGCGGTCAATCAGCAAGCGATCGTCACGATGTCACAGCACGACTTTTCAAACAACAGTTACGATTATTAATGGACTTTATCTTGGAGTAATGTAGGTGCATGTAGTGCTGTTTCATGCTAAATGTACTCTATTGAGTGTCAAAAGAGAGGTTTGTTGCACGTACACATTCTTCTTTGGATGGTGGATGGTTGTTACACCAGTTCAAATTGATGAGCTCATTTCTGCGGAATTCCTGATGCAGAGAAAGATCCAGTATTATACGAAGTGATGAAAACGATCATAGACCTTGCGGGCACCACAATCCCTTTTGGGTTTGTATGTCTGACAATAAATGCACGAAACATTATCCAAGTGCTTTTCTTTCGGAAACACAAACTGGAAATGATGGATATCCTTCTATCGTCGTCGCTCATCAGACGACAATTTTGGAACATGCAGCACACAATTTTGAGGCGTAAATATCGAAGTTAACAACACATCAAAGTTGTCAACACATGGATGGTACTAATCGATAAAATACGTTTGTAAATACGTCACCAAAGGAAGCAACATGGCGGTTATTGGTCTTGAACGATACGGTCGATAAGTAAACTGTAATAAAACGCTTTGTAGGATATTTACTTTTGCAATTCATGAACGTTTTCCGACTGTTGTGAGTCTATTTCAACCCAGAGAATACAGTATAGCCAGTGGAAACCCCGTCAGCAACAAAATTAACATTGACGAGTTTTTTCTTAACTTCCGTCAGTGATCCGTTTGCGAGAAAATTGCTCTATTCGAAATACGTTGATATTATACATGGGATGCATCATCGAAGAAATAGTTACACAGAAATCATGGCCAACCAGTAGATGGACATCCAGGTGTGTTCTCAACTAAAGCCTTAGAACGAATTTACACATTCCACCCGAAAAACAACGATTGCTTCTACCTCCGGTTGCTATTGATTAATGTACGCTAGGGTGGGTCCATTCCGGACTTTTTTCGATTCGGGATTTCTAATAGTTCGGAAAAGTTGCCTTAGTACTTCCTGATTCCAATGCAACTTTTTATTTTGAGATCGGATGGCATCTTCAACCCCAACTCCGGCCTTGAAATTTCGGAAATTTGCCAAAAATCGTGAAATTGTCTACCTAGCGCCTGAAATACGTATCTCATGGCAAAATGTATAAAACAAGAGTTATTTGTCACGTCATTTGCTACCGAATGTGATCATGGCCGTAGGACGAACCGTTCCCGAGATACGAGCGAAAATGCGGCGCCCCGCAGCGCAAGGTGAAAATCGGCTGGCGGCTACACTTCTTGACGTTGATTTCGCCGAGTGCTATCACTCACATTCATTCACCTACGCCAAAGGACACGTTCGGATAGGTCTCCACACAAATCTTTTTTCATTGAATTCCTTCACTCTTGTCGGTGATGTCTTTCAACAGAACACAGAACTCAAAATGTCTATACCTAATTTAAATTTAGACAGAAATGTCCTGTGTTTGTCATATATCCGTACAATCTCTCTGAGTCCCAGTTACCTACTTACCAGGATGCTCTTTTGTTTTATCAGTTTCAAAGATTTCGTATAGGGCAACTCCGAGGCGACAACTATGAACCTAGGAGTAAAGAGGTTACAGAAATAGTTGCAAAAAAGGTTGAAAATACTTTCAAAAAGTCATCTATTCCGATAGTTTCACACACCAGAGTTGTACAAATGCTCACCACATACCATAAGAAATTTCTGACTCTCAAACAAATGTTTTTAAGGAACCCAATAGGTTTGAGCTCTAAAAGAGACGACTTTGTCTCTTCTGCCGGAAAATTATTTGACATCGCTGCTTGTAAATGCATTTATTTTTCTTCTTGCACTTGTCCAAAGGAAAGGAAAGTTCCTATCAATGAACAACCATTTCTCTTTGACCAGAGAACCAGAAGAATTGGTCGCATTGGAAGTGTTGATCTACCTGAAACAAAAAAGATTACAAAGAAAAATGAACGTAAAGAAAAGCTTTCAAAACGTCATTCAATATCAACACTTACCAGAAAAGTATCAGCTAGAACACGTGACCATTCAGATCAGCCAGACTCTCATACAGACGACAACAATGTATGTAGGTGCGTGGCACATGGATTCTTCCAAAAACGTTGTTGATGATGAATTTTCTCTTTCATCCTGTAAAAGCAAACAAAACACCCTAGTATTAGAACACACTGCTTTAGCTGCCCAAAGATTTGGAGTAAGTGATACTGCAGCGGCCTTGATTGTTTCATCTGCTTTTCTGGATGCCAAAAAAGCAGGTTTGATAACAGAGGATCAGGCTAGCTTTGTCACTGACAAATGCAAGATTAGTCGGGCAAAAAAAAGTGTTGGAGTTAAGCTCCAATACACCGAAAGTATTGACTCTGTATATGGGCTGTATTTTGACGGCCGCAAACTGTCACAGAGGAACATATTTCTCTTATAACGGAACCTGGTTGTCATTACTTTGGCCACGTCACCTCTCAATCCGGGTCAGCTGAGGATGAGACGCAAGCTATATGGCAACATTTACAAGATAATTCAGTTGATGTGGAACATATAGAAGTTGTCGGTGCTGATGGCACCAACACGAACACAGGTTGGAAAGGTGGAATCATTCGGAAACTAGAAAAAAGAATAGGTAGGCCATTACAGTGGGTTGTTTGTCTTCTACATTTTAACTCAAAGAGTCAAAATACATTCTCTGGCGACATACGTAAACTGCTCCCTGATTGTGAGAAGTTGCCTGTTGTCAAATTTGAAAGTTTTCCATCCTCCCAACTACCTTCTGAGGTTATTAATCCGACCCAACTTAGCACAGACCAAGCTTATCTCTATAAAATATCAGAAGCTGTTATTTCCGGTCAATGTTCCTCAGATTTAGCGTCGATGCATCCAGGTAACATGTGCAAATCTCACTGGCTCACCTGTGCAAATAGAATTCTGATATTATACATTTCTACTGACAAACCAACAAAGGAAATAAACATTTTGGTCAAGTACATACTTACAGTTTACTCACCTTTGTGGTTCTCAATAAGATTCAACAGTTCAATCAAAGATGGCTCGCGCCATCTCTATGCTGCAATTCAAAGGTCGAGATACTTACCTGCTAAACTGCGCAAGGTTGTCGATTCATCCATTCAACAGAATGCTTTCTTTGCTCTTCCAGAAAACATTCTCCTTAGTATGATGACTGACGAACGGATAGAAGTCAGAAAGTTGGCCCTTGACCATCTTCTGGCAGCCAGAGAAGCAGAGTTTGACACTTTAAATAGAAGGGTTAGATGTAATAAAGTACCAAAGCTGAATTCCAAAGCTAATAATTATTACGATATGATTAACTGAAAGACTATTACCTTGACTGTTCCACCAGTTCTTTGCCCAGTTTCTAACGAAGAACTCATAAAAGGGCTGTCGGGAGACACTGCAGAGATATGGAAATTTAGTGAATTCCCCTCTCACACCGTGGCAGTGGAGAGAACCGTCAAACTGGTGACAGAGGCATCTTCTAAAGTTATTGGCCCCCAATCTCGTGATCGTTTTATACGCTCTACACTGAAATCCAGGCGACAAGGGCCAAAGTTTAGTACAAAATCTGTTTTTATCAATAAATTTGACACAGATTCAGACTAAAACAAGCCTGACATATGGTTGGTTGGTTGGGTTGGGCTTGGGAGGAACCCGAAGACCAGCCACCTCCACGCGATGGGTTCTGGGTGATCAATACAGTTTAGCTGAAAGCTGTAACAATTTTCACCTTGCGCTGTGGCGCGCCGCCTTTTCGCTCGTATCTCGGGATCGCTTCGTCCTACGGCCATGATCACATATACCATTTCGGTAGCAAATGACGTGACAAATAACTTTTGTTTTATACATTTTGCCATAAGATGCGTATTTCAGGCGCTAGGTAGACAATTTCACGATTTTTGGCGAATTTCCGAAATTTCAAGGCAGGAGTTGGGGTTGAAGATGGAATCCGATCTCAAAACAAAAACTTGCATTGGAATCAGGAAGTACTAAGGCAACTTTTCCGCACTATTAGAAATCCCGAATCGAAAAAAGTCCGGAATCGACCCACCCTAATGAACGCGGCTCAAATTCATTTGAGTCATTGCATACTGTGAATGGTATGGTGTGTGCAACTTTTTGAGAAGCAAGCCACCAATTACAATTGCTAGAACATGATAATCACTGGAATCAAACGAAGAACGCACACTTTTCGCGATGATCAGCCTTCAAATCCGCGTTATGGGATACGACAAAAAGTTACATTGCCGAAGACATTTTACATCGTAAATGCTAAGAATTGGAAATGGGTCAATACCGGTTGATACTTCCCGTGATTTGATATAAATTCCATATGCCGTTTATCAATTCACGAAAGATCACGAATTATTGTAAGTACGATTCCATGAGTGCTCGCGCAATCTTAGCTGCCACAAATACCTATGTTGTTGACTTAAGCTGAAAGATTCAAAGTCAAATTCCGGAAGACTTGCGGTCATACGAGTACAAATCGATCGATGGTCTTGACAATGAAGACGACACCGTAAATTATCCAGTGGAATTTCTAAATTCTTTGGAGAGGCTTGGTATGCCACCGCATCATTTTCATCTCATTGTGACGCACCTATCAAATATAAGGGGCAGAATGCTTGATTCTACGGATTTCTTTTGAGTTCTAACGATTTGCCATTTCAGTTCAAACGTATTCCGTTTCCAGTGAAAATTGAATTTGAGATGACGATCCAGGAAATGCTATGTTTTTCACATGGCCAGATATACACGGCGTGCTCACGAGTTGGAAAACCATTTTCTCTGCACATTTACGCACCGGAACAGAAACCAAAAACGTTGTTTATCAAGCTGCGTTACATTGAAGAAAAATGTAGAAAAATAGCAAATAAATGATTATCAACACAATATGAATTTTTGTCTTTTCATTTCAAAACACATAATTTCACGCAGGACAACGGCTGCGGGGCAGCTAGTTAATAATAATAATAATTAATGCGTCTTCTACACTAACTGGTCCGGTTTAGTCCCTCCTCTCCTCCTTTCCAATATTTATCTATGTGCCTTATTATTACCAGCGAGAGGAGCTGTATATACTATATGTGATTTTTTCCCTCAGTTTCTCTTCACAATTTTATTCACGCGCTCTCTTCCTTAGGGTTACGTTAGGTTAGGTCATAGGGTTGATCCAAAAACAGTTGGATCTCACTTGGACAGATATTTGTCCTTTATATTATCCAAAAACTCCTAAAAATTTATTAAGACGGTTAATACCAATTCCTGCCATTTCGCTGGGATAACCAAAGAAGTATTTTGTGAGATAATTCAATCTCAGTCTGGCGAAATCCGAACAATAGAGGAGAAAGTGACAAGATGATTCGACGGCGCCTTCCTCCATACAACTTTGACAGCAAAGAGCGTTTCTGATCTGAACAATTTGTCCGGATTTTGTAGGAAATTTTGAGGATTTAAACGACGGTCGCAGGCCGACGCAGGCAGGCTGGTCGTCCAGAAGCTAGCAGTTGCGCTGAATTGGTGAAAAAGTCCGTGAAATTTTACTAACAGAATTTTGGCAGAAGGTTTATAGAAGTGTAAAAATACAATTTCGAGAATTTTAACTGAAAAATTAGATTATGAACTAAATGAAGATCAAAAAAGCGAACGAGTTTTTGCTGGAAAAACTGATTTCTCCCATCGGGAGTGCTTTCTTTTTCTGACCATTTTCCAAAACTGAAAACTAATTGAGAGAGGCATTTTGTGATGCATGTTACTCATTCAAGCAGCCGTTACCAAAGTGCTGAAGAACAACTCTACAAATGGCATAAAAAAATATATGCATGTGGTATGCGCCGGCTAATGGTTCGAAACGTTGTGTTGTGTCTAACAAAACGAAAGAAATTAAAAGTTAATATTTTGTGCATTGTGTATTCTACATCTAAAAGGAACGGTTATTTTTGGATTTGGGCATTAATATGACGAGTAAAAATATTTATTTTCGTTGGATTATCATTCATTAATTCATCAATATTAATTTATAGAATCGATTCCATGGATTGATCATCGACGAATATTTTGATGCCAATAATAAAAGCAAGGAACAATCGGCGCATCAAACTGAATCAATTAAACTTAGTAGTAGTAATCGAGAAACAAATAACTGTTTTTAACATCTTCAGTACAGGTTAAGAGGTTTTAGCAAGTTTGAAGAAAGTAAAAAACTAACTAAGAACAAGTTCTGTATTTTTTGAAAACAGGAAAATAGAAAACCCATCATATACTCCACGTCAAAGTCCGGATGTCCAAAACAAGACACTTAAAATACTAATAAACGAAAAGTTTGTTGAAAGTAACACTTGAATATATTCCTTAGAATACACACGTTTATGATAAGTCAATACATATTGTTCGATTTCTTGGTAAACAGTCTAAGTAACACCGAATGCATCAAAAAGATGGAGCAGAACTTTGATATAATGATTATTTATTTCAAAATGAAATCTTATACCTGTAGTTACTTCAGTACAATGGTGACACCGTTGCTTATATAATATGTTTTCTACAAAGATTCAGAACGAAGGCAGGGAAATCTGTTTCTAGACTTTAGCGATCTTTTTGACGTCGCGGTCGTGTTGGTAATCAGAATTTCCAGAATAATAAAGACGCTAACTTTAAAGTGTAACACATATTTTGAATATGTGGAAGGAATTTGTATAGAAGGAAAGGTCTTTGAAAGAAAAATATATTACGTCATAATTATATTCGTATAATTTGTGGGAGAAAGAGTATTGAGTGTGAATTGCGAGCAGCAAAGTATAAGATGATGGCTTTCGTTAATTCGGTGATAAATTTTGGCAATACCAAAACATTAATTCTCTACCTAACTTTGAAAATACTGAATTCAACCGCAAACTTTGTGAACGTGTCACATCTCCAACCACTCAAAAATAATCGCTCGTCCCCCACACGAGCACATACGTAGCTCACTTTCAGGCACACGCCATTCCGGTTCATTGACCAACTTTGATTGATACACATTTCGTGGCGCACGAGTAACAGTAGTCAAAGCAATAAAATATGTGACAGCACAACAATATGTTGCCACAAGCCAACGGCCAGCAAAAGAAAGCAACCCTGTGTTTATACAGCTATTTTTGAGCACTTTTTTATTGACCGGGTTTGTCATAAATTCATTCGCTTTTCACAAGCAACCTTTAATGATCGCTTTTAGTGTAAATACACTGACATACACAACGAGCTACACATATGAATATTATGTGCATGTCTGTATATATATGACTCTTTTGTGGCCATTTTTATTTTTATTTGTTACTTTCCCTCTGTATATTCAGCCTTGTGTGTGTGTGTGCGCTTTGTGTTTATCCTTTTCGTGTCATTTAGTGGCTCGCATTGTTTGCATAGACCAGAACCCAGCGCGGCCAGCACCTCTCCGGCCCTCGATTGCCGCACTTTTATTGTTGCTCGCTTTACGCTCACTAAAAGCTGGTCGCTGGTAGCCGCTTACTGCTTGACTACTCTTGGCTGTTGGTCGGTAGTTGTTCCTTGGCTATTGTGACGGCGCTGCCGACATCGCTGCTGCTTGCTTTTCATCAAAACAAAGCACGACTCGCTGTTGTTTGAGCCTCTCTGCTGCACAAAACACATAATTGCACTTGTTGTTATTGTTGCTTGGGCAAACATAAGTGCTGCTTAGCCTTTTTGAAAAAATTAAGCCAAAGCTTTGTTCTTGTTCTGAGGGTTTTAAAATAATAACTTTTGAAAGTAATTTTAGTGCACAAAGTTTGTTCAAATATCATTATTTTTACTATTTATTTATTTAAGATTTTCTATCCTCAAGATATGAAGTGTAGCTTATATGTTGTAGGAATATTTTCATTTATTATTCGTGAGAAATTGTCGAAACCTCGGCACAGAGCAAATATCAAAAACTGTTGCCTATCCTAAGGCGCACTTTTGAGTCTAATGAAATTATATATAAGTGAACTTGAATTGCCATATTTGTTGCATTATTATTATACCCTGAACAGGGTATACTAAGCTTGCCACGAAATTTGTAACACCCAGAAGGAAGCGTCGGAGACCCTATAAAGTATATACATATATAAATGATCAGTATGTTGAGCTGAGTCGATTTAGCGATGTCCGTCTGTCTGTCCATCCGTCAGCCCGTCTGTTCGTCTGTCTGTCCATCTGTAGATATACGAACTTTTCTCTCAGTTTTTAAGATATCGTTTTGAAATTTTGCAAACGTCATTTTCTCTTCAAGAAGATGATCATTTGTCGGAACTGCCTATATGGGATTACTATAGCATATATCTTCCATACAAACTGGACATGTAGTTACTAAAAGAAATGCCTCTATGAAGGGTATATTAGCTCCGGTGCAGGGGGGTTGATCCAAACACAGTTGGATCTCTTGGACAGATATTTGTCCTTTATATTATCCAAAAACTCCTAAAAATTTATTAAGACGATTAATACCAATTCCAGCCATTTACGTTGGGATAAGCAAAGAAGTATTTTGCGAGATAATTCAATCTCAGTCTGGCGAAAACCAAACAATAGAAGAGAAAGTGACAAGATGATTCGACGGCGCCTTTCTCCATTCAACTTTGACAGCAAAGAGCGTTAGCGGTTTGCCGCAACTATTGGACAGTGTCCAGTTAGAACACTTACAATTGCGGCGAAATTTGCTTTGGTAAGAGTAAGAAGTTTGGAAGATCTTTTACGATTCACATTGACGAGAAGGATTCAAGGGCTCACTGAAAGTCCATAAGTCCAACGGTAGAACACAAGAGGCTATCGGAAAACCGACTTGCTTCTAATCAGACGAAATTGGGAAAAGGGTGCCCTTCACAGTAAGCTCATCAGCTGTGCAGTTTCCCGTAATTCCGGTGTGACCCACTCAACTGGAAGCAGCTTAAAGCTACCACCACTTGTAAGACGCTACAGTGGGCTGGTAGCCAAAAAGACTCCACCGCTAATCTCTCTCATAACTACGAGCCATTTGCGAAAAAGCTCACTGCACCCCTTATTCAACGGCGTTTCTTTCTCAAAATGCTGATAATTTTCGGAACCGCCAATATCGGATCACTATTGCATATAGCTACAATACAAACTGAACGATCGAAATCCACTGAAGCTTACTATATACACTGTGTCCAAAAAATTTGAATTTAAACTGCCCGCGTCGAAGGACTAGGAGAATTAGTTTTTTTTTTGTAGGTTGGTAGTACTGTCAGTCACATTTATGTCAAATTTCATGTCAAAATATTCATTAGTGTTTGAGATACGTGTCGTTTTATGAGCTGCTAAAAGTGAGTTTTTCGTTTTTGCGATGTCGAAATTTGTTGAGCGAAGAATTTGCATTAAATTTTTGTTTACGGAATAAATTTTCTGCTGCGGATCCGTTGAGGATGGTAAAGAAAGCCTTTGGTGATAAGGCTGTGTCTAAAAAAATTGTTTACAAGTGGTATAGTGAATTCCAAGCCGGCCGTGAACGTGTCGAAGACGAAGAGCGTCCAGGGCGACCATCAACCTCAACCGACGAAGCTCACGTTCAACAAATCAAAGATTTGGTGCTGAAAAACCGTCGACTAACAATTAGAGACCTTGCTGATGAAGTTGGCGCATCGAAAGGCTCAGCCAATACCATTTTGAAGGATGTTTTGGGCCTCAAGCGCGACTGGTACCGAAAACATTGAATTTTTTTGGAAAAAAAGCGTCGTGTTGAAGTGTTTAAAATGATGCTTTCCGACTACCAGGATGTTATTAAATGCATTGTAACTGGCGGTGTGACTTGGATCTATGCTTACGACCCCGAAACAACCGATCAATCGAGCGAATATCATGCCAAAAGTGAGCCGAGACCCAAAAAATCGCGCCAAAGTCACTCAAAAATCAAGGTTATGTTGACTGTTTTCTTCGATTATCGTGGTATTGTGCATTATGCGTCGTTTGCGTAGCGCTATCCGTCTAAAAAGGGCGGAATTGTGGAAAGACAATTCTTGGTTTTTACACCACGATAATACACCATCACATACTGCCCTCGTAATTCGTGATCATTTCGCCAAAAACTCAACCCATATCGTTCCGCAACAACCGTAGTCACCTGATCTGGCGCCGTGCGACTTCTGGCCGTTCACCAAGCTCAAAAGACCGCTCCGGGGACACCGTTTTTATACAATAGAGGAGATTCAAGCCGCAGCGAAGACGGAACTGAAGGACATCCCGGAAAGTGACTACAACCAGTGTTTCGAAGATTGGAGAATCCGTTGGCATAAGTGCATTGCATCGGGAGGGGATTACTTTGAAGGGGATGAAATTGATTTGGAAGAATAAATAAAGAATTTTCAAAATAAATACTATGTCACCTTATTTTTTGGCCACAGTAGTATGTAAAAATTTGTCCCTTTCGGACTTTTCACGACAATGTTATTTAATTAAAACGGCAATTTTGGCATCTGCTATAAGCGGTATCGCATAAAAACTCGCACAATTTACATTATTAGCAGTTAACCACAGTCAATTTACAGCTATAGCCACAAAACTGCCAAAAAATATGTAAAATAATGCGCCATCACTGACCTTCCGAATAATACGCTCTTCCGGCCACCCACAATGGCCTTGTAACGAGTTAAAGTGCGCCGCATAACTGATCAGTGTCAGTGTCAATGAAGACCACAAAAAAGATTTAATTTATTTTAATTTCCCCAGGCGAGCATAAATTGCAAAAGGCGCACATCAAACACGATTACAAACACCCTGAGAAAGGCGGCGCCAATTGCAGACTGAACTTCAACGAGTTGAGCTCAATTCGGTGGAGCGGTGCGCAGTGGCGGAGTGCAGCGGCGATGGCGGGAAGGAAGCCAGCCAGGAAGGATGTACGGAAGTGCACAATGGGTTTGTGTGTGTGTGTGCCGTTGCAAAACTAATGAACTTGACACAATATAGCGAAAGGGCAGAGATATGAGAGCGCTGCTTGTTTCCCACACACAATCACAGACACACACACGTCTATCTATTGTAGTATTTGAAAGGAACGTTGCATATCCACAGGCGCGTGTGAATAATTCACTTTTCACGCTCACTTTAATATGCATAAACTAATTAATATGCAGCAAACTGGTTAAATTCCAAGTCTTTGGCAGCGCTCGTGTATATTTCACATGAGTGTGCATGCGTGTGTGTGGCAAGTTAACATATTGAAAACATTTTTTCAGTGGATTTTGTGATTTTGCTTTGCTTTGCAAAATATTAACTGTCGTTTGGAACTCGCTTTGTACTTTGACACATCACTTTGAGCGCTGCTGTTTGATTGCCTGCCATACGCCCTTTTGCCTTAGTTGCCTTGCTGTGGTTATTGTTTCATAAATTTGCAATTTTCATACTTTCTTACGTGCGAAGTACCTTTTGCATAATTAGAAATGTTAATTAAGGCCACTTGATGGCAAAGAAGCTGGTAATTAGCTGCTATGTCACGTACGCAAGAAAAGCACTTTTGAACTTGAGCAAATGTTTTTGTATGAAACACTTTGGTAAAGTAGTGTTTAGCGCCTAAAAGTGCGCCAGGGTATGTAAGTGTTTATTTATCGGTGTTTGCAGTACATAACTTCGAAGCTTAGAGGTCAGTAAACAAGTATAGCTTATCGTTTTTAGTAGATTTAGTTTACAAAGGGTGATCCATTTCTAGATTCCCTACTTTTTCAAGGAAAAACTTCCAATTTAATGGGGAATGTTTACTTGTTTTATCAATCGAAAGAATATTCTGCGGCATTTGTTTTTTGAAGATTATCTCTTGCAAATGTTGGGCGCATTTCGACTGGTAACTTGCGAATGACATGCGTGATGTCTTTCTCCGAAGCCTCCGAAAAAGACTAACGACACACGATCCTTGCGGAACATCGACCGCTCCAAAACGGGAAATTATATGCTCACCGAAAAGTTCTCTTAATGAATCCATTTATTAACGCGATGTATGGCAAGCGCCGCAGTCTTGTTGAAACCAAACGCGCCGATATCACGAGTTTCAATTCCAGGCATCAAATAGTCGGTTATCATGCTCGCTATTGACGGTTTCATTCTCACCGGCATCATTTTTGATGAAATATGGACTGATGATTTCACCGGCCACAAACCACACTAAACCCATGTTTTTTCTGGATAAAATGACAGCTCTTGAATCTTACGCTTAAACTTATTCAAGTATTGCTTTGCAGTCTGCCAATAAGGATGACGTTATTTAACAGCTCGTAGCGGTCATGTTCTTTAGTTATTTTTGTCAAATTTTGGCAGTATGTTTAGTACCCATTCTGACCGAATTTGAATATTTTATTAAATCATGTCGTTCTCATTCCTAAAACCTGTATTACCAACGGGCCTAACACCGGTTATAACTCCATTGAAGCAGTAGCAGCAGAAGCCAATGGCATTTGGGGTGCAGATTCTACAAAATTAACATTCATCGCCCTTCCAAGTCATTACTCTGCACAACCAAATCTGCATACGAAGTAGTGTATGTTGAACAATATCTGTACTAAATTATCTGAATATCAGCTTACATGTAACTTGCCCAAATAGAGTTCCATGTTAATCCAACACTATATATGAGTGTGTTGGAACACTAAAGCTCTTGTTGGATTGTGATTAGTAGTCCTCTTCTTTAACCTTATTTTTATAGTATATATTGGCATCTTCTTATCAACTCTCTACAAAACATAGTAGCACAGCGGTTAAACCACACTGCACATGACATTTTTCCGCCTAAGGACTAGAAACCAATAGCCCTTTACCTCCGTAGCACAACATTAATCCACCATACTTTGAAAAGTTTTCTCGCTAACATTTTGTATAAAGGGTATAATAAATCTACGAGAAATACCGACAATATATGGGTCACTCTAGTGCAACACCGACCTAGATCCTCACCACTTCTATAGCCTAGCACCAGAAACTTTATGAACAAAACTCATAGAAACAGTAAGCGTATTGAGAGACTGCAGCAGTTGAGAGAAAAACTGAATTCCTACAACAAAAAATTCTAAGCAGGGCACTGCAATTACGTAATACTTGCTGGTCACTCCGATAGCTGGACGACAGTACTAGCCTTACGCTCTCTGATCATGCGTTTAAAATAAGCCCAGAAAAACTTTACAATCAGTTTATTATCCGGTAAAAAGCACCCTTCACTATGTAATCACAGAGAGTTTTAATGCTGATGAGTTTGTAAGAGAAACATTTAAGTCTTGGTTATAGAACAGTAGAATGGAAATAACTCGTAGCGCTACTATCATCATACTTTTTAAGGTTTCAATAAGGAGTTCGCCTTTCTATAGGTTTTAACGCATCATATCATAACTGATCACTGTCGTATCCACACGGTTTGGTTTGTCGAAGTTATTTGGATGCAGAAGACAGGATACGAGAACAAGACTGAGAAACTTTAAATCTCACAGCTTCAGATATCCAGGTCATGTAGAGGGAGTAGAAAGAGAAAATTGCCACGCAGGTTTGTACAAGTTTTGTCAGTACGACAATGCTAGCTTCAGATAAGACCATGCTTAGCAGTACAGGTGTGATTAAATTTTGGGGAAACAAGATCACCTCCAAGAACTCTTAACAAAGTGCAAATCTCATTTCACCAAAAGTTGTTATGGCATATTATTCTAATATTATTCTAAGTGCACTTCTTACATTTGGCCTATTAACATATGTAAGTGCTCATATTTACTTGCACCAAACGATAGGTTACTCATACGCCCCGCCACTCTGTCACAACGCAGCCAATTCAGCTGGCAAAACAACTACAAACAACATTATATGCATTCCTTTTGGCAGCTGCTAAGCAAACAAAAATCTGCCAGAACTCAATGAATATTTGGCGCTTCAACACAAAACAACAACAATAATAAAACAAACAAAAAAGTTCGGAAAATATGACAATATCGTACAACAAATATTTACATATCCTTTTAATGGTGTGTCAAATCTCGGTGTACAACAGTCGTTGACAAGCAGAGAGGCGAAAGCGAATGCGGCTGAAGCGTTGCCGAGCAGCTAACAGTTATTAGTCGAGGTGGGGCACAGAAGGAAAACAAAAGTGTTTAAGCATACAAATTTGCTTAGAAGTATGCATCTGTGTGTGTGTTTGTTTACTGTTTTCATAAACACTGCTAACGCATACATTCGCACCTAAAAGTAAACAGACAATCAATTTGGTTTGTGATGATATAGAAGAGCACAATGCAAAACGAAGATTGCTGACGACAGCAAAAACTCAGTGAGTGGTTTTGTAAACAGCAGTAACAACAATAACAATGCACAATAGAAGTTTACGAGCCTGGCATTCGATCCTGCGCATGCAAAGCACACAGTGCACCTTTTAACTACAACAAGTTTTCTAAAATTTACTGAAATGAAAGATACCAAACGACCATGTTTCGTAGTTCCCTTCGATTACAATACAGGGTGCTTTTAATATGTAAAGAGTTTGTAATGCAAATGTAAAGGAAAATTTATGAAATTGTCAATACTAAGTCAACTACTGCTATAACGGATTTTTAAGCATATGGATTCTTTGAGAAGACCACCCCTTTGATCAAATTTTATACTATTTCTCGGCAACACCTGGGCAATTGTCGGATTTTACCTGATCAGTCGTAGCAATTTTATCAACATAGAACATTGACTGGAGGCTCCGCCGACATAAAGATGGCGGATATAGGCCTGTTTAAATCATATAGTGCTTAGACGATTGATAATGATATTGAGTCCTCGAAAACAAACTACTCATATGGACCAAGTTTGGCATGGTAAAGACATATGCAACTAAATCAGTGCCAACCCACACTCCATGGGAACAAACAAGTTTCCAATGACTCAAAGTCTTTCACGTATTTTCTGGAACCACATTATTCAGAGGAATGAGGCACTTGTGTAATTTCCTTAACCTGCATTCCTGCTTTCCTCTTAGCATACTAGAATGATTCGAAATATGCCCTGTTTGGTACCTAGTAGCCATTTCGAAAATAATTTTATATAAACCCTTAACACTATTGGTAAAAAACTAAAAGAGTCGACCTTCACATGCTTCTTGTGCGGCGAATTTCATTCCAACCAAGCTCCCGGTCCTTCATCACCAGGTCCTCCTCTTCCTATGCTCTCCCGTAGGTATCGAATACTTTCAGATCTGAAGTCCATTCGGACAACATAACCTAGCCAGTTTAGCCGCTGTATCTTAATTCGCTGAACTATGTCAATGTCGTCGTGTATCTCATACAGCTCATCGTTCCATCAAATGTGGTATTCACCGTGGCCAATGTGAAAACGACCATAAATCTTCCGCAGAACTCTCTCGAAAACTCGTAGCGTCAACTCATCAGATACAAGATCTCGTCTCATCGTACATGCCTCCGCACCACTTGGTTTTACTTTTCAATTGTGTACTCAGTCCGAAGTGGCACTTGTAGGCAATAGTTGTTGTTGGTGTTAATACTGGTAAGACTTTGAAGTAATGACTGACAACAGAGATGTGGGAGCCAAATCAGGAATGCGACAACTCTTTGTTTGATGACATCAGATATTTCGTCTGACAATCGTTCACTGCCACACCCAGAACTAACGGCGCGGTTGTTGAGGCCAATGATATCAATATCATCGGCTTGCGCCAGCAGCTGTGCACTCTTATAGAAAATTGTACCTTCTCTTTTAGTTCTGCAGCTCGAATTATTTTCTCCAGCTATAAATTGAAAAAGTCGCACAACTCGTTTGGTGTCGAACGGCTCAGAGAGGTCCTTCCCAATTCGGACGGAGTTTTTGGTATTGCTCAACGTTAGTTTAGTTTTCACTTGGGAGTGGCCAGAAACGATTCCTTTACATATTGCCTAAGCAGCTCATGACGGTCCCAGGGTTATGTGCTGGGTTTGGAACCCGCCGCGTAAAAAACCTTACCAATGAAAAGGAAACAAACCATCCTTTCAGAAACAGTCAATATAGCCGATTCATTATTAAGCCCTAGCAACATTTTTTATCTTCGATTTGGTGACTTGCTTGAAAGAGAGGATTTTACTGGACATTCATCGAAACCGTCTGAACTTGAGCCGTCGGTAGAGTTATCAATTTTAAAAATTTAATTTCATTTCGAGGACTTCGAACCGGCAAAGAGCTGTCACAAAAGTTGCATTCATCAATAAAGTAGAATCTCAGGACTGAACAGTCCGTAAAAATTTTTTACTTAGTTATACCTTTTTATACTTTCCAATCTGTTTCCCTTTGAACCTGATGAATTCAGATTATGCTTGGTATATTGAGATTTTGAAAAATAAAGTTTTCTCAGATCTTGTGTAATTACTATATAGTAGAAGACCTGAAAGTGTTCAATGTGACAACAGCTGTTTTTAGCAGCAGAAGTGGTACACCCAGAAAGTACAAGCAAAGCAAATGTGCTCTTCCTGAAACCGGCAGGAACAAAGTAAACACTTCGCAGCGCCATTTTCCTGGAATCAGCAACAATACAAATTACAAGAACTCATATTTCACAACACAAAGATAGGCCCTACATGATGGCACACGCCTGCAGGTGTGTGTGTGTGTGCAAATAAATAAGCGCTCAACTATTATCATTGGTTCAACGCAGCCAGCAGCAGGATAACAGCAAGGATAATGCGAATGTTTACAACAGGCCGGCAAGGACGACAAACGGTAATGTTTGTTTTACCGGCGAACGACATTAGCACAGCTGCTCTCTGCTTGGCTGAATCGAACGCACACACTGCATACACAATTTCTCTTAAAGGGGGGGTGGCAATTATAACTTTCACCGACAGCAAATGCATTTCAGCGCTTTATGGAGTGGACATGAAAGTTTAATTGGGGGCTAAGCAGAGGATTTGCAAAAGCAGGCTGCATTCAGAGAGCTGAAGTGGAATAATACAAATGCGCAAATATAAGTTTGGCTGTGTGTCGCTGCGAATAAGGGGCTTAACTAGTTAACGGCAACATTAGCACTGATATTAGACGCTTCGTAGCTGCTATTCACACTTAACCACAGACACAAATATGAGGAATATTGAAAAAAATTTCACGAAATTTTTGTTGTTAGCTACGAGAAATGAGAGAAAACATTAATTACTATTTGTAACGGAAAAAATTTTGCGATTCCCCGCAAGTAAAATAAGTTTCGTGGGTTAAATGAAAATTTACGCATAAAAAATGGCACGTTTTGGCAAGCCTTTTTAACATGCCAGACTTGCTCATCGCTCACTCTTGCTCCCAATCTCGCCTCACATCTCCCCAGCCTGACGTTAGGCGCTTGTTGCTATTTTAGGTGCTGTTGTCACCGAGTTCCCGATTATGTAAACAAAATTTGAATAAGGTGTGCGCTGTAATAAGCCACTGCTGTGCAAGAGTACCGACAAATGGGTGAGTAACTAAGCCTAACAGTATTAGTGGGACGCAAATTATGTTTACTTTGCTTAAAATATTTGCGTGAGAAAGAAGAAAACGACAGATATCATTACGAAAATTGCCTAGAAAATAATGGTCTGGGCTAACGTCATATTAAATATCCTCCCACTAAATGATAGAACCCTTTCAAAGAGAGTTTACTCTGTGGTATAAATTTAATGTGGTTTTATCGAAATTATTAATAAACCATCGGTTAAGAAGAAATATTTAAGAGGGTATTGTAGTCTAGAAATTAAAAAAAAATTGAAATTTTTTTTTTATATTTTCAAAGTTTAACTATTCAAGAATATGTGTACAAGAGGATTTTTCAAAATTCAAATTATTTTCGGAGATATAGGCAATTTTCTGACCCGGCATCCAAACTGGTTCGGCCGGAACTAATCGAACAAAAGACATTAGGGAAACTCTAAACGCGTTTTTCTCAAAACTGACTTTTTCGGAACGATGCCCACGATTTCTCAGATTCTACTGGACCGATTTACTTGAAATTTTTGTAGAATTTTCTTTATAGGCTTGTCTATGGTTGGAACTAGCCCCATACCAAAATTTTTATTTTTATTATTTTTAAAAAATTCGAAATAGTCAGAAATAGTGATCAAACAATAAATTTTTTTTCAGGCAGTCGCCATTTTGTGAAATAAAAATGTTTTCCACTTTTCCGTAGTTCCGGCCATTGCAACATTATTCTAGATTAATAATCTTTTATTTTGGTTTTAGATAACTAAGAGGGTTGAAATCATGGGCATGATCACGTGGAAATTTTTAGAGACCCCCCACTTCGCCAGCTCATAATTTTTGAAATTTTTTACTTTTTTTTGTTTTTAATTTTTTTCTCTACTCTTCTAAAATTAACAAATAACTAATAAAAATGGATAGTAAAAATATGAATTTCCTTTTTTTACGACACTTTAAAAATTACCTGAAATTCATGCTTCTAGACTAGAATACCCCCTTAAATATTTTAATACATTATAATAAGGAATAGAATATCTTTTTCCAAACCTATGTACAATTTCTGCTTTACAGAACTAAAAGAATGTGAAACTCCTAGTGTACTTATTGTCTCGTACACAGCTTCAGTTTACTTTCACACTTTCACACTGATCCAGACTCGACCTGTGAAATAACAAAAGAGAGCTACTGGGGAAACACTAAATGCTCTCTGGCATCTGAAAAAATAAATTTGGTTGAGATTTCAATAGGCAGAACAGTCAATAAGGAAGGACTATTTAAAACCGTTAGCTTAGGTTGGGTAGATGGCCGATAAAATATTGCATGTGGACTACTATATCCCTTGTGAAGTCATAGAAAAAAAGAACTTTTGTGTTCAAACATATAAATTATAAAAGTGCTTAAGAGCCAATACAAATTTGGACAGGCGTTTAATTTCCATTCCATTCCGGCGGGAAGTCTAAAGGTATGCGCTCCCAAGTGTTTAAGTTTTGGCATCCCAAACGCGGGACAGTCAAGAAGTAACTGTTGAGTTGTTTCCATCTTATCTTCTTCCATGTAACTTCTGCAGATGGTGTCTGGCCTGTTAAAAGTCCCACGGGAGCACCGACCCGCTCCCATTCTACCGATAGCGGTTCTAGGGTGCCTTTTCTTGCTAGTTCATAAGCTTTGCAGTTTCCTGTGATTCCGCTATGGCCTGACACCCATACTAATCTTATCACAAACACACTCGATGCTATTGATAGCGAGGTTAGGCACCCCTTATACATAAGAGGAGCCCTAAATACACTGTTAATGAGTTCAAGGCTTGAAGGAGGCTGCACTCCGGAGCGTTAAGTCTACTGCTACATTAATGACTGTAACTTCGGCTTAGAAAACAATGCAATAGTAAGGAAGTCTGGAGTTGATAGCTCCTGACAGTAAACCTCTCTACCAACTTTCCCCCCAAGCTTTGTCCTATCCGTAAAGAAGCTCCCTGCAACTCTCTTCCAACGGCTTCTTCTCACCGTTATATATATAAACCGTTACAACTAGGAAAATATGAGGCTTTCTGAGGTCTGAGATCAGAAGAAATGACTCAATAATTAGTATAGGGAGATGGGATATAGGATTATCCTACTTCAATCTATAAACAGTTTTTTGAGTTGCGGTTGGTGCTTATTCTACGTACTCTTCGTGAATTCAAAAAGCAAAAACCTTTATGATGAACCTCACTATCCTTCAGACAAATAACTTCTTCAACTAAATAGTGTAGGCACTTAATTAAGACCCCGTCCTTGCCTAGATCGGGTTGATTCGAAAGCTATTAATTTCGCTTGGACAAAAATTTGTCCTTTGGGTTACCCACACTACTAGCTACCTACAAAATATTACAAACAAATTAGAAAGATGAACCTAGTCTAAAGCTTAGCGGAAATTCTAAAGTGAGAGCTTATGAAACGAGATGGTGACGTCGACTATTTTCATTTGTCTTTTCAAACTTGCCTCGGTAACTTGCGAATAATATTGGGTAGTCGAAAAAGTCTTTTCGTATTTCTAGTCAAACTTCAACTTATATTTTTTGTATACTTGTAATGAAATTTAATGAACAAATTCCGCTAGAGACATTATTTCATCAGTGTAAAAATATTTTGGTACTCGGCGAAAAACTGCGAAAAGTAATTTTCACAGGCTTCTTTTAAAGCCAACTTTATTATATTAAGGAAGTTCTGCATTGAACGAAACAAATGGTAGTCCGAAGGTGCAAGGCCAGGGCTATATGGTGGATGCATCAAAACTTCCCAGACAAGCTCTCCCAGTTTTTGCCGAGCCGAAGATGTGTGTAGTCTAGCGTTGTCCTGATCGAAGACGAAACCCTTTCTGTTGAACAGTTCTGGCCGGTTTTGCATCAATATCATCAGTTGTTGAGAGGAAAAGGTAGAATTAATCGTTCGACTAGGCTGGAGCAGCACATAGTGCACGATACCTTTCCAATCACACCAAACACTCAGCAGAACCGTCAATCCTGGCTGTGCGACCATTTGTTGAGCTTCATCACGCTTGGACCATGATCTTTTTCGCACATTATTGTCGTATTTGATCCCATTTTCGTCTCCTGTTATGATTCGTTTCAGAAATGGTTCGATTTCATTTCGTTTCATTAAATTTTTCACAGTCAATTCATGTGGCACCCAAACATCGAGCTTCTTTTTATAACCAGTTTTTTTTTAAATGGTTCAAATCCGTTTAAGGATGAATGTTAAGTTTCCTAGCGATGTCATTGCCGTTTATGTGATGGTCCTGGTCAATCCTTTTCGTAATTTCATCGACTTTTTCAATGATAGGTCGACCAGAGTGAGGTGCATCTTTCACATCGAAATTTCCAGAACGGAAGCGAGCGTACCATTATTGTGCTACAGAACTGATACAGCATCGTCTCAGTAAACTTTATAAGTTTCATTGTAGGCACTCTTCCCTTTTTATACAAAAGTTCGAAAATATAGCGAATTTCTTCATTATTTTCACTCATTTTATAACAGCTGTAATTTTTTTTCAACTTCCCCGAATTTAATTTTTAATTTTAATTCATTTTTGGTTAAATGAAGCTTAAAATCTCACCTTTCCACCACTATAAGGTATGACACAATGTGAAAAATACGAAAAGACTTTTTCGACTACCCAATATTATATATATTATAACGGGAGGTCTTGACTTCGGCAAATAATGTCTATCTAACCGAGTTTAATTGTTTGAAAATAAAACTGATAGGTTCAATATCATAAACAATATATCAAATTTGGTCTCAGAACAAAAAATATTCATCCACACATACTTGAGGGTTGCTTCTTCCCACTCAAATTTCTCTTTACGAAGTCGAGTAATTTTTTCGACACAACCGTAAATTCATTAAAATATAAATTAAAAGGTAAAAAGGGATCATTTGCGTGAAAACATAAATTTTGCACCATTAACCGAGTAACACAAATAAAAGGCGCAAAAACTCGCGAGCAATTACAAGCGGCACACACCTGTCTGCGAGGCCTTTTAACGCCACTGACGCACCAGAGTACTTAATTTTAATGCTCACATAAGTCTGTAAATACGCATATATATGTACATATGTGCGCGTGTGTATGAGCGCATTAATTGTGTGAGTGTATTGTTTAATTGCCGGCCAACAAGTGACAAAATGTATTAAATACAAGGGAAAATATTACTTTGACGCAAGCACGTGAGAGTGATAAAATTCAGGCACGCACACACACAAGCACACATATATATGCATAACTACATTGCAATTACTTTGAAGCAACACACATATTTGCCTGTAGCACGCAGACCCTGCCAGGACATATTCCAAATGGCTGTCGGACGTGGCGTATGAGTAATTTCAATTAAAATTAACTTCATAAACGAATTATGCATAAATACCTATTCATATGTATTCCATATATACAAACATACGCATATAGTATATAGATATATACATATGTCACTGCATTCCAACTCATAAATGAGCGCTTTCAGACAAATTTCCAGCTTGCGGATTCAGTCAACCGTCTGGTATTCGAGCTGGCAGTTTATTTTTCCCAAGAACTCTTTATATTTACATTGACATAACTGCCAGTGGTTGTGGTCGCCGGACTTGTTTGTGCGCAAATGCGAGTTAATTATTCTAATGATTTACGTTGAATTTACCAAATTCTTGTAAGTGCTAAAGTGGCAGTCAACATACTTGTGCGGAGTAAATGTGAATGATTGTAGTTTGCTTTCAAGGAGATTCTCTCGAACATTAATTAAACACTCTCCAGCAAAACCTAATTTATTCTAAGAATTATGGAATTTCGTAGTCAGTTGTGGAATTAAGTGAAATTTGTCATAAAAATTCCTTATAATTTGTCACAATACTGCATTATTTTGAATTTCGAGCGTGACTGATGGTAATTTACTACTATTTGGTTAGCAATTATTTGGGTATTAAGAAAGGTATGTAAAAAGTTAATATTAACAATTGTTCTTCTTCGAAAAATGAAAGAAGGAAAACTATAAAAACTAAAAAGATTAATAAGAAAAAGGCGTAACCTTGACTAAACCGAAAGTATAATACCGCTAAAAGGTGCATTTCTTATAGCTACTATATGTAAAATGAAATATGAAAGCGATTTGAATCCAATTGCATGTGTTTTAAACCTTCAAGTCGAAATAAAGTATAAAAATTTAAGGGAATAAGATCTTTTATGAAGATTTTTCCTTTTATTTTAATCGGTTAGTTTATATGTGAAAGTAGTCCGATCTGAAGATAAAATACGGAGATGATTGCGTTTCTATATACAATAATCCAAGCCAAACTTCGTAAATATAGTTTGTCAAATAAGAATGTTCAATACAAGGATTTGAATTTGATAGGTCAGTTTGTATGCCAGCTAATAGTGGTTGTTCTAGCGTCAGAAAATATTCCTGAAATAATTTCGAGATATGGTGCCGAGTTGAAATCCTTGGCTAGATAAAAATCCAGGTCCGATACGGTTACATAGACGCGACTGTCGTGGGAACGGCTAATAGTGATTCGGCATAGACGCTACTGACAACAGCTTCTTCGCGATCAAAAACTCTTTATATAAAATTTATGTAACTCAAACACTTAGAGGTATTTCGAACTTCAAGAGAGAAACAGGTGAATATTGGTATGTCGACCTTCCTGATACTTTCGTTATAATTTTTGGCAGAATTTATGGTCGAATTTTTCTATAGTGACTTTGAAAGTTGTTCGTGAAATAATCTGCATATTATCTCGCAAAAGTTCTTCTGATAATAGTTACGTATAAATATACGGCCTTGAAAGAAGCATTCTAATCAATATAAGAATGAATAAAAAAGTTGCTTGTTTTGGAATTCAGAGATAAATAAGTGATTTATATCAAATAAAATTAATTAAATACAAATGGTAAATAATTTTGGTAATATTTGATAAGCTATAAAATTCGGAAAGAATATATGCAGTCGTGGCCGAGCGGTTAAGGCGTCTGACTAGAAATCAGATTCCCTCTGGGAGCGTAGGTTCGAATCCTACCGACTGCGAAAAGTACTACAACTTTTTAATAATTTAAGAAAACTAGACGGGGACAACTTTAATAAAATACATAATTTAATAATAATTAATATTAAATATATTAACACGAGTATCAGATTTGATGAAAGCTCTCAGGCAATTTGTGAAATCTTCGTTTGCAATGTTATTTCGAATTTTATATTAGGGGTATTCAGACCGAAACCTGTTAATTTGGTAATTCGTTAGTTGATACTTCGTTAAGAGGCTTAACTGTGAACATACTTTTTGCTCTACCTGGGTAGTATGGTAAATTTTATTCCGAAACACCTGATTCAATTTTATTAAAGAATAAAAATGCCCCAACAAAGTGCAAAATCAAAAATTGTCAGTCATTTAATTGAAAATTATGTGGAGCAGATCAAATTTATTACTGGTAAGTACTTTAAATTGATGTACAGAGGAGCAGGGGAACAGCTGATGTGATATTACCGAGTAACGAAACAATTATCAAGCTTGCCGGATGGATAGTTCGTTACTCGGTAAAACGATAGTCTGTTAATTTTATAAAAACAAAATACATGTAAAAAACTACCGAATAACGACTAACGAATTAACAAGGCTGGTCTGAATACCCCTATTATTTTACAAGCGTTTACTTGAAACGAATTCAGTTAAAAGCAATTGTCTTCCGGTTTCGCCTTTTGGCTTGATATTTTATGCAGTTAAATAAGACCCAATCGCAACATAGTTCGTTGGTTATATCCAATGCGGTCCACATCCTTCTAACAGATTTAAAAAAAATTAATTTGTTCGCTATTGTCATAATCTTTGACTCATTGAGTTTCTCTTCGCTCCGAATAGCTCTTAAAATATCAAAAAAATGTATACTGAATTTTTATACCTATCGATATATTCATATTCCCAATATATTATTGAACTTAATGTGTTTTAATTCATTTTATTAATTAAATAATAAAATTAAATAGTATGAATCCACAAAATATCTAATAATTCTTTGAATTATCTGTTGAATTTTACTTATGGATGAGTGTCAAAATAGGACAATTGGAAACTTCGTTTCTTGAAAACCATTCTAATAATTAGAAAGTTACCTCTCTACACACAGTTACACAAAAGGCAAAATCGTCACAATCAAGCCTACTTTTCATATAATTCCATTTGACTCTATCACTTTTCAACACCAAAATAAAGCATCAACGAAGGTGTCTAAACAAATTTTGGAAGGTAGAATACACAAAGTGCAAATATCAATGGCGTACGCAGAAACAAATTTCAGGGGGTATCTTCTGTTCAAATTTTGCATCATTTTAAAAAAGAGATGAGAAAGTTAAAAATAGTTAGTGTTATTAACGCGTATTTCTTATTGTTTATTATAGAGATAAATAATTCATTTTGCGCAAATGCGCATATAAAGTCTTCTGGGCTGTGAATCTATCAAAATTTCTTTCTTTGAAACATCAGCATCTCTATGGATATTGAGAAGAGCAAGGCCGTTCTGTCTTCGCTAGTTCGCATTCTAGAAGTAAGAACCGAAGAGTCGAAAACGATCTTTCACTGAGCTTTTACCGGTAGAGTCGCAGGTAACTGCAGATATCAATGCACAGTTGGGTAGAACTTTTTGTTACAAATAGGGCTTACTTAGGGCTTAGGGTTTCAATGATGGTCATTCCCATATCTTCGAGCAGAATCTGAAATTCAAAATGCTTTAATTCTGCAATAATGTATATATATTTACTCGTATTTAAGAAAGTTTTGGATGGACCACTTTTTGAAATGTCATGTGTAGCGGCAAAAAATAATAATAATTTAAGGAGGTATTCTACTATAGAATTTTGAAAAACCGATTTTTTTTGCATATATTTAAAGTTTAGACCCTTAAGAACATAAAGGATTTTTAAAAATTAAAATTATTTTAAGAGCTACAGTTACTTTAGTGACGCAGTGCCCGGTGGGAAGGTAGACTCACTTTTTTAAACCCGTTTTTCTCGAAACTACTTTTTTCCAACCGGTGCCGGCATTATCTGAAGTTCTATACAACCGATTTACTTGAAATTTTGTAGTACGAGCATTAACCGATTTTATCTATTTTTGTTCATGTCATATACTATTAACATGCCACATACTAATAAAATATTCCTGGGTTTCATTAAGTTACCTCACTTATGTACAATCACCAATCATATAGAGTAAAGTCAGCCGGTCAAATTTTCGCCCGATTTTATCTATTTTAAGCAAAAAGATGCACTGTTATTCTCAGTAAAAGTTTTTCTCTCAATTTGTATGTATATCCCATTCATTGATATTTTTGATCAAAAGTCAACTATAGATAATGGGGCCCATATATTCGGCATCTAGGGACTTGAACAGTTTTGGTTGGATTTGGACAATTTTTGTTCATAAGGTGGTGTACTCTGAAGGCATTATTGCTAATTGATTTAAGTACTGGAAGGTGAAAAAATCAAATGGTCATAGGAATGTGAGAAGAATGCCATGGATTAAGTTTAGTCGAAATGGGGGGTCGGGCGGGTCTGAAAGTTCGTGGTGCCACGCCCAATTTTTACCCCGGCTCCCGTAAAGCCTCTCATGCCATCTCGACTGTAGAATTTTATGTGGCTGGCATGTTTAGTCACTGATTTATCGCACTCTTAGTAGTTTTTAAAAGTACAGTTATACGAGTATGAGGAGTGGACGCGATTATCTTCCGATTTAATTCATTTTTACAGTGTTTTTAGGTATTCATAGTGAGCGAATTTGGTTATTATAGCTTAAGTGGAATAGGGGGATTTAAATATAAATATTATCATATTTATTTATTATCTGCTTCCATAAATCAAGTTAACTAAAACGAAAGATTTCGCATATAGAAAAGCACATGAAATGTATCGAATGCAAATAAATTGACTTGATTATGAAATGGGCGTATTGTGATACTAACAGGCAGTCGTGGCCGAGCGGTTAAGGCGTCTGACTAGAAATCAGATTCCCTCTGGGAGCGTAGGTTCGAATCCTACCGACTGCGAAGGACAACAAGTTTTTTGTTTACATCTGTCTGCATGTAGTGGATAGCAGGAATTATGTACATAAATGTAATAATGGAAGAAACCTTGAAACAATAAATTTTGAAAATAATTTGATTTAAACAGTTGTTGTAGAGCAGTGGTCGGCATGAGAGGATCTGTCACTGTGTTGGTGAGCACGAAAAAAAAAGTGGCCCAGTGAGAAATTGGGATAAAATTATTAATTAATTAATAGTATAATGAAAATCAACAAAATGTCTTTTAAGAATATATTGCCATTATCTTTAAAAGACTTGGAACATAAAAGGCATTGCATGACATCAAAGGCATTTAGAATCATAAAATATTTCTCGCAGGGCATATTTCGTTTTGCGCTATGATCTTACGTGATGTTAATTCGTTGATGGCTCGACAACGACTGAACGATAGAGCGTAAGCCTACGTGTGAAATTAGTTTGCAAAATTTTGCTATAAAATGCCCACCAGTGTTGTAAAGTCATGTTGTTTTTATAATAATACAAGTTATTCTCACATTTCTTCTCTATAAATAACCTGGTCTGCGGAAAGGGGGCTTAGGTGTCAAAAAATCAATTTTCACTTTTTAGTTGATTCGGATGGAATTTAATTTTAACAGCTGTTTCCCAGAAAACTAGTTTTCGCACGTTAGCTCCCTTTTCGTAGACCAGGTCACATATATATAATATTTTAGTACATAGCTTAGTTTTACAATAGGGTAGCTTATTTTTAGTAATTTGCCTTGATTTTTTTTATTATTAAATTTTTTGGAACAAAATTTTCAATATTATTTCAAATCACACAATTGTTCCTCATCAGTGAACGATTTTTTATCCTTTCATATATTAAGGGGGTATTGTAGTCTAGAAATCAAATTTTGGGCAGTTTTTTGAATTTTATGTAAAAAAACCCAAAAAATATTTTTAGTATCCATTTTTTTATGGTGTTTTTATTGACATCTTAAGAATACAGAAAAAAAAATTTACAAAAAAATATTAAAAAATAAAATAATTAGTGGGGGGGAAGAGACAGGTGTAAAAAAAATGGCGCATCCTGGTGACATTGATCCTGACTCTCCTGGTGGTCTGAAAAAAAAATCAAAAGAAATTCCTAATCAGTAAGGATGCTGTTATAGTCTCTACCTCAGGGAATACAAAAAAAAAAATTGAAAGATGGCGACTTTGAAAATAAAAATAATTTACGCTTTTTTTTGAAATTCTTGAATTTTTTTTAAATATTAAAAACAAAAATTTTGACACGATGCTGGTAGGAACGATAAAGGATTATATAAAGAAGGTTCACACAAAATTTCAAGTAAATCGGTTGAATAGAACTTGAGATAATGCCGGTACCGTGTGGAAAAAAGTAGTCTCGAGAAAAACGCGTTTAAAAAAGTGAGTCTACCTACCTACCGGGCTAGGTACTGCGTCATTAAAGTAACTGTAGCTCTTAAGACAATTTTAATTTTTAAAAATCCTTTGGAGGATATGTTCTTAAGGGTCTAAACTTTAAATATATGAAAAAAATCAAATTTTTCAAAATTATAGAGTAGAATACCCCCTTAAATTGTAAAAGCTGCTCTAAAATACAGCGAAAATACTTAAGTATAATAACCATAAGTATAAATATTATTAAATAATTTGATTGTAATTCCCAAAACGACATGGAACGAGAATTTCAATAACGTCCTCATCAATGTCAACTGCAGTAGGCAAATTTCAAATTTTTTATAGCGTTAAGCGGTCGTCAAACATTCAACTCACTTCCTCCTTCCTTCCTCACGAGTATTCCTCACTTATTTATTTATTTACACACACTCTTTCTGTAAGCGGCTAACCCGAGTGATGCTATGTTGGTGCAGACCTTTGGGTAGGAAGGTGTTTGTAACGGGAGTCCTTTGAGCCTGTGGCTGTGACGGCATGAAATAACAGTAGCGTCTGCCAGTCTGCCGATGATTTTGTCTGCCAACATGTCTACTTGAAATGGCGGCATATATGAGAGTAAAAAAATTGTATCTCCTTAGCAAAAAAGTTAAGAAAACGAGCATAAGTGAACGTTAAACCAACATCGAGAGTCTGATATGTGTGTCTGCGCAAAGAAACTGATAAAAATTTCTAAATGAAAAGCACCAGACACGCGCCTTTGAGACTTTCTTGAATACTACTTATGTATGTGTATGTGTTATTGTTATTGTGCCTCACATTTCACATTTCATAGACATATACATATGTACATTTACGTATGTAGTAAATAGAAATGTTAAACATGTGTGTTTCCAATATTTTCTACTATCAAACTTTTACTAACAATTTTAACGCTTTCATGCATATAAGCCGGGTGGCAAAGCTTATAATAAAATTATTTAGCTGGTATAGCATATGGAGTTACTATATACGCAGTGCGCTCGTAAGCTCCCGACATTTGTGCCGCGAGAAAAACATTAGCCCAACGATCGATGTGCCGTACGTTTTAAGAGAGGTGAGAGGACAAAAAATTCAATATCTTTGGAATGGTATGAATGAACACAAATTTAATAATGTGAATCATAAATGCACATTATTAAAGGTGAATATTTTCCGCGTTGTGTTACATACTTTTCAATTTTTTTTAGCGCGAAGAATACTAAAAAATTTCAATTGCATAACAAAAAATTATGTAAAATATTATTTAGTATTTAAACAAAAGGACCATGACAAAAAATATTTATAATATAGCACGAACATTTTCATTTGATTTATCTCCAGTAGTTTATGAGAAAATAATTTTACAATTTTATTGTGCTCTAAATTTCAACCATCAATAACTTTAACAAAAAAAAAAAAAAGAATTTTTACGAAACACCACAGGGTATGAGTCTGGTCCCTTTCTTAATGAACTGCTAATTTCCAAAATCGGAGATTTTTCGAAATTTTCATGGACCACTTGACGTGGTTGGACCCAGGGAATATATGAACTTCTGAAACACATACAATATTTGGAAAACATTGTGCGTTTTGGCCTTAAAGTCTATTTGATATGTTCGAAGAACTAGCATATCTCGAAAATGTAAGCTGAGAGCTGTCTTTGCATCAAAGCTATAGGATATTGTAGTCTGGATGGTTATTTAGGAACCTTTTTCCAATAGCTCAAAATATTATTCGATTTTTTATGCTATGTTTAGGTTATGTCTATGTTGTGTAAACATTTATTTTTAAGTTAATTTCATCGTTGGTTCAGTAAATGAATCCTTTGGTTTCTACGCTATGAGACATTATAAATCACAGAGAAATCTATAATTTACAACCAACGGTTCATGATATAAAATCAGAAATATGTAAACTAGGATCTATTATCTGTGAGCAATGATCTATAACACAGCTCTACAAAAACATATTTTTTTGTTGTTCTGGATACATCAGGAAAATTTAATGCTTTATTTAATGTCCAGAGTTTGACTTTACTCAGAGAAATATATAAAATTTATTTGCCAAATATTATGTGAAAGGTTTTATAGTTGTATTTAAACTCAATCGTAAAGATATCTAGACAACAAATTCTCCTTTTTACTCAATAAAAATCCTGCTTTCGTTTCAAAAGTAATTCGCATGGACTATTCAGAAGCAATTATGTGCTCAAATACCCAGATATCAGTGCAGTCTACAAATGGATGTGAATCTGCAGCAAAGTTTTTTTCGTAAATTGAAGTCACTGGTTTGGGTTAAGGTTGGGAATTTCCAAGACAACACTAAGTAACAAATTATCAAAAAATCGTGGAAAATATGCTAACCAACTGTCAAATTGTAGGCGCAAATTTGAGTATCAGGTTATACTAACTCGGTATCAGCCTGGATAAATTATTGGTAAAATTTGGAAATTATAGTAAGGAACAAGGAGAGCAGTTAAGCTAAGGTCTAAGAGTGATAGAAGAAAGGTATCAGTGTGTATTCTTTACTTCGATACCTTTTTATTTTAATGCTTGATGATGCTTACACTTGCTCTTGAATGCTATTAAAGACTTTTTTTCATGTTCAGAAATATTCGAATTTACTTGATGAACTCTTAATATTAGAGCATTGTCGAGAGAGGTACTATAAAATGATATTCTCGATAACATATTCATAATTAAATCAAGATCATTGTTTTACTGCTCTTCAGTGGATTATCTCAACAAAATAATTGTCAGTTCTTCAAGCTTTCATTAACAAACGCAAAAGTTCTTCTCCGACTACCTTTGCTCGAGGTACGTTTACTATTGGTTACATACACTGGAAATAACGGCATATTTCGTGGTCCCATCCTCAATTGCACCACAGTCCTTTTACTTCCTTCTCTGAAACAATTCTCAACTCCATTTCAATCGTTTTTCATCATCAATCAATAACTTCTTCCAAAGATCGTACAGACTCTGTATCCTAAGCCTTTCATGTATGGCCGGTGAAATTGCTGGGTACGCTGATCTCGTAATTAATTCTTGAATTTTATCCTTGTTAATCACATTATTTATCCAGTTAGGAATGTAGAAATGTAATAAATGTCCAAAAGTTCATCGGTTGCATTTCTTTATCGTAATTGACCTACGAGAGTGTAAACTAAAGTGAGGCGTACTAACTGAGCGCCTATTTTTGGCTGCTCCGGAACTCCTATCAGGATTTATAAAATATCTGACATACTATACATATATTGCATAGGAATCCAGAATCTATTTCATGGACATCTCTTTCAAAGTGTAATTGAGAAGTAAAACTATATTGTCAAAATTACATACAAATTTTACATTATTCCATTTTTAGTTCTGTGTGTGATTATAGTAATGTACAAGCGTTTAATCAATAGAGCTCTTAGAACAACAACCACGGATTTGTTTGCCTTCTTGTTCTGACAGAGAGTGTGCTCAAACAATAAATATTTATATATACAGATAGCAGAGTGCCTTTGAAATCACTAAAGCCTTTTAGGGTTGCATTAAACATAGTGCGAGAACGCTTTGATCTCTTAGAGGATGTTTCAACCTACCATAGCAGGACATAGTGATATTTCTGTTAACTGTGAAGCAGTTGAACTTACCACAGCACACACCACCCTACAATTAGACTCCAAAAAGGAGAGAATTTATAGCATATGTCCCTTGCTACTTATAGTGAACGAACATGTTATAGATATAGTTGAGTCTAAGTGGAGTCAATCTCTAACTTGCTCAATGACAAACCTGACAGATATGGCATCCGGCCCGCACATACCGACTGTTACGATTCAAAAATTAATGATATAAGAACTTTATACGGAGTAATAACAGGTCGATATCTAGTTGGCATATATGCCAATAGACTAGTAATGACTAGACGCTTTTCGGAGGTAGAAGAGGAGGAGTCTAAGAAACATATTCTATGCGAATGTAGGGCTACATAAGTAAATATAGGAAAAGAACCACTAATATCGGTTGAGGGTTTCTTGACGGTGTCTAGGAGGTTGCACAAATAAAATTTTTTGTATTGACAAACTTCATCAAGAGTACAGGGTGGTTCAGAGAGGATATACTAGTAAATGGCTTTAGTATTGGTCATCTACTACTTTAACCACCTACCTACCTTTAAGCTTTTAAATATATGTATGTACGTTGTCGACGAAAGTAGCAATAACATGCATATAAGTAGAACAACAACAGCGCAACAATCACGAGTGCTTCCCGCGTCCGCAGGGTATAATTTTAGGCGCGCCAACGCAGTTTAGCACCTATTCAGACTCATAATCATACAAGTACGCTGGATTGAAATGCAAAACAGTAAATGAGTGGGTATCTGTTTTTAAGTCACATTTGAATGTGTGTGTGAAATCACACACGTAAAATTCGCATATTTGCAAAAATGTGCGCCTAAAAGCACTCTATCGGGGGATTTCCATTTGTATATGCAGTCATTACTGCTAAAATTTTATTTCGCATTTTATGTGCTCATACATATTCTTCTCACATTCTTCATTTGTTTACATTTTCCTGTAAGTATTCCCTCGTTTCGGTATTTTCTCAAATTTTTTGGTTTTTTTCTATCAGTTTACTCTGTATGCTGACCTCCTTGTAGTGGCGAAGCGAGCGTGTCGCTTGTATACACTTTAACTCAAAGTCTTTTTATATCCGTTTGTATGTACACAAAATGATTTATGGCGTGAGTGTGTGCCAATTTGCGCTTACTCATAAATATGCTGGCAACTGACATCCACCGTTTTTTGCTATTGACCGAGTTCAAGTGCCTGTGTGCGTTGCCAATCAGCTTAACCTGCCTTAGAGGCTTTCATGAGTCAATCAAGTGTGTCCTTTGCCTACTTTTTGCATCTCACCAAGCACGAGTGTATAAATAAATGTGTGTCGGAACACACTGCTTACATGCTTCAGCTATATTTCAACGCTTATCAACGGAAGGTATACTATGCGAAAAATTTTAGTGAATACACAAATTTTGAAATTTGGATAAAAGAACTTATTTACTAGAAGCAACTACGAATATACTATATCCAGATAAAACTTTGCAGTAATAATTTCTTTAAAGTATGATACCTTATGAGAAAAAATTGCCGAAATCCAACTAAAACTTTCATAGCCCCAAATAATCTTAATACGGATTCCAATATCTGTAGTTGAATTTTGACTGAAAATATCGGTCAATGTGTGGGATATACAATGAAATTTCACAGAAAATCCTGTCCTGATAATAGTGTCTCTGTGCATTAAAAATGGGTTGAATCGGATCAATACTTCTCTGAGCCCCCATATACCTAATATTAACAGTTTCGAGCTTCCAGGTGACTTTAAACCGCAATATGTGAGTTACCACAATTAAAATGACATAACAGTGTATCTTAATGCCTAAAATGGATTACCTTTGGCGAAAACTTAACCTAGCCCTCATATACCTGATATCAAAATTGTCGAAAATCTGGCTGCTACTCTACTCTACTTCATATGATTGGTGCTTTTGTGTAAGGTACCTTAATGAAACCCAGCCCAGGAAAATTTTTTTTAGTAAGTGGCATGTTAATAGTATGTGTTACTGGCAAAAATAAATAAAATCGGGTAAATACTCCCATATTTTCCCGTAGAAATTTTTCGGACTTTGACTCTTCCAAGTTGCAAAAGTATAAATATTCGGTTATACCCGAACTTAGTCCTTCCCTACTTGTTTTAATAGTATTTTCCTCGAACCACATCTACGAATTTTTCCGTTAGCCATCTTGAAGCCTTTATTTGACGATATTACGAGCTTTACTGTAAAAAATACTTAAGTTTCGTTTCGTAATTATAAGTCATGCGTATAAAAATATATTTCTTACTTAATTTTTTATACATTTTATACAATTCCAGGAGACTTATGTACAAACCTAAAGTATTCAAAGTTATACTTTTGGCAGCATTTTTCACAAGAATCGCCTATACGCGATACTCAACAGGAGTTAAGGTGAGTGAAACTATGTTGGCAATCATTACTTTAGATGTGGCAATTAACAGCAAATACATAACATATTAACTTATTTCTTATAATAATGGTAAAAATCGGGATATATTCATAAATCTCGGCACATATTGCCTGGAACCACTGATGTACAAATAATTATCTTAAGCGGCATAAACGACTTTTCTCTCGGTATTGGCACAAGCTACTTTGTTCGAAAGATTGAGTCAGAGAAAAAGAATAAATTTCTCCCTTTTTCGAAGTTAGTCTTTAAAGTCGAAATTTGTGTTTCGAAATAAATCCTATTAAACAAAACAAGTTTAAGTTTAGAATGTAGCTTTCTCAAAAAGTGCAATGGTGTATAACATTTTTCGGTGCAGCTTATATGTACAACAGATGCTAGTAGATTTCAATGTTATATGTATATAATTTTTAGTAAAAAGAATTCCATTATTTTTTCAAAAGATTGCTTTAGTAATCTCTATTTAGCGTTAGTGTAGTGGGTCACCTACGACAATATCCAGCGAAAGCAAATGGTGGTCTCTCCTGGATTGAAGATTTGCTATTTATTTGTTACAGAATTTACCATAATACTTCACTCTTAGTTCGGAATCAATCGCCTAAAAGCGACTAGCTTTGACCAACCAGAGGGAAATTGTGTATTTACATATATCTTATATTAACTACTATTGGCACATCTACCTTCCTGGAGAACGAATGATGTTCCAACAAATATAATTTTATTTTATAAATATATTTTTTATATGAGATTAAGGTTTTCCACTAACTACACACTAACCTATTCTGTTATTATTCTATATCTTGAAGGTCAGGGTTTAATTAACCCTAAACTAAATCTACTAACGAGATTTTTGAGCTAACTGGATTATGAATGTGAATTAAAATATATGTACAGTTGCGAGCTTTAAAATAGTAGTGCCTATTGGCCAATAGAGTTTTTCTTTATATTTTGTTTCTTTTATGATATTGACGTCGATCACTATTTTAGTTATATTCTCCGAAGTATAAGGGTCCTGTTATACACAACAATAAGTGTGAAGTAACGGTAAGTCTTACTTTTTTAGAGCCAATTTTTTTGGAATATCAGTTTTTATGAGCGAGCAATAGAATAGTAGTGAACGGTGAGCTGATTGCAAACAGATAATTTTTACTAAAAAAAATTTAATTTTATCAAACAAAAAGTAAGTTTCCTGATCTTTTATTCATTATTCAATGCAGAAAGCAAAAAAAATATGACTTGGCACCTTTTATTGGACCGCTGGAAGCACTGTATTGAAGAAAAACGAGAATGGATTTAATCTGTTATAAACAACGGTAAATCCTACAAGGGAGTGGAAAACCTTGTAAGGTGTTAAGCCACAATGATTCGCAATGCAATTAGTTATAAAAAAAAAACGAAAAAAGATGCGCAAGACGAATTCTTTCTGAGAATTTTACACGAATAGTTGTAAGATGTGCCAAGACTCGACCTAGAATGTCAGCTATGGAGATTCGGGAAGAACTGAACCTGGCTTGCGGTGTTCTATACGGCGGTAAAGGGTCTCGTCAATATCTAAGACGCTCCCTTAATACAGAGTACGACCCCAGATTCACCACAAAAACTTTGAAGCTTGGCGGTTTGAATATCATGGTTTGGGCAGTTTTTCTAACAGGCCCAATTTTTTTGTGTAGTCCCGATTCACTAGATTACTGGGATAATGGACCGATACACATACGTGGATATAATGCAGTTTATTATGATACCATTTGCTGAAGAGAACATACCGAGGAAAAGGACATTTTAGCAGGATAATGACCCGAATCACACCAGTAGGGTGGCAATGCAGTGGTTTCGGGTCAATGGAATTAAGGTCATGGATAGGCCAGCTCAATCCCCTGCCTCAACCCTATTGAAACCCTTTGAGCAGACGTCAAGAAAGCCGTGTGGAAGAATAAACCCAAAAACAACAACGAGTTGTGGACCGTAGTCCAGCAATCAGAAGCGATGTATTACTGTTATCAAAAATCATGGCCATGCTACCAAGTACTAAGATCTCCTATAGACGAAACTTGCAAAAATCCTTCAGTATTTTTTTTTTTTTTTTTAATTTTAGCACTTTACTACTATTTTACTGCTCCCAAAAATTTCATACATAAACACATCTTTGTAAATAAACATATCTTGTGCATGGTCAAATCTAAATATTTTTAGTAATAAACATAGCTTGGAAAATATGATCCACTTTTGCATTTCAATGGATGTTAAAATTGTTTGGCATTTTGCGTAGCTCACAGATATGTAAAGCTCTAACACCACTACTATTTCACTGCTTGCAGCTGTATATACTTACATACATACATACATATATCGATTGTCACGCATAAAAATCGAAGTTATTCAAAAAAAAACAGGTGAAATCAAGTACTCCATCCACTAAAAATGCAATCTCTTAGAGATAACTACATATGTATATATATTATTTTCGCACAATTTAGAAATAATCATAAACTAATCGCTTTGGCAAAAGCTATTTTAGACACCAAAAAATAAAACCAAAAAAAAAGTGTCGAAATTTAACATAACGGTATTGCTAAAATATCATAACGCTCATCCAAAAACTATCGAAATCGGCTCATACACTTTTTGAAAACCCCATTTATCCTCATATATGTACCAAAAGTTTATCGCTCCATAAGCCCTGCTATAGATTTATTTGTTCGTTTAAGAAATATTTTGCGTTAAATATCGATCCGATCTATCAATAAAAAATATAAGTATAGCCAAGAATACTATACATACTATATAATACATACATATGTACATGTACATGTATGTACCACATAATGCTGCTTTCAATATCAATTCACTTGCTGTACCGCTAGTAAGCAGATTACTTCCAGCCACAAAGCAATTGCTGTCACCACGCGCATATATAACTGTTATTTCCACGCAATGAAGTCATAGAAATATTGAATCCCTTGCGGCGGTGGTTGGGTCAATGTAATTTCTCAATCTGCAATCTACCGTTATTAATATTACACGTGCTACTCTTTTGCTACGCCAAACGACAGCAAAACAAAAGCGAAAATAAAAAACTAGAAACCCAGAAAAGTAGAAAAAAGAAGCAGAAAACAAACAGAAATATTAAATGAGGCACTAAAATCACTAAAATTGGCAAACGGCGGTGTGTAGAATGGAGTGAGAGAAAGACGCACAAATAAATTTTTTTTTGGTTATGTTTAACATTGTGTACGTGTGTGCGTATGTACACGAGGCAGAAAAAGCAAGCAAAAGTTAATAGCATAAATTATGCTCGAATAAGAAAATAACAATATTCCAAAACAAACCGTATCGAGTGATTATACTAAAAAATATAAAGACTCATAAGAAATATTCCAAAAAGAAACTATTTTAATTAATAAAAATTAAAAGGAAAAAAAAAATTTTCAAATTCATAAAATTAAAAAATGAAATGAAAAAAAAAAATAAATAAAAATTTACTTAATAGAAATAAAATAGAAAAAAAGTGCAATTCATAAATTAAAGAATGAAGAGAAAAAATAATGAAAAATATAGTCTAAAAAGTAAAGGAAAGTGAATAATTTTGAATTTAAAAACTTAAAACACAAAAAATATAAAAAAAGTTTAAAAATTAAATAAAAAGAAAAACAAAAAATTTAAATTATTAAAGAATTAAGAAAAGTTTAGAAACTATAGGTATAAAAAGGTTTAAAAATTAAAAAAAATAATAATAATTTAACATTAAAATATTTTGAATATAATAAAATTGAGAATGTCAAGTAACTAAAACAAAATATTATAATAGAAAAAGTCTAAAGCTTTTAAAAAAATTTAATTAAAGGTTTAAAATTAAAAAATTAAAATATTTAAACACAAATATAAATAAAGAAAATAATATAAATAATTAGAAACAAAGGAAAGGTTGACAACATAAATAATAAAAAAAATAAATATTGAAAATATTAATCAGCACAAAATTTTAAGAATGAAATTAAAAGGAAATGAATTTAAAAGGAAAATGTTTACTGAAATTTAAAAAAAAAATAATAATAATAAAAAAGTTAGAATTTCTTCGCAGTCGGTAGGATTCGAACCTACGCTCCCAGAGGGAATCTGATTTCTAGTCAGACGCCTTAACCGCTCGGCCACGACTGCTACATATAACATCATAAACAAGTTCACGCCACGGGGTCGCAGTCAGCAAACAAAGAGCAAAAGAACAACTGTGAGTTTGCTAAAAACTAAATTTGATCTCATTTTCATGACTAAGCAGCTAATTTAAATTGAATTAAATGAATATACATGTAATTCAATATTTGGCTGGCAGCTATTTTTAGAGACATACTATAAATACATATGTATGTACATATGTAAGTATAAATAAATATCAATGGTTGTTTATAACCTCACTTTATTGCTTGAATTAAGTGCTCTCATGTTTAGACAAGTGCTGCGCTGCCGGTGTTAATGAAGAATAGCTAGCAAACGCACCTGTAATCAATTGCGCACGTCAAATAACTGTCAAGTGCAGACACACACATGCACACACATACATGTTGAATATTTGCTAATATGTTCACTTTGGCATTTTCGCCCATTTGATTGATAACTCAAAACACTTTCAATTCAACACGCTCCAGGTGATAAGCAACAACAATAGCGAAATTGTTGAACACAACACACAACAACAACTACAAAATTCCAGCACACAAATCGAATTATTTACATTTGTTGTATTCGATTTTGTTCTGACTTTATTGACCTATCCACGCCATATTAATGTTATTTCTATGCTAAACACCTACAGCCACAACAACAACAATGCAAGAGACGCACATTAAAGCTGTAAAGCTGCAGGTTGTTTGGCGCCGCACAGATTTATTGAGTGTTGCAGATTAACGTCAAGTGATAGATCAATAAAGCAACGCTGCGGCAAGCAGTTAATCGAATTCGAAGGCGAGAGAATAGCGGAAAAGACATTTTATATGAGAATATCCACCGAAGTAGATAGTACTCACTGTAAGAACTGTAATTTACGGTGATTTTTTGTAGTTGATTAGTGAAGAAGTAGGGGGAAAAAGTAAAAAAAAAAGGTAATTTAAAACTTTGTTTAAATACATTTTTTAAAAGAATTTGGGTAAGGTTAAGTAAACCTATAACGGTTTCCTGTCAATTGTAGGAAGTACAGTCCAGAGTAATCACTTGATCTCATACAACATTTTTTATACCATGAAGTTTGTAACACGCCGAATGAAACGTCGGAAACCTTCTAAGGTATGTTATTAGTAATCTGCGTTACGGAATGAGACGATTTAATCTTGTCCGACCGTCCGTCCGTCTGTATATACGGGAAGTAGTCTTTCAGGTAGTCCTTTTCTCTACAAGAAGCTGCTCATTTGTCGGAACCGACGATATCAGGCCACTATTGCATATAGCTGTCATAACGGTCGGAATAAAGTACTTGCATGGAAAATATTTTCACGAAATATAGTATGGATCATTATCTAAGGCAATCATGCAACTTCCGAATAAATCATTCAGATCGGATCACTGTTGAATGGAGCTGTCATACAAACTGAACGTATGTTCAGATTTTTCTAGGGAATCTTTTGTATTTTTGAAGGGTATTAAAGCTGCATTGCAAAAGAAGTTTATGTTTTTTGTTATAAGTTAAGTTTAATGTTTCCGCTAGTCTCTATAGATCTTAACACTCAACAGACTACTTCCTATCGTGACAAATTTCGAACTTTGGGCAAACAGCGGATGGTGTAGCTTTGGAACAGCCATTTAGCTTTTAATTTAGCCAGTTTATTTGATTAAGTTTAAGAACAAACAAGTGGTTTGTTCGATTCGCTTCCCTTCAAGTTTAGTTGAATTAAAAGCAAGAAAAAAATTAATTAGACAAAAAAAATTATATCCACACTTAAATAGCAACCTTTCAGTTGTGTTTTTCTATTTTGCCGTAAATGTTCTATAGACATAGATATTTTTTAAAATTAATAATAAAGGGTGATTTTTTAAGAGCTTGATAACTTTTTTTAAAAAAAAAACGCATAAAATTTGCAAAATCTCATCGGTTCTTTATTTGAAACGTTAGATTGGTTCATGACATTTACTTTTTGAAGATAATTTCATTTAAATGTTGACCGCGGCTGCGTCTTAGGTGGTCCATTCGGAAAGTCCAATTTTGGGCAACTTTTTCGAGCATTTCGGCCGGAATAGCCCGAATTTCTTCGGAAATGTTGTCTTCCAAAGCTGGAATAGTTGCTGGCTTATTTCTGTAGACTTTAGACTTGACGTAGCCCCACAAAAAATAGTCTAAAGGCGTTAAATCGCATGATCTTGGTGGCCAACTTACGGGTCCATTTCTTGAGATGAATTGTTGTCCGAAGTTTTCCCTCAAAATGGCAATAGAATCGCGAGCTGTGTGGCATGTAGCGCCATCTTGTTGAAACCACATGTCAACCAAGTTCAGTTCTTCCATTTTTGGCAACAAAAAGTTTGTTAGCATCGAACGATAGCGATCGCCATTCACCGTAACGTTGCGTCCAACAGCATCTTTGAAAAAATACGGTCCAATGATTCCACCAGCGTACAAACCACACCAAACAGTGCATTTTTCGGGATGCATGGGCAGTTCTTGAACGGCTTCTGGTTGCTCTTCACCCCAAATGCGGCAATTTTGCTTATTTACGTAGCCATTCAACCAGAAATGAGCCTCATCGCTGAACAAAATTTGTCGACGTAAAGCGCGAAACACATTTCGAACCGAACACTGATTTTGGTAATAAAATTCAATGATTTGCAAGCGTTGCTCGTTAGTAAGTCTATTCATGATGAAATGTCAAAGCATACTGAGCATCTTTCTCTTTGACACCATGTCTGAAATCCCACGTAATCTGTCAAATACTAATGCATGAAAATCCTAACCTCAAAAAAATCACCCGTTATATTCTTATTTAATTTAGACTTCAGCGCCTTTGAACATAATATATTAAAAATAAAAAATAAGATTTTATTTGGAATACATTTAATTCTAAGTTCTTTGCTTACCTTTTTACACCATACAATTCTAAAGACAGGTCATTGTCTCATTCAACCAACTCTACAAGGTTGCATAGGAAATGTAGCATATAAAAATTATTTTATTATAAAGAACCAATTGACAATTAGAATCACTTGAACTAGCAATGAATAAATAATTACTTTGTTTTATTGTTGTTGTAATTAAATATCAAATAAGGATTATAGATAGCAAATGAAGATATGTATTTGTGTATCTGACCAACGGCATCATTCAATAATTATTATTATTATGGATAGCAAATGAAGATATGCATTTGTGTATCTGACCACCGGCATCATTCAATAATTAATACAATAAAATGATCACATAATTAAGCCACTGCATCGCAAAATTATGTTTCAGAAAAGAAACTCATTAAATTAGTTTTGAAATTGTATAATGGTATGGAAAAAAGTTCCGTTATATGTTTGGAAGTTACTAAGATCATAATCAGAAAAATAAGTATCGTGGTTGGCGAAAAAATTAAAATAAATTCGCAGGTGATCTAGTAGGGTGTGCTCATATAATTAAGCCGGTGTAACGAAATCTTAGCAATTACGATCTGTGTAAAAAAATTGTTAAAAAAAGTGAAAAGTTTATTGATTAAATTTAATTTAAAAACGTTTTTTTGAAAGTTTTCTAAACAATGTGCAAGAATAAGAGTTCAGTTCCATGTGAGAGAAGAGGCATATGGAAATGTTACCAAAAGTTCAAAAATGTTGCGAAAATACTGGAATATTTAACATTTTTTATGGAAAAGGTTAAAAATGCTTTACAATATTTAAAAAAAAAAAAAAAGTTTTTTTCAATATCTGCCCCGTAAAAAACCCAGAAAGACAATTCTTAACGACAACAGGCAGATAGTACGGATGAGCAAGGTGGATCCTTTTTTGACTTCGAGCGAAATTAGAGCCCAAATGGAGTAAAGGCATGCTGTACGGGTATCAGCACAGACAGTCGGCCATAGTTTACAGAAAAATTCTAATTTTATATTTTAAATTAAATGGGCGCATTGCACGAAGGAAACCGATCGTTACAAAGAAGAACATCCAGCGAAGGCTATCGTCTGCGAGGGAGCACCAACAAAAGGACTCAAAATTCTGGGATTTTGTGGAATGGAGTGATAAATTCAAATTTAATGTCTCTGGGAACGATGGTAGACCCTATGTCAGGCGACCATCGCTATCAGAAATGAACCCACAGTATACTAAAAAAACTGTCAAATATGGTGGATCATCAGTCATGGTATGGGGGTGTTTTACTTCACGCGGAGTAGGACCACTTGTACAAGTAGAGGACAAAATGACTGAGGGCTACATTGTGGCAAGTTTTATAGGAAGAATGGAGCAAAATTACTCTGGACCAATGTAACACACTTATCTGTACAATGAGCCAACCCTGCAGGGAAGTAATTTTGCAAAGAGGTTTCTAATAAAATATTAGTCTAAATAAGGCAAGTTTTTTTGAACAAAACGTGGAATTATTTTATCCGAAAGTTTATTTTTGCGGGTGGCTTAATTATAGGAGCACGGAAAATACATACCAATGAAGAAGAAAAAAGATTTTTGATTTTAAATTAAAATTTAGCTTTAAAAAACTATGAGTACAATAAAGTTTAAGTAATTTATTTTAAAATTGTGAAACTTTTTTTCGATTTATCAATAAAATTCAACATTTATGAATTTGTACACTATAACGACTGTGTGGCTTAATTATGTGAGCACAAGTGTACATATTTCTGATGAGCTTTTTATTTACGCAATTTCATACAATTTATATGTGAGTAAGTAGTTTTTCTTACACACATACAAGAGTGTACATCACATTTATCCTACATAAGAGTTGTCCTTGCACCTTTCGAGCATCTGTTTATTTCCCTTATTTAACTTATTTCTCAAAATAAATGTTACACAAACAACTTGACTGCATCAGGAGCGATAATGCGATTTTCCTATATGGATTATACTATATATGTAGGTATATATGTACTATATATTAGGGTGGGTCAAAACAAATTGAAAAGAAAGCCACTCCAAGTAAAATCTCTTAACTGTTACGGGAAGGTCCACCGCCTAACGGTTTTCTTTGATTTTCTTTTTAACAGATAGAAAAATGCATATAAAATTCATAAAAAAATAGAAAAGTGTTAAGCAATGCACCGTCCCATTAAAATGAAGAGCTCATATCGAGAGAACCTTTCTTAGAAGTGTCTACGAACCAATTTTTCGGAGTTCAATACGAGAAAAACATTCGTTTGTTTGCCCTACCCTTTTATATAAACATGTATTTAATTGCAATGTTTCACATACAGGGTTGCACATGCCTTGTTCGAGTTGAAAAACCCGTAGGCTGTCGCCAACAACATTTGCATATGTTCCATGTCCTATCTGTTGTTGTTGTTAGTTAAATATTAATTTCACACGAGTACTTTTCGATGTCAACATGTTCCGCCGCCGTTTGGTTGCATTAATCATTGAGTACTCACATGTCGATGTTGCCAGCGAAAGTTAAATGTTGAATGATGGAAATTTAAATTTTTAAATATGACGAGAAAAGCAAATGGCTCCATACATATTTATTAACTCTCGTATATGCCACTCAGTTGCCAAATGCGACTCGTTTGCTACCTCCGAAGAACACGAATGTCAATTTTCTCATATCTTCCAAACAGAGTTGGATTATTAAAACTTCAATGAAATAATAACAAAAATTAAATATACTATATATGTATAGTTTAAAGGAGATAATAAGTAATAGAGTGCTTTCAATATATAATCGCAAGAGTTGTTACGACCAAACCGATCTTATCGAACTAACCTCGATCTCGATCAAGCTAGGAAAAATGTACGCTTCTTAAAACAACTTAATATTGCTGAGAAGCTGTGTTGTATGAATTAGTGAAATGAACGGCATCAACAGTTACGCTAATTTCTATTGGCACCGGAACGAATAGCTTAAATAATACAATACGAAGAGCAAGTGGTCTCTAGAATGGCGTTTGTCAGAAACCAGATTGCAAAAATCAGCGACTCTTAAAAAATTACCATAATCCCTTTTCCACTGATAATTATTGCCAGAATCATAAAACCACCGCTATAAGCGGTAGTCTCATGGTAATTTAGAGAATTTGCAACAATCCTAATGCTTTCCATTGCATTGTGGAATATATAGAAAGTAACTGTGCCTTAAAATAGGAAAACGGAGAGAACTCACAGCACTTTAGGTACTTATAATACTCTACCTAAACCGTTAAACCTTTATCCGCCAAGGACTAAGACTAAGATGAAATAGAGAGAGTACCTACTAAAACCTTTAAATAAATCTTTTCAGACACTAACTGATCTAATCAACATCTATACGCCAAGGACTAAGACTAAGACTAAGATGAAATAGCGAGAGTTGGTTAGAGGAAAATTTTGGTTCTTACGCTCCTAAAGCATGGTTTACATTTTCTTTCTGTATTTTTAGAATATTCCCCTTTAGATGTCTCTAAGCTATCACAGCAACCGCAACTTTCGGATTCTGCTCGAACTTCGACAATACATTGCAATCCAGAACTATTTTGTTCCGCTCCTCAACAGGATATAAGCTCAGATCTTCGGAAAATCTCCAATTTTGACCCTCATTTACGAGCCCATAAATCTTAGATAAGCAAGTGATTTTACCTTGTGAAACGTGTACCGTTTGGGTACAGAAATGTTTGAAATTTCAATTTTCATTTCATACAAAATTCTCTTTATTCTTATTTTAACGAATTATACTATATGCTTTAATATGGCATATAGCAATGAGGCATGCGAAATCCCAATATTGCATGTTCAATTGCTTTGTTGTCATTGTTGTAGTTGAATGGATTAATAAGCGGTAAATGAGCATGGTTAAAGGATTGTACAAACACCCACTCGTAATTTCGAAGTCAGCCATGCTGTCAGTCGTCTGCCGTGGATCATGGGTGGTTCGCCCGGCCAGACTGTGTCGTGCGGAAAAGTGTTGGTCAACGGACAATTAATTGCATATAAACACGTACAGTTGCAATTACAATTTTGTATTAGACGTCCAATGAGACGTATGTACGTGGGGGCCAAAAAATCCCAGGCGAATGCGGCAAAATAATGGGTCATGGGAATATTCTAGAGCAAAAATGTGTAAAGTTGCAAATGCGAAAATGAAATTACAGAAATATTGAAGCCATTTAAGAGTCATGGAAAGGTTCATGAATGCACCTTTATGGATATATAACGGAAATAAAACTATTATAGCGGCTTGTTATGCTTTTATAAAAACTTTAAGCGCTAATTTTTATTGTGGTTTGCGGTTAATTACTGAATGGGTCGTTGAGTCATAAACTAATAACAGTTATTACCTTAATGAACAATAAAAGCAACAATATGATATGATTTCGTAGATTTAATTGCAGTGGAGTTAAAAATTACCAGGAGTTATTTTCTGGTATTTCACGGTATAAGGGTTTAAAGATAATTGCTTCCATAAGCCAGCAATAATAAAATAAGCTTAAATAAATCGATAATGATCCCATCACCGAGACTACAATAGTTAAGCAGATATTTCATGAAATCCCTTCGAAGAAACTAAATTTTATCCAATATTTTTTCTTTATACAAACAAGGTCTCTCCACTTTCATTTTCAGTCACAAGAAGTTACCATACTCTACATAAGTAGATTTGTTATGCTTGGATAGTATAGTTCTATCATCAAGCTTGGTCTTGGTTTGTCGAGAGAGGACTTTACTTCTCAATTGCCTACTCAGACTGATATAGCACTGTTAGCAAGAGTTATTCTGCTTTGAATTTCGTTTCGAGGTTGACAGTATTGTTGGTGTTAATACTGGTTCCAATATAGACGAAATTATCTACGACTTCGAAGTTATGACTGTCAACAGCGACATGGGAGCCAACTTGCGAGTGCGACGACAATTTATTTGATGACAGGAGATATTTCGTTTTCCCCTCATTCACTAGCAGACCCATTTGCTTCATTAATTATCATGTCTGGAGAACGCAGAACATCTCTTATAGAAGATTGTACCTGATTAAGCTCTGCAGCTCGAATTATTTTCTTCAGCAGAAGATTGAAGAAGTCGCCTGAAACTTCGTTTGGCATCGAACGGCTTGGTGAGGACGATGGTGTGTCGATCCTCTTTTCGCGGGTCTTTAATTGTTGATTTTCCTGTCCCTGAACACCGATAAAGGTCCAATTAGCTTGTTGACGGTTGGCGTTAATCTTTCATACAATATACATTATCCCACCGTAGTTGGGGCAGATTGTGGGCAGAGCACACTTAAATTTCAATCGTCGGACATGCTTTCGTTCGACCATATTTTACAAAGAAGCTGCGTGTTTCTTATCAGTTCTACGCCGCCGTATTTGAATAGCTCGGCCGGCAATTCATCGGTCCTCGCCGATTTGTTTTTCATCAGACGAACTTCCTCATGGTCGGTCAATAGAGCTCCCGCACCATCATCATTGATTGGGAAATCGGATTTACCATCTTCTGGTGTTCTGTTTTCACTGCTATTCAGCTGGCTGAAGAAGTATTATCTCTATAATTTTAGTATACTCTGGGCATCAGTCACTAGATGAGCTTTGGGGATTCTATAAGAATATGCTCCGATCTTGAAACCTTCTGTTAATCGCCGCACATTTTCGTAGAATTTTCGAGCACTCCCCTGTCGCCCAGTTTGTTCGTACTCACGCATTTCGGCCTCTCTTTTTTTGTCTACTAATACGTCTCGCTGTTCTCCTTAACTTTTTCTATCTTTCCCGAGTTTTTGAAACTACTTCAGTATTCTATTTTGAAGTTGTAAACATAGTGTGTAGTGCAGTTTTCCGAACACTGGATTCTTACGATCTTAAATAATTTTTAAAATTTTCAAAACGACTTAATTGAAAAGTGCTATCTATCTTTATACATCATATTTATGTAGTCAAGAATCTATCTATGTATTATCTATGAAAGTATTTTACACCTTTTCCCCGATTGCGATAACTTTCATTAAAAACGCATTATATTCTTTAAATTCAACAACCATAAATAAGAAACGAAATTGATTGCCTTAAAACAAAAGCACAATTGTCCTTGTGTCTACTTAAAAGCCGCAAAATGCAATATTGGCAGTGGAGCACTTCTCTGCCACTACACGTCAAGCAATTACCACTTTAATTGCCACATAAGCCACGCCATCAAAAGTGAAATTGTCACAAAAGCGCAAAAGAGCAGCGCCAGTACATCTCCTCGCTTTGGCCTAACGAAAATGACATTTTCAAGTGCGGCTCATTGAGCACTGCAGTGACAGAATTGCGAAATTATAAATAGCAAGCTTGTGAGAGCGAGCACACCTATATTTTTACAAACAGACCAGTACATATGTATGAATACCACATCTACATATGTATGGGTCTGCAGGCACCGGGCTGCCAGTTGAAGTGTCATTTCTTAATGGAACTTTTCATAAATAGCATTTTTCTATTGCTGTCACCCAATCTCGGTTCGTTCTCCTCGTCTACACACCTTTGTACGTGCCTAATCACTAGAAAAATCAAAACCATCAAGGCTTTTTACCGACTGTCTGCTATAACGGGTGATCCAAGTAGAAGTACTTTTTCCAATAGCCTCTTTTTGACGGATCACGCGTGAGCTGTGTCAAGCTATCATGTTATTTTTGTACAATACTGTTTGGCATTTTTTACGCCAAAATAACGTTTACAAATCCTTCAAGTTTGTTACGAAAATTCACGCTTCTCTCTGTTTATGGTCAACATTATCTGTAATCGGTCCATTGAGCGTATTATGCACAACACCATCACCCATCTTGAGACACATTTATTCTTGAATAATTATATTATAAATATATTTAACTGCTGAGAGTGTGCATAAAGACCGTGGGAGGCGATTTGGCGCCGTTCGCAGCAACTCGTACTGACGTATGAACCGACTTCCTTGACGCTGAAGTTGCTAAATCCTACCAATCACATAGCTTCGATCGTTGGGCGCTTCAAAAGTTTTAAGAAAGTCCGACGCTTTCGAGCCAATGAGGCCCAGTTTTGGCTCAATGTTAACAAGCTAAATTGCCGCATTTGGGACGAAGAACAAATTAAAAAGATTCAAAAGCTGGTATTTTATCCAGAAAAAAACAAGAGTCGAAACGCTCAAACGAGCCATTAAAAATCAGACCAGCTGAGACGTAGCTGCGGCCAACATTCGAAAGAGATAATCTTCAAAAAACAAATGCCAAAGAATGGTCTTTCGAATGATAATAAACTCCACTAAATTTGAAGTGGCTGTGTTTTTTTTGTTTTTTAATGGGAAACTTCGAAATGGATCACCCCTTTTGTAACAGCGATGTCCGAAAGCAGTATATGTAGAATTTATATGCGAAAGCATTTATAATAGAAGCCCTTCTGCGACACAGCATTTAGGATAATAATGAAAGAAGTATCGCAATTTCTTCAAAAACTTCTATAACAAATACTTATCAATAGCTGTTTTAGAGACTCTTTTCCGCCTATTTTTTTAATCTTTGTGCCTCCATAGCGTCTGTCTGTCCCAGACAGACCCGATGGTTAAAATATGATTAGGTTCTTAGAACACGTTTGGATCTCTTAACTGTGTACGGGAACTTTTTTCGATTAAACATATATGTATATCCATTCGTTAACGTAAATCTAGTGTTATCTAACGGCATGATTGGATATGTGGACCAACATATGTACATATATGTATGAAATATGTAGTAAACGATTGATTCTAATATCTCTTTTTGATGTTTGACCAAGCTTCAAATCAATTCGCAACTTGATGATTTTCATCCCCCGAGAATTACACAAGTTATGTCTTCTTCTTTTTTATTAGCGTAGACACCGCTTGCGCGGTTAATGCCGAGTTTACAACAGCGCACCCGTCGCCAATAGAAAATTCCAAGTGTAGCCAGGTCCTTCTCCACCTGATCTTTCCAACGGAGTAGTGGTCTTCCTCTTCCTCTGCTTCCGCCGGCGGGTACAGCGTCGACTACTTTCAGAGCTGGAGAGTTTTTTCGTCCATTCGGACAACATGACCTAGCCAGCGTAGCCGCAGTCTCTTATTTCGCTGAAGTATATCAAGGTCGTCGTATATCTTGTAGAGCTCATCGCTTCATCGACTAGGGTATTCGTCGTTGCCCAAGCGGACTATAAATCTTCCGCAGGACCTTTCTCTCGGAAACTCTTAAGGTCGACTCATCACATGTTATCATCGTCCATGTCTCTGCACCATATAGCAGGTCGGGAATAATAAGTGACTTATAGAGTTTGGTTTTTGTTCGTTGAGAGATGACTTTACTTCTCAATTGCCTTCTCAGTCCGAAGTAGCGCCTGTAGCAAGAGTTATTCTGCGTTGGATTTTCAGGCTGACGTTGCTGTTGGTTTTCATGCTGGTTCCAAGATAGACGAAATTACTTACGACTTCGAAGTTATAACTGTCGACAGTAGTGTGGGAGCCAAGTGGCGGGTGCGGCGACTGTTGTTTAATGACAAGAGACATTTCGTCTTGCCCTTGTTCCTTATTTAGTCTGGAGCAAGCAGAACTAACGGTGCGGTTGTTGAGGCCAGTGATAGTATTTAAAATAGTTAATCCGAAATCGTTGAAATCGCTTTCCGAGGAGTGCGCTGTGTCACACAAAGTATTTTTGATATTTGTCAGACAAAGGATATCCGTCATTTCAACAGTGTGTAAAACCACGCACACTTACATACCACAATTTTAAATTCAGTTTGATTCTTTCACTTTTCAGTATAAAAATCAAGAAGTAATTAATATAACGGAATAAAGTATTGCACTAATAACTCTTTTAAGGTATGTCCGCTTATGTTCAAAAATTATCTAAATAATACCAAAACTGTTCAAGCCCTAAGTTCAGAGATAATCCTTTCCGAACAGTAGTCACTCTGTGCAGCAAGATCGGAATCAGGTCAACACTTCCCAGAGCACACATATACCGAATAAAGATTTTTGAACTCCCAGGTGACTTTAGGCTGGATATATCGGCCAATATTTGAGTTATCTCAAATGAAAATTACAGAGCATGTTTTACTCATAACATTACATCTTTGTGGTTAAAATAGAAAACTTGGGCGAAAACTTCAGCCAGCCCCCATATAACCATTATCAGGATTTTCGAACAACAGGCTGACTTTACACCAAATCAGGATTTTCGAACAACTAGCTGAATTTACTCCAAAACTCCAAAGGATTGGTGAAACCCAAAGAACATATTTTTAGTATGTGAAATTGTAATAAATAATAGATAAAATCGGGTCGATACCACTTCAACTCTCATGTACTACATATAGTGATTTTCGTTTTCTAACAAATCTCATGCCGAATTTATCGATCAATGTATGAGTTATATAGGGCATATGTTCTTGTATATATTATATAAAACTGCTTAGATTCCGATTCTCTGGTTGAGGTCTTACACTTTAAGGTATTTCCATGGCATTAATTCTTGCAAGTTGTTAGCCCCCTTTACTTGTTCTACCTATTGAACAAGATGCTTAGGATCTTAATGTCTACTTGAACAAAAGAAAAATCCTACCAGCTAAGAAAACCACATTTTATTTGTAAACAAACAAATAAATTTTCCAAAGTATTGCCATTACCATTCGAGATGGAGCCCATAAAAATACCAGATTTCTCTCAATATAAATCGAGATTTATTAAAAGTAGTTATACACAATATTTTACTCACTAACACCGTTCAACACGTTGCGCCCTTCACACAGCACAAAATATGAGTGGCTTCATAGTCGCAATGTCACTCATACGTAGTGGAGAGCTTCCTACCTACTCCCACCCAGTTCACTTGAGGACGCTTTAAATTGCATTGTAAACGCTTTAATTAGGTTTAAAATTGTAGTAATTGCCGAGCCTGTCCGCAGGGTGGCCAAATTCAATAATTTTCAATTCTCAGCAATTCAATCAGCGGAAGATTTCAATAATTTATTCGGTCATTTCAATGTCGGTCTCACCTAATTGAATTCATTCATTAATTCTTAGCGCAAGTTTTCGCTTTTTAATTTCAGCATTATCAACGCTATTTCATCGCCTCGCTGTGCTTAGTTGCAAGTGATTACTTTGCGCCGATTGCATAGCCTTGCCGTGCTGGGGAATTCGCCTGCCAAAGATTTCGCTGATTGTGCGCTATGCAAATGGCAGCAAAGTTTTTGTGCATTTCAGTTGCTGTTTTTATACCCTGAACAGGTATATTAACTTTGTCACGATGTTTGTAACACCCAGAAGGAAGCGTCGGAGACCCTATAAAGTATATATATAAATGATCAGTATGTTGAGCTGAGTCGATTTAGCCATGTCCGTCTGTCTGTCCGTCTGTCCGTCTGTCTGTATATATACGAACTAGTCCCTCAGTTTTTAAGATATCCTTTTGAAATTTTGCAAACGTCATTTTCTCTTCAAGAAGCTGCTTATTTGTCGGAACGGCCGATATCGGACCACTATAACATATAGCTGCCATATAAACTGAACGATCGGAATCAAGTTCTTGTATGGACAACTTTCACATTTGACAAGATATGTTCACGAAATTTGGTATATATTATTTTCTAAGGCAACAATGTAATCTCTGAAGAAATTGTTCAGATCGGTTAACTATAGCATATAGCTGCCATACAAACTGAACGATCGGAATCAAGTTCTTGTATGGACAACTTTCACATTTGACAAGATATATTCACGAAATTTGGTATATATTATTTTCTAAGGCAACAATGTAATCTCTGAAGAATTTGTTCAGATCGGTTAACTATAGCATATAGCTGCCATACAAACTGAACGATCGGAATCAAGTTCTTATATGGACAACTTTCACATTTGACAAGATATATTCACGAAATTTGGTATATATTATTTTCTAAGGCAACAATGTAATCTCTGAAGAATTTGTTCAGATCGGTTAACTATAGCATATAGCTGCCATACAAACTGAACGATCGGAATCAAGTTCTTGTATGGACAACTTTCACATTTGACAAGATATATTCACGAAATTTGGTATATTTATTTTCTAAGGCAACAATGTAATCTCCAAAGAAATTGTTCTGATCGGTTAACTATAACATATAGCTTCCATACAAACTGGACACATAGTTACTAATAGAAATGCACCTGTGAAGGGTATTTAGCTTCGGTGCAACCGAAGTTAACATTTTTTCTTGTTATTTTTGTTTTTTCCCTACTTTTATACACATTCCTTGCATTATTGTAATTTGTATTTCTGTTATATTCTTTCTTCAATTCTTTTTCTGTTTTCCAAATTCTTTAGTTTGCTCGTATTGTGTTTTTCTGAAATCCCGCCATTGCCATGAGCTTACATTTTGGCACTGGTTTGCACAATCAACTTGTCTACGACTGCATGTTATACCCGCAATACAGCTGCGCCTTCTCTCGCGCGCTCCACAACAGCACCAGAAGTAGTGGCAGCGCCAGCAACGCCTTTTTAATTATGCAAAATCATGCGCTCGTGCTGCCATTCCCGCCGCATTTCATTTGTTTATTTTTAGTTTTATTATATTTTCATATTTTAAAGCTTGGCGCGATATTTGACTGCCAGCAACCCACTTGCTTCCTACCCTGAATCAACACAAAGCAAAGGGTTAAAGGCACTGCATTGTTCGCGCCGGCACTTCCGACCATGCCCACGCGCCCACCGCAATCCGCACGACCTATCTCGCTGGCGGCCAACAGCAGCCAACCACCGGGCTGTCCGCGTTTGTCTGCTTTGTCTTTTTTCAAATAATGTTCCATTCGTCCAAATGTTCATTTTTATTATTCATTCATTCGTTTAGAGCGCTTTAAGGCATTTTAAATGCAAATTGCAGTGCTTTCGCCACCAGTCCAGCCGAAATAACCGTTATAGTTGCAGGATGTAGTTGAACAGCGCTGGGGCATTGTCGAGGCGCGTTTGTAAAGCGCTCAGTGCTCGAGCTCATGATGAAAATTAAATGCACTTTGTATGGAATTACATGAGCCCATGGCAGTGCTAATACTTTTAAATTATTTGAATGAATATTGTCGAAGAAAATGACCAGCGCAATTCATTAAATTTTCACCATTCACTTGCAAACTTTCGGTTTATCGATCCGTTTTTTATTTCTCCTCAGAGCGCTGATTATGCATACATTAAGCAGGGAGATGGATATGAAGTAAAGTCCACAGATTATTTCATAGAGCTTTCTGTCTATCCGTAACATGGCTATAGGCGATTTTTAGAGGGTGCATGAAGTTCAGCTATGTGCCACACTCTTGGAGATAGGCTAGGGTAGTTTTCATACCGAAGGCAAGTAGAAACAACCCACTCTACTCGACAGATCTTAGGCCTATACGCTTAACTTCCTTCCTGCTGGAAGCGTAGATACTATAGATCAGTAGAGACTGCGCTCCATACATTTGTATTTTGATATTGGTATTTAATATCTAAAGGACTCTTGAATAAAAGTAATACGCTCTTGGAACACTCCTATACATTTCTAGAGTGTTCAGCAACGTCTCTAGGGAATCTATTCTGAATAGTATCCAGTTAGTAGGTGTTGATCCTGCTATACCATGCTGGATCAGAAGCCTCTTGACCTCTGGAAGGATAAGAGTAGAATGGAATGTCGGTAGCACGACCAAGGAAGTCTCTAGAGGTATTCCAAAAGGTGGAGAGCTATCTCCGCTTTTTTAGTGGTGAATAAACTGCTAAGGAACTTGGACGGCAAATCCATTTATACGGATGGCCCGAAAATGGAGGATGGAGTTCGTGCGGGTATATGCTGTTCAGAGTTAGATATCAGGCAACCATTTAAGTTTCCAGACCACTCCATTATATTTCAAGATGAGGTCTTTGCTATTGCGAGAGATGGGTAGCCAGCCTCTAATACACACACAGAGTCAACATCTTTTTAGAGACGCAACCAGCAGTCATGGCAGTAACCTCGTATCCTATATCAACCAGAAGTTGGAAAGCAGGTCAGCCGTTGAAGTGTTGCATACTAGGTGTGAACGAGATTGCCACGAATGGTGTACGGCTAACACCCGAAAATGTTATCAACATTGGGAAAGCCATGCCTGAACTCTATCTGGTATCGCAAAGGACCAAAACTGGTCTATGAGTGGCCAAACCTAACCTATTCTGTAATTATTCGCTATTGTGACGTCACCATAACTGAGAAGTTTCATATATTTATAGCGGAAATTACAAACGTCCATTGCTCTGCCTATTTATGGCATCGATTATTTGCAAGCTTGTCGCCGAGGTCTATCCTTCCATTTAAAATAGGTGAAGTTATTCAGAAGGCTACGACGACTGAATTGCTATCTTAAAATTGCCATCTGTATATATTCAAGCAAATTAAAGAGCGTTCCTAAGATATTGCAAAATTTAGTTTCATTATAAAATTTCTGAATGAAAAATTAACTGGAAATAGAACAGACCCGTTTCAAAACAATGAGCTTAAATAAATAAATTTCGACTAAGCTCAACTTCAGAATATCTCCACAAGCTGTTCTCGTGGGGTCTACAGATTGTGGTATACATTGGCTTTTGTAGTTAGATATACTACCAAAAAACCCTGAAATAACTAGTTCCATCCATAATACTTTTAACTCTCAGAGTGCTGAAGTAAAGCCTTAAAATAATTGAATGCTGCAAATCTCTTTTTTTCAATTCAAAAGAAAATATCCAGGCATCTACTCCCTATGTCTTTGGTCTTTATTACGACGACATCAATCTGAATGTATTCCTCGAACCGAACTTCAAGCTTGGAAGGCAGCTGCTGTACCGTAACTGAGCAATACTCAAAGAGAGAAGAAGAGAAAAAAGTAAGAAAAGAGAAGAGAAAAAAGTAATGAAGCAGAAATGGTGTAACAGAATGATTTGGCAGGCATGGCAAGTTCATTTTAAGCGAACAACCGTACAAAATTCTAAACTGAGGCCCACTAGTTTATGCGAAAGTAGAATTATGAAGAACAATCCGCCAAAAATGTTAAATCAAATTATAAAGCTAAGACTAACTCAATTTTAAAACCCAACACTTCTGTCACGAAAGCATTAAAAGCACGATTTTAGCAATCACTTTTGCAATTTAGAAAGCAATTCAAACACTTTACACACTCGCATTACCCAACAACAAACACATTCGTAAATAATTTACAGTTTACCCATTGGCAGGCGGTTTCATTAAACAACATTTACATATCAAATTACAATCGATTGGCTATTGATTCTTTTCGCTAGCAATTCGCGTCAACTGACGTCCCTGGTAACAGGATATGTCAGACACCGTTTTATTCGCAGGTGTCATTTATTTACATGTAAATTCGCTTTGCAATTGTTGTAAATGTATTTGCGTTGCAAATAAATTGAAAGTCCTGCATGCAAAGTGCAATTTCAGGGTAAATATTATCATCAAATATCAAATTGAATTTGAGGATTGAAATGAATCTGAAATATTCCTTTTCAAAACTTTTGAACATAGATCCAACGTTTTGTATAGAAAAAATAGAAAGTCTTATACTCTCTAAGCATCGGCGATGTAAAAAATGTATCCTCAACGGCTCCAAAGTTATTGTGTTTGAATGAATGAAAATATCTTCTTATACTCTTGGAATATGGTGCTACAGAGTATAGTGGACAAATTTCAACCAAATTCGGTACATCAAGTCCCCCTTGTGATTCAAGTTACAATGTGAAAATAAGCGCAATCGGACTTCAAATCACACCTACTTCCCATATAACACAAAGTTCCAAACATTTTTTTACTTTCCAATGAATATGTTCGAATAAAACTGGCACAAATAGTACCTTTGAGTTACGTCGTTTCGAGTCTAAAAATTGATTAATTATTGATATCGGACACACCGAATATGTGCACTCCGGTGGGTACAACTGACCTTTTGCCGAAAATATCGGTCAATGTGTGAGATATATGTATGTATAATTGAAATTAGAAGAAAATCCTTTTCTGAGCGGTATGCAAAAATTGCGTTGAAACTGAAGATTATTTTCCTTAGCCCCCATATACCTATTAAAAGGATTTTCGAACTTGAGGCTGACTTTATACCATATACGAGGTTTGACAATTAAGTAATGAGACTGATTTTATTGCCGCGCTTGCGTTAAATCTGTGACCTTGAAATTCCCTTTCTCTTTTTTCGGCATCCCTCCCCTCTCCATTGATATATGTACCATCGCTCTAGCTTGTTTAGTTCGCCTGCTGCGTCAAGTTGAGTAGATGTGAGTTTGTAGTGCTCGTCACTAAAATGGAAAAACGAAATCAAGAGCAACACGTCGCGATAAAATTTTGCGCCAGATTGGGCGAACCAGCTTCGGAAACGTACGCTAATTGTAAGAGTGTATGGTGATAGCGCTCGTGACCAGGTGTTTCGACGAGGCGAGGAGTGGGAGACCAGTCGAGGTGCGGACTGACGCGAATGCTATTCGTTTCATCACCGGGGAAAACTGTGAGTACTATTGCCAAGTACTCGAAAGATTGCGAAAACGAGTCAACATATATCGGCCAATACGTGAGTTATAATAATTAAATTGATTGAGCGTGTTTTACACCTAACGATGCACCCTTGTACACAAAATTGGGCGATATACATAACTGATATTCAGGATTTTGAAACATCCGGCTGAATTTGTTCCATATACTACTATGGGCAAAAAATAATAAAACCCTGTTCATAATTGTAATTTTTTAAATTTATTCTTCTATGTCGTCCCTCTCAAATTAATCCCATCATAATCGTATTTTTTTAATTTCTTTGCTGGGATTTTTCGGCTGTGGCTCACCTTTGCCACAATATTCGGCCGATTGATCTTTCAAAATTGTTTTCACTGATCCTTCCGATATTCCAACGATGCCAGCAACATCTCTGACTGTTAATCGTCAATTCTAAAGCGGCAATTCCTATGGTTTATTGACGTGTTGATCATCAGTTGATGTTAATGGATGCTTGATTACCTGGACGTGGTTCTTGGTCAACGCGTTCTCGACCATCTTTGCATAATTTTACCAATCAAAGATAAGCATATATACCAAAAACTAATGATTATTTTAATATGGTTAACATTTGGCACAAATGTCACTGACAGTCATACCAACCAAGAAAAAATATTTCGTAGAATAGTATGTACATCATATTCGAGGCTGATTTTAGTAGTTAGTCATCAAACTAGACTTTCCTGGTTGATTTAAAATTTGCCATAAACATTTAAAATAAATTGATAAGTTACCGAATTGATTGTAATTCATTCACGATTTGGTCGAACGATGAAGTTGAACCTTTTCGCTACATAAACCAAATGTCGTCAAGATCACGAGCTTCAATTTCAGGGACGAAATAATCGATTATCATGGCACGATAACGGTCGCCATTGACGATTGTGTTCTCACCGGCATCATATTTGAAGAAATATGGATAAACCACACCAAACCGTTACTTTTTCTAGATGAAATGGCAGATTTTGAACCTTTTCATGTTGCTCTTCGTCTGAGATGCGGCAATTCCGCTTGTTTACATACCCTTTGAGCCCGAAATGGGCCTCATCACTGAACAAAATTTGGCTCGAAAACGTCAGATCTTCTGCAAACTTTTCAAAATCTTAGAGAGTCGGACGTTGTTGCTTAGGAAAGTCGAGAGGCTTTAGTTCTCGCATATTTTATAAGCTTTCAATTTAAGATCTCGACGTAGAATACGCCAAGTCGGTTCCTACGTCATTCCGAGTTGCTGCGAACGAAAAATTTATCTCTAATTGAATCACCCGTTATAATGTATTGTAAATACGTCAGACCTCAAAATTAACAAACAAAATATTTATGTAATATATACAAAATTTTTCTCCGAATTTTTGGTTTATTGCAGGAAAATAATAATTAAAATCTCTTCTAAATAAAAATATTATTTAATTTTAATCTCTTATAAATAGCCACAGGCATTAGTAAAGGAATTTTTATTTCCTCGTAAATACTGCCAACACCTGAAGATATTTGATCTTGGCCAGTTGCATAAGTATAGTATAAAGAGTTCGGTTACATTCAAACTTAGGACATCCTTTATTGCTTTACGTGCTATCTTTATACATATATAGTATATTTATTCAGGTAAAAATCCCGCCATGCAGGGATATTTTTTTATATCCATATATGTAGGTTCATTTCAACCCATTAATGCGAAATTAATTAAAATAAAAATTTAAATAAATGGAATATTGTAAATAATATAAATATATGGAATGCCATTTAAAAGTTCATTTTTTCTGATTCTTTTTCCTTTTGGCTTTACTGATTTTGGCTTTAATTTATATACGCTTTTAAATATAAAATGCGTTTGCTTTAAAAATTAAGTTCAACTGTAACGGAAGAAGATATCTTTGTACTTCAATCGCTGAGAAAAAGCTAAAAAAAAAATTGTTGAAAAAAACTATTCTCACAATGCTCCAAATTCAACCTGCGAATCAACGAATTTTTGGGCTGAACCAAATCTGATTAATAATCTATAGTTATAAAATCTCTGGTTATACTTCTGGTATCGTTTGAATTTCGTACAGTTCAAACTATAAATCATTGTAAAAATTGTAGTTTAGAGATGATCTGAAAGCATGTAAAATCATAGGCTCTAAAGCCTCAAAACGGTGATATCGTAGTGAATTCATTGTTCAATTGCTCTATTTTCTAAACAAGATAATCAATTGCGTCTAATTTCTCTTCTTGATTTACAATCAGAACAAAAGATTTATATGTAGTCGAAGGATAGTTGCTTGTTGCTCTCTTTCATAAAGGACGTTATGATTTACAATAATAATATACTATATACCAATTCGTTGCTCTAAGAGTTAGTAGCTCCTTCTCCCAATACTAATAGAAAACTAAATCTATATCTGAACCTGAATCGGGTATTTTAAGTTTGCCACTATGTTTGTAATACCAAAAAGAAAACGACAGATACCCTAAAAGTTCGGAATGACGAGCTAAGTCGATTTAGCCACGTCCGTCTGTCCATCCGGTTGTCTGTATATACGCGAAATCCCTGAGTCCCTGATTTTTATGATATTGCTCTGAAATTTTGCAGAAAGGAGCTGCTCATTTGTCGGAACGACCGATATTTGACTACTATAGCATATATGTAGCTGCCATAGAAAATAACGTTCGATTCAAGTGCTTGAACGGATAACTTTTTTATTTGAGGAGATATTTTCACTAAATTTCACACATATCATTATCTAAAGCAGTAATGCAATTTCCAAAGAAATTGTTCAGATCGAGTCACTATAGCATAGCAAAGTTCAAGTAAGACTTCCTTTGTATTTGTAAAGGGTTAAAAGTTCGGCCAAAGTAAAAGTTTTTTCTTTTTTTATGAATGCATTGATCTCTCCAACGTAGACTCTTTTCCTAACTAGTAATTAAAAGACCATAGGATTTTCATTTAAAATATTTGGAACACAGTTCCAAAAAGAACATGTGAACTAGAGGGACTTATGTGGCATTCGTGCATTGAACACGTGGCACACATCACATCTGGGGAGTTTTGTTTATCTCAAAAACCGATTGATTTTTTTCAAGTCTTTCTAGCTTAGTATAGTATGTATAGTAAATAGGTATATTAATTATGAACTTAGTGAAGATGCTGCTACATAGAAATATGTGTGTTAGAAGGTTGCTGACGTACCTTCGGATCCTTTCCATGCAGGAAGATAAACTGCAACAATCGCTTTTCTTTCCACTAAATTATACGGGTTTTCCGATTTTTGATGATGATGTTAAAATATTAAATTAATATTTCAAAATTTTTTTAAGTAACAGGCTTCTAAAGTGTAGGCCGCTCAGATCACTCAACTCTATCAGTTTGTTTCAGATATTACTCGGAAACAAATTATTACCACTTTTAAATTTTTTCTGTATGTGAACTAGATACAATGACTTCATCTGACCTAAAAATCAAATTTTGGCAGTCCAAAAACTACCAAAATTTTGGGTAAAATTTAAGTTTTTTTTAAATGTCGCCATTTTGAATTTTTTTTTTTCGACCGTAGGTCACTGTACGGATTGTTTATAGTGCCATCAGAGAATGAGTTTAACTTGAAAAATATGTATTCTTTTTCATCAAAACTTAAAAAAATTTAAAAATCCGTTTTTTTTAATATATCACACTTAAAGTTTCCCTAATGTCTTTTGTTCGATTAGTTCCGGCCGAACCAGTTTGGATGCCGGGTCAGAAAAATGCCTATATCTCCGAAAATAATTTGAATTTTGAAAAATCCTCTTGTATATATATTCTTGAATAGTTAAACTTTGAAAGTATAAAAAAAATTTCGATTTTTTTTAATTTCTAGACCAGAATACCCTCTTAAAAAATTAAAGCTGGGAAGAAATTATCTATTATTTTCAAATAAGCAAGAATATTCTCCAAACTTTGGTCCCTTTACTCTGACTTCATAACTTCCATGAAAGACTTTCAGTGAGGATAAAACAAGAAAGTCGCCAGAGAGATCTCAGATCTAGTCGTAAAACTAAGGACCTTAAAGGTTGTAGTAGTAGCATTCTGTTGGAAATTTGGGATCCAGTTCATTTTCAAACGCTTTAGTGATCTAAGCCGTGGATACTCTACATTGCGACCCGTTTCTAGATTGCTTAGTTCTGCTAGCTCATCTAAATATATATTTTATGAATGCTTAATATCGCTAGTGACTACTTTGACTGCCATTTTCTGTGCATACCACTTTTTCCTACCTGAGCTTTAAATCAGTTAATTGTCCAGGATAATTATATTATTGCGCTTAATGTAGCTCAGCTGAGCCACACACTTCTCATAAACCATAATCTTTTCGCCTCAGTTACAAAGGCGTAAATCCTACATAATCTCAGGGGAACTTGCCGCAAAAATGCACTTCCATTCGGCTTCTGCTACTTTGAACACACCCACATAACTGTACGGTAATCGCAGTTTATGCTTTCCTTGCTAGTTTTACAACTCTTTAAACAATTTCCCTTTTACTCAAGGCCACAGAGGCAGTTAAGCGTAAGATAACAAAAGCAAAAGCAATGTGGAATAACAACAACAAGCACAGTTGTGTATGCATGGGTATGTAAATATCATGTGCCACGCCCACACAACAGCTGAACAAACACACACATACATCCACAAGTGCCTAGTAGCTTACGAGCAATCAACGCCGAGTTATGCAAAGCAAAGCAAATAGTCCGTTATGAGCAAATTGCGGCGCAACAAAACAATTGAAGAAAGTTAGCAACAAAGAAAACGGTAAATGTGATATAAAATAAAAGTGAAAAATTTAAATTTGAGCCAGAAGTGTGGAAGTGAAATTATGCGCGTGAATGAGAAATGCAATTTTGCATGTGAAAGACAACAAAAACAATTGAAGTAAATATGCAGGCGCAAGTCTTAACTGCTTTCAGGTTTCTAAGCACTCACAGTGCAGTGCAGTGTTGGGTAAACAAAAGTATATTTATCCATGTAAAATGGAAGCGCATTCTGGTTAGACGCTACAAATTCCTTTAGATAGCTCAAAATTTATAAATATACATGTTAGTTTGCTAATTTTGGTAGTTTAAGAATTTTAAACCCTAAATGCAACACTGCAACGTCAGTTATCAGCAATAAATTGGCAATATCACCTGCTTGCTGCTTTATTTTTGCACAGCACTGTAATTTGTTAGAGAGCCCGTTTGTTCAAGCATATAAAAGAGTATGACGCCCCCGTGCATGTTTGCATGCTTGAGATCACTCTGGGCCAAGCCCTTGCATTTGCTTTACCTTTATGTGGGCTTAACATTGACGGGTGGCAATAATGCCAGCGCACATTAAAGCATATTTAATCAGTAATGTGCAATATTTTCATATTATGTACTTTGCTTACAAATACAACATATGTATGTATATGAGTGGTTGACACACTTGATGAGTTCTTTTAGTGGACCTGTACAGTTAGTCTCTCGAATAGTTACTTTGGAACTAGTTAGCAAACCATTTTGCTAAATTCAAACCCCAACTACTTAAAGTAAAAATTGCATCATTAAGGACCATAATAAAACAACACTTCTTAGATAGTCCAATATGGACATAAAAGGTCTGTCGCAAAAGAAACAGAACTTTTTAAATATAACTCTTTCTGGTGGCGCCATCTATCGGTGGGTATATGAAATAAAAAGTTTAATCTCTTGTTGACATTTTTAAGACAATTGGATAACTACAATCGATGTTATCGATCAAAAAGTGACAGCAGCTTTTGGTCATCGGTCGTAAAATGCATTTTGAACAAAGAGCAAATATTAAATTTTGTTTTAAACTTGGGACAACGTTTAATGAAGCATTTCAAATGATGAAAAAAGTTTATGGTGATCAGTGCCTATCCCGTAGTAATGTGCATGAGTGGTTTAAGCGATTCCAAGAAGGTCGTTAGGACATCTGTGACGATCAGTCACCGAAAAAAAGTCGTCTTCAGAAGTCAAAAATAAAGACAATGCTGATTTGTTTTTACAATTCCGAGGATATTGTACACCGAGAGCTCGTCCCACCTGGCCAAACGATTAATGCTGTGTTTTAACTTAGTGATATGAAGCGTCTTTTGTCACGCATTCGTCGTGCTCGACCACAATACCGTGAGGCAGGGTCCTGGCGCCTGTTGCACGATAATGCGCCGTGTCATCGGTCGACGCTTGTCACTGATTTTTTCTCAAAAAACTCCACATTAATCTTAATTACTCACCCTACTCACCTGATGTGGCACCCTGTGATTTTTACCTATTTGAAAAACTTCATTGCCCGTGAAAGGAAACTGGTTTCGGGACATTTCAGCTATCCAAAAGGCGACGACCGATATTCTCAAGATCATTCCGAGAAATGACCTTAAACACTCATTTGAAATGCTAATTGACCGGGCTAAACGCTGTATCGAAGCACAAGGAAACTACTTTGAATAAAAAAATATAACTTAGAAAAATATTAATTTTTTTTTGTTTTTTTAAATAGTCCTGTTTCTTTTGCGACAGACCTTGTATATTCATTCATCAAGGTATATTGAGATGAACGATTCGAATATTGATGCTGAAGACCACAAACCATTATCGATTGGGTTCTGGAAGTTCCAGGTAATAGTCACTGAAAATTTGCACAATTTCAGAAAGCTATCGTCGTAAATTTTAATGATCAAGTGAATGAACTGGACCCCTCTTTTAGTGCCAGAAAATTCCCATGTCAATGCCTTTATGCCTTGAACTCTTAGATTTTTCTGATGCTTATGTGTTTTCTCCATCAAATTGTCCCTTAAATAGAATATTTTAAATAACAGTGCACGAATTATCAGTTAGGTAGTGTATGGTGAGTCTCCCGAAACTACGAATAGTCCAAACCTATAGTAATGTGAATTAATATTTGACAATGCCAACCATTGGTGGTTGTAAGATAAACAACGTGACTTAGATGAAAGTTCATTGTGGGTGGTTTCTTACGTGGCAGCTCCAAACCCAACGCCCAACAAAAGCCCCAATTTATTGCTGGAGAGCGACGTTTCGCCTTCTCACTTTAGCTTGCCTTTAAGGGGCTATACCAGTGTGACGCATGAAAAAGTACACGATTTTCGTGAATTTTTTAAGAAAAAGTATGAGATTGAATATTTCAAACTTCATTGAACGTAATAAGGTATATTTTCAGCTATATTTTAAGATTTTTTGTTTTACAAAAATTTAAAAAATAACGGATTTATGGGCTGCTGTTGTTGTAGTTGTTGTTGTTGTTGTGGCACAACTCTGCCGAGTTGACAGTCCTTGGCCGGAAAAAAATCCGAGTCCGAACCGACTGTGATGGGAACGGAGTTATGGGCTGCCTTCGGAGGTGCTAAAAAAAAAAAACAAAAAACAAAAAAAAAATTTGCTTAAAAAAGTGCCCCAACTGCTGACATGATTCCGGCCGAATGGGTGGCTAAAACAAAAAAAATTGAAATGTTTATTAAACTCAAAGATATTTCCTATACAATGTCTTATAATCTTAGAAAAATATCAAAAATTAACAAAATGGCGTATTTTGAAAAAAAAAAAATCGTTTTTTTTTACGAAAAAAATTGTCGTTTTTTTAATGCCAAATTGACAATTTTCAACCCATAAAAAACATCGTAGGTCATTGCATAGTAAATGTATAGTATTCAACAATACTCAGTTTTAATTTGAAGTCGATCGGTTAGTTTCTCGTTGAGTTATGATGTCAGCAATTTTGAAAAATGTCGTTTCGAGAAAAACGCGTTTAAAGTTTCACTTACATACGTATGTGTGTACCTGCGAGCGGTCGCTCTTTAGAACGCTGCCATTTCACAGGATATTTTTGGAAATATAGACTATCGAAAAAGCAGATAACAAAAATTTTTTTTTGAAAGTGTCACACTGGTTTAGCCCCTTAAACTGATGTTTTTTGACTCCCCAGAGGATACTTGGTCTAAGACCGGAAGTCGTGAGTGATATACGCCTCATTGACACTATAGCCGTGTAACCGGTTTTACGCCAATAAAGAAAAAGACTTGGATTAAAATAATAATATTATTTGCATCTCGCAGCAAATAAGTTTAATATTTAATCTAGAGAGAAGACAAAATTTATTCCCGCGTTTACAGGAAGTTAGCTTCCAGTATTAGCTGGTACCGCATAAGTTCCTCCCCCTCCACTTTACGAATTTATTACAGTATTCCAATGAGTTTTTGAAGTTCAGGGTATTGATCGAAGGACTATTCGTATAAATCTCAAAACTTTTAAGAAGCTATATCCATATATACATATTTCTAAAATGACATTATTGTTAATTATCTTGAGCAGTGTTGGCTCGCTTTGATCTTCAGCCTTCTCACTTTTTCTTTCTATGAACATTAGTCGCCAGATAACGAGGTTTTCAAAAGTATTCACATTACACCTCCTCGAAGCAAGTTTTCATTGAGTATTCATTTCCAATTATTTAGCATGAACCTATGATTGTTGAGTCACAAACTATGTCTTCGGGGCCTTTTCCGAAGGTTAAACTTTTTATTTGAAGAATACGACGTTGCACTTTTGTCATCGGAGCGCATAGCTTTAAGCCTCAGACCCGGATCACCTCGGCCATCGAAAACAAACTGCTTGAGTTTTTCCGCCAATTGTGTAAGGGAGGCTGCGGAGACCAGCTAAACTGTCGTTGTACTACCAGAAACTTTTTACAGAACCTTGTTTCCCTTAACGAAATGAGTTTGCAAGCTACTTATGATAACTCCTCCACCAGTTGCAGTAAAACTAGCCGGCGAGTTTCTCCTTGCCAGTTGTTTGTTAGTATTAGCGCGTTTTCTTCACCAGTTCACTCGCTGTTGTCAGTACCGGTTGAATTTTCAATAACTACTGCATATTTATAGGCGCATTACAATCAACTTGATACAAATTTAGCAGTCAACAAATACTTCCTCATCAGTTGAGCAATTGTGCTCAGCGAATGCGCAAAAACGCTGTGACATATGTATGCAAAAAAAATTTTCATACATATGTGTATTTACAGTTAAACGCATTCATTGCATAATTTCCACTCTTGCGCTTTTTGTAGTTACGCTAGTATTCGGTAGCAGGAAAAGCGCAAATTTTCTTTTCAATTATCTTCTGCTGCAGTGCGAACTGTGAAGAATTTTGAAGTACTCGTACTTCTGAGCTTTTAATCAGATTTGGTGTCTACAAAGTTTTAATTAACTACTCACAAATGAATACTTGGTTTACTTAACTTTTCGAAGTCAGTTGCGAGAATTTATTGAAATATAGAGAAAGCTTCAAGTATTAGTGTGAATTACATATGCAAATACATATTTATCTGTATAACCTAACGAGAACACCAAAGTATCTGTGATGAAGCCGTCGAAGTTTTCATCCAATTTCATGTGTTTTCAAGTCGAAAGAATTATATTGGAATAATGATTCGAGACCAGAAGCGCTCGTACTAATCTGTTTCCGTAAACAAGAATACGTTCTATTGTGATGATTAAATAATCATTTAAAGCGAGAAGAGCTCTGTGTTTAGTTAGCTCCAAAACTTTTCTTTTTATTCCTGGGATGCAATATAGTTAATTCTTTTTGTGCTGACACATGACCCAACTTTGCTTATGGCATTGATGTTTTAAGCTTCCCCGTTAACAACTCGAGCTTCATAAATATAATTCCCTCTCGCTTCTATTGGTATTTTAAGTTATCTGCGAAAATTATTATGATATGATATCACACGATCTTGGTGGCCAATTTACCGGTCCAAGACGTGATATTATCTGTTCACCGTAGTGTTCTCTCAATAAATCCATTAATTGAAAAGTGATGTGTGAAAAGTGATGCTGTCTTGTTAAACCAAATGTCGTCAAGATCACGAGCTTCAATTTCAAGGACGAAATAATCGATTATCATGGCACGATAACGGTCGCCATTGACGGTTGCGTTTTCATTTTTAAAGAAATGTGGACCGATGATTCCACCGGCCGATAAACCACACCAAACCGTTACTTTTTCTAGATTAAATGGCAGATTTTGAACCTTTTCATGTTGGTCTTCGTCTGAGATGCGGCAATTCCGCTTGTTTACATATCCTTTGAGCCCGAAATGGGAATCAACGCTGAACAAAATATGGCTCGAAAACGGCAGATCTTCTGCAAACTTTTCAAAATCCCAGAGAAGCGGACGTTGTTGCTTAGGGAAGGCGAGAGGCTTTAGTTCTCGCATATTTTATAAGCTTTCAATTTAAGATCTCGACGTAGAATACGCCAAGTCGTTTCCTAAGTTAGTCCGAGTTGCTGCGAACGAAAAATGTATCTCTAATTGAATCACCCGTTATAATGTATTGTAAATATTTTAGATTTCAAAATTAATAAACAAAATATTTACGTAATATATGTATACAAAATTTTTCTCCGAATTTTTGGTTTATTGCAGGAAAATAAAAATTAAAATCTCTTCTGAATAAAAAATTATTTAATTTTAATCTCTTATAAATAGCCACAGGCATTAGTAAAGGAATTTTTATTTCCTCGTAAAATTTTTAAGAGTATTTAGGTCATATATTTAAATACATATCACATACATATGTGTATATAGTAGTATATACATACATATATAAAATATCTGAAATCTCGTGTCGCATTATCTTTACAAAAGCCACAATTCTAGTGTGTGTTGTAAATAAAAACAATTCTCAAATATTTTTGTTCGCTTGCACTCGTTCGCGCCATTTCGCATTTGAGTTTCAAATGATCGCAAAATAAAGTGCAATGATTTTTGCCGGAATCGCATTCATTTCTCTATAATCGCTGCCAGACAGTGGGCGCATCGCCACATAGATGATTTTCAATTTCCTGGCCACTATGTGGAAAACATGAAGCCAATTATGTGGAAAATTTTATAGCGCCGCTTTGTTGGCAAATCACCGCATTTCTCTTCGGAAATGTGTGCGTGGTTGGCAATAATTGCTTTTAGTTTTTTAATTGAAACGGAAACGAGATGTAAGGCCAGTTTGAGAGCAAAATTATGTGCTCATTTAATTGGAAAAATTTGGAAAATAACTGGTCGGTTAGGATAGAAAGTCAAGAAAAAATGAACATAACGTGAGTTTGAAAATATAATCACGAGAGAGAGAAAGAGAATAGAAAAATACATCAAAGATCTGCAAAGGTTAAAGAACAGAAAAATACTAAAATAAGTTTTATAATACCAACAGGAAGGAGAGAAAGACACCGCGTCCTCCGCTCAAAGTTTAACCAATCAACACCGGCGCTCTGAAAGCATTATTGCAACTTTATATCTTCTTAAAATAAATAATGACTTAAAGGATTCTCACTTTGACAAAGGACTATTTCTTAATGAATTTCCTGAAAGATTTTACTGAAAGTTTGGGTTCTAGGGAACAACAAGCAGTTGCCTTTTCCTCATCCAGAGCACAGCTCTTTTCACCCAGAGAATTTTGTTAAATTTCTTAAGCCAAAATATATTTTTTTAATGTAAAGATAATTAAGATCATAGCAAAGAATATTGGCTCGTTATATCTGGAGGTATAATATTCCAGTAAAAATCTATTCGAATCCTTCATCTCCAGTATTTCCGTAATACTGAAAGATAAACAAAAGAAGCACTCCGTACAATTATTTCTTAAAATTTACTATTTAATTAAATTTGACTGAAAAAATCCAAGTGTTGTCATGAGATTTTATGAAAATATTTAAGACTAATACAGAAATAACATAAAAATCGAAATCTCTCACTTCTCACTTCTATTGGTTCAATCCTGGGTTCTTTAGGCTTTCAGCATTTTCTATTCTGAAATGGAATTATAGATGAATATAGCGCTAAAAGCTAAAGCTCTAGAGAAGCCGGATATGGAATCACAGTCCTTCAGGGATTTTTAGGATTCTGCTTTTATTGCCTTAAGCTGTATAAATACTGAAAGCCAAAAGCCCAAATTTCGCGGTAATGAAGTACAGCCTGGCTGGTTGCAGGCTTTAATCTCTTTTTTCAATTTATAATTCACCATAACACTACTTGACTTAAAAATTAATTGGTATGTCTGAAAATATTCGTTTAGCGGTGGTTTTGAAAATTCTAGGTTGGATAATTTTATTATCCGAATAACAGAAGTATATGTCTGAGTCTGCTATATTCTAGCAAAGTACAAAAATACCACCGAAAATGTGTGTTGCTCTAAAATCTTCAAGAAAAAATACTGAATTAAAATGTTAGTACTAAAAGCCTTTAAAAGCTATATACATATAGTACTTACGAATTGTAGCATATATACATATACTCCTCAAATCTGGCATACATGCAGCGCAAAAATTCATATTTCGAATAGCAACAACAACACTTGCACCCTAACGCTTGTACAATGCACTTCAATGCAGGCAAGGAACTGCACTTGATAAAGGTAAGTTTCTGTGGTAACCTTGTTTGCCAGCGCAGAAGGTCGCATACCTGCACGAACATTCAGCATTTCTTTGACCTTTTGTTGTTCTTTCAATTCTCATACACTTTACATTTATATTTAAAGAAATAATTTACCTTTGGCGTGGTGTGGTTATCGCTTCTCGGCCTTATGGCTAAGATCAAAGTGTAGTATCTGTTCTTATCAGCTTAACATCTGATAGATCCTCCATCGGAGGACAACAAATGTTAAACTGATTTTTGGAAATCGACGGAGTGTTTTAGGGGCTTGCTCCACCTCCATCACGGGTTGGTCCGGTATTGCAGTACCCCCGGGAATTCGGCCCAATTTAGTGAATTAATAATAAAGATGTTGCACAATTTTAAGGACAGTGTTGATACTATCTAATATGCAGTAAAGAAGTCTTCAAAGGATGTGTAATTAGATCAAAGCGCGGTAGAAGATGTTAGAGATTTGTGTTTTATAGTAGAACCAGTCTTACTTCCTTTTCCTTCCTCATCGAGCAAATGTGTCAACAGTTGAGCACGTAGGAAAAACGCAGAAAACAACCATCTTTGTTTGTTTTCATTTGAGCTATGTTGATATTGCCCAATACGCATATGTACAGGTATATAGTTTTAAGCACATCTATGTTTTCAATTACAATTTTTTACAATATAAAATATCAAAACTGAAAACGAACTATTAAAAATAGTTTATATATTTATAAATAATAGCATTCGACTCTGTATTTGAGTTATTTAAAGAAAATTTCAAACATATTGAATTATAAAAGTTGATAATTACTGCAGTATATCGATGTTGGCAACTCTGCGTTGTGAGAGAGCAATCAGCTGCCACGTTATCTGCAGCAAAATCCAAATGTCGTGGATTCTCACGTCATCCCACGTCAAAGAGAGATGGGAGTAGCGTTTTTCACTGTGCAGTTACATTGCGCGCCCATAAGATAGATCGTGCCAGCTGATACGGGCCACGATTCTACGTTCTCCACTGTTTCTGCTATTACTTTTTTATTAGTTCCTAACAATTTTCATTATAGCTTGTGTTTTATATAGCTAATGTTAATCAAAGAGGGTAAAGGTGTCAAGGGAATTGTTATCGGCTAGCAATCAGAATCTAACAAAAAACTCCTGGATTCCTTACGTCATTAAGGAAATGTTTGGTTCGACTCAGTAAACGCGATATTATTATATAAAATGATCGCACTTTGGTAGTCCTATAATAGGTTCTTAAGCCTCATATCTTTTAAAGTAAGTGTTGGTAAGAGCTTATCCTAAAAAGATATCAAGATTTATCGTTTCCTTAAAACTCATTACATTTTTTCGCTAATTAATCCCTTTACAAGACAAATACTTATTCATATGTAGATCTATATGTTCTATATATGTACATACATATATCTTGTTCGTGTACACTTTTGTTATGAAGTCGAGAAGAAGTAAAATTCGTTAGTCCCCACCACCGTGACTAAACTACAACTCTTGCTAGCTTACGAAACTTTTCACCGAAGTAGCGCTCTGTAAAAGCTGATGAATAAAAGAAAGTATGCCAAGAAAACGGTAAAACTTTTCACACACACTCACCTTGGCTTGCGGTAAAAATATTGAACATTTCATAGAACGTGCTTTTAAAACCAGAAGACATCAACATTCCCTGGCGCCCACGAGCTGTAGGAGTATGTGCCGAATGTGTAGCGGTATCATGTAAATGTAAAGGTTGTGTGTATGTGTATATGTGACTTGAAAATATATTTTTAGTGTAGTTAAACTTTTCGCCGCATTCATGAGTACTAATTGGGCTCTTCATAGTTACAAGCATTTCAATTCAATTTTCTTTTCTTTAGTTGAGTTGAAAAAAAAATGTTAACCGAAGTGGTACAATTACGATTCAAAAACTCTGATAAGGGTGGGTACCTTGGAAGTGAGTAGGACTTCACATTAAAAAATTCGAAGATTGTACTCGGACTTAGAGAAGTCATTAGCTCTTTTCTCGGATTTAGAAAATGGCTTTACTTTTTCTTCAAGAAAATATGAAGCAGTCAAGAAGTCAATGTCGTCAAGTCACGGAAAAGACAGTCACAAAACTTAGAAAAAACTCTACAATTTCGGCCATAATCTTGAAGTTGATCCAAGTAATAGTTTCGGAGATGCAGCCTTGAGAACTTGTGCTCTCGAGGCTAGCCACGCTAAGCGTATCGTCTTTGAACGAGTTTTTCTCGAAACTTTGTGGCCGGAAATGGTGTCACAATGGCCGAGTTTAAAGATTTGTTTTCCAAAAATTTTCAGTATTTCGGTGTTTATAGTGTATGTTAGTATCAATACAAAATTCTAATAAAATATTTCATTTAAGAAAAAATTTTTGAAAAAATCTGTTTTTTCCCGAGGAATCCCATGTAACCCCTTAAGATTCCCTGAAGCATTTTAATAATATATGTACATATACCTACCCGTACCGACATAAATGGCTGTACCATGTCTATAACTGTTCATTCAAAAATTAAATTTAATCAAATCAATCCTCAATTAAATATCTAAAACTGGAATTTATGAATTTAAGATTTTTATGAAGATGAAACTCTCAGTTTCTCTTTCTTCATCAAAACTTTAATGTATATTCGGCGGAAACGTAACATATTTTGCTTTAGTCGTCTTCGATTTGCCACTCCTTCGCTCGCTAAGTTTGAGGCTTTGTTGAGATTAATAAATATCTGTTGTGTATTTATTCATATTTAAACATACGTGTATGCGTATATAATATATTATAAAGCACGTGCGAAAATAGTTGTTGATTTGCCTTCAAGGCCACTAAACACGCGTGGAGTCTGACAACAGTGACAGCCAATGAAATATTTATACATAAATGTTTACGCTTAAACATATTCAGAGAATATGGTGAGTATTTCAATACGATATTTTGCATCAATAATGGTAGCCTCTATTGAATAAATATTTCATATTAAGTTCTAAAAAACATTTAAACAAAGCAAGGCAGACACTAAACCATTAGCTAATGGCTCAAATATGTCACGAAAAAACCTTCCGTGAAAAATGATTTGGACTTGAGTAGTCATTGAATGTGAATTTTTTTCTATTCGCTTACCAAACTCAGCCAGCATCTTTAAAACAGAAGTACTAGGTATTGAGAAGGCCTGCGAAGTTGTATTGAATAACTGCGGTAGGACACGACACAGAAAGCAACCATATACATGGACAGCTTTGCTTACCTTGTCGACATCACAGATTAATTCAAATGTGGTTAACAACTGCAGAAAGGCTTTAAGCTCACTGGCAAGTCAACTTCAGTTGTCCATAATTTGGGATGTCGGTGACAGGAACATTTTCAGTAACGAAAAAGCGGATGAGTTGGTATATCTAGTAGCCTCTTTAGACGAGTAAAAACGGAGCTTTATAAGCGTTTTGAATAAATCGCACAGAACAGATGGAACACAACAACAAGTTACAAGACAATAAAACAAATATGGTCGAAATATGACAGCTATAGAACAAAGGACCTGCTATCTAGGTTCAGAAATACTATATACAGACTTACAGCTACTATCACGGTGCCCTGGCTTTTTGGAGAGCATGTGGTAAAAAGCTGCCTGCCTTATAATAGTAGTTGGCGCTGCTGCAAGCAAGGAGGGATTACGAAAACGGTTTTCGACTTCCTATGCGACTGCTCAGCTTATTTACAAGTCCGACACAAAATTTTTGGAACCCCTCAGGTACCAAACCTTGAATAGTTGTTCACAAAAAGCATAACGGGCATAAGAAGTTTAAATGAGTGCACCAAATGGTTTGAGCACAACAAGAAACGGAATAGCAAGGCGATAAGGTCTTAACAAGGAAAATATTTATTTACATTGGTTCAGCTAGATTAGAACATGCTTTTTTTTTGCTGTGTTGACATTGTTTGTAGTATCAGCTATACGGATCAACTTCATATTTACCGTTATCCAAAATAACTTTATTGAAGAGAACATTTATGATATTCGAATTTAATCATATTTGCAATGTACTTCAGGGAATACAAGTAGAAGTTTTGGCACTTAGAACTAAGGTTTAAATAAAACCTTAGTTTACTGTTATATACTTTAAATTTTTGTGCCAAAAAAACCTAAAGTTAAAATATTTCATCAGAAAATTCACCGAAATATATTCAATGAGCTTACTTATGCACACTCGCGAGCAAACACTTCTGCTCACGAGCACTCACGACCGCTTTCATCGACTCATGCAATATATTAAGCTTATATTTGGCGAAAAATAACCAAAATTAAGGCAAAAGATGCAATGCCTGACCCACAATCTCACACATACACAAACACAAATGGGTTTGGAAGCAAGCGTGGGCCATAAGCGTGCGTGATGGCATGCGCGCATTTATTAATGTGTGAGTGTGAGTGACGATGCAACGACATGTGGAGCGATCACGCCTGTCAGCTTTTCGCATCAATAGCCACAGAACATAACAAAAAACAAAAGTCTCGCCCACTCACACACATCCATCACAAATCGAAAGAGAATTTATGCTGCACACAGATAAGGGCATACATGTACAGAATAACGGTATTTTTGAAAGTCAAGCCAACCAGTTGCTTGCCAGTCGTGCGCCAATTCCCTTTGTTCCACCGTTTGCAGGTAACGGGATTTGCATTCGACGCACACATTCAAGGTTTTCGCGTACGAGGGTGTGATCAAAAGTAGTGAACGCCTTTAGATATTTTGAAGAAAATGCTGAAAATACTTTTCAAAAATATATCCTGAATTATTGTGGATATTATAACTTAACTAAAAAATTACTTCAGTTTAATTAAAAAGTTCTAGCATAAAAATCTCATATTGATCACATAAAATGTCATGTTAAATAGGAGAAAAATGAAATTAGTAACTGTAGTTTGAATTTTCGACCACTTACTCATCTTATTTCTATTCGATATTATAGTAAGTGAGGCTTTGGGGGAAAGTTATGAATATGGAGAATACTGAAAATTATCGACAACCCAGTTTAAATTTTTTATCGAAATAATAGATTTTTATGTCGTCGATTTTAATCGATTTATTCCACATAGTATAGTTTCATCGAAATAGTTTCATTTTCTATAAATAATTATTTCATTTTAAAATTATCGATATACAAGTTATCGAAAAATAGTTTATATTTATTTCTTTAAGATTTCGATATCTTTGAATAGACACGCTCAAAATTAATATTTTTATCGTTTCGTGTTGATTTTAATATTTATCGATAAGTAACTTCTTTGTTCATCTCTAAGAGAGCGTGAGTAGTACCAACAATATATGTATTATTTCTTCCAAGTCAATTTAATTTCACATATACCCTGTTACGGTTCTTGTTTCATTCTCAACTGCGCTTTTGAACTATTATCTACCTTCACATTAAGCATGTTCACGATATCATTTAGCGCAAAGGAAGCGCTACAAAAACACACACAGAAACACTTCACTATTGAGCATTTGAAATTTGCAAGGAATTTTTACCTTTTTTGGCGCACCCGGGGTATTTTGCTTAGCTTTGTCACTTTTCAATTCGCAACCGACTTTCCATCAACACTTACTTATGCATGCAAGATTCAACGCTACTCACACACACATGCAAAGTGTCTTCTGAATGAGCATTGTTTTTGAAGTGCAACGCTTCAAGTAGTTGACGACGATAAGTGTGACGATTCTTAGAACCCCTAGCCGTAAACACACGCACACTAATACATTCATATTAATCCACGCTCATTGCCACACACTCAAATTTCCATACGCACGCACACACCCACGCATGTGCCGGAGCTTACACTGGAAATTTATGCTTTCATCTATGCTTGCATTACGCTCTCGAGTGTGTTTCACGTTTGGTAATTGAACTGAAGTGCGTGGCAGAGAAATTCCTTAGCTGAGATACAAAGACGGAGTGGGCACTGTTGCGCTGAATGCGCAAAAAGTGCGACTTTGTAATTCGATGGAGAAATGCATGTGTGTGTGTTACATAGTGTGTTGATTGTTGTTTTTGTTTACAGCAGTTATGTTTTTCGAATGCGCTTTCTCTTTACTCACTTCGTCCTGTTTGGCTTTCCCTTTTCAAATTCTAATAAATTCACTCGCTGTGTTGACATGGCGTATACGCAACATTTTTTGGCTATATCTGCCGTTATGAAACTTTGCTTCGTTTTTGCAAAGTTGTTTTTCATATTAAAAATGTTGACAAAGTTTCAGCTTAAATTCCTAAATATAAATTTTTTGGTTATTTTTTTATATTTGAAGCTTTTACTATAAAGTTGTTCAAAGCTCTGTAATGGAAGGTACTAAGTTCAACAGAAGTTGCAATAAGCAAAATGCTTTTGCAAGTTTCATATTTTGCCATATTAATCCTGTATGCTTTCAACTAACTTTATAAAAAACTAATAATGCCAAAACTTCACTGCATTCATCTTTAAATTTGTGATTTATCATTCATTCAAGGTCGTGTTAGCTTCAGAAGGGTATGGCTCGATTTTAATTGCAAACTTATTCGTGTTTTGCTACTATCATTTTCTATCAAAAAGTAGCTAATCGCCAATATAAGCAAGAGGAAAACTATTATAGCGAAAGAGATTTCATAGTTTTTCAAGTGAAAGCTCTAAATGAGTGAAAGCTCTAAGCTCAAGAGAAGTGTCACTTGTAATCACACACACATCCGTGGCTACCATTTTCATTTTCTATAGTCGATATTGCAAAGAAAATTAAGCTCGTGGAGGCAGAAAGCTCAACATTTTTCGAGTGAAAGCTCTGAGCTCCAGAGAAATGTAGCTACTTGTCAATAACTTTTAAGCTTCAAACACACCTCAGACGACAATATCACCACTGATATATAAAGCGTATTTTCAGAGTATTTCGTCTCGGCTTCAGGTATACTGGAATAAATCTCCTCAGGCTGAATTTTGTAAAAGCTTCAAATTGTTTTTCTTTAGAAGGTTTTTACTGAAAGAAAAATATTACTACTAAAATATTACACTTGTTCGTTGAGCATTCTCGGGGGTTTGATGCATTCATAGATTAAAAGCTTTCACTCTTTCTGAAGCTTTCGCCCTCAAATGAAAGCTCATCGAAAGCTAAATATTAGAATGGACCAACGAGTGAATTTACAAACAAAATAAAAAACACCAACACTTACACACTTTTCACTACAAAAGCTCTGCACATAAAAACTTTCTGCTAATCCCTTGACAAACACCATAAACCTGCTGCTGAATCACTTTTGCGCGTGACATTGAAAAGAGGCGTAAATTTCTAAACTCAGCACCACAGACAATTAATGTGTGTGTGTATGCGCTCATAAGTGCCACGCTGCAGGTCAACAACAGATTTACGAGATAATTTAACACACACACTGTTGTAGGCACACATAGAGACAAACAATGCTAGTGTTAGTGGCGACGGCGGAAGCAGCATGACAAACCAGCCTCCAGCCCGATAAAATGCACGCCAGTCACGCCAACAACTACAAGCAAGCGTAGAAAATGACTTGCACAAAAACAAAACAGGCAAACAATCATCAAATCAGGCAGCGAAGCAAATGGGTCACCGTGGCCTTAGAGACGCTCGCTCGCTACAAACTGTGCCTCGGCGTGTGGCTGTGCCGCTTGGGCGAATGTCAAGTTCAAATGTGTGGCAGATCCTAAATGAGTGCAAAATGCAAACACAATGGAGGTAGAAAAGAGAGAGCAGCGCGACACGCCTACTCGGTCGGTTTTTCATAATTTGCAAACGAGTTTCATAGGAGGAGTCTTACCAAAGTTCGCTTGCTGGAAATAGATTTGGTTCATTGAAGAAATTGTTGTCGAGATGACGAAAACCTTATAGAGGTACTTACAGCTCTTTTTCTTGATATTTAGACGGTCCGGTAGACTGTCGATATCGAAACTTTGGCGAAATGTGATCAGAGTCTGATACGAACTCTTTAGCGAGGCTAGGTTATATTTGTTATGCTTGCTGAGAGCCAGATCTATCTATTATCAGATTGTAGACCTTGCGTCTGCCAACTGTCGAAGTAGTCTGTGCTTTCTTCTAGACTGGACTTTCCTGAGACTAGGACTAAACAACTTTGGATTTGATTTCCTTAACCAACCTCACTAACGAGTTGAGGATGCAAGCAATTCCATTGGAATAGTTGCGATGACCTCAAGACGCCGATATATGCGAGAGCTGTCCATCTTCAGTAGTTTCTTTGATTCCTCAAAAGAATTTTTCATGTGAAATTTGTCGATTTCAGGTCAGCTTTAATAGCCAAGCAGGTATTCATTTATGTGAGATATATTTGACTCTTACACCTTTGCTAGATGCTGGCCGGACTTCTGTTTCCATTTATCAAATTTCGGGATATAAAGGTTGAAGCGTCTTAGAAATGCTAATGATTTTGTGAACATTTATCTGGAGGAAATACCCTCGAGGGTTCACAGCGAGATACGCAATGGCCATATTAAAAACTTTATGATGTAATTCGGAACCGGGACCGAACTGAGGTGTTGCGTGGTGGTTTTAGAACCTTTAACCCCAACACCAAAGAAGTTGGCATTTTATCGAGTTAAAGCATAAACGTTTGGTGAAAAATTACAAATTGATTATACTAGATATATACCGTTACTCTCTTGAAATATTCTACCATTACTCTATTTCGACTCAATATGGCAGTACCTCGTGGAATCGCAAACAAATTACATTTTTTGACAGTTTTTTAGTGAATTTTCATTGGTAGCCTCGGCAGTTCACACACGTCTTTTGTCTCAGCAGTAGCTCATAACGGTATGTCAAGCGTAAAATGCACTGATCGTCTCCACTTTTGGCACACATGTTGGCCTTTAAATTAGCCACACAAACGCACACACATCCACGTATAAGCGCGCCAATACCCCACACTGCGTAGAGGCGTTACAGCAGCCTGAGTTAGCGCCTGAAACTATGCCGCAATGAAAGCAAGGTTATGGCGGCTCTAAAGAAAATTGTCAACAAACTGTTGAGTCAGCTCAACCAACACACATGAATACTTGTGCCTGTTATACCTTTTAATCCATAATGTGCATAATGTCAGCGGAAGTGGGCGCCTTAATGTAGGCTACCATTTGGCCTTTTTGTTTATGTGCATCGGGGAGCAAGCAAACCTGCCTACCAGGCACTTGGTAATAATGGCAGTAAGCCCATAGACAATAAATATATGCATCTGAAAAGTAAATAAAAACACAACAACAACGATCACAACAAAATAAAGGTTATCGCATAGGAGCTGCTCTTTGCCTTAAGCTGGCCATCAACAGCATTGTCTGCGGCCTTTGCGCGCCGAAATAAAACCGGCGGCTTGCCAAGTCCTGTTAGACTTGCAATTTTATTGTACCAGTTGTACTTGTTATTACTTGTTTTGTTGCAAAGCTCTGCTGGCACAGCTCGCTCGCATACAATACTCGTTGATTTCGTAGCTCTGGTACCGGCCATGCCAGGCCCCTTGCACACATTTCATTTAACTGTTGCCAAATTATTTTGTGATTGCATATTTTCGGGCGATTGCGCCATAACAAGTTGTAGTGCTGCATTTTCAAGGTGAGGCAGGCGGGCAAGCGCACGACTCAGCCGTACATTGTGGCACAATGACGTCATCGTGCCGACGACCATGGCAGTTAGGCGATGAGCGAGCGCACAGAACACGAGCAATTTCAATAAATTCAAGTGACATTCATGTGGCAATCACATAAAGTGTGCATACTTTTTGGCGCTGCCGGGTAGATGTGGTTTGACATAAAATACATTGTTTTCCTATTTTCCAAACAGGAAATTTACAAAACTCACACAGTGCAAATAGCGCTTTGATTTATACTCGCACCATGTGTGACCTGTGTGTCTCTTCGGCTGTTTAAACTTTGATATCCGCGCCATTGGCGCCAATATGTAGGCCTCTAAATTTAAGTGTCCGTCATTTGTTAGGAAAAATTTGAAAATAGAAAATAAAAGCAAGCACAAAATATGTGTGACAGCTTTGATTTTTTAATGGTCAAATCTAAAACACATTCGTAACTACTAAACATTTGCATACATTTTGGCGTATAACACTTATGACGATGTTAAGATAACCGAGTTGAGGGTATAGTCGGATTTACTGCAGAGCGCCAGCAGATCTTCTTTTTCACTCTTTGGTGCCAATTGGAGATTCCAAGCGAAACCACCGGAGTAGAGGTCTTCCTCTTCCTCTGCTTGCCCCGGCGATTACTGCGTCGAATACTTCCTGAGCTAGAATACTTTCGTGCATTCGGCCGACATCACCTAGCCAGCGTAGCCGCTATCTTTTAATTCGCTGATGGAGGATTCCACCACGACCAGGGTCTATTGTGCCCTTCTGTCGTCGTATATCTCGTACAGCTCATCGCCCCATCGCAACGCAACTCGCAACGTCGACTGATCAGTTATTGTCAACGCCATGCCCTTGGAACATATAGCAGGTCGGGAATAATGAGTGACTTATAGAGTGTGGTCTTTGTTCGTCGAGAAGGGACTTTACTTCTCAATTGCCTACTCAGTCCGAAGTAGCGCCTGTAGCAAGAATTATTCTACGTGGGATTTCGATGCTGACATTGTTGTTGGTGTTAAAACTGGTTCCAAGATAGACGACCAAACCCATACGCTTCGCTTCCTTATCCTGTCGGGAGAATGCAGAACTATCAATATCAATGTGCGTCGATCTTCCTTTCACCCGCCGCTTTGCTGTTCTTCAGACGGATAATTGCTATTCAAACTTCTTCATGAACGGTCCAACGTCATCGATTAGGGAATCGGGTTCACCATCTCCAGGCCATTCAGCAGGCTGGAGAAGTGCTTCCTCCATACTTTCAGTATACTCTGGACATGAGTCACTAAATCACCTCTGCGCGTTCTGCAAGAGTATGTGGTATATTTCAGTGAAGAATTAAAATCCTCTGCTCCAATTAATGGTATTTATAACGCAATCTACTTTAAAGTTCTCGTACCCAGGATAATTTGGCTTTCGTGACTGGAAAGGTCCCGGTTTTAGACACGGATCACATCCAGGTCAATATTATTTTGAAAATTCTTCGATTTCACAAGTTCTCTTTGTTTCTAAAAAAATTTAAATTTCTTGAATATAGAAGAGAGCTTTAAGACTCTTTCCGACTTATCGTAGGCGTTTCATGGGTACCTTTAAAACCAGTCCACGTTGTTCGATTCTTTGTATCCAAAGCGAATCTTAATTTGGTAAGTAAAGTTTTTTCAAGAGCGCTGTGGTCTCTCCGTGGTACGAACTGTAACACTGCTCAAAACTTTCTCGATGAAATATCATAAAACAGGAACAACAAGAACTCTGTCAATGGCACTTTTGACTGTTTAATTTCTGGCAGCCACGCATATACATACATACATATGTATGTACATATGAAACATTAAATTTGGTAAATAAGTAAATTCTTTCTCCAAACAATTCTCTTCACAACACTTTTGCTGTTGTTATTTCAAATTTAATCAATAATTGTATCTCCATTTCTTTTCGATTACAAATTTTTAAGTTGCATAAGAATTGCAAAATAATAAATTTTAATTATTATTCTTCGAATTTGTTTTCTTTCTTGCAGTTGGTCGTACTTCTGCACTGAGAAATACATTTTGGACACAACAAAATCTTTTGTAATTGCAACGTGATTGGTTGGTGGACAATAATTAAATGAGGCAACATGGGAAATGGCATGAACAAGGTGAGTCTGAGCTGTGATTAAAACTTTTAATTGCTTCTATTGTGCGAGTGATTAGACTTGCTGGGTGTTTTGTTGCACATTTTGTTGTTGTACTGTTAAAAATTCTGAAACTTAACTGACAAATGCGGATGGACTTTGAGAGTTGTTGATTTATGTTCTCTGGTTGAGTTGTGCAATATACGTTTTTTACGGCGTCAGCGCCATCTGGCAAATGTATACAGAAACTACGAAGAACGTACGTTCTTAGAAACTCAACATAGAACGTGGTTATTAATTATAGCTCAACACAGGGGAAATGTAAATAAATCTCAGCTGTTCCACTGCAAGCTAATTGCAGTTGTCAAGGCAACTAGCAACAACAAATGTTAATAAACGGGTTCAGAATGCTAAGCAAAAAACTTAGAAGGTCTTCAAAAATAATCTTTATTTAAAATGTTAATTTCGATTACCTGACGCAGCTTTAAGGCAACATGGATTGGCATATGAATTTGGCAAGCAACTACAACACGCTTTTCTGCAGCCTTTAGCTGCTATCAATTACTAACATAACTCATTTTTATACTTCCAGGTGTTGCCCGGGCTCTATGTTGGCAATTATCGCGACTCGAAGGATCAGCAGCAGCTGGACAAGCATCAGATTACACACATTATAGCCATACACGATAGCCCAAGGCGCTTGCTGCCGGTAAGCGTCCAAAAAGTATACATGTTATGGCACATTTATTACTCAATCCCAATTTTTCTTTTTCAGGACAAACACTATCTGTGCGTGATGGCTGCCGATACACCGGATCAGAATCTCTCGCAGTATTTTTCCGTTTGTAATGATTTCATTCATGCTGCGCGTCTCCGTGAAGGCAATGTGCTGATACATTGCCTGGCCGGTATGTCACGCTCCGTTACTGTGGCGGTGGCGTACATAATGACCGCCACCAATTTGAGTTGGAAGGAAGCTTTGAAGGTAGTGCGTGCTGGACGCGCCGTTGCCAATCCGAATATCGGTTTCCAGACCCAGCTGCAGGAATTCGAAATGTATCGTTTGATGGAGGAGCGCAGACGTTTGCGTGAACGTTTTCCCTCAACAGCGCTGGAACATTTGGATCGCTCAAAGTGCTCAGCAGCGTTGGATAACTATCAGGAACTCCTGCAGAATCGTGACATTTGTGAGGGAAATTGTGCACGCGGTGAAAAGTGTCCGACAGGTGCGATGATGGTATTACCATTGAGTGGGGAAATTAGTGATTTAAATGGGGGACAAGCAGCTGCAAGTGGCAGCAACGCAAACAGAGATAAAAACGTGGCCTATATGATCTCATTTGCGGCAGAAAAGTGGGAAATCCTATCTGTAGATAATAGTGGTTTGAAAAAAGGTGGCGATGAGGATGATGATGAAGATGAGGTCAAGCCACTAGAAAACTTACCGGTGGAAGATGCGCCTGTAAAGGAGCGTGAAGAAATTCTAAGCATGGAGAGCGATGATGATGATGATTCGGATGAGCTATGCTTTGAAGATAACCAAACGGGGCAACAGTTAATGGAAAATGTTTTGTATTTTCACCCAATAGAAGAAAATCAAGTGCCGATTGTTTCACCGACAATCGTAGAAAATACGTTACCCAAAACAACTAATTTAGGCACAATTGAAAACGCACAAAATAAAAGTACTATTGATATATGAAAAGAAATTGGAAAAAATGTGAAAAATCAAAATTTTTTAAATTAAATAAATTATACTCCAACCAGTCCTGTAGAACGCGGTTGCATGAAGTCAACAAAATTATTTTTTTTATATTTTAAACTAGCTTTCTCTCCTCTTATTAGATGTTACCTATACTCTTACCTTTTCTAATGCAGGTGTCTGCAATATGGATCCCTCGAAAGGTCTATTCCGTCGTCGTCCCTCTTCCGCGTCGACGCGTTCTCGTCTTCGCGGTCAGCCATCCACTTCTAGTGCTTCAGCATCGCCTTCGATATCCGCTGCTGGCCTCGCCAATGTAATCGCCACAAATGTGGCTCAATCGTGTCCGACTTCGCCAAGTCATTCGGCAGCCACACGTCGTTCGCTGGGCACACAAAAAATACCTGAAGATGAGGAGGCACAAAACCCACCCATACAAACAACAACTACCACAACAACAGCGCAAATAAACAACGCAACCACGACGACCACCAACAACAGTAACACGACCACCACGTCTAACACGAATACTACTACCAACACCACCACCGCAGCGTTGTCGCCGCTGATAGCGACAGCGAGTAGTTCAAAAGAGGCGGCCGAATACGCGGCCGCCATCAACGATGCGAAACGTGAAAGAGAAGCTCTGCACAAGTCACCGCCCGCTGCACGCATGCGCAATCCACGTGTGAACAGCGCTGGCAGTCGTTTGATAAGCGGTTCAGCAAAGGCGCGCGCCGCCGCATCTGCTACAGTGGCAGCCCAGCAGCAGCAGGATGAAATGGTGAAGTGCACCACAACTAGAAATGGTGGCGTTGCCGTGAGTGGCAACAATGGGCAAACACAACTACAGCGCAGCGCCAGCACGGTAAGCGGTCTAACGGTGCGTCCGTACAGCAGTCCGGCAGGTTTACATGCGTACACGGGCAAAGTGCCCGGCTCGGTGCCATCGTCCGTCCATGGCTCGCGCGTAGACCTTCGCGATCCGGATAAGGGTTCGGCAATTTATTTGGGTTGCTCGGCACCACGCAATTCGACATTGTCGCTGTCTTCACGCACCTCTTCGGGCAGTTCGGCGCCACCGTCGCCGGTGCGCACGCCGCCAGTGAGCCCGCGGCACGGCATAAGAAGGTAGAACTCAAATACTGTAGATAGGTATTTGTAAGCACCTTTTAACATTATTCCACTCATTTTAGGGCTGCTACTGTGGTGAAAAAGCAACAGCAAAGGTGAAACAACTGCAAAGCCTGATAATGGCCCGTCGCAACGATCATTGCTGGAGCAATCAAAATGCATTACTTTTCCTCGGCAAAAGTGAAACGATCAAAAGCGAGTTATCACGAGGTACTTTCGCTAATTTTTGGCGTACTAATTGCGGGCTCGCAACCGCAAAGCAAGCTAACTGTCTTTGTATAGGTTTCTTCAATTTGGTAGACTTTAGGATCATTGTTTTTAAATTGTCAAATGTTCAAAATATTGGAACACTGTTAGTTGACAATTGCTGGGGTAACCAGAAGCATTTTCCCGCGCTTAGCTTACACTTGGCATAGAATCTTCAAAAACTCAAAGCAATTACTTACGTAGTACTATGGACATAAAAACTTAGCAAATATAGTTTTTTTTACAATACGAAACTACTAATTAATTTACTGTTATATGTAGCTTGCGAAATTGTGAAAACAAAAAATGAAGAAAAATGCAATTATTCACGAAAAACATCGTTCAGAACCGATTGAACGCGAAATTGAAATATTTTATGTGATAAAATAAATTCAATTTTAGAATAAAAATTAAAAGAGTGCAAATAAAAATAAAATACAATTAAAAACAAAACAAAGTTATGTACATAAATTAAAAAAGTAAGAAATTAGATATAAGCAATTTAATAAAAAACAAATAATATTTAGAAACAAATTAAATAAAAAATAAATTTATCATAATGTTAATTATAAAAAAAATTTAATCAATTGTTTGGACTTTTTAAAATAAAAAATTATGAAAAAAAAAATTTTTAAATTTTTTATAACAAAATCAAATTAAGAAAATGAAAAAGGTAAAATATAATAGCAAAAAATAAATATTACAACAACAAATAAAAATAATTAAATAAAAAATTAAAATAATTTAAAAAATAATTTCTTAACAATAAAACATAAATAATTAACAAGTATTCTAAAACGGGATTTGAACTAAATAAACCGTAATTGGCCCATAATTTAATATAAATTCAAAAAATATAAAACTGTCAAATTAAATAATAAAAAAAAATTAATTATAAAAAATAAAAAATATATACATTTGTATATGATAAATAATATACAAACTAAAAAATTATAATCTAAATTTTTAAACTAAAATGAATTTAATTAAAATTGTATGAAAAAAAAACAAAATAAATTATTTAACGTATAAAATATAATGCGATAAAATTACATAAAATTTAAAAATAATTAAAAAATTAAAATATATTCTTGAAAAAAGAATAGAAAATATAGCAAACAAAATTGATAAATTAATAAAATATATTTTTTTTATAACGAAGAAATATTATAACAGATTGATAAACAAAAGAAATAAAATAAATTTAAAAAAATATTAATGTAATTCTAACTTTCAAAACTAATTTCATTTAAAATTCAAAACAAATATTATTTGTAAATATTTATTTAAGTTTATAAATTACAAAAATTTATTTCCAAATAATAAAAAAATATTCAAAAAGGAAAACAATACACTTAAAATGTATGCTTTGAATATAATATTTTTTATAAAATTTAATTATGCTTCAATTAAATTATACATTTACTTTTAAATTTTTTTTATCTTTTTATTTTTTTTTTTTTTTAATTATTTTTTTTGTTTTTTTTTTAATATTTTATTTTTAATTTTTTTTTTTATAGTTTTATTTGGTTTCATTTCCAGATTTAAGTTCTATATATTAAATCATATATTCTATATAACTATACAGTGTTTAAATTTAGTGAAATAACTGAAATGCAAATTTGATATCAAAAAAAAGTAAACAAAATCACTTAAAATAATACAATTTAATATAATTACAATTTATAAAAAAATTAAATTTATCGAAATTTTATAAACTATTTCGTTAGTTGTTTGTTGGAATATTTAAGAGCAACAAAACACAAAATTTTAACAATAAAATTATAATTTAAATTAAGTTGTATAAAATGTCTACAACTAAATAAAACCTATACAATAAGTAAAGTAATATATTAATTAAATATCAAATTAATGGAAATGTTTACATAACCGAAGAGAGTAAATTAGACGAAATACACTGTAAAAAATACATATTTTAGTGCAAAATCTAACAATAGTTGTTCATTACCACCTTTCTTAGTGACCTGTGACTCACCGTCTGTACCTACGAAGGTGATACATTTAACCGCTATGGTTAAAATGTACCGTTACTTCGAAGAAATACAAAATAATATTTTTTATTTTACAACATACATTTTTTATTTTCCATGCTTTAATTATATTGAAACAAAAAATATTATAAAAAAAAAATTGTTTAAAAAAAAATTTAATGGAAAATTAAATCAAAAATGTATAATTCATAATTTTTTATGTGTAAGAATTGAAAAAGGTTAAATAATATTAAACGAAAAGGCAACAATAAGAATAATTTCGTGTGTATTCAAGGATGGCTACCTTAAATCTTTAAAGTATGACTGCCTTATACCCGAAATCGCTACCGTCACTACTTAACGTGAAAATATTTTCCAGGAGTCCACTACTTACTCGAAAAAACATATGAAATTCTACACACTTCGCATAATTGAATATATTTTAAAGTGAAAATGCAAAATAAAAATCAAGAAAATACAGAAATACACACTATGTACATTAAAAACGCATAAGTCTAATTAAGTGTTTCTTAAGTTTTTAAAATTAAACAAAAAAGTAAAAAAATTAAAATTATAGTGCTCGAAACGAAGTGCATTACAGACACGAAATAAATATTTTACAGTAAATGTATATGTATGTATGTATTATATAATGAATTGCAAAATCAACATTGTTGTAATTTTTTGTATGAACTGCAAAGAAATCCATATAAATATATACAGAAAGGTTCAATCAATCATATATGGTCATTTTCCATTTGTATGTATGTTCATAAAAACCGTTAAATGTTGTTAGCTTAGTTGTTAATTGAAAATTGTTAAAAAGTTTTTATACCCATATATTTAACTGTAGTACAAAGTTGCTAAAAAATATTTGTACACACAGATTTATAAATATACACACTGTTAATTACTTGTATGTATGTATTGAAATCGCCTATGTATTTGTTAAAGTTATTTGAAAGCAATGTAGCCTATTAATTAAGCAAATATTGGCAATGAAAAAGTATTTGAGCAAAAAAAGGCAAAATAATGCCTTACCAGCTGCGCGAACAGTGGGACTTAATATAAAAATTATAGTGGAACTTAAACTAGAAACTCCTAAAGTTGAGTGAATCCGAAGTAACTGGGTTATAGAAGACACGTCAGTTGAATGGATCCCTTTTTGTCTTGTTTTGTAAATTAATACGACAAAGTTCTCAAAAACTTTTTGAAAGTGTATTTTGCTGCATAAAATAAGCAAAAACATTTAATATCTGGTCAAAAGCGATCGATTTTTAGTTGGATATTTAGTCACAATTATTGATTATGATATCTACATCTAACTAAACACCATTAATTTACGAAAATAATATTCTTTAAACAAATTTAACACGATCTTTCGATGCCTTGAACCCCTAAAGAACCCCTTATATAAATAAAAAGCAATTTCCGAAGTAGATTTATTAGAAACGAATTTCAAATTTGAGCCTTTATAAAACTCCACAAGTTAACGTTTCACAATCTATCAATCTTCTTATAAAGTATATTCCATTTCGAGGTTCCCTACTTCTTTAAAGAACAAACAGAAATTTCAAATTTAATGGGCAATGTTTGCTATTATTACGAAAGAACATTCATTGGCATTCCTTTTTTGAAGATTATCTCTTTCAAAAGTTGGACGCCTCAGATGGTCCATCCCTTGAGTTAAATTTTCGGTGACTCGTTGGAGCATTTCGAATGATAACTGGCGTATGAAACGGGTGTGTTTTGTTTCAAGGCTGGCGTTGAAGCGGGATTGTCCGCATAGACTTTAGAACTTTGCATATCCACCACAGGAAAGAGTCTAACGGTGTGATATCGCAGATCTTAATGGCCTATCGAACGGCCGAAAAGTGAAATTATCTGCTCACTGAAGTGTTCTCTCAATAAATCCATTGATTGATGCGAAGTGTGGGAAGTGAACAAAATGGCATGACAGCTTGACACGTGTGATCTCTCAAAAACGGCTATTGACAACTTGGATCACCCGTTATTTCATGCTCGATCATTGTGAGACAATAAAGTTTCAGTTGACTAATTTTAGTCCAGTGAGAGTTGGATGCATTACTTTTCACTATCACTAAAATTATTTTTACCGAAGTGAACGTATTCATTGGTTTATCTCAATTTCTGGTAATAAAATTATAGAAAAAAGCACTTACCGCTAGTAGTTGGCTCTAAAATTGCTGGGCGAATATTATTGCTTGTATTTCTAAAAAAAGAGTTTCAAATCTACGGCGTCGTACGTTAAAATATAGTTTCTAAATTAAATAACTTCCATACATGTTCGCTGGTATCATTCTGGCATAATTTTAAAATACTAAGGTGTAAGTTTTGGTTGATATATTTGAAAAAAAAAATCTACACATAAGGCACTCTTATGTTTTCGGCTCTAATTCGAAATTAATTTCCACTGTACGCCACTGTACATTGAAGAAACCTTTAAACTAGTTCGCTTAAACCCTGTTTTTGAGTCGAAAGTGATATGCAAGTTGAGCAACAACAGCTTACTGTTTCTATTGCCACGGACGCCACTGTATAAAGAAGTAAATTTCAGTACCGCATCGTTGTTGAAATTTTGTATGCTTAATTGAAATTACAACAAAAAAATCAATACACAAATTGAATTGAGAAAATTCGTAAGATCACCGCGATTGCATTAAAATGTTAGTATGTATGTATGTAAAACCAAATAATTAACAAAATTTAAGCTTTTTATAAAAAAAAATGTTGTCCCCATAAATGGGAAAGTTACAAAAAACATATAGATATGTATATGTATAGCACATAGCGGTTATTTATTTGCATACACATACATATACAGTAAATTAAAAGATAAGTAAATTTGTAGCTTTTAGCGGAGCGGCAGAGAGCGCAATTATTTATAAATATTTGCAGCGTAGTTTTTTATATTGAGAGCAACAATGAAGCGAAAAAAAGAAAAAATTAGCACATTTTTACTAAAGTTGAAAGTATGTAAGCAAAAACACATACACAAATATACCCTATACAATTAAGCAGCAAGCATTAACTGAGGCAAAGTAAAATATTTGGCATTTGGTTTCAAGCTAAAGGTAAAAAGGTAACGAAAATCTAATTGAATTTTTAAAAACAAGGATTTGCGGCTAATTAATAACTAATTAAATATTTAAAATATAACCACATATTTAACTAAAATGTATTTATGAAGAAGGAAGCACTTCTCAAACGTTAATGTGTGCTGGTAACACAATCTCTTCACTAATTATTAAAAAAAGAGAAAAAAGGAAGTATAGTAAGAAGTGATGATTATACCATAATATTAAAGCTACTTAATAATTTCGTAATTTAAATTTATTAATTTTAAATTTTAATTATTTGATTATATTTCTTCAAATTTTATGTTTGCCTTTATAATAATTTTTCCAAATCTGCTTGTATTTCAGCACCAAAGATAATTGAAATGAAAAATTCGCAGAATTGGAATTAAATTGATGTGAAATTTGGCACAGATGTTATTGACAGTCATACGACCTAGAAAAAAATATTTCGAAGAATGAGTTTTAAAAAATTTAAATTTAAAAAATTAAAGTTTTTCTATTTTTTGCCCACAGTATAGTCTGTATTGACCCCTTCAACGTAAATAGACATACTCTTTTTTAAACTATGAAAATCTTTTTCATGTTGAAAATTAGTTGAAACAGTCTTTCTCTGTCTAACAATTTTATTCACAGAAACTCTAAAACCAGAAACTTATCGGGCAACGCAGTTACCGCCACAATTTTTGATGTGTGATCCACATTGTTCCATATAAACATTCCCAAAACAAAAATGTTAAAATATTAGTTGACTCGCGACTTTTTTAAAGGTTCTGGACTGAAAGTTAAAGTCATTAACTTATATTAAACGAACAATAATAATCAAAATCGAAATTAAAGAAGTGGGATGAAACAAGAACATAATTTTACTTCCGTTTCAAAAAATTCGACCTGCAAATACGCACATTCTTCATTCAATTTCGAGAGAATTGATACCAAAAATTGTACTTCGCACTCACAAAGCGAAAATAATCTATATCGTTGATTGCTGTAGTTCAAAGGGTCAGAACAAGAATTATTATTCCCTTAACTTTAATTGACTTAGTAACCTTTGATTACCGCTAGCTTTCGTAAGATTTATTATTTTGTCAAATAATTAAATACTTATTACTCCGCAGCAATCAAATCTATACTAATATTATAAAGAAGAAAGATTTGTACCTATTTTTGTATGTTTGTATGTTTGTAAGATAAGCTGAAAAAGTACTGGGCCGATTTAAAAAATTCCTTCACCAATAGAATGCTATATTCTTCCAATTTGACATAGGCTACATTTCGTTTTGAAAAAGAATTAGGGATCCTTGGTAAAATTTGAACAATGTAAACGAAGGAGTAGAAAAATGAGTCTTAAAATGTCTTTCGTCGAATGCGCTGCCGAAACTATAGCGATAGAACAAAATAATGTGCAACAATATTGAAGAACATCATAATGTCTACAAAAAACTCCGCGGTAGCATAGTCCAACTATTGTAGTTATGTCACTACAACAACTTTTTTCATTTTAAACATTAATGTAAATGCTAACCAAATTAAACCATCTATTTATGTGTTTATATTAATCCTTATCCAAATAAATTATTTTATGGTCAAGACCATTTAACTACCTATAAAATAGTTTTTAAATTGGACTTTCCATTCAAAAGATATTACGAATTAAAAAATTCAAAAAGTAACAAAACCGCCATAGCGCCGTGGCCGTTGTTTGCGATGCATTCTGAAAAGCGCGCCGGGCCAGAGAATGTAAAGTATAGAGAAGGTGCAAATTGAATTCTGTATGATGTTCGATTTGGCGGCTAACAGAGCCGATAGAATCAAAGTAAGGAATTCGACGTTGTCGCTGCTATTTAGCAGAATTGAGCACGTGCAGTGGCAAAAATATATGTAAAACGACTGAATTCATTATTTATTACTGCTATTTTAATTTTTTGAATAATATTATTTTTATTTTTTAATTTTTCATAATTAGTATTTTTATTTTTTTTTTTTTTTTTTCGTAATTTTTACTTTTACTTATAATATTTTTATACGCTAATTTTTAAAGAATATTATTATTATTATTATTTAATACATTTATTTAATAATTTATTATTTACTTATATTACTGTTATTTGTAATTTTTTGATTATTATATTTTTATTTTTTAATTTTTCAAAAGTGCCCGCCACTTAAACCATCAAAGAAATTGAACATAAATAGACTTACATACAAATATAACTGTGGGATTTTTTTTTAATACAAATAAAAATATTTGTGAAAAAAAGTGTTTTATATCCAAATTTCCAAAAATAAATAATTGTCTACCCCGTGCGATGCCTGGACGGGCTGCTAGTAATTTATATTTTTCTATTTTATTTAAACATTAGCTAAATTATGGCCTTTGAATACAAAAATGCTGAAGTTCATAAAAAAATTAATCACTTTTTCTGCTATAAACCTAACTGTATAATCAAATTAATGCACCTCAAAGCTTTAAAACTATAATTAATACTTAATAATTAAATATTTAATTAACTAACTGTACTTTTAATAAAATTCTTTGCATACAAATCAAGCAATAAAATCGTGAGAGAAAGCAAAATTAAATAATAAATATATATATGAACATATCGCCGATAAAGATATGATGACCTGAGCAACAAAAACTTACATATAAACAACTTTAAATATAAACTGTTAAAAAAACGGCTAAAATAGTTAAAAAGATTTAAAACGCATATATAAAACTGTTAACTAATGAAATAAAAGGAAATTAAAGTCAAGTTATATAATACCTGTGTGTAATAAAAGCTAAGCAACGCAATGTAAAGAAGGCTTACGCTTAATACGCGAATGAAGTTACAACCGTACATTTCGAAACACCCTATACGATAGAGTTTTCTTAAATGACAATTTGACAAAACACCTATGTACACACATATATATATACATATATATTCATATACACCAGTGTATTCGAAAACCCATTAATGGCGGGAGTAACTATTGTTTGCAAATAAACTTGGAAAATTTGAAACTGAAATATATATTTCAAGAAAATATTAATATTTAATCTGTTTTACTTTAGAACTTATTGATAAAGGTGAGTTACAAAAAAAATTAATCAATTTCGATACGATTTATGTTACTTAAATAATTTAGTTTAGTTCATTTTGAATTATATACAATTTAGTTTCTAATTTCGTGCTAAAAAACCTAAATTATTATTTTTTTTTTGAGTAAAAGTGATTTTTAAGTATCTTAAATGCAATCAGATTTTTCATTTATTTATAATAAAAAACTATTAAAATAATTTTTGTCTCAGTTTTATTTTGTTTCGCAAATATTAGCGAAGACTAAGCATTTAAAATCGATTGATTGATAAATACAAAATTTTTTTTCTAATTATGCTGTCGTCTGAAAGCCCATTTTGATAAATTCTGCTCGAGTGGAAAGACTTTGGGATATAAATTTAGAGTTATTTCAATTCCTTAGGCATACTAAGGATTGAGTACTTTTTATTGAGGATAATTGAGTGCTCTTTCGCTTCGTATTTCCTCTTCGAAACAACGATATCAAAGCTTCTGTTCAACAATACACTTTTATTAATTTTGGCGTTTTAAGAAATGTCTACACTACGAGCACCCACTTCAATATCACTAGGAAAAATCAGTAATCGTAAATACATGCTTTAAATTTTGAGCTCCAATTCTTCAAAATACTTTTTTAGGAAAATTTTTGGATTACCCGGTTTCTTCTCTGATTTCTTCCGCTTTCAACTTAGAGAATTAGAGAACAGAGAATCCGAGTTCAGAACAGTGATAACCATGGAAACTGAAATTTCCGAAAATTTACCTCAAAGTAGTGTAAGTTTTTTGACATTTCATACAAAATTTTCAAGTTATTTGTCTCAAAGTCACCTCTGGAATTTTTTTTATAAGAGAGAATTTTTTTATAAGATTTCCAAGATTGACACGATCGAACCAGTATCGAAAAATTTGAAGAGCTTTGCAACAGTGTAGTATTTAAGGGAGTTAATTATTTGATGCTATTTCGTAGAAGTATAGAAATACATATAAAGTCTTTTAAGCAGTTACTTATGTTTCATAGCTTCAAAAAAACGATTTTTATACTCCGCAACATGTTGCTATAGAGTTTTTTTTAAACATAACGATTGCTTTTATCCTCTATAAATAATCGAGTTAGATATAGGGTTATGTATGCTCATATAAATGATCAGGATGACGAGACGACTTGAAATCCACATGTCTGTTCGTCCTATCGTCTGTGCTAGCTTTAACTTGAATAAAAATTGAGATATCGTAATGAAACTGTGCCCAAAAACAAAGGTTACATTTGAATTTAAACTGCGCGCGTTGAAGGATTTGGAGAACTATTTTTTTTTTAGATTGGTAGTACTGTCAGTCACATTTATGTCAAATTTCATGTCAAAATATTCCTTAGTGTTTGAGATACGTGTCGTTTTGTGAGCTGCTAAAAGTGAGTTTTTCGTTTTTTGCGATGTCGAAATTTGTTAAGCAAAGAATTTGCATTAAATTTTGTTTACGGATGGTGCAGAAAGCCTTTGGTGATGAAGCTATGTCTAAAAAAAATGTTTACAAATGGTATAGTGAGTTTCAAGCCGGCCGTGAACGTGTCGAAGACAACGAGCGTCCAGGGCGACCATCAACCTCAACCGACGCAGCTCACGTTCAACAAATCAAAGATTTGGTGTTGGAAAACCGTCGATTAACAATTAGAGCCTTGCTGATGAAGTTGGCACATCGAAAGGCTCAGCCAATACCATTTTGAAGGATGTTTTGGGCCTCAAGTGCATCAAATCTCGACTGGTACCGAAAACATTGAATTTTTTGGAAAAAAGGCGTCGCGTTGAAGTGTGTGAAACGATGCTTTCCGACTACCACGGATCAACAACCGATCAATCGAGCAAATATCGCGCCAAAAGAGAGCCGAGACCAAAAAAAATCGAGCCAAAGTCGCTCAAAAATCAAGGTCATGTTGACTGTTTTCTTCGATTATCATGATGTTGTGCATTATGAATTCCTTCCAACCGGTTAAACAGTCAACAAGGAATATTATTTGAACATTATGCGTCGTTCGCGTAACGCTATCCGCCTAAAGAGGAAGGAATTGTGGAAAGACATTTCTTGGTTTTTACAACACGATAATGCACCATCCTATACTGCCCTCGTAATTCGTGATCATTTCACCAAAAACACAACCCATATCGTTCCGCAACAACCGTAGTCACCTGATCTGGCGCCGTGCGACTTCTGGCTGTTCACCAAGCTCAAAAGACCGCTCCGGGGACACCGTTTTTATACGATAGAGGAGATTCAAGCCGCAGCGAAGACGGAACTGAAGGACATCCCGGAAAGTGACTACAACCAGTGTTTCGAAGATTGGAAATTCGTTGGCATAAGTACATTGCATCGGTAGGGGATTACTTTGAAGGGGATGAAATTGATTTGGAAGAATAAATAATTTTGAAAATAAATACAATGTCACCTTAATTTTTGGGCACAGTAGTATGTACATATGTGCTGCTTTACAAGTAACGGAGGATGAAATTGGGCCACTTCCCCGCCCATAAAACGCTGTTAATCGAAACCCTTTAAAACGCCATACCTAAGATTATGTAGGTAGCATTAATTTGGAATTCCTATATTACTATATAACTACGCCTACTTCTCGTATAACACAATTTAGATTCCACCTGTTCTTCCACTTTATAGTATAAAAATTTAACAACTATTAATCTATACAATTTTGCACGAATACTGCCTTTGAAACAGTTTATGACCAAAAAACATCTCTAGAATATTGTCCTAAATACTCAAGTTGATTTGAGTAATCGTTTTGGAGACACAGTTTTGAAAATTTGCATGCACGCATACAGCTATATAGTCTGTAATGAAAATAATCCTTGAAAAAACCACGATTCGGTTCCCTTCCGAGTATATGTAGGTATTTAAAGCGCCACTCCTCAACAGGCGTTGACGATGCATTCGGAGCATATTTCAGCATTTTCTTAAGGGGGTATTCTACTCTAGAAATCAAATTTTGGGCAGTTTTTTGAATTTTATTAAAAAAAAACCCAAAAATATTTTTACTATCCATTTTTATGGTGTTTTTATTCATAACTTAAGAATACAGAAAAAAGATTTTACAAAAAAATACTAAAAATTAAAATAATTAGAGGGGGTGGGGGGGAGAAACAGGTGTAAAAAAAATGTCGCACCCTGGTGACATTAATCCTGACTCTCCTGGTAGTCTGAAAAAAAATCAAAAGAAACTCTTAATCAGTAAGGACGCTGTTATAGTCCGCGAACACGAAAAAAAATTTTTTTTTTTAATTGGCGACTGCCTGAAAATAAAAATCATTTTTTACGCTTTTTTTGAAATTCCAGAATTTTTTTAAAATATTAAAACAAAACTTTTGACACGATGCTGGTAGGAACGATAAAGGATTATATAAAGAAGGTTCACACAAAATTTCAAGTAAATCGGTTGTATAGAACTTGAGTTAATGCCGGTACCGTGTGGGAAAAAGTAGTTTCGAGAAAAACGCGTTTAAAGTTTAGGAGGCAATTCTAGTGAACACGGACGCCACCTCATAAAATCGGCTGTATGTCTGAAAATAAGTCGAATTTTGAAAAAACCGTCCAAGGTAATATTTTTGAAAGTCTAAACTTTAAATATATGAAAAAAATCGATTTTTTAAAAATTCTGGAGTAGAATACCCCCTTAAAATATATTAAATGTTTAAAGTTCATTAATTTAAATTATTTTAAGGTATTTAAGATTCTATATCCGCTGAATATTTCTATTAATAGTGTTATCTTGAACAGCGTTTGGGAATTTAAGATAACTTTTAAGAAATAACAACCGTTTTTAATTCTTTTACTACGCATTTATTTGCTTAACATTAATTTAATTACATCCAACTTTTACACTTAATGAACGACTAGAACTTGGCAATCACCAACATGCAACATTATTGTAACCTTTTCTTTGAAATTTAAAACATCTTTAATATTATATTATTTATATGTTATACTATAGCTCATATATCTTTATCAGTAAACTAAAATGTCTATCAAAAACAATTTAAAACTAATTTAAATTCATTTGACACGGCAGGAGCGTTAAGTTTTCGAAACTGCGCAGCTTTCTGCCTAGTTTTCTAAGTACAATGCATACAAACATACACAAATATTAGTACTAAAATCACTAATTAAAATTAATTACATACACATTCTTTCAGCAAATTTTTGCTGCATGAAATGCGAGAAAATTAAAATAATTAACTACTTTTTGTTAACTTCTTGTTCGAATACACTAAGTAATTGTCAAGATAGTCTACTAAATTCCTGTATTTGATTTTTCACACGCTGCCGTTAAGATAGCAACACCGACTTACTCCTCTGGCATGCACTGTCAGGTCTCCACATGATTGAGCAGCAGGGGTGTATTGGCTGTGGGGTACGATGAGGGTCGCCGTTGACGCTGCCAACTGGTGAGCTCTTCATTGCTGCCGCAGGAGAGTGTCGACTCCTCGTAGCGCGAATGCGTCGAAGCGCCGGAAGAGCGACGCACGCCGGTGTAGGAGTCCGTGATGACCTCCAAGAGCGCCTCATCGCTGTAAAGAGTTAAATATTTCCATATAGTACCACACAGAGTTCAAAAAATCACCACCAACCTATGATAGCGATGGTGCTCGAGCAGACTGCCGGTGGCGAAGCGCAGCTTCTTCGGCGACTCGAGGCTGGAGGAACGTGTCAGCGAATTGCGCGGCATACCCTTATTCTTCAACGATGAACGTATGCCATAATCCACCACAGCAGAGGTAATCTGCTGCTGGTTGTTCTGTTTGATGGTGCCCTGTATGAATTTGTTGAGTGCACGCGAACCGCGTCGCTGGGATCGCTCGTAGTTGCGCTTATTGCGAGCATCCTCATCCTCGCCGAGCAGCCAATAGGTGCGTTGATCGCCTTTACCTTTCATCGATATGAGACCACGCTCCTGATAGTGGTAGCCACCTAATTTCTCCAATAATTCGCGACACTGCTGACTGCAGTGTATTTTAAGCGGCACACCACTCGATTCCATGCGTGAGGCGGTGTTTACCGTATCGCCGAAGAGGCAGTAACGTGGCATTTTTAAACCCACCACACCAGCGCACACCGGTCCCGTGTGTATGCCAATGCGTAGTAGCAGTTTGTTGGTGGGTCGGTGCCGGATTTTAAACTCCGAGACCGCGCTGAGCAGATGGAGGGACATCGAAGCGATTTCGGCGGCGTGCAGATCGCCATTGCGGATCGGTAGACCTGAGACCTGAAGATGGATGTGGAAAAATATTAAGATATTGCTTTCGTATGTCAATAGAAGATCAAAATACTATTACAAAACGTTTTGGGCTCAGAATGAAACATATGGAATCACGGTAAATTATTTTCAAATACATTTTAAATCTCAGCGGATCAACTGCTTTCTCATACTGCTCTACAAAGATGGCCTTCCTTTCCGTCGATTTTTTATATTGACGGAGTTCAACACTATTTCCTTGTATTATAGAAGATTCTCATAAGTAGAATCAGGTTTTCTATTATCTTCATTAATTACCAAAAGAACCTTTTTTTAATGATTGATTGAATCAAGAAAATTATTTGACTCTAATTTGTCTTTTTTACACAAAGAACTTATACCTAGTCCAAATGAATGTGAATGATTTTGGCTCTATAAGCATATATCATCAACTTTTTTAATGCTGGGTCGATGTGAAAACACAAATTCTAACATAAAATTCTCATTTTCAGGTACTGTTGTCACTTAAGGACCCTTTAAGTAAGACATGTTTGGACAAATTACCCAAAAGAGAAGTCTTAATCTAAAAAGCGAATTGCTATCCTCTACTAACTCACCACCATATATGCATCTCCAATCGTCTCGACCTTGTAGACATCATAGTGTCCGATGATGGAATCAAAGCAGGTATATAAATCATTCAGAAAGTCTACCACCTGCAATGGCGTGCTCTCCGCCGACATCGCCGTAAAGCCCACAATATCACTGAAATATATAGACACTTGCTCATAGTTCTCCGGATCTACTTTATTGCCTTTCTTTAGCTGTTCCGCTACGGGTCTTGGCAACATTTCTAACAACAATGCATCAGTCTTCTTCTTTTCCTCTTGCAGTTGATCAGTGCGCTCATCCACAAGCGCCTCCAAGTTATTGGCATACTTCTCCATCATAGCCATCATATTGTCGAAAATATTCGGTTTCATACCTTTACGTAGTGGACGCAATTTGGCACGTATCGTTTTAAAGTCGGGCCGTTCTTCTGGTCTTTCAGACCAACATTCTCGCAAAATTTCACGTACGCAATCGAAAGAGGTTTCCAGCGGTTGCAACGAAGGACGATAGGGATATAGATGATCTTGCGGCTGGAGTACTTTCTGCAGACATTGCATGGGTGTGAGACCGGTCTCGCCGAATGGACCGTGTCGTACATGAATCTCATAGAGCACAATGCCGAAGGAATACGAGTCGCCTTTTTGTGTGCCTTGTACGAGCGATGCTGCACCGAGACGCAATAGTTCGGGCGCGCGATAAAGCAACTCTATGAAGCAGAAGAAAAAATATTTAAAACAAGACCTATAAAACAATGCTTCAATAATGGCACATACTTGTACATTTAACCGTCATGTTCGGCACCTCCGTTGAGTTGTCCTCCATGCCCTTCTTGAAGGCGAACAGTCCGAAATCGGTCAGTTTAACCACCCAGCGTGAGTCGACCAGGCAGTTGGAGGTGCATAACGAACCGTGAAAGCGAATGGGCGATTCATGTAAGTAGATGACACCCTGTCGTGTTAAAAAAGGGGAAAAACGTATGAAAAGTATTAAGGAAATTGTTTCAATTTTTTTTCTATAAATGTTTGACAAATGCTGCGAAAGCTTTTTACCCAGCGGGTGTGCAGGGCGTTTAAGGAAGCTTATTGCGGTATTGAACTTACGCGTATGATGTCGGCGACCATTGAAGCGATAAACATATTGTCCAGCTTGACGTCCTCATTCTCCAATATATCCTTTGAGCGCATAGCGTGTGCGTTAGTGCGACGAATAGTGGGAGAAAGAGAAAATAAATGACACAGATTAGTGAGTTAAAGTTGAGTAAAATTTTAATTTTTGTTTATTTCTAATATAATTAATAATCAATCCTTGGCAAAGTAAGAACTGAGGTTGTACCTTAAATAAACTTATGGAGCAATCAAAGGACCTGTGCTGAGTGAAATTTAGCTATAGGAACTCCTAAATCACGCGAACAATATCATATTAAAATACTGGAATGGAATTCTTGAACCATATGGTTTCGTTCCTTAATCATTCTCGAAACTATTTGACTCGACACAAATATATTTGGCCCAAAGGAAGCTATCTCGACCTTATTAGAAGTACGGAGCTCAAAATAAGAATTTTTTAACACGGACTGAAAATATTGAACACTCCACTTCCCAACAGTTTTCAACAAGATCTTCTAGAGTGTATTTTCTATGTTTTCAGTCGAAATTTAGGAAACAAGAACTTAAGTATGTATCAGAACAAGGAAATAAGAACGATCTCAGTCACTTCAATGTGTGCCTCAAACGACTTCATCTTGTTAAAAATATCATTAACAAATACCTATTTCATCAACTCAAAAAATTTTTCATAAAATCGGTTATGAATACCATCCGGTATACATATGTATTTACCCACATAGCAAACATACATACAAAAACTATTTGGAAGCTGTCTACGGAAAATGAATTGAAATCGCAGATTTGCATTCAAGATATTTATCATTGTTTTCACTTTTACATCTCCTCTTAATCCTCTCTTGAGACTTTACTCTTTCATGGTAGCGAGTTTCCACGCCAGAGCAATTTGTATCAACTGTCGTGCGCTTAAAGGGTGTTGAGCTGAGCTGATTTAGGACTTACCTTCAAGCTGCCCCTCGTGCAGTACTCCGTGATGATGCAAATGTTTGGTGGATCCGTGCAGGCACCAATAAAGGCGCATATATTGTCGTGACGTGTATCGCGAAGCTATATGGGGGCGCACACACGCACAACGGTTAGCGCATAACGGAAGTATATTGTTGTTGCAGTTCACAAAAAGGGCGCATTGGCGAGGAGTGTATTTGACAACGCAGCGCACAAATCCCATGGTAATATTGAGTTGTCGCGGTGGCATGTTGCAGCAAACGGATGAAGTTGGAATAACGCACAAAAGCAGAAAAGAGAAAAGAAAGAGATTTGAAATATTATGTGCATTACTTGAACGTCAACTGCAATCAAAACAGCGCAAAGTCAATGTAAGGCAAGAATTTTGTGTTTAGTTAGTTCGAAAAAAGAAAGAGAAGATATATTATAAATAAATGGAAAAATTTAAATTGAAAGTAGTTGTTTAAGATAAATAATTTACTAAAGTAGTTTTTAAACCTATTAAAAAATATTGATATTAATGAAAATAATGTGAATAAAAAACAAGAAAGGGTTTTTTAATAAGAGCGCTACAAAAGCTTGTCTAACGGCGTCAAATCGCACGATAAGAGCGGTCAATTGGCTGGGCAATTTCGTAAGATAACACCAAACTTGGTTTTCAATAAGTCCATTGTGACATTTGCTGTGTGACTTGTTATGCCTGTTCGAACCACATATTGTCCAAGTCCATATCACCAAATTCAGGCCAAAAATATTCGGTTATCATTGAGTGGTAGCGATTCTCATTCACAGTAAAATGCCCGTCTTGGTCATCACGGAAACCGCACTAAACCGTAATTTTTCGGGATGCAATGGATACTCATGGAGTAGGTACGAATGTACTTTCACAGGAATACATAATTTCATTGATATCACAAACATTTTTTTGTTTTATTAAAAAAAAAAAAGAATTTTGTATCACTGACTCCGAATTTCGGTAGTAAATTTTAATAATTTCGACTAGTTGTTGGATCGTATATCTTCCCATGATGAAATGGCAAACTTTACTGAAGAGAAATGTCGAAAGAGCGGGAAAAAATATGGCGTGTTTTGCTATCTATATTGGTCTACTTTTGTAGCGTAGCTACTTGTATTTAAAAGCCCGTTATAATATCCTTCACAACTAAAAAGTTTTTCATACAAGGGCTTGATTTTGATGGTTCAGTTTACTTAGCAGCTATATGCCGAGATTACCTACTTTTTTCTAAAGAAAAAACTTCAATTTTAATGCGGAATCATTCGATAGAACATTATTTGGGATTTAATTTTTTGAATATTATTTTTATGAAATGTTGGCCGCGGCTACATCTCATACGTTGAGTCCAGTTACCAATTATATTGCTAACTGTCAAATGACACGCGTGATATTTTGCTCTAAGGCCTGAATCGAAGCGGAATTGTCCGCATACACTTTAGACTTTACATGAAAAAGTCTAACGGTATCATATCACACGGCACAAAACGTGAAATTATCTGCTCACCGAAGTGTTCTCTCAACAAATCCATTGATTGATGCGATGTGTGGAAAGTGGCACCGTCTCTTGAGACCCAAATGTCACCGAGATCACGAGCTTCAATTTCAGGTAGCTTCAAATTCAGGTTATAATGGCGCGAAACATTGAGTTTTTGAAGAAATATGGACCGACGATTATAACGGCCCACAAACCACACCAAACTGTTGTATTTTCTGGATGATATGGCAGCTCTTGAATTTTTTCAGATTGCTCTTCGTCCCAAATGCGGTAAATTTGCTTGTTTATATACCCCTTGAGCCAGAAATGGACCTCATTGCTGAATTACATTTGGATCGAGAACGTCGGATCTTCTTGGAACTTTCCAAGAGCTCATAGAGCGAACCGATATCGCTTGAGACGCTTCATCGGCTTAAAATGCGCCAAGTCATCCCATACGTCAGTCCGAGTGGCTGCGAACGGCGCCAAATCGTCTCTCCACGGTCTTCGTGTACACTCTTAGCTACGACTGCTATCTTTTCTTCATCTCGTGCTGGATGGGGTCTATTTTGTCGAATATTATCCTATAATGAATTCTGGGTCTCAAGATTGATGATGGTGTTGCGAATAGTCCGCTCAGCAGGCTGATCATAAGTTGAGCGAAGCGCGCGAAACACATTGTTTACCGAACGTGAATTTCCGAATAAAGTTGAACAATTGTAAACGTTGTCTTTCCATTATGAAATGCCAAACAACACTGAACAAAGATAACATGACAACGTGAGTCGTTCACGCGTGAAATGTCAAAGAAAGCTATTGAAAAAGTACCTTTATTTGGATCACCCGTTAGCTGTCATACAAACTGAACTTCATCTTCATATCAAAGTTAATTTAATTTCATAAAATATATATTTTTTTGATTCTAGTATATTTTTTAATATTTGTTTACACACATTGAAGTGATTTTTTTTATTTTTATTATCTACATATTTTCTATATGTGACCTGGTCTACGGAAAGGGGGCTTAGGTGTCAAAAAATCAATTTTTTAATTTTTTTTTTTCCAATTTTTTTTTTTTTGTTTTTTAATTTTTTTTTTTCGCACGTTAGCTCCCTTTTCGTAGACCAGGTCACATATATTAAAACTTTTATTTATCAAATAACCCACTTACCAATTTAAGTTCCTTCTTCATTTCCCGAGTGATATCCACGGATTTCTTTCGAACTTTCTTAATTGCATATAGTTGATTTTTATAGAGACCGATAGGCGTAAATATTGTCGTGTAACGGAAATCAGCATCCGGATTTGAGCTCAGGCTTACTTGGCTGGTGCGTATAAGCGGGTGAGTAGACTGAAAATTAAAAAAAAAATATAACTTTGATTAAGTATTCAAAACTGAAATACATTTAATAGACTAAGTATAAAACAATGTTAATAATTTATAAAAATTTAATGTATGAATTATTTTTATATTCCAAAAATTTGGTTATATTAACCAACACACTTTGAATTCACCACTATTTCGATACAAAAAAAATTCACTTAACTCTGGCACTGTAGGAACATAGTATTATTTATTCCAGCTGGGAAAGTTTAAATTGTTAAAGAAATGTGCACGTTTACCTTATCTAAATGCTTCATTATATATGTATGCACATTTTTTTTGTACATATGTATATACTATAAATAGCTACCACAGTTTGTATCTACTCCCTTTATAAGCAAAATACTGTCAAGTGCAGTCGGATATACTCGTATGTCACATGCAACTCGCAAGTGGTGCAGCAGTCACCACAACAACAACAACAATAAGAAAAACAATCAGTAAGCGCATAAGCATTTGTCAGCTATGGCAGAGCATCATTATGCTAAATGTTGTCAAGTTGCTTTAGTCCCTATTCACCAGGACATCAACACAGGAAGCCGTTAGGTTGCATAACTGCGTGGGTGGACTGGCTTGTTATTGCTCTTATTGTTGCTATCCGAGTGTCTGTTTGCTCCCAAGTTGGCATTTTATTGTGGTATACTCCAAGCAATCATTGCCAGTATTGTTTGTTGTAGTTGTTCTTGTTATAATATGTACGTGAAACTAAATATTTTTATATTTAAAGATATAGCAATGGGTATACTTTAAAATGATTTATATATTTCATATATTTAAATTAAAGTGTGCATTTGTTTGAGTTTCGATCTCTGAGGATATCCACACACTCTTAACAATCAAAACTCATTTTTGAATTTATTGTGACCAACTTAATAATAAGTGCTTTTCTCGATTTCGACCGGAGCTCAACTCTACGAAAAAACTAACCTCTAGCCGGCAGTTATCCAAAATGAAGGTTCCTTGCAAATTTTATTATTGTTCTTGACAGTTCAGTTTTGATCCTAGTTAACCTGCGGAGACTGTGCCTTCAGACGGCATTCTCTATTTCATTCATTTCGGAGGGATGTTGACTCCATATAGTTTAAGTATAGGTACTTAACAATTGTCCTTTAAATATCGAGCCCCGAGGCTTTCCTACAAAGTATCTGGGATGTGCTTCCTTTGTCACAAAACAGATTCCCAAAAAATGTATTAACATTTCTGAGCCTGTTGAAAACTTCTAGAACTTTCCAATTGTCAGACATTAACACACTTTCAGTGAAAAGAGAATCTAATCGAACATGATTTTTTTTTATCTTTTGAAGTTAAAGTGAAGGATTGCGCTTATATTCTTTCGAAACGCATAGATCGTTTTTCACATAATATAGACACACAAACATAAGTATTACAGAGAGGCATACAAAGCGTTTAATAAATTTTCAAATGGTTTTGGATCTACTGTATATATAAATATGTATACATTATATCGGAATTGATACGAATTATTCTCGGCCAAGTGCTGTTATTTCCACGATCTAACCCTGAAGTAAGTGCAGATCTGAAGAGATTGCAAGCCAAAACTGTACTGGAGTGTAGGTAAGCAGTTAGAGTCGTAGGCCTAATACCCAATTCCTACTCTTGCGTACTCACCCTGGAAACGTGGGACACCCTTGTGTGAGAACCGGTAACAAACCCGTATGGATCCTGGAATCACGACTAAAAGAGTGGTAGCTTCAACGGAGCCACTCCGACATATTCGGTTTATGGGTTCGTGAAGTCAAATTGCAGCGTTTGTTCACCAGAATTGCGAGCGGGCGTCGGTCTTGAAACAAGCGGCTCGGTACATTAGTCGCCTAGCGAGGTTTTGCACTGGGTTTGGAACCCGCCACGTGGAACCACTCTCAATGTAAAAGATAAAAACAATTTCGGATGAAAGATCCCACTTTTGTTGACGAGTATGATTCAAGGGCATGTACCTGCAATGTCCCTAAATTGGGAAGATGCCGCTGCCTAGCTGGTTGATATCTTTGTAAAAGTAAAGGCTGAGAGAACTACCATCCAAGAAATTTGTTGGACGGGACAAAAACGAGACGAGTTAGTTCTTATGACATTTAGTACAGCGGCCTTATAAGGAAGCGCAAATTCAGTGGGGAATTCGTGATGTGAGAATTACTCAGTCGTCGAGACCTGGCATTCACTCTGCTGAATGAGCGTTTAGCCACTATCCGCATCAGATCAGTAGGCATCTTTGGTACAGTCGTTGAAAAATTAAGCTACTAAGGCCTCTCCAAATGCGCTGAGGGTCATCGACTTCGCAGGGGCCCGAAATATAGTTGACTGTAGTAATAAATTCCAGCACAAGAAAATTCATAAAGCTATTTGACGTGCGTACTCTCCGAGGACGTGACGTCAACTTGGACCACTATCTACGCGCCCGACTCTGTACAGCAAAGGCCGCCCGTCAACAAACACCCGAAGTAGGTATCCTAAGTGTGCTCTGCTCCACATAATGGGGATCCCACAAATCTTGGAAAAGACCCGTAAGGGAAGATCAGCACACACCACTTTTTCATCGATTTTAAAGCTGCTTTTAACAGCATAAAAAGCTACATATGTCTGAACTTAGTATCCCCGCAAAGCTAATGCGGATGTGTAAGCTGGTGTTGAGCAACACTAAAAGCACAGTAAGGATCGGGAAAGACCTCTCCCAGTCGTTCGATACCATAGGACGTTTCAGACAAGGAGGCTTTCTATTGCGTGACTTTTTCAATATATTGCTGGAGAAAATAATAAGAGCAGCAGAGCTGAATTGAGAAGGTACACCGATGATATTGACATTATTGATTTTAAAAACCACGCTGTTTGTTCTGCTTTATCCAGACTGGATATGGAAGCGAAGCGTATGGGTTTGGTTGTGAACGAGGACAAGATGAAAAATTTCCTGTCATCAAAAAAACGTCACTGTTGATAGTCATAAGCTTGTCTTGTAAAAAAAAGTAAACTCTTTTCTCGTCGAACAAAGACCAAACTCGATGAGTCATTATTCCGGTCCTGCTGTATGGTACGGAGGCATGTACAATGCCATCATCTGATGAGTAGGCCTTAGGGATGTTCGAGAAAAAGCTTTTGCAGAAGATGTATGGTCCTTTGCGCATTGGCAACGGCGAATACCGTTAAAATACAGCGGCTACGCTTGCTAGGTCATGTTGTCTGGATAGAAGAGAACACTCCAACCTTGAAGTACCTGCCAGTGGAAGCAGAGGAAGAGGAAGAACTCTGTTGGAGAAATCACGTGGAAAAGAACCTGGCTGCACTTGGTACCTCGAATTACCGAGAAATAGCGAAAAGAAGAAACAACTGGCGCGCTGTTGTTAACTCGACTATAACCACTTAAGTGGTGTAGTAAAGAAGAAGAAGATATTTAGGATTTAAAAGCGGTAAACTAAGTTCATTGATAACAACTTAGTTCTGTAAGTTATCCATCTCATTATACTTATTCGCCTCATTTAAATTTTTTTCTGTTTCACAAGTCCATATTCACTTAAATATTAAACAGTTGGCACTCACCCTTGTTTGCTTTTGACTAGACTGCTCCTTTTCGCTTTCGTGCATTTGCACTTCGCGAAAATCAATTTTCCACAACAAACTATCCAACTCCTGCTCGTAGCGCCAATTGCGATACAACACCAACGAGATAATCCCGAGCAGCACCAGCGCACCGCCGGCAATGCTCGCCGATATCTCACCCGTATAACCTGTAAATAATAAACGAAATCAATTTAATGAAGCAAATTTAAATGGGAACACGCCATGCGACATGTTGGCCGACGCCAATGCTCGGCCACGTTTACTCACTGATGCATTTCTCGCCCGCAAAACCACATTTCGGCTCCGCCGCCGGACGCCCGTTCGCGCTCACCCAATGGATTTTACCGTATAAATTGAGATCCTGTTTGTTGATTGTCGAGATTTTTAATAATTAAATGGCATTTAAAGTACGTTAATTTATTTATGTTTCAATAAATGGTAAAAAAATTAATTTAATTTAATTGAAAGTGAAATAAGTTATGAGGCAGTGAGGTAAAAAGCAATGAATGAGTTCGGAAAGTAACGGAAAAAGAGCAAGAAAGCGAGCACTCACCTGTAGAAAACTCTTTTGGTATTTTTCATTGTTTTTTTTTCATTTTTTAATTGTTATTCAAAGCATTTGTTTAATGAGAAATTATATAAAATTAGTTATTAGCAAATACAGAGTGCAGAGATTTCAGTACGATATGAAAAATGTACAGGGAAAATGTACAAAAAGTGCGATAAATGTTAGTATACAAATATATTTGAATTAAAAACAACTAGTTTAGAGTATTTTACTACTTAGTAGATGTGACTATTTAATGCTAAAAGCTTATATGGCTGAGTTAATAAGACATAAGGCTTAAGTCGACTTTATGAAATTCTTAGAAATCCGCTTTTTGGCTGCTTTGATGAGTTAAAACCAATTTTGTGTCATAAAGTGATAATCTTATATATGGAACAAATAGACGACGGCAGGGGACAGGCAGCCTATGTTCAATATTAAAATACACACATATTTTATACTACAGTTACTTAGCCAACAGCACGACTTTGCGGCAGCAGGTTTGCAGCTGTTGCTGTCGCTAAATTAAAACCATTTCTAATTTTTCCGATGTTAATGGTGAGCGTAGTGTTGCCACTAATAATTGAAATGTAATGAAGCAAGTCTTACGTCAGTTTATAAGCAGAAACATAAAATAGCTCTGGTATAACATTTGAAGTAATAATTGTTAATTTAAAACATGGTTCAATCTATTTACTGTTTTTATTTCCACAAAAAATTTCACTTTCAACAAAATATTTAAATTTCATTTAAGTGAAAAGTTTTAGTCTGGCAACTACGAAGTTGCGTACATCAGCTGTTTGATATGTCGCTGCCGTCTTCAAAATGTTCAAGAAGCTGGCTTCAAGGCGCCATTTGCAAACAAGAAAATTTCGCTGTCTTGCAGTCGTCTATGTGTTTAAAACTTTAATCTGACAAAAATCAAACTTGTGACCAAAATCGACTTAAGCACATTTGTCTTTTAAGCATAAAATACTTCTGAAGGTAATTACGAAACTAAATTCTATAAAACATTTTCAAAATAACATAAAATATAAATAATCATAAATACTAAAAATATAGTTTAAATGAAAAATATTTATTTGTATTAACCTTTCGTATTAGCATGTATTTTTTTTTATTTCGCGCTCTTATTTTAAAAATGACATCGGAGACTCATTGAATGACAATCTAACCGGAATTACGAATCTTATAACGTTAGATAAAACCTGAAACTATTTCCAGCATTTTCTATTAAAGCTACGGCTTTTCAATGGATAACACTGGTACTCAAATATACAGAGTGACGGAGTGGGGAACTATCATGTATTGATCATTGATTCCAAATACTATATCAGCGCCCCGACAAAAAGAAAAGAGTTAAAGAGACTTACAAAAACCCAAATCCATCACAGCGGAATAAAATTGACCGAAAATATATGGGCAATCAATTGGCGGCATGGTTTTGTACCCGTGATTCTCCGATTTTGACCAAACTTTAGAATATCATAATATAGACCAATAGAAGAATATCTGTTAACTTTTTAGTGGTCAAAGTTGCTCCATTGTTTTTGGGGCGCACTTCAAATTGAGATCAAACAAAAAAATGACTTTTTTTTTATTTTTTAACGACCTCAAAATTGAGTGAAAAAAATTTTTAAGTTATCCAATTTTATGTAAAAAAGTCTCAGCTTTCTGATAAAAATATTTTCAAAATCCAAAAAAATTTTCAAAGTCCAAAAAAAAAACATTTTATTTCAAAAACCCGGTTTTTTGTGCTTTTCCCCCAACTATTTTTCAAAATTGACCTTTCCGTTTGGTTCCCGTTAAATTTTACATAAGAATCAGTGTTCAAAAATATGGGACTCTAATCCCATGAACAGCAAAAAAAATGCAAAGTTGTCGCTCAAAATCCAAAAAAAAAACATTATTTTCCACAAAATCCGGTTTTTTGTGCTTTTCCACCAACTTTTTTTCAAAATTGACTTTTCCATTCGATTCCTCGTTAAATTTTACACATAAGAATCAGTGTTGAAAAATATGGGACTCTGATCCCATGAACAGCAAAAAAAATTCAAAGTTGTACTTTCTATTTCAATTTCTGTCTTTAAATTGTTTAAATATTGTTGCAGTATTACTCGAACTCTTTGCATTTTCGAAGCTAAAAGTTAAACGCATTATTATTTTTGGTCTACGTAATTATGGAATTTAATTAATTCAATTTAGTCGAATGATTAAGCAACATTGGCCGAAGCTAAACTTTTCATCTGAAGATTTGCGCTCGTGATTGTAACTACAGGTATATTGCAGAATAAACAGTATTACGTAGAAATATTACAAATTCAGTGAAAAATGTTCCGTATGTTTAGAATTTAAATAATGGTATAGTAAGACCGTAGGAGGCTATTTTGTAAAACGTTTAATTTCCTATAAAATCTATGGAACGAAATATTTTTTCAAGTAGTTGGAAGCGAGATATAAATTTTTCTATACGATAATGTGAAAAAAAACATAGAAAATCATTAGAATTAGAAGTTTCACGCTACAATTAAACACTCATACTTGAAGAGCTTTTCTTATAATTGTCTATCAACCAATGTTTCAGATTACCACGCGAAAAACACCATTCGCTTTTTTGACCCACCCTAAAGTACACAAATTCCGACTGAATAGGAGCATATTTTATTATTAAGTTTCGAGCCTATGTCTCCTCATTTAGCTAGCTGTTGCTTCCAAAATTAACATAAATGCAAATGTCGTCTACAAATTTTTACGATGTCATAAAGAAGGAAGCCAAAAAAACAAGGCGTTCACAGAAACAAAAAGGCGGTATGTGTAGCTTTCAATTTGAGGGATTCTGCAGAAAAACTGGTGCAAAGTGGTTCCCGTGGAAGTATTTCCCCTGTGATAAAAGTAATAAAGACATGTGAACAACTTCTTCCTTTGGTGCTCAAGAAAAATCAAAAAAAAAAAAAACGATTTCAAATTCTCAACGAAAGGGCGCAAGGCTACAGTTTTGCAGCGATGACATATGTTTGAAAAATTAATGGAAATCAGGCGAGTTTTCGGATGTAAAAATATTTATTTTCCACCGTGCCGATGGATTTAATTATTATTTCCATTACCTAAAGGGAGAAGGAGCGTTTTCTAGCCCGTCACCATAGCCGCGAAGGCGGTGCAGTATGTCAATATAGAAAAACTGACTCCAAACATCAAAAATTTCTGCATCTCATGCATTCCCTGGGCATACCAACAAGACTTCGATCAATGCCGCAAAGGTAGAGACCAAGAGTTTGGAAAAAACTTATCCATCCTTTTCTACCCTTTGAAAAACATTTTTGAGAATTTTTTCAAAATTTTTTGTCCAACTTCAAAAAAGTTATGAATTTTCCTAAAAAATGCGATTAAAATTGCATGGAGTGAGATATCCTTGGAGAGCCTTCCAAACAGAAATTTTCAACTATCCTAAACGAAGGAGGCAGTATTAAATACTCAAATCATTAATTTGTAAAACATTAATAACCAGTCACACTTGTTTGGTTAATATATATAAATTAGTTATTGTATTGGGACTACAAACCAAGTTTAAACGGAGCTTCTGCGATGTCTAAATGAAAAGATATAGGCTTGTTTCTTAAAATAAAATAATACACGCATTCAAGCGAATCAGGGATATATATATGTATATGTATGATATGCTCATTTTAAAAAGTAAAAGTTTATCGAATCTTTTTTTTAAGGAACTATCTCCAAAAATCAGGCAGTTTAAAATATTGGTGCTAAAAATTGACTGAAGTCCCCCACCAATTAATAACTAAAATATTTTGATTGCCAATACTCAAAAAGCATTGCTTAACTATAGTATAGTATAAATAATTGATTAAATAAAATAAATTATTAAAAATTAAATTGATTTCAAAATCTTATTTTTATATACACATTTATACATAATGTAGGTATGTTTGAATTAAATACAAGTATGTATGTTATACAATTAAAATAACGAAGCCAAAACAAAATAATTTCTATACAAATTGTATTTAAATTAAATTTTTTCATTAAAATTTTTTAACTGTACTTCTTCATAATCAAATATAAAAAACTATTTCGCAAATGAATGTATGTACTCACAGGTAATTTATCACTTTGTGTCTGACTAAACGTTCCTACCGGCACCAGGCCAGGGACAGTCATATTTCTGCTATTGCGCGCATAGCCACGCGCTAATACTGTATAATTGCCAGCGGCATCACCATTCTCATCGATGTACACATGATAGCTGCATGAGAGGAGAGAGAAAGGCATTTTTAATTGATCCTATTCTTAATATTAAAACTAATTTCCAATCGATATTTGTATATAAGTACAAGTGTATATAAAAAGATTTCAGAATTCTACATTCAGACACCGGCAGAAAATAATTATAAAATAACTGTAAAAACAAATATTTTGACATATTTTGTGGACACCAAAAATAGAATAATTAATGAAAAGGTGCATTCTGAAAAAGTATATTTAATTTTCTATAACAAAGTGTCTATTAAATTTAGATTTGACGATGACGACATGAAATTGTTTTGAATGTCACAAAAAGTTCGAGTATGCACATTTAAGGTAAAAATAAAAGCAGTGAAAATGTTAAAAATAAAAGTTCGGTAATTTTTGTTTCATTGAAGTTGTCGTAGGTTTTATGAAAATATAAATTGAGTCTTCATTCTACATAAAGGCATTCCAGAAACTGAGAAAATATTATATTTCCTTGCTGTATATCTGAAAATTTCAAACTAAAGAAATTGAAACCGACTATGACGAAATTTTAGGAAAGGGTCTGATATAGCTCATTTTGAATTAAATATCTCGATTTAACTTTCACACAGACACACCAATCTTTGAAATATCCGTCAAATAAAGAAATATCGGAGAATAAGACCCATTTGTATACATATATATATTTTTTTGGTTAATTTACGGCCTTTAAGGGGGTATTCTACTCTAGAATTTTGAAAAATTCAATTTTTTTTATATATTTAAAGTTTAGACCCTTAGGAACATGTCCTCCAAAGGATTTTTAAAAATTAAAATTATTTTAAGGGCTACAGTTACTTTAGTGACGCAGTACCTAGCCCGGTTCGGCCGTTTCGACTTTTTTAAACGCGTTTTTCTCGCAACTACTTTTTTCCACACGGTACCGGCATTATCTCAAGTTTTATACAACCGATTTATTTGATATTTTGTGTGAACCTTCTTTATATAATCCTTTATCGTTCCTATCAGCATCGTGTCAAAATTTTTGTTTTTAATATTTTAAAAAATTCAGGAATTTCAATATAAAGCGTAAAAAATCATTTTTATTTTCAGGCAGTCGCCATTTTTCAAAAAAAAAACATTTTCTTACTGATTAAGAATTTTTTTTTTATTTTTTTTTTTATTTTTTTTTTTCAGACCACCATGAGAGTTAGGATCAATGTCACCAGGATGCGCCATTTTTTGTACACCTGTCTCTCCCCCTCTCTTATTATTTTAATTTTCAATATTTTTTTGTAAATTTTTTTTTGTTTTCTTAAGATATCAATAAAAACACCATAAAAAAAGGATGGTAAAAATATATTTTGGTTTGTTTTTTAAATAAAATTCAAAAAACTGCCCAAAATTTGATTTCTAGACTAGAATACCCCCTTAAAAGTTATAACTCTGTCATAGACACAATAACGAAAGTTGGACAAAATGATATACTCGAATACCGAATACTCGACTGTCTTGATTTTTATAAGAGGTTTTAATATGATTTACGTATATTTACGAAATCTAATGAAGAGCTGACGGAAACCTTATGCAATGTTCTGGAGAACCTAATACTGAATTATTTTATACATATATTTTGTATATTATATTATATTTTATAATTTTTTGGAAATAAAATATTGTAAGAAATAAAAAATGAAAGACTGTGTACAAAGTTTTGTTAAAATATTTAGCTTTTGTCGCAAATAAATTTGAATAAAAAGAGTTAGGTTTTCAATCGACATAAATTTTACTTGTAGAATTTTGCTCAATTCTGAGCAGCTAAGATACCTCCACTTTTTTTTAAAGTGCTTTCGTTTTTCTCTAAAAAAATGCATTACAAAATTAGGCAGACGAGGAAACTGCCTCATATTCGTTACATGGTTTATAATATATTATTATATCCACAATATCAATATTCTTATTTTAAGTTTATCAACCTTCAGCCTATTTTCTTTACTTATGCTCTGAGATATGCACCCTTAAGTGAAAAAAACAGTATCCGAACTCCGACTACTATTATTTTTCACGCTATTGTGCTGAGCGCCAAACAGTTACCTTATGTAAATACAAAAAAAAAAATAGTTATTTCTCCTTTGTTTTCGACTCACCCCATGGCGCTCAGGTATTTGGAACCTTTTATGGCCGCAATGAGTGCCGTGCCATTTTTCGGCTTGCCACCTGCTTCCAAAACTTTTATTAGCGCATTTGCATACAAATGAACGGCATCATAGAGATACGCAGCCTCGGCGCTGATCTAAAACAAAGAAAATATTTAGCAAATGTAAGGAAAGAGAGAATCGAATAAAGGACGGAATGAAATGGCAGAAAGCAACAAATTCCTAGATTTTTATTTGCTTGTAAATCTTTAGTGGATTTGCCCGTGAATTTTATGCTTTAATAACCGTTAAATCGCTACGAGGAATTGTAGGTAAATAGCTTATTTACTCACCTGCTTTGCGCCGCCAAAATAGCCTAAAGGATTGGGGAAATTGAATGGCGGCAACTCCATATATTTGTTGACCTAAGACCAAAAGAGACAGAGAGGGAGACAAAAATGTATTAATGGCCAAAACGATTTGTTTATAGAGATTACTTTGAGCATTAAATATTTCATGCACGTCCACACGCTTGACACTGCTCTCACTACCCGCTACACATAAATACAGCATTTGGCAACTATTTGGAAACAGAACTTTGTTAAAGTGAAGGAAAGACCCTTCATGAATTGAAAATAAATATTTTCTAACATATTTTTGTGTTGGTTAAAAATAGTTGTAACTTCACAAAATGTGACCCCTTTTGCTTTGAAAAATAACTAATTTGAAATATGTTTATTTATTATAAGTGTATGTCTTTCATACAGTTAGCTTAACATATGCTTAGTGCTCAGTGAAAGAAACAATTCATATATAGTACATGTATTTTCTACAGCCACCACTTTAATTCAATAAAACTCTCATCGTTTCTTTACATATGACGTCTTCCTAACGCCTTTTACAATATTGGCATTTTGTAAGATTACTTAAAGCGAAGGAATCCTTCATTGAACATATTGGCTATTGAGAGCAGTAAAAAATATCAGTTTTTGGTTTCAAAAGGCAATCAACATTATTTTTTCAAGCGCTCCTAATTAGTAGTTCTGGGGTGTATTTGCCACTACTACCCTTACTACCATCAGTAATCTCATTTCCACACTCGATAATTGTCACTTGGATTAAATGGAATTATGGGACATTTTACAAACTCCATATGTACATAAGTATACAGTACATACATACATATGTATACTGGAAGCTAGTTTAATTATGGTTAGCACTTTAATTTCGCTGCTCTAATCTTCATATCACAGTCAATCAATCCATTTTAGACAACTGTTAATTAGAAATCGAATTAACGGAACTGAGAATGTCACTCATGCGAATACGAGTAAATAAAAACTTAAGTTTTCGTGAATTTCATTGTTAAAGGTTACTTTCCCTAAATTTGGTTCACTCTCTGATAAAAGTATCTCACAAAAATCAATGGAAATAGGAACATAATCTATTGCGGAGAAGAGAGTTTCAAAAGGTTACACTAAACTGGGGTGGTTCCCACTTAAGAGGAGCCGAAATTGTTAAAATATGCCATGTCAGAATAATATTATTCCGAATGGTTGAAAATAAATGAGTTAATCTAGTAAAGATGACGGTTAAAAATTACCTTATTTAAGGGGGTATTCTAGTCTACAAATTTAAAAAAATCGAAATTTTTTTTCTATGTTTTCAAATTTTAACTATTCAAGAATATGTGTACAAGAGAATTTTTCAAAACTCAGATTATTTTCGGAGATATAGGCATTTTTTTGACCCGGCATCCAAACTGGTTCGGCCGGAACGCGAAACTTTAAACGCGTTTTTCTCAAAACTGACTTTTTCGGAACGATACCCACGATTTCTCAGGTTCTACTGGACCGATTTACTTGAAATTTTTACAGAGTCTTCTTTATAGGCTTGTCTATGTTTGAAACTAGCCCCACTCCCAAATTTTTATTTTTATTATTTTTAAAAAATTCGAAATAGTCAGAAAAAGTGATCCAAAAAAAAATTTTTTTTAGGCAGTCGCCATTTTGTGAAAATTTTTTTCCCCACTTTTCCGTAGTTCCGGCCATTGCGACATTATTTTAGATTAATAATCTTTTTTTCTTTTTGGTTTCAGATAACTAGGAGGGTTGAAATCATGGGTATGGTCACGTGGAAATTTTTAGAGACCCTCCACTTCGTCAGCTCATAATTTTTGGATTTTTTTACTTTTTTTAGTTTTAATTTTTTTCTCTACTCTTCTAAAATTAACAAGTAACCAAAAAAAAATGGAGAGTAAAAATATTAATTGCCTTTTTTACGACACTTTAAAAATTATCTGAAATTCATGCTTCTAGACTATAATACCCTCTTAAATATTATTTTACCAGGATTTTGCCAATTCAGACAACATTCAAAGTCAATTATTATTCAAAAAACATAACTTCAACCACAATTGGAGTAATGAATTCCGCAGAACTTACAAAAATCATGTTCTGGCATAATTTAAATACTCGGATTACGCAAATATATTCCTATATATATTACATGAGCTCCATTTTTTACTCAACTCATGGGTTAGGCTGACAATCACATAACCAGACAAATTTACATACATACACCGGGTATTTGTCAACAAGTTTGACCGAAAGCAAAACCTTGTAATCCACTTATGATGAGTGCAAAAGCAGATATTTACATGCTATGGATATAATGCTCTACGTATGTATGTATGTACATACATACAAATTTACTTGTGAAAAACATTATAGTAATTAAAATAAAAGTTAAGCTTCGGATCAAACTGATAAAGAACGACAGTAAACCGCAAACGCTAACGATAAGCCACGGAGAGGACGAATAATTATTTTTTGCTTTAATGCTAGAAAATATACGTAGTTCTACATACATACATACATACAAATATTTGTATATCCATACGCTACTCACTTCTTTGGCAAACTTAGCGAATGAGACTGGCGCCGTTGGAAAAATCCCCACGTATGATTGGAAAGCCACTTCGGCGCTTAAGTCGATTTTTTCCAAGAGCAAACCGCGCAGGTACTTATCCGGATTTGCTGGATCATATTGCTCGATGTCGATGCCAACAACAAAGTATTCACCTTTGGCCAACAAGCCTTTACGCTCCAAACTGACCATCAGACCGACATGCTCGTAGTAATGACCGAGTATGAGATAAACTGGAAAGAACAAAATATTGGCAAAAGGTGAATTAATTATGTAATTCGGAAAATGTATTGAAACGTGCGGAGCCGATTACATATAACTCGGTGACAATGGAAGCACACATAGGATATGGAATTCTGTTAATATGATGCTATGGAACATGGTTAAGGTATATTTAGAAGCTCTTGAGGGAAAGGCTAAATTTGCTTTGGGAGTTGGGGTAGTATCGCCTCGAATTTATCTATTAACTATTATCATGCCACATACTAAAAAATTGTTTCCTGGATTTCACTAAAGTACCTCACATACAATCACCAATCATATGGAGCAAAGTCAGCCGGATGTTCGAAAATCCTGAAATTAGTTATATGAGGACTAGGTAAAATTTTCACCAAATTTATCTATTTTAGGCACAAATGCACACTGTTATGAGTAAAACACGCTCTCTCTAATTTTCGTAAGGTCAAACTCAAATATTGGCCGATATATCAAGCATAAAATCACCCGGAAGTTCGAAATCTTTAAATTAAGTACATGGGTGCTCAGGGAAGTATTGAGCCGAATCAACCAATTTTTGATATACAAAGTTACTATTGTCAGCAAAGTATTCTCTCTGAATTTCAATTGTATATCCCATACATTGGCCGTTATTTTTGATCAACAGTCAACACACGCATAGACACTGGAACATTTCCGGTATTTTGGGTCTAGTATAGTTTTCGTCGGATTTCGGCAATTTTTGGTGATGAGGTGGCATACTACAAAGGAATTATTAGTGTAAAGTTTTGTCCCGTTAATTAATTAATTACTTGTTGAAATTACTAGAAAGTGAAAGAATCAGATGGAATTTAAAAATGCCTTATAAGGGAAGTAGGCGTGGCTGTAGTCCGAATTCGCCTATTTTCACACTGTAAAATAAAAATGTCAGAAAATGCCACATACAAATTTAATTGAAATCGGTCCGACTCCGGTTTTGACTCCGACTCTATTAAAGCCCTATTATACCATCTCGCGAGTAATGTCTTTTACGAAATTAGTTACTGATTTTAGTAGTTTCTAACAGTACCGTTATTTGGGTTATGGGTTATCTTCCGATTTCATCCATTTTCACGCTGTTGTGAGGAGTTCTTATAATATTTGAGTCGGGTAAATTTTGTTGTTGTAGCATTAGCGGTTTAGAAGATATTATATACATTAAACTTCTTAGAAAAAGGGGGCACGACCCTTTTTTAAACTTTTTTGCCCACAGATGCCCCTCATCAAGTTACAGTTTTATATCTTAATTTCGTGCTTAGTTATGGAACTTTATATGTTTTCGGTTAATAGCGATTAGTGGGCGTGGCAGTGGTCCGATTAGGCCCCTATACAAACTCGTAATGTTGTTTGTACTAATAAGCCTGCAAGCAAAATTTCATCAAGATATCTAATTTTTTACTCAAGTTACATCTTGCATGGACGGACGGACAGACAGACGGACAGACAGACGGTTACCCGGACTTCAACTTTTCTCGTCATCGATTGGTTTAGGGGACACATGCAACCGTTAGGTGAACAAAACAGTAATACTTTGGTTGCAAAAGTATATTAGTCAATGTGATTTTCAGCTATGCATTGCGTCCTACCTGAAAAATCCACCACCAGGCATGCTCTGCACATATGTACATATGTACATATGTGTGTATGTATGCATGTCCTTTTCTTCGTCCTTTATTGTCGTTATCCTGCTGCAGAAATTCTCAACCGTTTTATATGCAGTTTTGCAGAAATAGTTTACCATTGACTTGGTTTAGTTATCGCTTCTCGGCCTTATGGCTAAGATCAAAGTGTAGTATCTGTTCTTATCAGCTTAACATCTGATAGATCCTCCATCGGAGGACAACAAATGTTAAACTGATTTTTGGAAATCGACGGAGTGTTTTAGGAGCTTGCTCCACCTCTGTCACGGGTTGGCCCGGTATTGCAGTACCACCGGGAATTCGGCCCAAATTATTTAATACATTACAATTATTTAGTCTCTTTATGAAACTCCATTCAAGAGTAACTTTAGTTACAATGTACTAAATGGACCATTCCATTACATTTAAAGATATGTCGTGTACGTTGTATCGTTTCATTTCGACACAATATCTGAAAATTTGAAGTTGTGAATTTTCAAAAGTTCAACGATCGAAAGAAGAAAGTACTTATATATTTAAGTATACCATGAAATTGCATATTTTTTAATTAACCATATCTGTGGACTTTTGGAAAACCCGCTTAAGTCAAGATAAGTAAATTTTCCAATTTCTTTATCATAAAAGCATATTTTCATAACGGTCATTTCTGTCTTATCGGCGTACTGATAACGTGATTAGCGACGGAGATATGAATTTTGAAAAAGCATCTTAAGTCGATATTTTTTCCTGCATTTGCGAAAACAACTTAAGTCAGATAAGATAGAAAAGAGAAAAAACATTCTAAATAAACCTCTAACTATCGTTTAGAAAACCATCTTAAGTAAACTTGATTTGACGCTTTTTTTTTTGCTTTTGGAAAAAGAACTTAACTCGTTGTAAGTGCTTTTTCCTCGGGCAGAACTTGAAATAATACCAATATAAAAGGAGTTCAGTTCATTTTAGAAATTATTTTATGATCAACTCTCGCCGTGGTTAACACGTCTTATGTCCTGCTAAGAGCATTTTCTGAACAGAAAGGCTAAGTCTGCGGTTATTTTAATTGAACTTAGGTGTTTTTTTTTTAAATGCAAATATAACAAAAAGTTCGCCAGATAAGTTGTTTTTACAATGAAACAGTTGTTTTTACAATGGGACAGATTCTTGTAAATATGGCAAGAAAATTGCCAAAAAAAGACACAGAGATATTAAAATCCAATTCAACAGAGACAACCTATGAAAGTTTAGTGGCAGATCAGCAAATGCGAGTTACGGACTGTGATTTAACCCCACTTTCCTTTGAAGTTAGCACATCACGTGTTCGTGCTGAGTCGTAACAATTAGGTTTCTGATGAGTTTACAAGTCAAAGCGAGTCTGAAGAAGACGTCTTTCATGAAACGGATTTTTTAAACTCAGATTTTGTACCTTCAAGTGAAAATTCTGAGCTGAATGCCACCACTGAAAGCATACAAATTATGGCAAATGTATTAGAAGCAAACATCAATAATTTTGTCTCACCTGGTTTGAATGAGGCCGAGCTTTTTTCTACTCCTTCGCCATACAATTAAAGAAAACATTTCTTGCAAACTTTTGTGTTTTCGGATTAGGTTTCGAAATGGTAAATAAAAACGTCTCTTAGGCTTGATAGTATTTGCCGACGTGAGTTATAGTCCCTATTCCAATAATTTTTAAAGAGGATGGTTTGTTCTTCAAAGCTAACTTTTGTTTTGCATTTCATTCTACATTCCCCCAGAACTTGTATATTTGTGTAATCACTGCAGTTTTTTCTAGACTTTTTGTATTCCTTAAACAAATTGACGTTCAGCACAAAAAAACTCCCAACAAAAGAGAGTACGTTTACCATTTCGAAACTAATTCCGAAAAAACAAAAGTTTGTAAGAAATGTTTCCTTCAATTCCCGCACATCTACACACACAATATTTCGGCATTCTTCTGTAAACACAAACTTATTAAAATCTTCGACATATTTATACATCTTACCTTATCAAGTTTGCTTTATTTCATCAACAACACTAATATGGATTATAATATACATATGTATTCTATTCAAACTCAACTTCCAATTGATGTTTTGATATAACGGCTAACTATTTGTCAATTTGTATACTTATGTCAAACGTAATGCAGAGGAATATCAACCGCTCCAACTTCACTCAACAGGCGAAAGAGGGGAAAAAGAAAACGTGTTTTTTACAAAAGGATTGTGGGCACACTGTTCGTCAATTCTTCTTAGAAATTCACAGTTTCAACTGAATACTTATTTCGTAGTTTCTAGAAGCGTCACTTATTGTTCAGACGCCAAGAAGGGTGCAAGTGTTCAAAAATTAGCTTCAATAAATAATAAGTACTAGTGTTGGCTTTAATAAAAGTAATCTTCATTTTTACAACATAGGAGTGAAAAACAGTGAATACGGAAGAGTTTACTGAAAAGGCGATTGCAAACTTACTTCAGAGAGACCTTGAACAAGTAAAACCTTTCACCGAATTCGGTATTGCTGTTCAGAAGAGTTTGCTAAATTTAGTTATTGCAAAACTAGAACCACTAGAGCGACATTTACATCTGGCCAGGGCAACAATTTTAGACCCACGCTTTAAGCGTATTCATTGTAGTTCAGCGCTAGCTGTTTCCACTACAATAACCGAACTGTCAAAAGAAATACGTTTAGAACATAGGCGTAGAGGACAACTTTCGCCTGAACTCTGACCCACTCGCACTACCATAATTCCAAATTCCGAAAATTCTTCGCCGTTGTTGTGGTCCGCATATGAAAAAATTATGATAGATATTGCTGCACAGCTTCAGCAAACTCTTTACTTTCAACTTCAACCAGTGATGGTATGCCTAGCGAACTGAAGCAATATCTAGATCAGTGGTCGGCATTTCTTAGCACAATTGTGCAAACTAACTTCACACGTACGCTTACGCTCTATCGTTCAGTCGTTGTCGAGCCATCAACGAATTAACATCACGCAAGACCATAGCACAGAACGAAATATGCCCTGCGAGAAATATTTTATGATTCTAAATGCCTTTGATGCCATGCAATGCCTTTTATGTTCCAAGTATTTTAAAGATAATAGGGAATATATCCTCAAAATACAATTTGTTAATTTTCATTATACTATTAATTAATAATAAAAATTGTTTAATTTTAATTCCAATTTCTCACTGGCTTATTTTTTTTTCGTGCTCACCAACACAGTGACAGATCCTCTCATGCTGACCACTGATCTAGATCAGCCTATAAATACCCAGAAAACAGAATCCAACAAAATTCTGGTTTGATTGTCGTCATTTTACCCCAGTCCTTTCCGATATAGCTCTAAAGTATTTGATATCGCCTGCGTCCTCGGTTTCCTCGGAGAGAGTGGCATCTGCTGTGAATCTCGCAGTAACTAATAACAGAAGTCGGATTACAGCCGAGCACGCAAATCAAAGAGTTTTTCTTATGTCTGTATCAGATTGGTTTAAATAATAAATATTTAATGTTTTAATTGTTGCTCTTGATTACGCCAATATACAACGTACACTTACATCGGTGATTCATACGCTGAACACAATGGGTGCGACACAACATTGCATCACGACAGTGAACTGAAAACGGCGTTGTGCATCCTACTACCTGAACGCACGTACACAAGACAACACAGCTCTCCACTTTGCATGTACACAATTTCGTTGTGGCCATACTAATACCTTACACTTCAATGAAATTTTAATATTTTGTTCAAAGTGAAATTTTTTATGCAAAAAATAAGTAAATTGGTATATATTTTTGTTTTAAATTATCAATTGTTATTACTAATGATATAACAGAGCTATAATAGAGCTATTTATGCTTTTATTTGTAAAATAACGTTAAGTTTGTAAGAGCTGTGAATAATTTTACATTTTACATATTAGTGGCACCACCACTCTTCCTCATCTCTCTATCTTCCATTCTACTGTCAACTCTACTGTCGTCGGCAAATATAGGAAAATATTGAAGTTAGCGAGAACGACAACTGTCGGCCTACCGTCGTGTAGTCGTGCAGCTGTCTAAATTACAGTGTCCATAAGAACGTGTGTATTTTAATATTTGACAGCTGTCGGTTGTCGTCTGTCGCAACCATTGTGTTCAGCGTATCACTTTACAACTCGTTACTTTGTCAAGGTATTTACAAAATTAATGTATCAATTATCGGTTCGCAATCAAAGATCGCAAACCCTTCAAAAATTCTTTTAGACTCATTAGAGTGCTCCTCTCCACGGAAATCTTTAGTAAAAGGCGAAAGATTTATTCGACAACTGAAGAGAAGCCAGAGTAAATTTTACAACCGATTACTCAGCTATTAATACCGAATGTACTATGAACCGATTGAGAAGTATAAGTCAAAAACGAAAACTGTCTCAATCAACGCATTCCAGAGTAAAGTAGCTTGATAGGTACATTTTCGTTATGGTTAGGGTAGGTAAGCATTGCACATGCTAGCTATTGCCATACATATGTACATATATACTTATGTACGGTAGTGCGAACCACTCGTGGTTGATTAGTATAAATAATGTAAAGAAATAGTTGTCGCTAGGACCTTGTGCCCAAGCAATTTTTCTCCACAAGTTGTCTTCTTACTGTTCTTGAAGAAATTTTTGCACATAATTTTTATTAATTGGATACAGAGGCCGTAAACGGATCGCGCATCGACAATCTTGCAACATTTCGATCGATTTCCGCAGACATTTTTTTGTGATTGGCCTATTTTTCAACCATTTTTCGAACATTTTAAAGCAAAAAACACAAATTTTTTAGGTATATTCCTTATGTTTGCAATTTGCTTTTACGCGTGACCCATTCCTTGCAAATTTTGGACGCACAATCTTTCCTCCTCTGAAAAATGCTTTGCTCTCCGCATTTTTTAAATAACTTCGTAATTGATACAATTATTTATTCTACAGATCTAATTAAGTTAATATAACTACTTATTACGCTTTTTAAATTCAATATTTTGCGTTTATGAAACCATTTCGCTGTGGATTCTATTATTTTGTCACTAAGCACGAGGCACGCTATTAACACTTTTTAAATTAGTGTTAACTGTAAAACTTGACAATGCTATCTGTTTCTCTTTTTAATAGTACATATTATAACCTTTGTTATTATGCAAGAAAGTTACTACATAAATGAAAATTTTCAAAAAAATTATACCATTGTTTCAAAGCAAAATCTTTGGTTCTATTTTATTGTCCGTAACTGTAGCTGCCATACAAACTGAATGATCGCAATTAAATGCTTGCATGGGAAACTTCCTCATTTCACGATAAACATACAATACGAGTATATTCACGAAATTTGGTATGAGTTATTGTTCATAGAAATAATTTACTAACGGAAGAAATTGTTCAAATCGGCTTACTATAGCATACATATGTAAGTATGTATATGTAGCTGTCATACTTGTATGGAAAACTTTCGCATTTGACGTGGTATCTTCACGAAATTTGACATGGATTACTGCTTAAGGTAATAATATAAGATCCGATTGGATTACAATAGCATATAGCTCCATACAAACTGAACACACAGTTACTAACAGAAATGTACCAGATAGCTTCGGTGCAGCCGAAGTTAACGTTTTTTCTTGTCTTTAGATCAAAAGGTACTATTTTAGTAAGACAATTTTTATTTAGCGCTCACGTTGAAAGCAATAATCCTGATGGCTTTAGTTGTAAAAGAAAACATTCCAATAAAATATAAAGCCTGATTTCATGATGATGAGAGTTCAAGGTCAAATGGAACCCCGGACCAGTCGTAAACACCTAAAATTAAAAAAAAGGGAAAAGCTTTTTTCGCAATTCCTATAATTCCACTATTCTTTCCGCTTATGAGGACAGGTCTTGTCAGACTTGTCTCTGTCATTCTTCTAATATGTACATATGTAGGTTCTTAAAAGCTGCTTCAACGTTCTTGCAAGATTGTTATTTTATGTTTTCTTCCAGAGGTCTGAAGCTAGATATCTAATTTGTTACCTCATTGCTGCACAAATTTTATTATTAATCAGATAAATTAATACTAGATAATGAGCTGGTAGAGTTGTATTTGATTGCTTGAGGTTATAAAATACTTAGCAGAGAATCAGTAAATCTTATTACACAGACATTATGAAAGAAAACTCTTCTCGTTTTCTTGTATTCTGCTGTATTTCAGAAGTTTCTTTAATGTCGGTTTTATTATATCAAATGGCCGCCAAGATCATGCGATGTAACGCCTCTATATTATTTTCATCGGGATTATGTTAAATTATTTATCTCAATTAACTAGCATCACACGAGGTTTTCGAAGACAACATACAGCGCACTATATCTGAAATGCTAGACCGAGTCATGGAAAATTGTCATAAATGACGGTATAAAACTTTATAGCAAAAAACCGAACTTATTCTGACCGAATTTGAATGTTTTATTTCATTTTAAAATTATATCGCTCACTAGCGCGCTGCTAAATTTACTCAATAAGTATACATTCATACACACATACAACAATGTATGTACACATGAAGTCTACAGTAGACCGCGAATACGATGCCGACAAACGAACGAAGCGAATGCCGAGTAGCCGGCGATTGAAGCAGTGAATATAGGCGGCAGTCGTAAACGCAGCAAATGTGCCGTTGATAACAGGTAGATGACAAATCGTCGCTATGTTTAAAAATAGCCACAGACCGCATTTGCTTTGTAATATTTTTCATTCGCGTGTTTGATATTCGCTTTCAATTCTCACTCTGTTAATTTATACTGCACCTGAAATGCTTTGTTATGTGTGACGAAAAGTTATCGCTTCTCGGCCTTATGGCTAAGATCAAAGTGTAGTATCTGTTCTTATCAGCTTAACATCTGATAGATCCTCCATCGGAGGACAACAAATGTTAAACTGATTTTTGGAAATCGACGGAGTGTTTTAGGAGCTTGCTCCACCTCTGTCACGGGTTGGCCCGGTATTGCAGTACCACCGGGAATTCGGCCCAAATTATTTAATACATTACTAAATATTTTTTAGTCAGTACAAACTAGTGTTGAGCGATGTTGTGACTCTTAAGAACACTGTTACTTGTAACTGTGACTTCATGGAAGCAGTGATTTTAAACTGTGAAGTGCTTGAATACAATGCTCGCGACACGACAAGGCATCACGACAGTGAACTGAAAACGGCGTTGTGCATGCTACTATATATATGAACGCATGTACACAAGACAACACAGCTCTCCATTTTGCGTGTACACAATTTCGTTGTGGCCGTACTAATACCTTGCACTTCAATAAAATTTTAATATTTTGTTCAAAGTGAAATTGTTTATGCAAAAAATATCGAATTTTGAATACCCGATGGCTCGAATTTTTATATTTTTGAGTCTTTATAAATCGCTAAGCCTTGTACTTGTATTGTATTTACGTATACAAAGCTGCTAAAAAATGCATAAATTTTATGAATATACAAATATTTGTAGATAAATTGTTCTAAATAGATTAATTTGCGTTTCGGTGCATCGATAAAATGTTGATGACTTCATCTGGATCGACACCAATATCCCAATGATAGGTGGAATTTTTATTGTCTTCATAGATGAAAACTATCTCTCGACGCTAGTTGGCGTTACTGAATAGTTTTATAGCGCGAAAACTCGTTTTGTCACAATATTTCAACAGTTTCAAAACTTCAGTTGAGTATTCTATTCTGTAGTAAAGAGTCGATACCTGGAATAAATATTGCCACTACGAAGTAAACTTCACTTGATGCATTTTGCGGATTTTCTGTCGGAAAACAATTCTCGGAGCTCGAAGTGCAGTGTCGAAAAGCTTTTCGGCATACTGTGATGTGGATCGAAAAGTTTCTCCAAAAAAATCATATGTAGTTTCTACAGTGTAGTTTTGCGAAGTGAGAATGATTATGATTTTTCTCAGCTTCCCAGTGAGTTTATTCGACTTTATTTTATAAACAAAAGGTACATTTTTAGAAAATAAATTAGTATTATTTTTAATTTGGAACTATGTGAAAATGTACATTAGGCCGGATGGTTTTTGTAACAAAATAACCGTTCTTCGTATACACAAATATGAGTAAAGAAATTTGAAATTTTGAAAATTCATAACTTCAAATTGTGTCCAAACCAAAAAGATACGTGTCCAATATTTTTTCTCAAACTCCACAAAAAACGTTTTTTCACGAAATGTCTTTGAAAGTAAATTTTGGATGGAATAGCCCATTTATTACATTCTAACTAAAGTTACTCTTGGATAGAGCAAACTCCTAAAACACTCCGTCGATTTCCAAAAATCAGTTTAACATTTGTTGTCCTCCGATGGAGGATCTATCAGATGTTAAGCTGATAAGAACAGATACTACACTTTGATCTTAGCCATAAGGCCGAGAAGCGATAACTAAATCAAGTCAATGGTAAACTATTTCTGCAAAACTGCATATAAAACGGTTGAGAATTTTTGCAGCAGGATAATGACAGAAAGGACGATGAAAAGGACATTCGCAGAACAGACATGCTTACATACAAATGTGCATGTATGTATGTGCAGAGCATGCCTTGGAAAAAGGTGGAGGATATTTCAGGTAGAAAGCAATACACAGCTGAAAATCACATTGACTAGTTTTATTGTTGTTATTTGAAGCCAACATGTAGTCTCGTGTTTCCCTTTCAGGCGAGTCAAATAATAGCAAAGAGAAAATTTTACTTACTGCGGGTATTTTTGTAGGTTCGCTCGACCAAGTCATCGAAAGGATTCGCCATGAAGCCGTGATGATAGATGGTATTCCACGTTTCAACGTCGCGTATATTGACGCCCGCGTTGTGTAAAATGTTTTGTATGGTCTCCGCGACCGGATGGTAGGGACTATGTGGACCGTCCAGGTACAAAAAGGAAACCTAGGAATAAAGTTTATAATGAAAGAAGGTCATTAGAGCGAAACTTCATCAAGGTTGATAAACTCCACACACCTGTGTCCAGTTAAAAGCTAATAACAGTGATACCACGGATTTGGAGATTTGTGTGTCGGGTGGCCGCGTACGTGCAAAGGTGGGAAAGTCCTGCTTGTTGGAAGTGTCGCGATGTATGCAGTACTGAAATATTTTAATTACTTAATTTTCTTAAGTATTACGTTTGGTCAGTTGTGTTGGCTTACGTAGGAAATCATTGGCAAATTGAAAGCGGCCGCCATACGTCCCTCATGTACACACGTCTCTTGCGGTCCAATATAGCCAGCTACTTGTCGTGTCCAAAGCGAGGCCGTTTGCCGTATGCTCGCCACTTCATCACCATATGTTTCCGCCACAATGAATTCCAATGAGTGACCGAGCTCCTTTAGTTTGCCGGCATTCACCTGCGAGACGGCGAGCGTGATTGCGCCTGAGATGGTAATGCCTGGTGGGTGAAAATTAGGTATTTTAGTTATTGAAAAGAATAAATCTATTTATGTGTACGTAGTATAAACCATGAAAAGCAATGTATTCTTGTGGAATTAGAGATCGGTCCCATTTTAACATAAACATTTTGGTAAAATGTGTATTAGAAAATAGCCTCTGAAGGACTTTTGCTTGCTACCCGAAGGTATCAGTACTCCAAGATAATCCCAGGCTTTCGAAAAAAGTCTCGTTCAGAAGCACTGATCTTTCGAAACTTAAATAATAGTTGTGATACTATCATAATTTTTCAAGACATCGGACTATCGATTAAAATTAAGTTTGAAGAAGGGATTATGGCTTAGTAGACTTAATTTAACTTTATGTACTTCGCTTAGCTTTAAATGGTTATCTTGTTTTACCTTGAGCACTCTAACTACGGCTTTAAGTCAATTCAATTCTAAGCTTTTAAGTGATTATATATAATATCCGTCGTGATAGTCTTAATAGATGAAATAGCCCTATTTTAAGGCTGTCTACTAAATAAATCACGCAAAAATTATTAATGTTTCGGAGTTTCGGAATTATGTTTAAACTCCAGTCAAAATCCGACTCTATTTAACGTGTTTATGTGAGTGATATCTTCGAGTAGAGTATATTATTTTAAAGGTGCGTTGCAATGGCTTTCTTGAGGACATTTAGTTTAATTGAGTTAAGAATGTTCTCCCACTCACCTGGTCGCTGATAATCCAAATTTCCCGGACTTCGTTGTGAACCGGTTAAATAACCCAAAGTGAATACCTCTGCTGCTGCTTGGCCGATACAGTTACGTTTGATATTTGTGTTTATTGGTAATGGCAAGATGTTCAAATGAAAATCACCAATTAATAGTAAAAGGATAATTACAAATAATGATCGCGATAACGATAACGATAGTAAATGCGTCGCTGACGTGCAGGGGAATGTCTTCATTACGTGACAACAACAATTGTGTTAATTTTCGACTATCCAAAATTGCTGCGTTGACAGTATTTCATTAAAAAATATAATATATAATTTATACTTTCAGGTGTGGTGAGTATATATTTAAGTGTGGTGAATAAAATTTAAGTGAGGTGAGTTTACGTAAAATGCTCCCACTAACTTTTCAAGCCTTAAATCAGTTTTTGTAATTTAAGTAAATTTGGCACGACATAGACGATTTGTTGGCAGTGTTGTTTGCTTGCTGAGCGGTAAAGAATCTTCCGTTGCAGTAAATTCAGCATTTCGATACTTTTTTTATAATATTTTATTTATTTTTATTAAATTTCTATGAATTTTAAGTACTTTCTCAATGCAATCCACAAGTGCCAAGTTCATCTCTTCTTCTCTTCATTATTTTTTGCACTTAATGTTTTTGTTTCCACCACTTTATTTTGTTATTTGTCATTTGTCATCATTTTCCTTTTACTTTCACTATTCTTCTTTATTTTAATAATATTTGGCCAGTCCCCTCCCTCCATCCGGTAGCGTCTGGTAAGTAGTAAATGTTCTTTTTGCTTTGTGCGCTTTCTAGAGACATTTTGTTTATTCGTTTTCTTAATATTTTATTAATTTCACGCTGTCCTTCTTTTAGCTTCGCTGTGACGCCGGGATAAATGCATATGTGACCATCTTGAGAGTGTGATTACTTTTGTTATCTTGGCTCTTTATGTTAGCCTCTAATATTCTTACTTAATGTCCACTTACTCCTTCTCTTCGAACATATTCGTAAATTCCCAAATAATATGTTTGTAGGTGTGTATGTAGCGTCGCTTGCAATTACTCAATTTCCTTTCAGATGCCCCACTTTTATCTTTACTACATCATTTATTTGGCTTTCATTTGTTTTGGTTTCGGTGTTAGCTCATTTTACTTTTAGGACCTTCGAATGTCTTACTGGCGCTCGTCTACGATGAGAGATATTTATGTATGTTTGCATGTATGCGTCTATACACTCATACAAAGCCATCAGGATTAGCTAAAAATAAAGAATAATAAGTTCAGTGAGCCATTAAAGGCATGCAGTAGCTTTAAGAGGTCATAAATGAACATATTTAAATATACATAAAATTGTGATAAATATAACTATTTTATATACTGAAGGTTATGTTATCACAAGTGCCAATTTTAATTTATCTCAATTCATCTTTAAATCACCCTGAAGAGTTGACCAACTGCATTTAATGGAACATCTAGTTTATATAGTGCCTTGAACTATTGGCGAAAGAGAGAAAGCCCTAACAATATTAAATAATTTTTATCTTTCCATCTCCATTTTACCACCTATAACTTTTATATATGTACATTGCGCAAATGTATAATCTGAGAGTTTATTCTTGGTTGCGTGTTTTTTTCAGTGAGTGGATCAAGATACCGGAATTAGCGTAAAAAAAAATATGTCAAAGTAGAAAAAAACAGAGTAGTTGGGTTCTTTGTTAAAATAATAGAAACTAGAGTTTCAGTGGCAGATGCCATCGAATTGTAAAGCTTTTCTTAAAAAATATACCACGTACATATGTATATCGGAAGAAAGAGTAAGTCACATTATTGTTTTAAAGCGCTAGTGTTCTTCGCGGTATTCAATACACCGATCGATACGATTTTTGGGTCTGACGTCTACATGTTAAATTTTAGTTTCTCCTATAACAAAATTAAGGAAAAAAATTGCTTTCGTAGAAATTTGAGAAATTTTTCGATCTTTGAGTTATGAAATAAATTAAAATATACTTATCGATGTAGATCAGCCCAAAACAAACTTAAAGAACTAAAGATTAATATTTAAGTGTTTCTCAATATCTAGAATCAGAATTCAAGCATGAGAACAGAAATCCCAAAAAAAAATATTTTTTTTGTTGACCGGCGATATTTCACTCAACTTAGAAAAGAGAGGAGAGGATAATACTATAACACCCTTTCAAATACAAAATATTCCTCGAGAACTTTGGTCACTTTATATGTCGGTTACAGTAAATTTTGATTCGATCCAAATGATTTCTTCGGAGAATGCACCATATCCATATCCATACAATACCTTGAGCCCGATCGTTCAGTTTGTATAACAACTACATGCTATAGTAATCCGATCTGCAAGCCAAATTTGATGAAGATATTTAGTTAAATAAAAAAGTTCGTTAACATACTCTGTTCTATTGTCGAAACCTTTTCTCTATATTTGGCAACGTTGATAAGGGAATTTGTTGAGATCCATGCTGGGCCAAAATGTGATTGCTTAGACCATCATTCAGCCATACATATGTACATATATAATTTTTTTCATAGAAAATATAACAACCAATGACAGATCAGTATGTCTGTCCACAAATAAGTTAAAAAGCTCTATACTGTTCAATTTCTATAACCAAAATTCGCCTGGACGACTGACATTTGAACGATGTACCATTGACCATGGAGCCACAGATTTTACTCCATGTGACTTATGCTTCAGTTAGTGACCGTCGCAAGCCCGCAGACCGAATAAGCTGATACCAGCTATCTTATGAGGGCTCAATATAAATAAAAACTCATCACTGCTTCTACCGCCTGTTTCTACCATTTCCACCGTCCATTGGATTTTTCCTATAGAAACGAATCAGCTGATTGCTTTCTAACGAAACAAGGTTGCACGGGTCTCAATATTTTGTAGCTATTAATAAATAAACTTGAATATATTTGAAATATTCTTAAACTAACTCAAAATTATATTCGAATATCGAATTATTTATAGACTATATCTACGCTAATATGGGAGAAGAAGAAGACCACTTTGGTACTCTTGCAACATGTTGCTATAAAGCATAAAAGTTTTGTTCACCTAACGGTAATCGAGATAGACCCGTCCGTGCCTGCAACTTGAGTAAAAATTGAGATATCTTGATGAAACTTGGTACACATGTTTCTTGGCAAAAAAGTGAGGAGTTTGCAGATGGGTGTAATTGAACCACTGCTACGCCAACAAAACGTCATTTAAGGAGTATTTTTGAAGTACCATGGCTGAGCCGAAATTCAAGATACAACGAATCACACTCGTGAGTGGCCTGTCTTTTGAACAGCTTGAAATAGGTGGAATCGGTTAATAACCACGCGATAAATCAATGATACAAGAGGACTTTAGCCGGTGTCAAAATTGGACAATTGCCTGAAACTTGATTCCGATCGTTCAATCCGTATGGCAGCTAAATGCTTTGGTGATCCCATATCGGTGGTTCGGACAAATGAGTTGCTTCTTGGTGATAAAAGGACGTGGGCAATAACTGAAACTATAAGGCTCTAGTTCGCATATATATAGGCTGACGGACAGTCGGACGTTATAAATACATTTCTTTTATAATTTCTACTATGTATCCTTCTCTTTAATACATAAATAATAATGTTAGGGCGTATAACTACAAATAAAACGTTATCACTTATGTAGCATATGCTAAGGTGATTTCTAAAGTAAAGTAAAGCATTTTTAAGTTTGCACCACCCATATTTATATCCCCCTCAAAATCCAATTTACTGCATTCTGCATATTGAAACAGAGTAGGCCACTACAAGCTTGAGAGCCATTTGAATCGCTACAAAAAGTATTTACACCCAGCATTACGAGCGTATCCGTGTCGTGCAGCTTATTTGCATGAGATAGCGAGCAGTGTCATCATTTACTTTAATGTCCGTCCACTTTGACTCTATTTACTTTCACTTAAGTTCTTGAATTAACAACAAAGGATGCAATATCCTTCGGCAGGATGTAATATGAGCTGCATTCCTTACTGCCCAACCCACATCTTCGCTGCCATTCACAGCAGACGCTTGTTGTGCGTCGCTCTTTAGACGTATTGTTGTTGGATGCTGAACGCATATGTTGTTGTTATTGTTTTTGTTGTTGCTGTTTCCTGCTATCCATGCCGAGCATAATTTAATTTCACATATTTTATGCTGTCAGTATAAATTGTTGTTGTAGTTGGGCAAGCAGTGGAGAAGGAAGTGGGAAGATGTTGGGGGAAGTACAGCACTGCTCAGCACATAAAGTGATACAAAGAGAGGGCATTTGAATGAGAGTGATTGCGGGTTCAATGATTTTCCAGCCCATGCGATTTTTAAAAGCTCTTCTTCTTCAGTGAGGTTGTGATTGGGAGCCGACGAATATACTATATGTATTTTGGCATATTAAGCTTAAGTTCGTTTTGTAAATTATATTCTTTTCTATAAAACCGCGTATTTGGAAAATGTTCTGGATCATTCTGAGCAACTTTGCTCAAGAGACTAGTGGTATAAAACCGGTTTCGAACCAGCGATTTTTAAGGCAAAATTTAAAAAATGGATAATCGGCTGGGAGATATGTGATATAGTTGTCTGTACTGGCCGATTCTGACAAATGAACTATAGATTATCAAAATGAGTCTACATATGTATTAAATCTAATTCAGATATCTCGAAAACTGACGAAAAAATGTTTTCAATCCTTAAAGCTTCGCCTTTAAAGTCGGTGGATCGAAATCGGTTTTAAATTTATAGTTTCTTGCACAAAGTTGTTCAGAATGAATCGTAACACATTTCCCACATACGCGATATTTCCGTTTTATTGGCTCCCAGTAAAGCGGCATGCTCTAATATACTACTGTGCCCAAAAAATAAGGTGACATTTGAATTTAAACTGCGCGCGTCAAAGGATTTGGAGAATTATTTTTTTTTTAGGTTGTTAGTACTGTCAATCACATTTATGTCAAATTTCATGTCAAAATATTCCTTAGTGTTTGAGATACGTGTCGTTTTGTGAACTGCTAAAAGTGAGTTTTTCGTTTTTTGAAATGTCGAAATTTGTTGAGCAAAAAATTTGCATTAAATTTTGTTTACGGAATCAATTTTCTGCTGCGGATACGTTGAGCATGGTGCAGAAAGCCTTTGGTGATGAGGCTATGCCTAAAAATGTTTACAAGTGGTATAGTGAGTTCCAAGCCGGCCGTGAACGTGTCGAAGACGAAGAGCGTCCAGGGAGCCCAGGAGTCCAGGAGCGACCAAATCAAAGATTTGGTGTTGAAAACCCGTCGATTAACAATAAGAGCTGATGAAGTTGGTTCAGTTATAAAATCCATAAGAAATAAAAAATCTTACCAAAAATAAGCAAACTTTAACTATTAATATCTTTTAAAGGGTTGGGCTTACGAAAAAATCATAGCAGACTTTTTTTTAGGGCATTCAATTTCCTAAAAAATCTAAGGAACAAGATATTTTTTCAAGTAGTTGGAAGCGAGATATAAATTTTTCTATCTGATAATAAGAAAAAATAGAAATCTGTATGTAGGAGGACCATCCCGTTACAATTAAAAGCTCATATTTGGATAGGCTTTCTTAGAGATGTCTAGGAACTTATTTTTCCAAGTACCAATCGAAAAAAAAAATATTTTTTAATCACCCTAGTACATACATATGTACATATATGGGGTGCTCACAACCCGTTATAAAGCATCGTAGAATCATAAAATTATAAATTTTTACACTTGTTTAGAAATTGTTGTTTGATTACATACAAAAATGAGTTTACACATTTACAATTCTCAATACTATGTTCTCGGATCGTTATAACTTTATGAGACTATGTGAAACCCCTAATAGTATATATGGGCCATTCCATCAATTGGCGACATGGGTTTGTACCCGTGGTTCTCCAATTTTGACCAAACTTTAGAATATCATAATATAGACCAAAATAAGAATATCTGTTAACTTTTTAGTGGTCAAAGTTGCTCCATTGGTTTTTGGGGCGCACTTCAAATTGAGATCAAACAAAAAAATGACTTTTTCTTTTAATTTTTAACGACCTCAAAATTGAGTGAAAAAAATTTTTAAGTTATTCAATTTTATATATAGTTTTGAGCACATCTTTGTTTTCAATTACAATTTTTTACAATATAAAATATCAAAACTGAAAACAATTAAAAAAACTGTTAAAAATAGTTTATATATTTATAAATAATAGCATTCAACTCTGATTTTGAGTTATTTTAAGAAAATTTCAAACATATTGAACTGATTGAATTACAAAAGTTGATAATTACTAGTTTATCGATATTGGCAACCCTGCGTTATGAGAAAGCAATCAGCTGCCACGTTATCTGCGGCAAAATCCAAATGTCGTGGATTCTCACGTCATCCCATGTCAAAGGGAGTAGCGCTTTTTCTGTTCAGTAACATTGCGCGCCCATAAATAGGTCGTATCAGCTGAGTCGGGCCACGATTCTACGTTTTGCACTGGTTCTGCTATAAAACTTTAAACAGAACTTAATTTTCAAGTAATTAATCCTTCATAGGTATCAAATGTGTAAAGTCAATAAACACTACTTTTCTAATGTTCAATTTCTTGGTGCAAATAATCACTGTTCATTTAAATAATTGCTATTTATTCAATAATTTGGGCCGAATTCCCGGTGGTACTGCAATACCGGGCCAACCCGTGACAGAGGTGGAGCAAGCCCCTAAAACACTCCGTCGATTTCCAAAAATCAGTTTAACATTTGTTGTCCTCCGATGGAGGATCTATCAGATGTTAAGCTGATAAGAACAGATACTACACTTTGATCTTAGCCATAAGGCCGAGAAGCGATAACTAAACCAAGTCAATGGTAAACTATTTCTGTGAAAATGCATCTAAAGTGTATGAGAATTGTTAGATATAAACAAAGGTCAAAGAAATAGTCAGTGACAGTTCAGGTATGCGCATCGAAGGATGAAAGGAAAAGGTCGCTAACTCATAAGCAGGTAACGCACCCTTACGAATTGTTGTTTCTTTCATGCGCACTGCAACTGCACTGAATAATGGGTCGAAAATTATGTTGCATTTTTATATTTCTGCTAGAAAGTTTTGCTTTGTTATCTATTTATTTTAAAATAGAGTCATGAAAAGAACTGAGTTTTGAATACAGTTATTTTTATTATTTGTAGTTTTGTTTTGTTTTTGGTATAAAAAAAGGAATAATTTCCTAGACCTTTTCTATACTAGAGCTGCGCTAAATATTTTGGAGAAGTCGTAGCTGAATATGATATATATTAATGATAAATATTTATATAGTTCAGAAGAATGATGAAACAAAACAGAACTACCAATTAAAAAATATAAGTCGTCATGTACAGGGTTCCTTAAACCAGGTGTTATTTTTCTTTAATCCTTGATCAGTTTTTCGAGCGAAAATTTCAATGTTGACTCAGTGTACTTTAAATTTAGGGAAGTGAAACTAATTTAATAGCTCTGGTGAAAGAAATACTATCGTAATTTAAGGGGGTATTTTAGTCTAGAAATCAAATTTTGGGCAGTTTTTTGAATTTTATTAAAAAAAAAAAAACAAAAAATATTTTTAATATCCTTTTTTTATGGTGCTTTTATTGATTTCTTAAGAATACAGAAAAAAATTTTACAAAAAAATATTAAAAATTAAAATAATTAGAAGGGGGGAAGAGACAGGTGTAAAAAAATGGTGCATCCTAGTGACATTGATCCTGACTCTCCTGGTGGTCTGAAAAAAAATCAAAAGAAGTTCTTAATCAGTAAGGATGCTGTTATAGTCCCAACCTCGGGAAACACGAAAATTTTTTTTTTGAAAAATGGCGACTGCCTGAAAATAAAAATCATTTTTTACGTTTTTTTTTGAAATTCCTGAATTTTTTTAAAATATTAAAAACAAAAATTTTTAATACGATGCTGGTAGGAACGATAAATGATTAAATAAAAAAGGTTCACACAAAATTTCAAGTAAATCGGTTGTATAGAACTTGAGATAATGCCGGTACCGTGTGGAAAAAAGTAGTTTCGAGAAAAACGCGTTTAAAGTCTTACGTTATACGATATTCGCTCAACCGGTCTAGTTGCCAAGTCACTAAAATGGCTATAACTTTGAAAATAATTTGAGTTTTGAAAAATCCTTTTAGTGAGATATTTTTGAATATCAAAACTATCGAATTATGAAAAAAAAATTCAATTTTTTTTCAAATTTCTAGAGTAGAATACCCCCTTAAGTGAATTTGCCACGAAGTTCATCAAAAGGTTTATAGTCGGGACGAGAATTATCTCAGAAAATATGTACTATCATTTTAAACCATTCAAAACTTATCACGGTTTTCTCTTTCGGGAAATAATTGGTAATCATACCCTGAGTATTTATAAGGTTTTCCTAGAAGGGGAGTGTCGGACAACCCCTAAAAATATATGTATGCTGATTATTATAATATAATTAAGATTAATTGCTTACTTTTCATTAACGTTTGAAGTTCGTTCATAACTTTCCTTACTGTAGTGCTATTATTTATTTTTGGGAATACTTGTTTTAGTTAATGACACAAGTATTTGTTAGAACCCACCTTTATTGTCATTTTTACATCTGACCCATCACCTTCTCACCCACCAAATTTAGCACCGCTGCTGGGCTCCCAAGCTATGAAAATAACTTTATGACATCCTGTCTGTTTTAAAATTTTTCTTTTCAATTACCTTCGTTGAGGCTTTAAAAATCAAACTCATCAGCAATCACTCATCACACTTCAAAACCGGAAGCGATAGCGTGTTCAACTTCCCTACCTCTCTTTGTCGGTTGCTGAGTAATGACCATGTCTGAAGTGATTTTTCATTGCTGTCATGACACAAATATTTTACAATGCGTATAATTTTATCACACTTCATGCACAAGCTAACGGAAAATCTGGCAGACTGAGGAAACAAAGTTGTGGGTGAGAAGAATAGGAGTAAATTACAGGACATTAATTTTTCTGCTTCTGATTTTTGAAAGAAAGTGTAGGCCAAAGGCGAGATATATGCATGTAAGTTTAGGTACGTATATATGGAAAATCTTCTGACAGAATGGCAAGGTAGCAAATGAAATCTTACAATAAGCTTTTTAGCAGCTTAACAGTAATCCAGTCTGTAGATTCTACTTAGAAGCAAATGTGTGTCTACGTGCATTCGAGTTGAAGAGTTTCCTGCTATTGAAGGAAGTAAATTTCTAAAGCCCTTAAACGGCATAGTAAATGATAAGCACTCGCATTTGCTATCCAAACAAAAAGTTTAAAGTTTACTTAAGAAAATATTTTGTAATATTTCGCTGACTTCTTAATGACACAGCCTAAAGCTTTCAAATAATAATCATTAAATTACATACATACATAAATGCCTACTTGGCTTCGTACATTCCGACTTTTAATGTTCATTACCTTTCGTATCCTTGTTGTTGTTGACATTTAATAATTTGTTGTCTCTGCACATAAATTATGTTTATCGCGAAATTTAATAACGGTGTTAACGAGGTGTTGGCCATTAAATGTTGGTGCAATTAAATGAAAAGGAATTCAAAAAGTAATAGACTGTTTTTTGGGGAAATGGGAATGAATGTGTTTATATTTGAAATAACATTGAAGGAAAGCGTGTAAGAGTCAATGAACTTTTCAGCAGATATCCACAGTGGAGGGAGTTTTATTTTCGAAATTTGTAGTAAGGTTGCCATATGAATAAATATATAAAATAAGGAATTCTTACGCCAGTTATTGATTCAAACTCTATACCATAGCATGAAAGGCTAATTCAAATACGTTGGATGTGGCAACTCAGGTAGACAAGCTTTTGGGAGAGAATAATTTAAACTAAACTTTATACTAAAATTGACAGAGACAAGATTTGCGATACGCCATGTCGTAAACAAAACTGTGAAATTTTCATTTATGAATATTCCAAAAATCGATTCTTTTTATTTTTTTAATGTACATATATTTAAGAATATACACAGAAAATTTCATATCGTTCTGGTGAATATTAGAAGTTACTCGCAAATTTGAAAAAGGCGTTTCAGAGTGCTTGAAAGTACAACGCAAACTTTAAACGCGTTTTTCTCAAAATGGCTGTTTTTAAAGCCGGTAAGCAACATTAATCAAAAAACTAGATTTGACATTACTTTAACGAAATTTGCTTGGTTTCAGAGATATCGTGATCATCGCAAAACGTCTTTTTTGAGAGGAGCTCCGGAGACCAGCTGTAGTTCCTTTCCAAATAAATATTTTTACTAATACTAAGTCTTAAATACAATTAAAAGATACTTTAATATGTGTACAAAAAATTAACTGTATATAACCCTTTAAAGGAATACATGTGTTTACGGGTTTCAGAAAATAGAATATTTTTAATTGTCTTACTAAATTCTACAACCCTAACTAGGCTCTTTAAACGAGTTTTTCTCGAAACTGTGTTTTTAAAATCAGTTGGCAAGATTTTTTGAGAGTTACTCAACCGATCTTCATGAAATTTTACACAGGTCTTTGAGATAAAAATCTGAAAGACTTGGATGAAGGATTTTTTTTTACAACTATTTGAAAAAAGAAATGTTGCGAAATTTTTACTGAAATCTTCATTTTATTGTAAAAATGTCTGCCAAAAATGCAATTTTTATCCTTTGTCCAAGTTATAAGTTAAGGCTTTAACTAAAACACATAATTTTTCATTTTAGATGATCCTTCTAACATGGGCGCATCGTTTTTCCGTGGGATCACCGAAAATAGCATTGCAATGGACGAGTTCAAAAATGTTGTTTTCAAAAATTTCAGAATTTCTTTGATAATAGTGTAAGTTTGTAACAATGAAAAATTCTCATAAAATATTTAATTTTTTTTTTATTATTTTTTTTTATTTATTTTGTTTATGCATTGCAACTAGTTCAAATGAAAGAAAGGACTAACATGCAACTTGAATATGACTTAAACATATAATGACAAAATCACAAAACTACTGTGAGAGTATCTCTTCTTCGTTACAATGCTGTAGCAATCTTGCACTATGTGCTGTTGCAATTTTTAATATTTCTGCGTTAACCGAGTTTACGCTTAGATCACGCACTATATCAGCACATCTACAATACCAAGGCGCTTTGACAATTAGTCTTAGTACTTTGTTTTGGAATTGTTGGATGACTTTCTTATTGTTTGCGTTAGTACATCCCCAGAGTGCACCATAGCTCCATATCGGTCGGAGTATTTGCTTACAGATAAGTAACTTATTTTCGATGGATAACACTGATTTGTTACCGATTAACCAATTATAATTTTTGAGTCGGATGTCCAGCTCCTGAAGTTGGTGTTTTACGTGAACTTTCCGCCGTAGCTTATTGTCAAGCGTCATTCCTAAGTATTTATGAAAATTGCTAAGTGCTGTATCTTGTTGTATGTGAAAACAATGTGTACAGACTTAGCTTCATTCAGCTTTATCTGCCATTTCTTTGCCCATTGTACGTCTTTATTTTCAGCTTTTTGGAGATTAGTAGTGGACTCGTGTTCAATACTACCAACAGCAAGTCACGCGGTATCATCTGCAAATGTGGCTGTTGTATAATTGCAGTCAAATGGCAGGTCGTGTGTAAATAGAATATAAAGAAGAGGGCTCAACACACTACCTGGTGGAACTTCTGCTTTTATTTCCCTGAGAATAGAATATTTGTCTCCTTGTTTAACGTGAAAGTAGCGATCAGATAAATACTATTTTATGATGTCCTAATGCCGTTTCGGTAAAATCAGTTTCAGTTTCGAAAGCAGTCCTTTGGGACAAACTTTATCAAACGCTTTTGCAACATCCAAAAACACGGCAGAACAGAATTTTTTTCCTCAAAGGCTTTTTCAATAACGTGTGTTATCCTGTGGATTTGATCAATCGTAGAATGGTTGGCTCGAAACCCAAACTGTTGCGCTGAAATTAAGGTTTTTCGTTCAATGATTTTATTTATACGTTTTATTTTTTGCTGGCTTTGGAATCATGATAATTTCAGCAATTTTCCATTAAGTTGGCACGTATTTAAGACAAAAAGCCGCATTAATAATCTTGGTAATTTTTACTATATTTATTTGATATTTTACATAAGAAAAGAATTGTTGAAAGAAGGATGTTTTTTTACTCGAGAAAACCCATGCAATCCCTTAACCAATTTATTTTTCTGTCAAATTGTCGAGAAAACAGACACTTTGGCTTCTTTGCGACATCTTTTTAAAATAGTTAGCAGTTTTACAGTTTTATTTTAAAATTTTATTTTATTAAAAAAAAAAAAATTTACTTATCCTCGATAGCGAGAGCTTCAAGGGTGTCTGCTACGCGGCCTTCTTAGATGCATTTATGATAGCATAAAAGAGTATAAGCAGATTTTTATTCTATAGTAGTCCCATCTTAAGAACTTGTGCGAAGATTGTGACGTTGCCTTGGACATCTATGCCAAATTTTATTGAAATATTTTATAAAATAAAAAATAAATTTCTATAAACGGACTTGATCATCTTGATCAGTTTGTAAAGCAGATATGTAAGTATATTCTATAGTTGTGTGATATTGACGGTTGTTTCCAACAAATAAGCAGCTTCTTGAGAAGGGTAAGTCCAAAAGAGTGGATGTGCAAAATTTCGAATCGATATTTAAAAACTGAGAGCGGACAGACAGACGAACATGGCTAAATTGATTCAGTTCGTCACACTGACCATTTATACAAATAATTTATAGGGAATCCTAAGCTTTCTTGTAGGTGTCACATCTGTTAGGATATATTAAGTTTATTTATTGTATAAAAATATAAAATTCTGGCAGTGAGCTTTATATTTTTGTGACATGGTGGGACTATTATCTATAGCGCTCTATAATTGGGCCTCAAAAATAAAGTGATAACTTGAAATTGAATATTACGTATTCTGTTATTAAACTAAAATTCTTCCTTTAGCGAACAGAACAGTTACATAAGTAAGTATGTATACAAATTAAGATTTTTTAAGTCTCCAACAAACCATCTCGCGGTCTTCAGTTTAAACTAAACGGCTTTACGCGCTACGTGTGCTAAATCGTATGTCGCCACTATTTTATTGCGCAGATTTGTTTTTAATTCCTCACAACACTTCGGAGCATAATCGCTTACAAGGTCATAAAACCCCTTTTTATTGCTTTGCATAAAGTCAAGAGACGCGCCGCCAAAGTATTGTTGAAAACTGTAAAATTCCGCTATAAAATATGGAAGCCTGGGAAAACACACCAAAACCAACGCCGGCGCGAGTGAGTAAAGGATGAAACACATAGACGACGGCGAGCGATAGGCAGCAACTATCACTGTGGCTGAATTAAAACCATTTCAAATTTTTCCGACGACAAGGGGCATTTGTAGTGCTGCCTCAATAAAGAATCGACCTATTAATTTCCAGTAATTCACCGTCACTTCATCACACGCTGCTTGTAATATTGTAAGAAGTTGTAATTTATGCAAATTACATAGGCTGAATGTCAAAAGTACATATAAAATCAGCTGCCGTCTTCAAAATGTTTATGAGGCTGGCTTCATGCCGATATTTGCAGACAAGAAATTTTCGCTGTCGCTACGTCACGTAGCTCAGCCGTCTATGTGTTTAAAGCTTCAAGTGCTGAACACATAGAGCGCGACAGACTGCAAGCGACATCTGTCAAATATTAAAATACACACGTTCTTATGGGCACAGTTATTTAGACAGCTGCACGACTACACGACTGCAAGCCGACAGTTGCCGCTCTCGCTAACTTTTTATAATATTCTTATATTTGCCAACTACAGTAGGACGACAGTAGAGTTAACAGTAGAGAGGAGTGATGCCACTAATATGTAATATGTAAAATTATCCAAAGCTCTAACAAACCTGACGTTTTTTACAAATAAAAGCATGAATTTATAATTTAAAACAAATAAATTTACCTATTTACTATTTTTTGCATAAAAAATTTCTCTTCGAACAAGATATTAAAACTACATTGAAGTGAAAGGTTTTAGTACGGCCGCAACGAAATTGTGTACATGCAAAATGGACAGCTGTGTTGTCTTGTGTACATGCCGGCCATTGTTAAGTCGCTGCCTTCTTACAAATGTTCATGTAGCAGGATTCACGACGCCATTTGCAGTTCACTGACGTGCTGCCATGTCGTGTCGCGCTCTATGTGTTAAGCACTTCAAGCTTTGAGTGAAGCAAATAGCTGGCGAACAGCTGTGGAAATGTTTATGAAAGAGCAAAAATGAAAAGTGAATAGCAAACAGTTAGTCGAGAGTGGTGGGAAGTAGAGACGAGTGCAGAGTGAGCACTGCGGAGTGAGCTGTGCGCCCTGCAGAGTACATTAAAAAAGTGATGATACTTGATATGCAGTGAAATTAAAGCACTGCTTCAGATGGCTGCTACGTGCTCAGCGTTGCGCTTAGTAATTTGTTGGCATTAAAGAATAGTTTGTTTTTGCCTCAGGCATAAAATATTGCATATATTTAAGTGCTTGCATTTGCTGGCACCGAGCTAATCCATTTCGCGCCAAATAGTATGCTACAGAATATGTAAATTAAAAAGCTTTTTAACACAGGGAATTAATTCCATGAATTTGTAAATTGAGATTAAGCAATTAATAGCTTAAAGTTGGAAAATTATTTTAAGGTCAACAGCGTCCAGAAAAAATCTTTAAATTATTCAATATTCTTACCAAAGGAATGGATACCGGATTGAGATCCGCAGTGTGAGGTTCTGGCGTCTTAAAATTCCTGCATATTGTTGAACCTACTCTAAAATTTTTAGTATTAGCTATCATTCATATCTATTATCATAATAGTTTTTTGTGCTTGTGAAGCCATAGGAGAGAATAACTCTTTTGTTCAAACTTATAAATTAGGAAAGTGCTTAGTAGCCAACACAAATTTGCGCAGGCGTTTAATTTCAACTCCCGCCAGTTCGGTGAGATGTTTCAATGTATGCTCTCTAAAGTGTTTAAGTCTTGATCTCTCAAATGCGGTGCAGTCAAGAAGGAAATATTGAGTTATTTCCATCTTCTCATCCTTCGTCTGGTAAGATTCCCAAAAACACAAGCGGGTACGACTAACCCTGTAAATGAGCTCAAGGCAGTATCGCCGCTCTGCTATCTGAGTGAATGGCTGCAACTGGCTTGGAAGTCTGAAGCTGGTGTTGATAGAGAGCTCCTACCAGTAAACTCTTCCATCAACCTTCGCCCTAAGCTTTGACCTATCCGTGAAGAAGCTCACTGCTCCTCTTCTCCAACTGCTTCTTCCCACCCATAGCTCTACCGTCGGTATATTGACAGAGAAGGAGCCGCCAGAGTTCTAAGTGATATCCGAGTATTCAGATACGAGTTCTTTTATCTGAGTCTGACCGCTACCTTCGCAACCATACACCTTTCGACGATGTCTACGGGCTATCAAATGCAATTCAACACAAATCTGACGGCATGAAAAAAATGCGAAAATTCGGAAAAAGTGGATGTCTTTCGATGAGTAAATTAATATTATTGCTGGGTTCAAAAGAGTCCCAGCTTTTCAGCGATTGTATGCAAAATCAAAATTGCTACTCTTAGGTTTTGGAATTGGCTCATGTTCACTCTCAAATAAAATAGTTTTGAAAATTTGGACATTTTTTAGCCAATGATATATTTTGTCTAAAAAATGGTTTGTTTTGGTATCTATTAGGGTACATTTTAAAACAGATTTTCTAACATAGAACATTTCCTTCATTCGTTTCGTTTCGTTCAGATTTTTCAAAAAAATATTTAAGAAAGCAGTTTTCAGATCTTTGACCACTATTAAAGCGCTTTAAGGGATTATATACAGTTAGAATTTTCAAAATATCGATTTTTTTAATAATCACAGGAACGGAATATTTTCGAAGTTACGTGCAAATTTGAAAAGGCGTTTCAGAGTGATTGGAAATACAAGGCCAAACTTTAAACCTGTTTTTCTCAAAATAGTGTTTTCAAAGTCGGTGACCAACAATACGACCAACCAATTGTTTCAAATTTTAACACGAGATTTTTGAATATATTTTTTAGTAATCAAACGAAGATTTTCTCTCACCGATAAATATTTCTATTTTTATAAACAATTTAAGGACAAAATTTTGGTTAAAAAACGATATTTTTTTTAGAATTTTTTTAATTTCAGAGGATCTAGTACCAAGATATAGTCGTCACCGCAAAGCATCTTTTTTGAGTGGCTATATCAGTGTAACGCATGAAAAATTAGATGATTTTCGTGAATTTTTTTTAAGAGAAAGTACGCGATTTAATATTTGGAACTGTTTGGAACATAATAAGGTATATTTTCAGCTATATTTTAAGATATTTTTTACAATATTATTGAAAAATAACGGAGACATGGGCTGTCTTCGAAGGTGCCGAAAAAAAAAGTGCCCCAACTGATGGCATGATTCCGGCCGAATGAGCACCTGAAACAAAAAATATCAAAAAGTTGATTAAACTTAAAGGTATTTTCTGTACAATGATCTACGATCTTTGAAAAATATCAAAAATTAAGAAAATGGCGTAATTTTGAAAAAAATAAATCTTTTTTTTTAGGTAAAAAATGGTCGTTTTTTTAATATCAAATTAACCAATCAACGAATCAAAAAGATCGTAAGTCATTGTATAGTAAATGTAATCAACAATACTCAGTTTTAATTTGAAGACGATCGGTTAATTTCTCGTTGAGTTATGATGTCAGCATTTTAAAAAATATCGTTTCGAGAAAAGCGTGTTTAAGGTTTCACTTATATGCGAGTATGTGTGTCCCTGCGAGCGGTCGCTATTTAGAACGCTGCTATCCAAAAACTAATCAAGGTACGACTTTGGCGATTTCATAGGATATTTTTGGAAATATAAACTATTGAAAAAGCAAATAAATACAAAATTTTTTTGAAAGTGTCACACTGGTAGAAGCTCCCAGAGATCAGCTGTACTTTCTTTCCAAATAAATACTTTTACTAATACTGAGTCTTAAAATACAGTTAAAAGATACCAATTTTTTTGCAAAAATTTGAAAGTTTTCTTAGAAAAAATTCTGGAAAATTCCCTTTTTTCGACATTTTAACTGCATGTAACCTCTTTAGGACTATGTTTATTATCTTTATTGGTTTAAAGTACACATAAAATATTTTTTTAATTACTGGAAGGTGAAAACAAATTGTGCCCAATGAATTTTTGAAAGAAAAAAATTTCAAAAGCAATACTTTCAAAAAACTCTAGCCAGTAAAAAGATATGCTAAAATATTCCCATTTACTTTGCATCAATGTGACAGCTGTTGAAGAGTTTGCCGCATGCATAGCCTACTTTTAGGCAGCAAGAAGCGAGAGAAAACACCCAGTGGCGAATATTAAAGCCTGGGAAAGTTTGCGCAGACACATTGGCTGCCATTGAGCGTGTCTTTTTTACTTCTCCATATTATTGCCACATTGCATGCCACATAAACTTTATGGTGCATACTTGGTGGTCTCGTAGAATGTTATCTGTCAGCGCACACACACGCCTCGTTGCGTTGAATATTGCCATTTATGGCATGCCTTGGCTATTTTTACGCTAACCACATTCGAGTGCCAGCTACAACAAACAAAACATAACAACAGCAATAACAAGAAGCAGTCAACAAATGCAATAAAAGCTGTGCGCAATGAGCTGTCCACATCCTGTTGGCCTTTCTTCCCTTGTTGCACACTTATCTAAGTATCTTTTATGAGAAGACGACGCAGTTCATGTGTGCGTGTGTTGCTTTGTGTGTTATTTTGAGCTATATGTTTGCCAAGTAATTCAATACTGCTTGACTGCTATCGCTTACGCTCTAAGCGCCATACAAAGTCCGTGTGCGCCACTGCGTATACGCAACATGCCGATAATGCCATAGACGTCGCAAACACACACACACACACAAACTGCTACAGCTTTCTTGTTTTGTTTACTTTGGCTTTTGCCGTCTGCATGCATCTTCCCGTTATTTAATACTATTATTATTGTCATTCAGTCGCTGACAGTTGGAAAATCAATTTCAAATGGCATACTTTGCACGCTTTGCACACTTTTCATCAGCGCTCGTTCGCCGTGGAAATTATCTGCAGCATTCGCCACGCTGAGTGCAATCAATTGAAAATGGCAATACAATTATTTATGTTTATTTAATTTCGTTGTGTGCGACAAAGACATTATACACATACGTACGTCGCTAAGTGTCCGCGGCCACATACGAGTGAGTGAGTGTACAAATATGTATGCGTCTGTGTTTGGCATTTGAGTACAGAAGCGTGTTTGGCGCAGTTTCTTAAAGTTGTCGCACTTTCGCAGCTTAAACACACATCGTTGATTTGCCTTCTTCGATTGTGGCAAATTGCTTTCTTCGAAGCGCAAATGTGTGTTTGTGTCCGGATAGCAGCGAGTGTGTAATAAATTGTAAAAGCTGACAGTTTAGCAGATAGTCAAAGGCAAGAAAAGTCCTTTTTCTAGATTATGCCACATATATTTAAGTCGTTTTCGTATTAAAGCAAGCTGAGAAGTGGTTATCATATGATAATGCCAAAGAAAAATTTAAGACGAGACATATAAAGTTAATCTAAAAGCATTTAAAGTGATAAAGTATATTTTGATGATTTAATATATCTCACTTATTGCTCTATATATCCCGTGTAAGGTTTACATATTTACTATGTGTGGCGTATAAGGAGATATCTTTTAGAACAATGCGATCAATTTTTAGTACCAAAAGTCTTGAGATGCCACATATTAAGATTTATAGAAAGCGCTGGATCCTTGAGAAAGAAAGAAGAAAGCGACGGACGTGTTCACGTGTTCAGAGTATTCTATGGACTCCGTACATATCGAACAACATGGACTGACGTATGTATAGATAGTCTTTGAAGCACTTATGCGCGCTTAAGGGGGTCTTCTAGTCTAGTAATTGAAAAAAAATAGAAATTTTTTTTAATATTTGCAAAGTTTAACTATTCAAGAATATGTGTACAAGAGGATTTTTCAAAATTCAAATTATTTTCGGACATATAGGCATTTTTCTGACGCGGCATCCAAACTGGTTCGGCCGGAACGCGAAACTTTAAACGCGTTTTTCTCAAAACTGACTTTTTCGGAACGATACCCACGATTTTTAGGGTTCTACGGGACCGATTTACTTGAAATTTTTATAGAGTCTTCTTTATAAGCTTGTCTATGGTTGGAACTAGCCCCATCCCCAAATTTTTATTTTTATTATTTTTAAAAAACTCGAAATAGTCAGAAAAAGTGATCCAAAAAAAACTTTTTTTTTAGGCAGTCGCCATTTTGTTAAACGTTTTTTTCCCTACTTTTCCGTAGTTCCGGCCATTGCGACATTATTCTAGATTAATAATCTTTTTTGCTTTTTGGTTTCAGATAACTAAGAGGGTTGAAATCATGGGTATGGTCACGTGAAAATTTTTAGAGACCCTCCACTTCGTCAGCTCATAATTTTTAAAATATTTTGGTTTTTAATTTTTTTCTCTACTCTTCTAACAAATAACTAATAAAAATAGATAGTAAAAATACTAATTGCCTTTTTTTACGACACTTTAAAAATTACCTGAAATTCATGCTTCTAGACTAGAATACCCCCTTAATATATGTGTCAGGTGGAAGTCCAGGTTCCCATGTTGTCTAGTTATCCACGTGTGGATGTCAGGTATAAATGCAAATATGGTATTCATGTGGCTATAAACCAACTACTATATATACTATAGCGGTCCGATATAGGCCATTCCGACAAATTATCAGCTTCTCGTGGACAAAATTGCAGATTTATATTGCAAAAACTGAGGGACTGAACTAAATTAACTCGCTCCATCACTCTAATCGTTTGTTTAAATACTTTGTAACAGGTCAATTGGAAAGTCTCCAGACTGCCATAGAAAAACGCAATTTTTTTTTAGCAAAATTATTATTTTTTTCGTTCAACATAGTTTCTTTCAAGGGTGGAACACTGATTATAGCGACCCTCCAATTTTTCGATATCCTGTATTTGGCTTCAAAACAGGCTTCAGTTTCGGCGATCACATCTTAATTAGAAGAAAATCATTCTTTTGAGATCAGAGAATGGGAAGTAGTCCCTGGGGCTAGATTAGGGGAACGATGGAAGCAATGCGATGCTTAATTTCTGGATTTTTGCCATTGTTTTGACTGAGTTTTGACTCGGTGCATTTTCTTCTTTCTTTTTCTTTAATTGCGGCCATTTTTCGGCGATTTCGTCCTTCAAATTATGTTATAGTCGCTGTTCATGGTCCTTCCTTTTTAATGTGATTCAATAAAAATTATTCCATCTGCATCCCAAAATACAGACGCCATAACCTTGGCAGTCGATTGTTGCGTTTTTCCACGCTTTGGAGCGGGTTCATCTTGTGCAATGCACTCAGATGACTCTCGATTGGACTTCGGAATGAAATGATGGAGATATGCTTCATCCATTGTCACATATCGATACAAAAACTCAGTTTTATTACGCTTTAACATCTTTAAACACTGTTCCGAATCATCAATTCGTCGTTGTTTTTGGACAAAAGTGAGCTCGACGAGCACGCAAGGCGAGCTTTCTTGGACCATAATATTTGTGAATGATATGACACACATGTTCGGTTGATCTTTAGAGATAGAAATTCATAATGAATTCAAAATTGTTGCAGGCAAGTTTACGATGAATGCCATTAATGTCCGAAAAACTTTTTCCAAATATTCGCGTCACTTTGAAAATAATTCGCTCTTCGACTACACAGTGTCTAAAGGCAGAATTAGCCAAAAAGTTGGATTTCCAGACTGTTACCGACACATTTGCTGCCACCACGTTCAAAAACTTAACCACGATAGTTACCATATTTCAAAATAGCCTGGTCCTTTTGCACCTGATCTCTCCGACGTAATGGAGATCTTTCTCTTCCTCTGCCTCCACCGGCTGGTACTGAATTCAAAACCTTTAAAGCTGGAGTGATCTCTCCCATCCGTACAACATGACCTAGTCCGCGCAAACTATATCAATGGTGCCTACTCTGCCCAAAGTGGTACCTGTTGGCAAGAATGATTCTACGTTGGATTTCAAAGCTGATGTTATTGTTGGTGTTGATGATGGTTCCAAAATAGACGAAATTATCTATGACATCAAAGTTATGACTGTCAACAGTGACGTGTGAGCAAAGTCGCGAAAGGAATGACTGTTCGTTTGATGACAGGAGTTATTCCGTTTTATCTTCATTCACTACACTAATTGCCATATTTTCGCTTCCTTATCCATTCTGGAAAAAATAGAAGCTGAAGCATGCACCTTGCTAGTTCTCTTCCGCGATATTTGAATAGCTCGACCGGTAATCCATCGGCCCCCTTTATCCTTCTTCAGGCGGGTAATTGCTATTCGAACATCTATACATTCCGGTGTATTCTGAAAAAATGTTTTTGATCGAAAATCCACCTTTTCACCATTGGACCGGGTTTTTTCTCAGCGGTCTTGTGTGGAAGTCTCGAATTAACAGAAGGTTGCGCAATGGTTAGAAAAGATGATAGTACAAGGTGCGTTCCAAATTAAACAGAACTTTTTGAATCTAGCGCCCCCTGGTGGCGCCATATATATGTTGACTGGTGCTTTCTGCTTTCTTTATCAATTGTCCAGTGATAATTTTATGACATTTCATCGATTGAAAGTGAACTTATTGCATTTTAAGTGTCAGTATATTTGTGTTATCGGTGCGAAGATGAGCTCGAACAAAGAGCCAACACTAAATTTTGTCTTAAAATTAGTAAAACCAATTCAAATCCGGCCAATCAAACCCCGTGATCACCGGAAATTCCATCGAAACTGTGCGTGAATTCATCAAAAATCAGCCGAAATCATCATTGAAATTTATGTAAATGGAATTGAATTGAACATCTCCAAAACGTCGATTAATCGCCTTTTGACCGAAAATTTCACCCTACGAAAGGTGTGTGGACGGTTTGTTCCAATTGACTGACGACCAAAAATTGCTCAGAATCCAACGTTCGAAGGACGATTATTTGACCAAAAATCACATTTTAACCACTCCTCGTATTCCCCTGATATGGCACCGTGCGACTTTTTTCTTTTCAGAAAAATGCATTTGTCCATGAAAGGAAAGCGTTATGCAGATGTAGAGGCCATTCAAAAGACTTACACCCTTTGTTTTGTCTTTTTTTTTTAAGTTCTTTACTGTTTCCTGTTTCCTTTGGAACACTCCTTGTATAATGATAATCAAGTACAATCACAGTCAAAACAAAGAAAATGTATGCAATTTAATTTTTTCATAAGAAGGAAGATAAATGAAAACAATTTCAATGTCAATCCTTCGTTGGTTTAATTGTTTGTAGATACTTTATTCTCTGAATAAAAATAGTTAAAGTGTCATATGCTTTCAAAAGTCGGTGAATTTCGGGTATTAGTCGCAGTGTGACAGTTTTGAAGCGAAATTCCTTATTACTGTAAGAGTTGGTCTATACTTTGGGTCAGTGCATGCCATATCTCATGTCTTCATAGGATAGCATCTTCAATGGTTCACTAAAGATTTTTGAATTCACCTCGGATTCTTTATTATATGAGGTGTTGATTATGTCAAATTCAATGACTGTCAGGTTTAAAATAATGAGATCAATTGTAATTTTATTTCAATAGCAGTTCATGACTATCGAAGGAAAATGTGGACATAGTAAAATTTATAATTTTTTGGTGTGAAACATAAGATAAACTTTTATTGAAAATCATTAAAATCATGATCTTTCCATGATTTGAAGACTTATCAACGAAATTTTGACAAATATTGTCAAAATAGCCGAATTATTTTCCTAAAATTTGACATAACATAAAGCGAGGAATAGTCTGTAAATCAGCTTATTGATCCTTCGCATCCAAACTTGTATGTAATATTTGGGTTTAAAGATAGAAAAAATCGCTGAATAAACAAAATTGTTATGAAATGGTATTAAGGAAGCTGTTTTGTTTAACCTTAGTTTAACTGAGGTGTCTTTTAGAGAAACAATGGGTTTTGTTTGTTGTGGTATATCAGTTAAACCAAAGTGAATTCCTTGGAGACTAACATGCCTCTCTCTGATCGCCTTAGCTCATTTTCAGAGTCTTTAACTGCTCGGTTTTATCCCTGTTAGCGTTTACTAGCAAAATGTCATATTTAATTTTCGTCAATTCCATATTGGGGTCACTGACATTTCGCATAATATATTCACGAAAATTTCTGTAAATAAAAGAGCTTTCAGTAAACGCCATTAAATATGTCAGCAAAGCACTGAATCAAGGCGACTGCCATTTCCTTTACACCTGATTATGCAAATTTTTGTATTTCCACTAAAATAATGCCATTTTTTTATTTATTTTTTAATATCTGAAAGCAGCAATTTCTCAAATATTCGCGTTATTTTGGGTTTTCAATCAAAATATGGCAGCATTAATTTGGTTATTTTACTGATAGCATTTCGTTTGCCTAACAAAAAATGTGCGCAGCTGGCAGCATGCTTTCAATGTGCCAAGATTTATGCCAAACAAGCGGCATTGTAAATTTATTGCTTATGCCTGTATATAAGAAACACACACACACAGACATGAATCATATAATTTAGCCGACAAAAGCTAGAAAATGCGTAAGCAAATAAAAAATGCTTAAAAAAGTAAACAAGAAATTGCCGCAGCAAATTTATCGCCAAGCGTTCATCTCAGTGCCGGCAACGGACACGTGTCGCACGCGCGTTCTTCACACGTCTTTCGCTTTTTCTTCGTAAATGGACAACTTCTTCTTTGCCGCAAACGAGTCGAGGTAGCTAACAGTATGTGCCGCAATACCCCCGCACCGACCCCTCACTTATGCAAGTATGCAAATTAGTAGCATAAGCTGAGGCGTGTCGGCTGCCAATAACAGAAATTTTGAATCTCCCACAAATTAGGGCGCACGTACGTCACTCAACATGCGCAATTACCAAAATACGAGATGGCATTGTGGCAAAAAAAGTGTGCAGAAAAAATATAAAACAACAACAATAACAAAGTGCTGTCACACAGAATGCCGTTGCTGTCACTTGAAATTCATAAGCAAGCGGCGAAGGAGTTCTCATTTGCATAAGTGTTGTAATAAACCTGAAACTCTTTGGTGTGTGTGTGTAAAAGCGAGGGAGATGACTGAAAGAGCACGCGCACATAAATACACAATAAGAGTTGTGTTAGCCAGCGAAGGGACGTGTACGGACCAGCATTCAGGAAGTGCGCCAGCGGAAGCAGATAAGCCTTGACAAGGGTTGCCGCCGCTTTGAATTGAATGGAGAATCGCTTAAGTGTGCATTATCGCATAATTTTAGGCAATTTGCGCGCGTTCGTTAAGGGATCTGCTAAATGCCTCTTTCACCCATGACCTAATTGTAAATAACTCAAGCGTATGATGGACCCAAAGGAGAATGCAGGCAGCAATGATATATTATGATCTCGCTTTTATGTAAAAGTCTGTTGATAAATACTAATCCAAATATTCATCGTTTTTGACTAAAATGAAACAATAATAATAAAAACTAAATGAATATTGTGAATACCCTCACGGACTGTGAGGTTAATTAATTTAAAGCAGCTTGCGCCTGTAAAATACATAACCAGCTCTCTAACGAACAAGCTGTATTCTTTTCTCGTGCACGCCACTTTTTTATGTCAAAAATAAAATAAAAGGTAATTAAACGTGTCTGGCGCTTTCAAGACCACGAAGACTGGAAGTGCTTACACTCTAAAAACACCTGGTAAACACCCTGTAGGAATTATATTATTATATGTAGTATATTCAAGCCGTTTGTTTCGAGTTTTTTCTTCGCTGACATTGATTTGCAAGTTCTTCATAATGGAATTGACCGAAAATTCCCACTCGAAAAAGTTTTTGCCGTCTTGATAACCTACAAAATACATTGATGTGTAACTAGATTTTGTGGAGAGATTTTCTAAAGAGAATGTCCAGCGAGTTAGCACCAAAAGATTTTGTGCATTTTCATTGTAGCGCTCATTGCACGGCAGGTGTGGTCCGAATCGTTTAACTTTTTATAAAAGAAATTGAAAGTGCGCTTACCATTTAGTTGACGAGAACTTTAACGTGATCTTTAGTAATACTCCCGGCAAACAACCGCCATATATTGGGCTCTCCACTCTCAGAATTCTTCGATTCTCGTTGTTGAAAAATTACTGGCTGAGAAAGCTTTGCATCATTTGGAAGGCTACCCAATTCCTACAAAAGCAGAAGAGAAACCAAACTCATCTAAAAAGGTTTGATAACTTTAAATCTGAGAAATCTGCTGTTTGCTGAAAAAGGTTTAAGGTTTTTGTTTTTGTAAGTAACCATTTTTTTCCTTTTTTTTGCCCATATCTGTTTTATGGGTCTGAAACATAAAATAAGGAATAGTAATCATTGTTGAAAATCTGACTTAATCCTTTACTTCAGAAAGTGAAATTTGTTCTCACACTATTGTGAGATATTATTTATTCGTTTCATAAGTATCTTCATTTAGTTTTAGATGTGCCCAAAAAATAAGGTGACATTTGAATTTAAACTGCGCGCGTCGAAGGAGTTGGAGAATTATTTTTTTTTAGGTTAGTAGTACTGTCAGTCACATTTATGTTAAATTTCATATCAATATATATTTATTAGTGTTTGAGGTACGTGTCGTTTTGTGAGCTGCTAAAAGTGAGTTTTTCGTTTTTTGCGATGTCGAAATTTGTTGAGCAAAGAATTTGCATTAAATTTTGTTTACGGAATCAATTTTCTGCTGCGGATATGTTGAGGATGGTGCAGAAAGTCTTTGGTGATGCGGCTGTGTCTAAAAAAAATGTTTACAAGTGGTATAGTGAGTTCCAAGCCGGCCGTGAACGTGTCGAACACGAAGAGCGTTCAGGGCGACCTCAACCGATGAGGCTCTCGTTTAACAAATCAAAGATTTGGTGTTGAAAAACCATCGATTAACAATTAGAGACCTTGCTTATGAAGTTGGCATATCGAAATGCTCAGCCAATACTATTTTGAAGGATGTTTTGGGCCTCAAACGCGTCAAATCTCGACTGGTACCGAAAACATTGAATTTTTTGGAAAAAAGGCGTGTCGTTCAAGTGTGTGAAACGATGCTTTCCGACTACCAGGGTATCATGAAACGCATTATAACAGGCGTTGAGACTTGGATCTATGCTTACAAAAAAAATCGCGCCAAAGTCGCTCAAAAATCAAGGTCATGTTGACTGTTTTCTTCGATTATCGTGGTGTTGTGTATTATGAATTCCTTCCAACTGGTCAAACAGTCAACAAGGAATATTATTTGAACGTTATGCGTCGTTTGCGTAACGCTATTCGCCCAAAAAGGCCGAAATTGTGGAAAGACAATTCTTGGTTTTTACATCACTATAATGCACCATCCCATACTGTCCTCGTAATTGTGATCATTTCGCCAAAAACTCAACCCATATCACCTGATCTGGCGCCGTGCGACTTCTGGCTGTTCACCAAGCTCAAAAGACCGCTCCGAGGACACCGTTTTTATACGATAGAGGAGATTCAAGCCGCAGCCAAGGCGGAACTGAAGGCCATCCCGGAAAGTGACTACAACCAGTGTTTCGAAGATTGGAAAATCCGTTGGCATAAATCCATTGCATCGGGAGGGGATTACTTTGAAGGGGTTGACATTAATTTGGAGAATAAATAAAGAATTTTCAAAATAAATTCAATATCATCTTATTTTTTGGGCACAGAGTGTTTAAATAAAATCGGTGCCGGTCGCGATATAACCGTAGAAAGCTTATTCTAATAGTGGTCGCTTACAGCAGATAACCATAAACGTTCGAGTAAATTTCCTTCATAAAGTACTTTCCTTCTTTAAAACTTGTAAAATCATGAATCATCAAAAGTGTAAGTGTCATTTCTATATAAAAGATTGGAGAGACAACGGAATTTTGTGTTAAATGTATTACATACATATTTATTTATATTATTTAAATATATATTTTACAAAAAAAAAAATAAACTAAATATACTTGTATATTCTAACAAAATTAGGTATTCAGGTTCCTTCTGGGTTTGCTTGTGCATTGAAATTTATTCTGCGCACCACGTTTGACTCAAAATTAAAAACACTCCAATTATTACAAGAGTATTTCTGCAACAACACAAAAACACGAAGAGAATGAAGTTGCTGCTTAGCGAGTGTCTTTCCAAAATACTAACCGATGAGCTATCTTTGCAGAAATTGGGAATGAAAAAGTGGGCGGAAGAAGCAAGTTAACAACATTTAAAAAAAAAATTAAACTTCAAGCACAAAACGAAGTAATGTGAGGAGGAAATGGAAGGCAAAATCTGTAACTAGAAATTGAGGTGAAATGTCCCATTTAACGACGTGGAAATGTTAAATGAGTGAGTAAAGTATTTCCGAAAGAAATTACGGGCTTTTTAGTATATATACATGTGTGTAGTATATATACATATGAGTATATGTGTGAGTAGTCAATAAGACGAAACATTTACATACTATGATTTTCTTTTTCTATACCGAAAACAAAGAATATACAGTAGAGCTGAGCGGACGAGAACTAAGTACACATGAACATGGAAAGACTATCAAGGTCAACTCTCGAAAAGTCTTATTTAAAGAATTCTGAAGATCCGTAGGGTTCTCATCAAAACTTTTTCATAGAAGTTAAGGGGGTATTCTACTCTAGAATTTTGAAAAATTCGATTTTTTTTCATATATTTAAAGTTTAGACTTTTAAAAATATGACCTTGGAAGGATTTTTCAAAATTCGACTTATTTTCGGAGAAACAGCTGATTTTGTAAGGTGGCGTCCGTGTTCACTAGAATTGTCTAATAAACTTTAAACACGTTTTTCTCGAAACTACTTTTTTCCACACGGTACCGGCATTATCTCAAGTTCTATACAACCGTTTTACTTGAAATTTTGTGTGATTCTTTATATAATCCTTTATCGTTCCTACCAGCATCCTGTAAAAATTTTTGTTTTTAATATTTTAAAAAAATTCAGGCAGTCGCCATTAAAAAAAAAAAAAAATTTCGTGTTCGCGGACTATAACAGTATCCTTACTGATTAAGAATTTCTTTTGATTTTTTTTTTTTCAGCCCACCAGGAGAGTCAGGATCAGTGTCACCAAGATGCGCCATTTTTTTTTACACCTGTCTCTCCCCCCTCTAATTATTTTAATATTTAATATTTTTTTGGAAATTTTGTTTCTGTATTCTTAAGTTATCAATAAAAACACCATAAAAATGGATAGTAAAAATATTTTTGTTTTTTTTTTTAAATAAAATTTAACAAACTGCCCAAAATTTGATTTCTAGAGTAGAATATCCCCTTAAAGAAAAAAGCTGCGACAGATCATATTTCGAGTCATCTTATCTTGCTAACCGAATATTTTGTGGGCTCCAATATATTCATCTGGATCACATATCTGGATCTAGTTAATAAGAAGAGTGCTGAGTATCGCATGATAAATCTATATCAAGTTACAAATCGTTGCATAATTGCATCAACTATGTCAGGGGTTGCCAATAGACCAATGATTAACAAACTGTTTACCCCCCGTAGTTTTTTCCCCCAAATAATTTTGAGAAATGCTAATTTTTGAAATCCGTATCTAATGAGTCAGAAAATGCGGGTCCGTTCAGGTTACATAGGCAAGACTTTTATGGAAAAGACTCCATCTTTCTCATTCTCCGTACATGAGAAGTTTATTGATTCTCGAAGCTCAGCCGAGCGATCCAGCAATCACACTATTTTCATAGAATAATAATTTGGAAAGATGCTCTTTCAATAACAAATAATCTTTAAAGATATTTATCGATAATAGTTTAGGGTTTTTTTAATAGCGAGCTAAAAAGTAGACCGATAGGGATAGCTAACGACGCCATATTTTTTCCCGTTCTTTTGACATTTCTCTTCAGTGAGGTTTGCCATTTCATTATAGAAATATATAAGATCCAACAACGAATCGAAGTTATTAAAATTTACCAGTGAATTTCGGAGTCAACGGCCTCAACTGGTCGTCATAATTGTACTGTCAGATCAACAATTGATCGTCTAGTGGAAAAATTTGATACGGTTTATGGGCCTGTGGCGTCATTGGGTTGTACTTCATCCGCGATGATCAAGATCGTTCCACGTTACTGTGAATGGAAATCGCTACCTCTCAATAATAACCAAATATTTTTGAAATTGCAGCAGTATCGGCCGATTTATGCTTGAAAATCTTCGAAAATTGGGTTTAGCGTCTGGACTTCTGCAAGCGTGCCGGTTCATAGGAATTATTTTCATTTTTTTATTGATATCTTAAACCGTTTTTGTTTTATTAAAAAAGAAACTAGTTAGAATACTTCCAGAAAGTCTCTCGTTAAGACTAATCGTTTTAAGGGAGAGAAATTTTATTGATGCTAAGAAAAGTATCATTTATTGTAAAATGGTACTATTCGAAATGTTGACGAAGCCAGCAAGAGTTGTGACGTCTAGTTGTTGTTTTATTTTTTCTCTCGGAACTGGCCGTCACCACGCTTCTAAACGTTTTTATCAAAGTATATATGTATATATTATATATTTGAAATGAATTTGAAAACTAGCAAGATTTACATTATTTTACAAATGCCATTATAAAAAGAAGTGGGTGTGTCTAACTACCGGTTCTACTTCCACACTCATCTAATTTTACCCTTTACTATTTTATAGAACACATTGAGACGACTTAAGTTTATCTAAGTATCTTGATTGCTAGTAGAAATGTGGATTCAATCCTCGCCACTTTTTTACATGATTTCATGTAGGGTAGAGTTCAAGACAAAAAGGACTTTGAACTTCAATTGAATTGATCGAAGAAAACTCCACATGACTTAAGTCAACTTAAGTTATTTTGAAAGTTATAACTATATTTAGAGTAATGGCTTGGTACCATTTCAACTCGGAATATGTAAAACGAAACCGAATCTTTCAAATTAAGTATGAATTTCACATGAAACGGTCATTAGTTGTTATTGTAGTTGTTACTTTTTTCATTCAACATTGTCTGCATTAACTTTGTACTTGTAAAACAGGCAATGCAAGTGACACAAATTGTAATTTATTGCCCATGCTTGTGGAATACGTGTAGAGTTGCCAGTTGCGAGCGGCTGGCAACCACACGCGCATTCGTATGCACACATACATACGTTTCACACCCGTGTTTATAAGTATGCCGCGCCACACTTTCATTTAAACGGCGATAAAGCCGCTCGGCGTTGGCGGTAATTTGTCAAATTAATCAGTCAAAGCGCAGCATTGCATTTTAATGCAGGCGCGCTTTAATTCATTTACATACATACACATATGTACATACACATGTACATATGTATTTAGGCACCTGCCCAGGTAGCTATGCAATGTTGCCGCATTTTATTGCACGAAATTCTTTGAAATGTTTTGGCTCAATTTTAACGCGATTAAATTTTATAAAATTATAACATTCGCCTTTTTTGTTTTTGTTGCAGTTTTTTGCTTACAGCCTTAGTTTTGGCTTTGAATGACATATCAGCGCTTTGATTTGGCACAATGGGGAGTGTGAATGGCAAACGAATTGCATTTTTGCATTATTTAAAAGTAGTCGAATGGACAGCATTGAAAAATCCCATTGACTGGTGTGTGTTTTGTGAATAAAAATGGCGAATTCACATGATATCTAAATATACTATCGACTTTAATTGGAATGTGTCGCCTGCACTCAATGCATTTTATATCAAATACCCTTTTCATTGCAGCTATTTATACTCGTATGTATATAGGTTAGGTTACTTTAATCGGTATGACTATTTGTCCTACTTGTATATTTTTATGTCTATGTGTTAGTTAATGCACTATCCACGGTTTTCCCGGAGCCGTCATTTGAGTTTGCAGAATAGTCTGAAGTCACACAGAGCTACGCACGCATTTGGTTGAATATTCGACGAAAACCTCACGAAATAGCAATGCAGTGTGCAAAGGTGCATTATCGTGGTGCAAAAACCACGAGTTGTCGACCCATAAATCCGGTCTCATTTTACAAATAGTTTCACTCAAAAGACGCATAACATTTAAATAGTGTTTCGTGTTGACAGTTCGGTCGGGGGAAAGGAATTCGGAGTGCCCAAACAACGATAGTCGAAGAAAACTATCAAAATAACCTTGACCTTTCGGCTTCGTCTGACCTTTGCCGTGATATTCGGCCGATTAATTGTTTGTTTCTGAGTCATAAGCATAGATCGAAGACTCAGCGCCAGTAATAATACGTTGCTAATACCCTGGTAGTTGGAAAGCATTGTTTTTCGAAAAAATTGTGTGATTTTGGAACCAATCGTGCTTTCTCTTCTCTTAAGGCCAAATGATCTTTCAACATGGGTTTCACTCATTTTTCCGAATTATTTACAAACTACTACTCGTCGATTCTCAAGCCCCATTTCTTTTAGTTTGCAGACGTGGAGATCATCAGCTGATGTTGATGGCCGTCCTGGACGTGGATCGTCGTCGACACGTTCTCGGCCGTCTTTGAATAATTTGTGCCAATCAAAAACGCTTGCTCGCAACAAACAATTATCACCGATGGCCTTTTCCAATATTCTGAACGTTTTGGCATGAGAAATTTAATAGAACTTCTTTGTTGAATAATTTTACAGATCTTGAAAATCGCCGATTGTACTTCAGAAAGACAAGCGTATACTAAACACTAATGATTTCTTTGATGTGACCTTTAGCACAGATGTCACTGACAGTCATATTAACCGAGAAAAATAAATTCTACGATTGGGTATTCGGACGAAATTTAATTTAGTCTTACTATTTTCTGCCAACTGGTGACATTTTTTACTCGCTTTTCCTACCTCATTATAGATAATATAAAGTACTCAGAATAAGTGAACCATGTTTCTTTGGTATCGAGATATATTTTTTTATATTTATTAATAAAACATTTAACATTTGCATATTAATTTATTTATTTTTATCACTTACTCACACTTTCACTTATTCAAGTCAAATCGCACACACACACATATACACGTGGGCTTATCTACGAACTTCCACCTGAAAAAGTTAATAAGCCAAATCATATTTTATCGAGTTTACTCAATTTATCGCATTTAATTATTGCCACTTGATTGCATTTTTATTTGCCCACACACAGTTCTCCGCAATCGCAATTAATCACCGTTAATTACGCCAACAAGCGAATGCATCGAACATTTTTTGAAATGCGATAAAGAGCAGAGCAAAGTGTGTGAATCATTAACGTCTATTGAGATTTAATTAATGTGTTTGGATTAATATTTCACATTCCAGTCCTTTGAAACGGGTTAATAAGCTCTTCTATTGCATTCATAATCCACTTTTCTATAAGTATTATGATCTCAGTTTGTGCAATTATAATTAACTATTTAAATCGTATCTTCGTAAAATTTAAATGCGACACATAAAGGAAGCGGAAAGATAATTAGTATATGTACATGCGTTATTATAGATATATATGACATGGCAATACATAAATATGTTATTAATATATATTATACTAGCAGTCCGTCCCGGCATCGCACGGAGTAGACAATTATTTATTTTTGGAAATTTGGATATAAAACACTTTTTTCACAAATATTTTTATTTGTATTAAAAAAAATCCCACAGTTATATTTGTTTGTAAGTCTATTTATGTTCAATTTCTTCGATCGTTTAAGTGGCGCGCACTTTTGAAAAATAAATAAATAAAAATAATAATAATCAAAAAATTAAAATAACAGTAATAAATAATGAATTCCGTCGTTTTACATATAAGTAAATAATAAATTATTAAATAAATATATTATATAATAATAATAATAATATTCTTTAAAAATTTGCGTATAAAAATATTATAAGTAAAAGTAATAATTACGAAAATAATAAAAAAAAAATAAAATAAAAATACTAATTATGAAAAATTAAAAAATAAAAATAATAATAATCAAAAAATTAAAATAACAGTAATAAATAATGAATTCAGTCGTTTCACATATATTTTTGCCACTGCACGGGCTCAATTCTGCTAAATAGCAGCGACAACGTCGAATTCAATTTGCACCTTCTCTATACTCTGGCCCGGCTCGCTTTTCAGAATGCATCGCAAACAACGGCCACGGCGCCATGGCGGTTTTGTTTACTTTTTGAATTTTTTAATTCGTAATATCTTTTGAATGGAAAGTCCAATTTAAAAACTATTTTATAGTTAGTTAAATGGTCTTGACCATAAAATTATTTATTTGGATAAGGATTAATATAAACACATAAATAGCATGGTTTGAATTTGGTTAGCATTTTCAATAATGTTTAAAATGAAAAAAGTTGTTGTAGTGACATAACTCCAATAGTTGGACATATGCTGCCGCGGAGTTTTTTGTAGAAATTATGATATTCTTCAATATTGTTGTACATTATTTTGTTCTATGGCCAATAGTTTTGGCAGCTCATTCGACGAAAGACATTTTAAGACTCATTTTTCTACTCCTTCGGTTACATTGTTCAAATTTTACCAAGGATCCCTAATTTTTTTCAAAATGAAATGTAGCTTATGTCAAATTGGAAGAATGTAGCATTCTATTGGTGAAAAAAATTTTTAAATCGGCCCAGTACTTTTTGAGCCTATTCATTACAAACATACAAAAATAGGTACAAATCTTTCCTCTATATAATATTAGTATAGATTATTATTATCTACTTTTATTAAAAGTTCAGGAAAATTCTCAGAAAAAAGATTATTTTCTCCTGTTTTCTGTTTTGAGTGAAAAGCTCTAAAGGCTCTGTAATTAACTGTTACGTTAACGTTACACGTTATCATGCGGCGACGTGTCGAAAAAGAAAGTTCAGAACTCACATTCGTCACAGGAAGTGTGCAGAATATGAGAAGAAATCTATGAGTTATGGGGTATAGGTCTACATCGAATTTCTTCAACGTTTCAAATGCATTAGTCGGTAACTTGTTGCCTTTTGACTTCTGGCACTGTCAGTGATCACGTTCACCTTTGAGCTTCAATCATCGCAGTCAATAAGATTTTCCATTTCATTGGTTTTCAAAGCACATACTTTTTCTGGAAGCAGCAAACTCAGTTGAAATCCATCCAATACTTCTTTAGAAAGAAAAATAAATGGATCGAAAATATTCCTCAGCTTTTGTCTTTGATTTCGGAACGTTACAAGCAGTGTATCTATCGTCCATGATGCCGATTCGAAGAATTCTTTCTGAAACATCACACTGAGTGAATGAGTTAGAGATAGAATATCTCATAGGCAAAAATCCCAAAGTTTCCTATTTCCCCCCTATAAATCCGCCACTGTATGTAAGTTTTTACTGTACTCATCATAGTATATGATTTTATAATTGCTGGACTTGAATAAGCCGAAAAACGAGCGGATAACTTGCTTAATGTGCTCTATTTTAAGCTAGTTGAAGAACAGCGTATTTTTAACAGCAAACTCTAAAGAATTAGTTTCCATGGTATGAGTTACTGGATTTAAAGGACTCCATAGCCTCAACTAATGATAACCAAACTTAAGTTTTAAGGAATAGTTATCTTTTCGATCGAATCGAATGAATCGAATTTGAAGCGATCAAACTATTTAAAATGTCATTAATCAGAATCAATCAGAGAACTTGGCCAATCTCAACCCCTTAAATTGAAAGTATACTGAAAAAAAAGTTCTCTAAGCAATTACGTGATGATCAGTGGAAAATGATGTCTTTCTGGATTTTCGGACTAAGTTTTTTGTTATAGTCCTATTTTTCCTTTAATGAGGTACATCTTATTGTAAAAACTATTAAAATAAATACTGCTCAATGTATTACCATAAACTAGTGAGTTGTGTTGATTATGAACAACTATTAAGTTGAGGTGTTTAAGGAGGAGCCTGCTTTAGAAGCTTCAAAAAAATCGATTTTTTTTGTTTGCTTAAATGTCTTTAAAAATAATCTAAGAATATGTCCCCAAAGTTATAGATGGGAATTCGAAATAGTATTTTCGAAGCTAGAAGGGAATTAGTGAACGAGCATCTAGCAGATATACATATGAGCGCTTGGGCAGAAAGTGAAAACTTTGGCGCGCGATTTCTCGCTTTTTAATTTTTACGATTATTCTTAATTTGAGGGCAGGATAGAAAAAAACCTAAACGTCGAATGGAATTGGGACAAAATTTGTTATCTTTGGCATTAAATTATTTTCTATTTAAACTAAAAAAAGTCAAGTTTGAACATATATTTATATATATATATTTCTGAGTTTTTTTTTCAGTTTACATAGAAAATAATTTAATGCCAAAGATAACAAATTTTGTCCCAATTCCATTCCACGTTTAGGTTTTTTTGATTTTTTGAAAATCCTAACTGTATATAACCCCGACGAAAATATATATATATACATATGAGTATACACACACAAAATTTCAAGACGATCCGACGAATATTTTCGAAGTTATAGACAGAAGGCGTGCCGACTACATGTAAAGTAATTTCAAAACTTTAAACTCGTTTTTCTAGAAACGGTGTTTTCAAAGTCAGTGAGCAAGATTTCTCAGAAACGGTTGAACCGATCGGTCTGAAATTTTTACACAAGGTTCTTAACTATATTTTTTACTAATTAATCAAAGCATTTCTCCATCCGATGAAAATTTCTTATTTTTATAAACAATTAGAGACCCGAATTTTGGTCGAAAATCGAACCTTTTGCTTTGAGAAGCCGCCATTTTATCAAAAAAAATTTTTTTTTTGCTAATTCCTTCGATCAATCACTAGATTATTTATAGTGTTAATGAAATTTATTTGGTTTTTGCATTTTAAATGATCCAGTCCAGAGATATCGTACTCATCGCAAGAGGCCTTTTTTTTTGCGGACCTCTGCAAAATTGGCAATATCAACGTTCCCGATAATTATTTTTGGCAATAAAAAATATGTGAATATAGTATAAGTTTTTCATAATATATGTACAAGCCAAATTTCAAATCAATAAACCAAATAGTTTGCGTAGAAAAAGTTCTTGAAAAATGCCTTTTTTCGACCTCCTAACTGTGTATAACCCCTTAAATAACATAAAATAAGATTTTTTTTGGTCAAAGCCCACTTCTTTCAATTTTTAAAAAATTTGTAAAATTTTACACATTTTTTGGAATTTTTTTAGTTTAACTAGAAGATGAATTATTAAAAAAATATGAACATCTTTGAATTTTTTGTGATGATGCGAGATGCATCGGGCAATTGCTTCCCAAAAGGCAAAATATCAAGGATTTCGTGTCCAAAATCTAAAACATTTGTGAATGATATTTAAATATGTATAAAACTACAAACTCTAGAAATTTCGCTTTAATCAATTATTTCTTTCCCTCCAAAAAATCCTCAAAAAATCGATTTTTAAGCCACTAAAGCAGACTCCCCTTTAAGAGACTTGAAGTGGCTATACATTTTTTAAAGATAGAAATATTATATGTCTTAAACACAGAGTTCCAGTGTTCCAGTTTCGTCAGCCTCAAAGCTCTAATATCACAAATTAAAAAGTGAAACTCTCTTGTAACTATGCTCCAGACGCCAACCAACTTTAAGAGCTCCCTCTTGCACTACAATTTTGCAGACTATTTCGACCGTTTCCACGCATTTATGGTTTTATTCCATGTCAATACTCCCCTACGGCGTATACCGTTAGTGTCAATTACCGGTTCACAGCATTCTGGATCATCAACCACAACAAATTTTTGTGCTCCCTCAAAAGCATATTTATGTAAACAAATATGTAGAATGTACACACACACTTACATGATTTGAATAAATGTACACCCAGCTGTAGGAAACCGGCAAACCTCATATAAAACTAGTTACTGCACTGACAAAAATATGGTGTATAGTGTAAGTGTATTCATTTGGGAAAATTTGAACTCTTTATTTAAAAAGATGTTATACAAGTAGTCAGAGCAGATTTTTTTTTAATTTGAGTTTAGTTCGATTAAAAGTTTTCCCAAGTTTGAAAGAAATTATCACATTTATAGGTAGAGTCGAAATTTACATATTTGAGTACCAATAAGATAGTGTTAACGTTAAATAGATTTTATCAAAAAAGAATCCCATGGCTTCAATTTCTCTTCAACTTTTGAATAAAGATTTTCCTATTCTCAGCTCCTAGCTGACCTCTATCAAAGAATTCTATCGAAGAGGTCGTCTAAATATGTACAGTATCTTAAGATTATGGAAGGAATGGAAAAATATACTACAATTTTCTCCAGTTAATCAACAAGGTTATGCATCTTTTCAAACATTCAAATCAATCTAGCTGTACTAGTCTGTCCTTAAAAAATATATACATATCTACTCGTACATATGTATGTACTTGTGTGTTGGTGTAGTGCTAAGCAGAGCGCAGTGCCGCTTCTTAATACATGGACCTTCCGCTTCGACAAGTACTTGAAAGCATTTGGATGTGTTTCCGTCACAAAAAGTCACAGCTTGCAAAGCATTTTAAAACTTGTACAGAGCTGCATTTGTCGAAAAGTTGAGAAAAAGTTAACGAATAAAATAGAAACATTTTAAACACCAAATAAATAGATAAAGCGGGTTCGGAAATCTAAATGTCCTCACGCTTCTTATGAAAACCTTCTAAAATTCGAAGATTTCGGGTGAACTTTCGGTCAAACTTTGAACTAAATTGTATTCTACTCCTTCTTAATTATTCTAGTATAGCTTTTAATGTCAGTAAGAATTTGAAGAGGAACATAGTTGGACTCGTGCTAGATCGGAACTAACTAATTTAGTAATTCCTAACTTTCATTTAATCCATGCTTTAGAGTAACGTATGTGAATATGCTTACAACCGCAGCATCCTCTACAGAAATTGTATTGTACTTACGATAACGATACGTACATGTGTTCGTACGACTAAAAGCTCCGCATCGCTAAAAGTGCATTTCTTTGCTGGCGAAACCCCAATGCCTTTGTCCAAAAAAAAAGATATTATTGACGTTTAGTGATGCGCGACAAGACACGCCATGCCAGCATATACCGCTTCAAATTCTCCCTCTTCTGCCAAACACTTAAGTAGAACATCCTCGCTCTATTGATTTTAATGGCTAATGTCTGCGTGGAGTTTGTATCAATTTTCTATAAGAAGGTTAAAGCTAAACAAACAGTTATTCAATAGCTTCGCCGCAGAGAAAAGAGAAAAAAGCTTCAAAATAAAATCCGTTATATTAAAACAAAACCATTCTGCTCTCGAAGCGTGGAGGGAAACTGTGAAAACCCCTTATCGGAGTTCAAGGACCTCACCAGGCAACCTTCCCTCTTATTTACACGCTCCCAAGCAAATTTGTGTTTGTATTTGTTTGGTTTATGTTGCGGTAAACTTTGTGATTTTGAATTATTTGCTTTTTCTTCCTAAATTTGAAACTTTTTTGGGACTCTTTTCGAAAAGTTTCCAATGCAAATTCGGCAAATATTGTGTCCCATGTCATTGACATTGAGGCCGTGCATAAATAAGCTGAAGTGAAAGTGAGCATGTAAATATGTCTCTGGGAACATCTGTAGGTCGTGGAAGTACAAGCACATTTGTAAATATCATGGCAACAACAAAATGCCATGAACCCTATGAAAAAATATGTAATGTTTTAGGCAATGAGTTGAAATCACATCTGTTCTGGGTACCTTGACAATCAACAGCTGCTTTGGCAACTTGGCAAGAGGTTTGTCATTCGGGAAGTCAAGCGCTGCTACCATCTTTTGCTGAAGCAATACAAGGTTCGTTTGATAACCCATTGACATTTTCATTCGTATTGTACACACTTTCTTAACCCTAATAAGATATCGAAAAGACATACTCATTTTCTTACTGGCATACCGCTCTCAGATTTTCATTTTTATTCGGAGCAAGATCAAAAGCGCAATGTGCTCAGTCGGTCTTTATATCTCATCTCTTAAGATAAAAAATAATTTTAAAATCTTTGAAAGTTGAAAGCTGCTTTCAGAAAATGCTTAGTTTGTGGAAGAAAGAGTTCCTTTCCGACTAAAATACCAGTAAGGGCTGATTATATTGTCAGAGACCAAATGTTGAAGTAGTTTGAAACTTGGTAAGGTAGAATCAATATGACTTTTTGAAAAACCAATATTAAAGCACTCTTGAAACCATCCACAACAGCTATCGAAATAAAAAGCCTTAGCAGACTGGTGATAGACCTTAGACTTTCCGTCAAAATATGATTCACGTTAGCCTATGGAAAGAAATTATTTAAACTGCCGAACTGTGATAGTTAGTATGGGTGCCACATCCATTTTCCACACTCTTGGATCTTTCCCATAGCTTTTAAAGTATCATCTTCATCCAATATTGTTTACAGCTCGGCGTTTTCAAACTTTTTGGTAGTGGAAGCCCACTTTTTCATTTCTCACCTCAAAATCTTTATCTCTGAACCATCTGTGGCATGATTCTTCTGATAAAACCTCGAAAACCATTCGCTACGACTCTGCAACACTTTTATTCAAATGAAAACAAAAAATGAATGCTTTCTGTAAATCATCTCTTTCGATACAAAATGTTCACATTTTCAACACAATGGAAAAGTATGACGTATGTCAATGAATGTAAGGTTATTAAATATATTTGACAAAGGTCCTGCCAACAAACGGAAGGAAATTACGGTTCATTCACAACAAATGTTCCCTACCAGTACAATTGTACATTAACGCTCACTTCATACCGATAGATGGTTCATGGTTTGGAGAAACACCAAAGCCATCGTAAAACATATTCTTTTCAGATGTGGAGACCATCTTATATTCTTATGTTCTTCAATATTGTTGTACAATATTTTGTTCTATCGCTAAAAGTTTCGGCAGCGCATTCGACGAAAGATATTTTAAGACTCATTTTTCTACTCCTTCGGTTACATTGTTCAAATTTTACCAAGGATTCCCAATTTTTTTCAAAATGAAATGCAGTCTATGTCAAATTGGAAGAATGTAGTATTCTATTGGTGAAAGAATTTTTTAAATCGGCCCAGTACGTTTTGAGCCTATTCATTACAAACATACAAACATACAAAAATAGGTACAAATCTTCCCTCTTTATAATATTAGTATAGATATACTGATTGCACAGATCTGAGATTGATATCAACAACTCAAACAGTGAAGCAAGAGTACTGAGCAATTCAAAACTACAATCTATGTATAAAACATCTCAGAAAAAATTTAAAGATCTTTTCAACACTACTCTTTATGATAAAATAATTTAATTTTCTTCTATACATTTTATATTTGCTACCGAAGTTGCTGGCGTGGGCGGTGGAACATCTCCATTAATTGATAAGTGATGATACAGAAATGTGTTACTGCGATTGTCAGATCAGAGGCAAAATGTCTTGGAAAAAAATTAGAGTTTTTGATGAAAATTACGCATGGAAAATGGAAGGGGCAACACGATTATTCGATAGAGCAATTAGCTCATTAAAATTCCAAGTTATTTGTCAATTGAAAACAGCATCCCTGAAATAATGGCTTGTTTTAACGACTTTAGTTATGCCCATATTTTGGTTGGGATAAAAATTTTTGCTTCCAACAAGTCACAAATTAGTCAAACGGCCTCTATATTCCAATAGCCAAATTTGTAGACGTAAATTCACGCATTCACAACGCTCTTCGACAGAATTTAGATTAGCTTATATTTTACCATATTTTTTTCTTTGTTATTTGGCAGAAAGTTGCTTTATTTGTGTACTCGTTTGCGTAATTTGTTTTCGCTCCCAAAAACTTTTATCGTCCCGTATGAAAAATTTGCATTATTATTTCAGTCACGTTCAGCGCCCATTCACACATGTGTCACTTAGGTTCTGAGTTTATTTAACTCATATCTCCCTCATCTCCTCGAAAAAGATACACACATTTCGTAGGAAATCAGGAAATAAGTGTATTAAATAAATTGAATTTGTTAAAAGTGAGATTAAGGCTCACATGTGGAACGAGTATTTGACTTTCTAGAGACTGCAAAAGCTTGAAGCTTTTGGCATGCTACTAGATATACCGTTACAATTAGTTTGCTTAATTTATGTAATAATTTATTGAACAGGTGGATACTTTTTCCGATGAATATCGAGTTGGATCTCCATTTTCATCTTGCGTTGTAGCACTGGACCAATGTACCTCGCGTGCGCATAGAAGCCACCGGTCGACGACTATCTCCTGTGTAATAGAGCTATCCTTTGGCCTAGAGTAAAATGTGGGAGATATCCTACATTAGCATAATTCGCCTTGCCGCAATCCTATGCACCTTCTTCTCCATAGTCCAGCCGTAACAAGACTGAGGCTAAAACATCTCGGTAATATTATCTTCGGCAACTGGCATGAGTCATATATCTGTTATACGCTCTAAATGCTTGAAGAAACGGCTGGCGCGCTGTTGTTGACTCGGCTACAATCGCGTAAGCCGTGTCTACGCCAGTAAAGAAGAGAGAAGAAGAGCTCTAAATGCTTTGCCGATTTTTAATGGCCTTATGATCTATAACATAGTTTTAGGTACTCCTACGGATCGGCACTCTAAGCTGTTCAAGTGAGATTCCTGCCAGGATCGACCTCTTAACCTAGTCTAACCTGTTCAGTTATTCGATTTAAAAGATTTTTTTTCGCCTGTTTTTGGTCTATGCCTGGGTAGAATTATATACTAATATTTAAGAAATGTTGTGCTGTGATTAACACTTCGCTCGGGATTTAAATGTAGTTTTTTTTTTTCAAATCAGAAGAAGAGATGTCTAATTCAGAATTCACCTAAGGTACAAGAAATCTCAATTAAAGGATTCAAAAACGCGCTCACATTTATGTGAAGCTCGTTCTGCAACGTGTTTTCGTAAAGGCGGTTGAAATACGAGTACTCCACCGAAGACGACACGATGCTACCATATATTGCTTATAGTCATGAATATAAATAGGTTCTTATTACAATAATGAAATAATTAATTGAAACAAAGCAATATCACTTACTTTTACGGTAATTGAGGTTTTGTGCCAACCTTTTGTTCACGAACAACTAAATGAAAGAGTATTCGACAGTTATCTAAAAGAGAAGAATATGAAAATAATTATGTTAATTAGTAAAGACTGTTATGTTCGTAAATTTGTATGTATGTCACTTGTAAGTATGTAGAAAGTGTGGAATAATCTCAATTGTTCATTATTATTCCTTTGGGTGTGAAGACAAAACATTTTCTGTTTGTATAAAAAAAGACAAAGAAGATAAAGATCTCAGCCGAAAAATTATGACAGACAGACATACCAATGGGGAAGCACTCACACATAAGTACATATTTGTATGAACTTCAATATTTACTAATTAAATATTAATGAAGTGCCAGCGTTTCTCAAAGTGGCGTGAAATTTCTTAATGAGGTGATGAGCAGTGCTGTTATGAATAGCAAACGTACTAGCTGTTTTCGACACGCCACTCTTTGCTCACTAACATGTGAGCTCTGCTGGTTTGAAAGCAATTTTGCAATGCGAAACCACAATGCAGAGCTGTATAACTGTTTTCTATTCTATTTGTCTTTGATTATTATGTCAACGTATGTGGTTTATGGGGGTTTTCTACTCTAGAATTAAAAAAAATCGATTTTTTTCATATATTTAAAGTTTATATTTTCAAAAATATGACCTTGGAAGGATTTTTCAAAATTCGACTTATTTTCGGAGATACAGCCGATTTTGTGAGGTGGCTTCCGTGTTCACTGGAATTGTCTCCTAAACTTCAAAAGCGTTTTTCTCGAAACTACTTTTTTCCACACGGCACCGGCATTATCTCAAGTTCTATACAGCCGATTTACTTGAAATTTTGTGTGAACCTTCTTTATATAATTCTTTATCATTCCTATTAGCATCCTGTCAAAATTTTTGTTTTTAATATTTTTAAAAAATTCAGGAATTTCAAAAAAAAAGCGTAAAAAATGATTTTTATTTTCAGGCAGTCGCAATTTTTCAAAAATTTTTTTTTTCCTGTTCCCGGACTATAACAGCATCTTTACTGATTAAGAATTTCTTTTGATTCTTTTTTTTTGCAGACCACCAGGAGAGTCAGGATCAATGTCACCAGGATGCACCATTTTTCTAATTATTTTAATTTTTAATATTTTGTTGTAAACTTTTTTTCTGTATTCTTAAGATATTAATAAAAAAATGGATAGTAAAAATATTTTTTGCTTTTTTTTGTAATAAAATTCAAAAAACTGCCCAAAATTTGATTTCTAGAGTAGAATACTCCCTTATGCCAGTTGGTTGTTCTATACGTTACTCTCTAAATTTTCAAGTTAGCTAATTTTAGTTATTTTTTCAATTTCTTTTTATTTTACAATCATATCGTCACCTAAAATGCAAAAGGCCGTAACTAACATTTTTAGTATTTTACAGGAGAAGCAAAAAACATTCTAGATTAAAGACTACTTAAAGCTAAATATCCAAATCATAGATTTAAGCTTAGAAAACAAAGATGGATTTGTTTTTGAAAACCAAATTAATGGGAAAAAAGCAGTTTTTAAGAAATGTTAGTTACGGCCTTTTGCACTTTTTTTTTTCTGAAACCAAAAAGCCGTAACTACTTGAAAAAACTTGTGTATAAAATGAAAGCAATAGTTAAAATAAGAAAATGTGCTTTTAGGCTGTAACTAAAAAAGTTTTAAACAAGTTATGTCTTTTTGTATCTATTTATTGTAAATATTTTAACACAAAAGAAATCATTTAATTAATACATTTAATTCGAGAAAATAAAATTAAATTAAACTGGTTAAGAAAAACAAAATAATTCATTTGAAAACAACAAAACCTGCAATACAAAAAGCAAATTAGAATAGGTTTAAGATGTAAAGGGTATATTATCATAAAAGCTGTGGCAGTCAGCCGGAAGTAAAAATTTAAGTTCTTGCAGGTGTTCCCATTTCTTTTTGGACATTGATATTCTTTCGGTATGTAACTGTGAAGGTTCGATGTCCCTAAATTTTTGTTGTGTACGTGTTGGCAAAACGTTGTAATCGTCGTTGATATTTGTTTTATAATAAATTATTCCAGATGGATCATATGCCAAGGCACGGATCATATTAACATTTGGCTCTCCGGATTTTTTGCCTGTATTGAAGATACTGAGTTTTTTATACATAATTTATACATGTGTATTAAATTTTACCTGGTCGAATAGTTACGTAGCGCTCAGGAATACTTGTAATCAACATGGTGCACTTTTAGAGGAAAAGGGTTCTTTCGAGAATCTCTAATCAAGCCAGACCCCTCAGATGGTAAATTTATTTGTCTCTTGTTGATTTTTCTTTGAATGAGGGAGTGGGTGGAATCACACTCCATTTTTGTATGTCCCACTACTAAATATTTATGTTTTACCGTTGTGTTTTCTTGAACACATAAAGATAATATTGCATTAGAGAGAATTACATTTCGGTTCTGGTAGAAACAACCATCGGAATATATAATTATGTGATGAATATTTGGTGACTTTTTAATGGAATTTTTTATGTATTTTATTATACATGGAGCAAAGGTAGAAGTAAGAAGGGTGCCATCTGTTTCGTCCCAGACAAAATTGTCAGATTCATGTGAAATAATGTTATAAATTGTGAAATTGTGCACTTCTCATATCATTTTATAGTACGTGACATTTGCATTTGTCTGTGGAATCAATTTCACTGCCTGCATGTCAATGCATAACAACAAGTGTAATCCAGATTTGGCGTTTTCTATGTCAATTAACTTTTCATTTCTCATGTCTTGTATATCCTTTCTATGAATGTCGTACTGATCTTGGGTTAAGTTCTTCGATTCGTATGATGTGCAGGTGTCGCACGTATCATTTTTTGGCTTAAATATACAACAGTTTTGTTTTTTTAATACTGCCATAAATGTTTGAAAAGATACATGAACTACTTCATTAGTCTCAAGGTTTTTAGAATAAACTTCATAGACATGTTTGTAGCTTTTAAAATCGGACTGCAAGTACAGTTTCTCCGTATACTGTCTTCGGTAGTGTGATTAAATTTTAAGCAACGACGCTGATGAGTGAAGCCACAGACATGAACCATTTGAATGTATTAGAAAAAATATTCGTTCTGTCGCTCGAGGATGTATATCCGAACATAACAACAGCACTGAGAACATTCTTATGCTTGCCTATTACGACGGCTACTTGCGAGCGTTCTTTTAGTAAGCTAAAACTCTTCAAATCTTATCTTCGTTTCTCTTTAGGCCAGGAACGGTTGGCGAATATCTCTATTTTGTCGATTGAGAAGGATACTACAACACGTCTCAATTTCGATAAAATAATCGATTTATTTGCAGAGGCGAAATCCAGAAAAGTATTATTCTGAACGATATAAGCGATCCTTGTATAAATTCTTATTGAAAATAAGATGTACGTTCTTTCACTTGTAAATATATGATTTTTGATTTGGACAACATCGGTTTCCATTATACTATATGGTAAGGGCGCAAGCCTTGTTGCCACAGGCGCTGAAGCAGCTAGTTCCGGCTCTGCCAATTCGCTTTATGTTTGCGCGTTCAACAAGATTACCGACATACATTTTTTTTTGATCCCATGACATTTTCCAGAACCCATTAAATATTTCCTTACGATTTTCTTCGGAAAATGTAGAACAATTCCGTACAGCACTTTTCTCACAGAATTTTGAAGTACATCCAGCTTTAAGTTCTCTTGGAGCTTTTTCACTGATAATGCCTTTCGATAGTCCCATGTATTTTTTTCCTTTCAATCGGTTTATTATATTTCCAGACCTGTTAGTACACCCATTTTCACAATTAGTACTCATTTTATTAATTTTGTTTTATTCCGGGAATAAAGGCAATAACACAATTTGATAAAGAATGAAAGGTAATGAAAACAACTGTAATTACGGATAACACAATGTGTCACATTGAAATTGAATCAAAGAGAATGAAAAAAGGGTAGTTACGGCTTTTTGGTTTATGAAATTGTTGATGTTGTAGTTGCGGCCTTCTGATTCTCACCTATAAAGTCGTTATTTTTGGACGTATGCATGTAAAATTTGTAGTGTACACGTGTTTCGGTTAAGTACTTCATAGTCAATCAAAAAGTCAATTTTGAATTTTTTGTTATTTACGGCCTTTTGCATTTTAGGTGACGATATACTTTTACTTCGGAACCTCTATCAGCCAATATTTAAGTTTATAATTCTAAAAACAATAAATAAAGTCTTTAACAACAATAGTATCGGCTCTTTAACTTTCTTTCAATTCTTTAACGGTATTAGCGCTATTTTTTGCAATTTACTTCGTCCTCTTCCATCGACATCCAAGGCACACACAAAGAGAAAAGTGTGTAATTAAAGCCTCTTTCGCTTGCAACTGCGTCCATCAATGGCATCTGTGAGCAATCACTTCCACTGCCGCGTTGCTGGTGCTCAGTTAATTGAAACTCAATTTGCACTGACTTTAAGAGTGCCAAAGAAAACAAGAACAAACGGGAGTGACACATTTGTACGGTAAAAGCAACTTTGTGAAAGCAATTGTAGCGAATTAGCTGCAAAGCACTGTAAAAGAGAATTCGATTGTATTTGTCCTTTTACTTTAGCAGAAATTTAAAGCTGAAAAAGTAAGTCCGGTTTTTATTCAAGGCAAGCAAACGAGTTGATCTCTGTTTCAAAGAATCTTGGCGAAAACTACAATTTCTTAAATTTCACGAATAATTTTTTCAAACGTTTGGCATCATTTTCCGAAAACTAAACATTTATACGCATTCAACATAAACTGATGATCAACACGTCAATAAAATAAAGCAATTGGTGCTTGAAAAATGGTGATTAAGAATTTTACTGACGTCCTTGGAATATCGGAAGGATCAGTGAAAAACATTTTGAAAAACTCAATTGAGCTTTACGAAAAACAGCGTCTCGTTAACATGAAACAATGTCTTCCGACTACCAGGATGTCATGAAAGGTATTATTATTGGCGATGGTTCTTGGATCTATGCTTACAACCCGAAACAGAATATCGAACCGAATATCGTGGCAAAGTTCAGCCGAAACCGAAAAAACACGTCAGAGCAGGTCAAAAATCAGGGTACATTAATGCTCAGTTTCACAGTTCGAACTTAAGTTGTGCCCAAATAAAATCTTAGCTAGGCATTGTAGCCGACTGAGTAGCCATTTGAGTTTCACAGTCAATGCTTTATTTTTTATAAAATTTTATTATGATATATGGCAACGTTATGGGTAACAGACTATATATTTTACAAATGTCATCCATAAAAATATGTTTGAAATATTTAAATTATAACAGGCAATACATAAATTTGCGAGCATTCGAAGATGGATGAAAATAACCAAAGAATCCCGAATTTTACCGCTATCAAGTCAGAGCACCTATTGGAACTGGTAGAAAAGTATAAAGCTGTCATCGAATGCAAGCGGACGGACGGAAGATGTCGCTGAAAACTCAAAACAATCCAAATCAAAAATGAGCTTTAGCACTGCTTAAACTCCCATTTTCAGTATTTAAGCATAACTTAAGTGTGAACTGCAAAACACTATTTTCCTGTTTTATCTTAAGCACAACTTGAGTATGGACAAAACAGGACAATTACGGATAGGATTGTTCAGAATCTGATTTGCCACTGTTTTGATTGTCGGCTTTACGTTATACACCCCAAAAAGCAATCCTATATTGACAGTTTTGTTTGATTATCGAGGTGTGGTGCACTCTGAATTTCTACCGACCAGCCAAACTGCTAAAAAGGAATACTATTTGATTTGTAAAAGGAGGCCAAAATTATGGGCCGACAGCTCTTGGTTTTTCCACCACGATAATGCACCGTCGTATGCTGCATTGCTTTTTCGTGAGTTTTCGCTAAATTTTCAACCAAAATCGTGTCGCAACGTATTCGCCAGATTTAGCTCCTAGTGACTTCTGGTTATTCAGCAAACAAACGACTGCTCCGGGGAAACCGTTTTGAGTCAAGTGAAGACGTTAAACATTAATTGATTATTATTATTAAAAGGTGAATTTTGTCCATTTCATCTCCCTGAAAGTAATCCCCTACCACTGCAATAATCGGAGTGCCATTATGAAAATTGTATTTAGCTGCATAATTTTCTGAATCATATAATGTATGTAGTATGTACGAGTATATGACAAGTACTGCTATGTAGTATATATATCAGGATTCTGGCATTAAATTTTCAATTTCTATTGTGATTATCGTTATTCTCGTTCAGCTTTGATAGTTCTCGGAGACCGCTTTTATTGATTTCCACAAAAATGTAGGATCTTAGACACTTCCCTTTTAAACTAATCTTCAACTTAGAAAATTTCACTGAATTAGAAGAGTAAATAGAGTTTCATAATTGAAATTAGTTATTGTTATTTTAAACATTGTAGTTTTATCAAGAGGAAAGCACTGTACAAAGATAGTTGTGCCGAGCTGACAGTCCTTACGTAGACTCGACTGTTGTGGGAATGGGTGCTACCATTCAAACTGAGCGGTCAAAATCAAGATCTTTTATCAATTTTAAAAAGCTTTATTTTTAAGTTCGTAGTTTATTTTGAGTTTTGTGTGAAGTTCTCGCGTTTTTTAATTTAATTTTGCGAATCAGTAAAATTATTTCGCCGATATTTCATTAAAATGGAAGTGGGAAAAATTTTCACGCCGGAAAAGATAGCACTTATCTATACTAATATTATAAAGAGGAAATATTTGTACCAATTTTTGTATGTTTGTAATGAATAGGCTCAAAAGTACTGGGCCGATTTAAAAAATTTTTTCTTCAATAGAATGCTACATTCTTCCAATTTGACATAGGCTACATTTCATTTCAAAAAAAATTAGGGATCTTTGGTAAAATTTGAACAATGTAACCGAAGGAGTAGAAAAATGAGTCTTAAAATGTCTTTCGTCGAATGCGCTGCCGAAACTATTAGCGATAGAACAAAATAATGTACAACAAAATTGAAGAACATCATAATGTCTACAAAAAACTCCGCGGTAGCATACGTTCAACTATTATAGTTATGTCACTACAACAACTTTTTTCGTTTTAAACATTAATGAAAATGCTAACCAAATTCAAACCATGCTATTTATGTGTTTATATACATAAATCCTTATCCAAATAAATATATTTATGCTCAAGACTATTTAATTACCTATAAAATAGTTTTTAAATTTGACTTTCCATTCAAAAGATATTACGAATTAAAAAATTCAAAAAGTAAACAAAACCGCCATAGCGCCATGGCCGTTGTTTGCGATGCATTCTGAAAAGCGCGCCGGGCCAGAGAATGTAAAGTATAGAGAAGGTTCAAATCAAATTGAATTCTGTATGATGTTCGATTTGGCGGCTAACAGAGCCGATAGAATCAAAGTAAGGGATTCGACGTTGTCGCTGCTATTTAGCAGAATTGAGCACGTGCGGTGGCAAAAATATATGTAAAACGACTGAATTCATTATTTATTACTGTTATTTTAATTTTTTGATTATTATTATTTTAATTTTTTTAATTTTTCATAATTATTATTTTTATTTTATTTTTTTCTTAAATTTTTACTTCTACTTATAATATTTTTATACGCTAATTTTTAAAGAATATTATTATTATTATTATTATTTATTATATTTATTTAATAATTTATTATTTACTTATATGTAAAACGACTGAATTCATTATTTATTACTGTTATTTTAATTTTTTGATTATTATTATTTTTATTTTTTAATTTTTCATAATTAGTATTTTTATTTTATTTTATTTTTTATTTTTTTCGTAATTATTACTTTTACTAATAATATTTTTATACGCTAATTTTTAAAGAATATTATTATTATTATATAATATATTTATTTAATAATTAATTATTTACTTATATGTAAAACGACTGAATTCATAATTTATTACTGTTATTTAATTTTTTGATTATTATTATTTTTATTTTTAATTTTTCAAAAGTGCCTGCTACTTAAACCATCAAAGAAATTGAACATAAATAGACTTACATACAAATATAACTGTGGGATTCTTTTTAATACAAATAAAAATATTTGTAAAAAGGTGTTTTATATCCAAATTTCCAAAAATAAATAATTGTCTACCCCGTGCGATGACGGGACGGGCTGCTAGTGTGCGATAAATATAAGCAAAAGTGGAAAAGCTCCTACCGAAAGTGCTGAAATAATGCGTAGAAGAGCAAGGCCGAACCTTTTAAGTCAGCCAGAGAAATTTATCGAAATTAGTTACGAATATGGAGTAGACGTATACAGAAAGTTTGTATCAAGACGACTCAAGGACGCTGAACTTTTTGGGCGAATTAGCAGGTCCACATCAAAATTCGATTGGTATTTACAAAGGCCCACAAATACAAACCAGCACAGTTTTGGAGGAACGTGCTTTGGAGTGACGAAACCAAGATAAATAGGATGGATCCAGATGGAAAAACATTTGTTGTTGTCCACAAGGTCACCAAAAATATTAATCACGGCGGAGGAAGCATCATGATTTAGGGAGATGAGCTGAGCCTTTATGCAATATAATGATCCGAAGCACACCACAAAGTTAGCGAAAAGTCCGATTCTGAATCCTATAAAAATGAAAGAAATTATGTCAAGAGTAAAATAGCAAGCAAAAACTTCAAAAATTTTGATGATTTATGGGCCTGAATTGAGGAGGCTTGGTATTCAATCAAAAAGGAACGATGTCAAGATGTGAAGGAGGAATCTTATGCTACTTTTGAATAATTTTTATAATTTTTTGTATCTTTGGTTACCTGAAAAGAGTTTACAAATTGTGCTTTTTAAGTGTCCCAGCTACCATATAGCATATTAATGTTTTCGTTCTTTTTTTTATCGATAATGAAATAGGTATTGTTTCAGTGTTTTAGCAATTTGAAAGTATGTGCATAGGTTGCTACATATATTTCTGGACTAGGCAGCACTAAGTGTTGTCAGGTGCAATCTGACATTTCCATTGGAAAGTTTGACATTTTTTAGCATAACATCACTCAGAACGTTTTGTCATTTAATCGTGAATTGTTTTATTTACGGGGAATTAAAAAATTCATCTCGGCCAAAAAATAGAATTAACTCGTGAACATTTTCGTGCGATCATTTTTCACAACTTTCGACGTGGATTATCACGACAAGAGTGCATCGATGAACTAAAATCTTTGTATGGCTATGAAGCACCATCCTATAGCACTGTGAAAAACTGTTACAACGAATTCAATCGTGGCCGACGCTCGCTCAAAGACGAATTCCGTGAAGGTCGTCCAAAAACAGCCGTTGTGCCAGAAAACATCGATGCCGTACGTGAACTGATAATGCAAGACCGTCATGTAATATACCTTCAGATAGAGGCATGCCTATGCATTTCTCCCATCAGCATACATTCGATATTGCATGAACCCCTGGCCGTAAAAAAGGTTTGTTCTCGTTGGATCCCGCACAATTTGACAATCGCTCCAAAAAGGCTCGTGTGGATTGGTGTGAAGAAATGCTGAAAAAATACGATCGCGGTGCTTCAAAAGACGTTTATAAGATCGTCACAGGTGACGAATCATGGATCTATGCGTATGAGCCCGAAACAAAACAGCAATCGACGAGTCAAATCCAACGAAAAAAAAACATTTTCGTTGATATATATAACGCATTCCTCTTTAAATCCGTAAGTGATAAACTAACGAATAAATAAATGTGTTTTATTTGATGTCTGTGTAAGATAGTGTCCATGGTTGTATATTTAATTTTTATAATACAGCTATGAAGGGTATTATAGTGTCGGTGCAGCCGAATTAACGTTTTTTCTGGTTCTTTGTTTTTTATAAGTTTCTGATTCCGAGTATTTTTCCCGCATTCTTATTATAAGAAATCCTTTATCTCTTTTTATTTCGATTCTGTAACGTCGGATGTTGAATAAATTTCATTTTCGCAGGAAATCCGAAGCAAATCTGTGCAACTAATCGCAATAAGAAAAGTGCAATATTTTCACAACTTGCTATTTGCATAGTACAAACATAGTTCCAACCCCCTTGGATAAAGTTATTCCCTGTTTCCATAAGAAAAAATTCTGTTTTCACAACTGACGCGCTGCTTGCCGTTAGCAAGTGCAACAACCAAGCAGTTTGCCTTTAAAATCTAATTGCGCCACTTGCATATCAATTAACGGTATGTCCACACCCACTAACACTCCTCACCGCCACTATCGAGTGCAATCGAAGCAACTGTGAAGCACTCGAAGCTCTTTTAAATATTTTACAAATTGTTCCATCTGTTGCCGACGGGATTGTCGGAGTGGGCCTCGAGTGCACACATACACACCTATATATACACACACACAGACTTACAACACATGTAAATGAAGTAAAGCAAAAACAGGGGCGTAAATTAACCATTTGAGCTTGGTTGTGGCATCTGCAGGCAATTTTACCTCCGCTTTTGTTCTTTCCTTTGCACACTTTCGCTCTAAAATGTTTGCATAAATGCTTACGAAGAGATTTGTTTTCTTTATTTTCCACGTGTGCTTGTACATATTTGTTGTTTATTGTGTTTATTACGAGTATTAGTTGTTGTTGCAATGATAATATTTGCCGGAAGGAAGTAAGAAAACGACTACCGATTGAAATAGAAAAAATTTAAGTTTTTTTAAGCTATTAATCCTGCTTATTAACTGTATCCGAGTAGACAATCTCTGAAATTTTTTTTTTAAATAGCTCTGGTAGAAAAATTGGGCAGGGTGAGAAAATCAGCTTAATTGCATTTCCATTTAACTTTTTGTACTCCGAACAGCGTATATATTTAGCTGAAAGGTCGGAATAGAATTCTGGTAAGGAATCTTTTGCATTTGTAAAGGGTCTTATATGAAGCTTAGGTGCAACCAAATTTAATGGTTTATCTTGTTTTAAGTGCACGAAGTAGATCTTCACTTACGGCAGTTAGTTTTTATTGATGTAAAAAGTTCAAAAATTTTTTCTTTCATTCAGTCATTTAAATATTATTCTCGGGGGATTGGTTGAGATTTTATTGATCCATATACTAAGCAAAAACGTCCAAAGATGTAGAGTTGGAAAGCATGATGTCTCAAATACCTCTAATAAATTTGAAGAGTCTTAAATAATATTTGGTTCGAGCAGCTTCTCGAATTGCTATTGATCAATGGCCGAATTGTTTGAGGGCCAGTGTGAAGGCAAAGGTGACTCTTTCGAATTTTGTGCTTAGCTCATTTCATGCATGTATTATTAAATAAAATTATCTTTATATACAAAAAGTATCATGTTTTAATTTTTACAACTTGTAACAGAATTTATGGCTGAATTAAGTTTACTTTAAAGCTATAGTTACGCATGTAATTCTCTTGCTCGACGCTGTAGTTACAACAAGATAAGTTCTTTATACAGAGTCGATAATATTCAAAAGGGTTATCCACGTTTTGCTTTCCAATGAGTGAAATTCCGCGAGCCGTTTACTTCATATAATATAAGTACATATTAATTTCATTTTTTTTTCAATTTTAAGGCTTTGCTCTTATTAATTTTTAACATTAACCATTTTCTTAATTGACTCTTCATTCTTTCTTGGTGCCTTTAGTGTTCATTTCCCTCAAAGTATTTTTTGGAATAATCTTTATTACTTAGGATTTTCCGAGAACTAAACATCTGTAGTCTTGTATTAAGGGAGTTTGGCTAGTCGCGGATTTTTTTTGCCTAAAAATAAGGATGGAAATGGAAAGTACGTGGGTTTATTCCATTGGTACAGAAAGTACATTAGTTCGAGGCTTTTCGATGCGAAAGAAAATGAGAACTTTAGTAAAATGACTAAGAAAGTTCGACTGTGACATTCTATTGACTAAATTTTATTTTAAACATCCCTCTCTACCGAATTAAAATATTATACATACATTATTTACATTTGCAGTTACGAAAGTTTTTACTTTTCATATTTTTAAATTTACAAACAAAAGTTTGGTATTACCTTTTGATACCAGCAACACAACACAGTTATTCCCACATTTTTTGCCAACCACAAAATAAGCTTTAAGCACCCTGGTAACTTTTACTCATAAGCAGCTTACAAGCGAAGTGAAGGAAGAGCTCGGGGGGAGAGCAAATACATACAAACATAACTCTGTTTAATATAAAGGGTGGGCCATATAAAATTTTAAATTTAAAAAGTCAATAAAAAAACGGCTTGATATTTTTCAAAGGTCTAACATTTATTTAAAAGGTTGTTTTATGAAATTTATTTGTGGAAAACAATTTCGGACAAATGACCACCACGGCTCAGTTTACAGTAGCTTATCCGATCCACCCAATTTTGGAGTACTTTCGCGATGGTTTCAGGCTTTATGGCAGCTACAGCAGCTTGAATCTCGCGCTTTAGATCTTGAATGGATCTGGATGGTTGGCGTAACATTTATCTTTAACAGCTCCCCACAGAAAATAGTCCAACGGAGTTAAATCGCAGCTTCTGGGAGGCCAATTCACATCATCTCTTTTGCTGATTATGCGATTTTCGAAGATAGGGCGTAAAAGATTGAGTGTAGCGTTTGCTGTATAGCACGTAGCGACCTGTGCCCCAAATGCGACAATTCTGCTTGTTAACATAACCATCAAGATGGAAATGAGCCTGGTCCGAAAAGATGATTTTTCGGCAAAATTTACCTTCTTCGTTTTTTTTAATATTTCCCAGTTTTCTTCTAGTGAATAGCGACCCATTTCGTAAATTTTAGACTTTTTACTGAATATCTGTCACTTTCCGAATGGTATTTGACGTTTCCAATGTCGAAATATAGATAATTCAAATTTAAAACGTTAGATGGCCCACCCGTTATTTGCATCACCCTTAAACTGAGGCTTCTTTTTCTCTAATTATTCCTTATTAATATTGAACGAGCTGTTGTCTTTAGTTTAAATTTGAATATTATTGATTTTTTTGAGTAAAACGAATGTTATGCATAGTAGTACTACGAATCGTAAATTTTTAAAGTGTTTATTCGTCTAAGTATTATCCCAACTTGAGGCATATGCTCCAGTTAATTTTTTACTCGTTGAAAGTGAAATAAATATACAGGTTCGACCTTGATTTCAATCAAAAAATCATTTTTTAATTTAAATGTTTAAACTAATTCGGAAATGTGTTGCTCTGCCTTTTTCTTCTCTCTTTTTTTGGCCTTAGTTCAGGATTCTAGAAATCTAGATTTAATTTAAGTTTTTAAATAGTTGTAAAAAAAGATGCTAATTTTTGGCCTCAGATACGTTTCTTAAAATCTAAATTTCTTCTATGCAAATGGTGCTTCTGTGCAAGTAGTTTCAAATATAAATATTATTTTTATTCTGTTTGAAGCACTACATTTCGGTCGACACTGCAGTTGTTAGTTACTTAAAGAATATAATTTGATTAAAAATTGCCTAAATTATGGTGTCTGTCCTTTTGTAAAAAAGATCAAATGAGATTAATGTGGGTAGAAGTAATGGTAGAATCCTGGGATTCCACCACAGATCAATAACATTTGTAAACAGAGCGTAGTAACGAAAAAAAATCTAGGAGTTTATGTTTGCAAATTGAACTGCTTAGAGCAAAACTACTTCATGGAGTAAACTTTCAGGAATAAAAATACTGAGAGAATAATGAGTGGTAAAAGCAAATGTTGAAGGTTAGGTGATCAAAAACAAAAATGTTTACGAACATTTCGACTCGTGGCAGTTAGGTCCACGTAGATAAATAGAAAATAATTGAGGCTTTGCATTGCGACCTATGGTCTATTGTACCCTCTCCTATATCACATATGGTCACAAAGGTCCAGCACTTTGAACTATTTCAAGAGCTTGCTGGGTGCGACTGAGGTGATGTCATCCTTGTTCACATATGTAGATGGAACCTAGAGCCTTGAGCCTGTTCCTACAAATTGCTAGGCAATTTAGAATCAGGTGGACTGAAATTGCCTATTCCAGAGAAAGAGACGGAATTTGTCTCGGGGGATATCTACGTATCTACGTTATTAAATGCATTTTATACCTTCATTTATTTCGTTTCATTTGTTTCTTTTGCCTAAATGAGTTAGTTTTCGAAAATGTTGTGTCCAAAACGGTATGTAAATAAATTAAACTGATAAAGGTGGCAACTCTATGTCCAATTATACTTAAAATTTTTTTTTTTAATAAGTTTGTAGGGTTTCATCACATCGTTTTTACAATTTCCGATATCGATTAGTATTTTATTTGTTTAGGATTTTTTAAGTTAGGTGGCAACTTAATAAATAATTGTTTTTTTTTTTTTCAAAAATATTGCTTACGATTTATTTTGAATACTCACATTTCATAATTGTGCAGAATTTTTACGTTTTTAACACTAAACCTACCAGTACTGGTCAGATTGACCGTTTTCAAACTTTTGTAAAACTTACACATTCTTAAACGTTATGTCACCGTTATCAAACTGTATGACAATTCTTAGAATATGCAAATAATTTTTTCTTCATACTTTAGTTTAATTATTTGCTCTATTTTCCAAGAAAAATTTGTCATATGGCCTACCTACCGCGGCCAGTCAATATGACCAGTGGGCAAAAATATTATACAGTTACTTCACAGTAAAATGTTTTATAATTATCTCAGTGCGGGTTTTAATGGAGAGGACTTGACAATAAGTAGTATTGATAACTGTGTCAAGTAATGCACTTCTAAAGAGCTTCTTTTGTAATTTTTTTTACAACTGTTTATTGGAAGGAGGTAAGGTAAAGCATCAATACTTGGATGTAAATTTTTTATTCCTTACATAGTGTAATAATTTGTTGTGGATAATAACCCTAAAAATGCATTGGAAAATTACAAATTACCTAAGAAATATAACGGAAATTGAAGAAAAGGATTCAGAATATGATGAACAAGAAACTTCTCGAAATGAAAACAAAAGCATGGAAACAGAGATATTTACAACCAGTGAATTGGAATCAGAAAGAGATAGTGAAGAAGAAAATATTATAAATAAGCGTCCAGGACAGAAAAGAAAGAGAGTTTTATTGACATCCGAAAGTGAGACAGATTTAGAGGATCAACACATCGAAACAGCTGCAGATGAAACAGTCTGGGAAGAAATAAACGGAAGTTCCAACCCAGGCAGGTTACCAATGCATAATATTTTCAGGGATACATCAGGGCCAAAGGGATATCCTAAACGACATATAATGAAAGGACAAATGCAGACGGCATTTTCTCTTATCATTGATCAAAGTATAATGCATCATATTATAAAAAGTACAAAAGAAGAAGCATTTAGGATGTTAGAAACTAAGTGGAAGCTAAATGCAACAAAAATGGATGCATTCATTGCTTTGTTGTTTGCTCGTGACGCATATGAGGCAAACAATTTGTATATCTCATATTTGTGGAATAAAAATTAGAGACCCGCTTTTTTCAAAAACAATGAGCCGAAACGTCTTTACTGAAATTATGAAGTATATAGATTTGATAAGAAAAAAAGATAAAATGGCTAGATTTTCAAGCAAGTTGTATAAATTAAATTATATTACTTTGACAGTGTATAAAAGTAAGAAGAAAAAAGTGTTTGTCCTAAGTTCTAAACACACCTCAATAGAAATAGAAAGAAGCAACAAACGTATACCAGAAACTATTAGATTTTATAATCGTACAAAATTTGGTGTAGATGTGGCAGACCAGATGGCAAAAAAATACAGCGTGAAGTCAAAAAGTCGTAGGTGGCCACTTCAGGTATTTTTCAATATATTAGACCTAGCTGGAATAAATGCGTGGGTTTTGTACAAAGAAACAACGGGTGAAAATATTTCGAGGCAAGAATTTTTGTTCCAGTTAGCTTCAAAACTCGGAGATGCATATAAAGAATCTCAAGAAAAAAACGTTTATCAACACCCTCTTCAAGCTCTGATTTGCCTGTACGAAAATTTTGCCAAATCAAATTTTGTAAAGGTTATAAAACAAGAAAAATTTGTTCGAAGTGCTAAAAATATGTTTGTGCAAAATGCACATTCCAGACTAAAATAATTAGTAAATAATGTGAGGAAGCCGAATAGAGTATATTAAATATACATGCATAACATTCTGTATAAAAATTTAGTCTTATTTTTTCGTTTATAATAAATTTTAGAAATGATATAAATTCATTTTACGAACTTTCATGAAAACTTTTTATTTTATATATATTCAGCAGTAAATCAACAATTATCTGCATTGAATAATAAAATCCATAACTTTTATAACCATCGGTCAATTTGACCGCGCGCGGTAGGAATAGGTATACAAGAGTTGTGGGTAGGTTTAGTGCTAATATTACTTAAATAAAAACCTTTGGCAATATTGTTATAATTCTTTTCGTGGCATATTTGAAAATTTAATTTAGAGATTTTTACGGACTTTAATTTTTTCATCATTATACCCAGAACAGGGTATATTAAGTTTGTCACGATGTTTGTAACACCCAGAAGGAAGCGTCGGAGACCATATGAAGTATATATATAAATGATCAGTATGTTGAGCTAAGTCGATTTAGCCATGTCCGTCTGTCTGTCCGTCCGTCTGTCTGTCGGTCTGTATATATACGAAGTAGTCCCTCAGTTTTTAAGATATCCTTTTGAAATTTTGCAAACGTCATTTTCTCTTCAAGAAGGTGCTCATTTGTCGGAACGGCCGATATCGGACCACTATAACATATAGCTGCCATATAATCTGAACGATCGGAATCAAGTTCTTATATGGAAAACTTTCACATTTGACAATGTATCTTCACCAAATTTGGTATAGATTATTTTTTAAGGCAACAATGTAATCTCTAAAAAAACTTGTTGAGAACGGGTTACTATAGCATATAGCTTCCATACAAACTGGACACATTGTTTCTAACAGAAATGCACCTGTGAAGGGTATTTAGCTTCTGTGCAACCGAAGTTAACGTTTTTTTGGTTTTATTATTAATATTGCAATTAAGCATAGAATGAATTATCGTTAAAAACTTATCTCTCTGTTCAATATTTTATTTTTTAATTTTTAATTTTCACTGCTCCATGTTCTCACAGTTGCCTCCTTCACTTTGTTGTAAGTTCGCAATTTTCTGCGCATAAAATCATTGAATGACATGTTTTCGCTTTATTCTCCATACTTTAAATCCTTTTCCAATCAACTCCTCGGGCAGATCCTTTTGTTTGTTCGCAAAGTTTGCAACGAAAGTTTTCTGCTAATGACACTCATTAAGATGCCAGTGTTTTCAATGAGAAAGATGCGGAAATTTAATTCAATAAGTGTCATCATACTTGCAACTTTGCCACATCGAAATGAGCAACACACGCACGCACGTATACATACACACATGCAAAACTTTTGATGGGGAAGGAAAATGCGGGCAGTAGCCAAGACAATGCCGTTACAAATTGACAAACGGTGACTTTCAATATCAAACTAAAAGTAAATTTTTAAACGCTCGCACACATGCATACAAACACATTTTCATACTAATTTACAGTTCACTGGTTATGATCCACATGCTTAAACCTATCTACACATATGCATATGTGTATGTGTGAGTGCGTGAAATACTTAAAAGTTATTTGGGACGACACTTGCCCGCACTCGAATTAGGTAACGGTAAATTTGGCAAAGTTTTTGGCAATTGAGGTGAAAGCGGGCGCGCATGCAGCAGCCCCGCGTACAAAAACACTGTAAGCAGCACAAAATATGTAAATAAATACATGGCAGCTGGCAGTTTAGTTCAAAACAAAAACCAATCTATGCGGGTACTGAAATAAAGGACCCCGTTGGGAAATTCAAAAGTGTTCGAAGTGATCAAATTATTTTAATTCCAGAAATATGACATAACAAAAACAAGAAAAATAAATATAATACACTTTGCAGGTACATTCCTTATGCTAAAAAAATGATAAAAAGGATATTTACATTAGTTTAAGTTTTGGTCGGTGTGTTAGAATGACAGCTATGTGCTATAGCGGTCCGATTTGATTAATTTATTCGGAGATAATGACAAACAAGTGTCTCATACAATAACAAGATTTTGATCTATCGGTTTATAGTGACAGTTATATCCTAAAGTGGTCTGATATTGGTGTTTGCAACAAAAGGCCAGCTTCTTAGAAAGAAAACGACGGATGCCAAATGTCAAATTGATTTCTCAAAATTTAGAGACTTCTGCTCTTCTTTATTGACGTAGACACCGCTTAAATGATTACATACGAGTTTACAACACTGCTTCCTTTTCGCCGTTTGGCGCCAATTGGAGACTCCAAGTCTAGTCAGGTTCTTCTCCATTTAGTCTTTCCAACGAAGTGGTCTTTCCAGAGGTGGAGTGTTTTCATCCATTAGGATGACATGACCTAGCCAGTGTGGCCGCAGCTCATCGTTCCATAGATTGCGATAATCGCCGCTGCCAACGCACAAAGGACCCTACATCTTTCGCAGAACGTTTCTCTCGGAAACTCGAATCGGTTTCGCACCACGTGTACTCAAGTGGATAATGCACATCCTCAGGAACGCCGTGCAGTTGTATGTTTGCCGCGTGAGTCCTAAAAGAGATGGCCGCGGATGAATAGTCATAGGGAATCATTGGACCATATTTCTTCAAAATTGTAATCGGTAATGTTTTGTACAAAGAACTTTCCAAAGTAAACAGGACTTTTTGTCGACTGGTGCGTTAGAATCTGCTATCTTTACCGATTGTCCATTGAGAATTTCATGACATTTCATTAGTTGCAAGTGAAATTATTGCGTTTTAAGTGTCAGTATGTTTTCTTATCGGTGTGAAAATGAGCTTCGAAAAAAGAGCCAACATTGAATTTTGTTTTAAAATTGGTAAAACTTTTACCGAAACGCTTCAATGGACGAAACAAGTTTATGGCAATGATTGCCTATCCCGTAGCAGAGTGCGCGAATGGCTTCAAAGTTTTCAAAGTGGTCGTGAGGACATCAATGACGATCAACATGTGGGCTAATCAAGATCCGTCATTACCGGAAATTCCATCGAAACTGTGCGTGAATTCATCAAAAATCAGTCGAAATCATCATTGAAATTCATGGAAATGGAATTGAACATCTCCAAAACATCGATTTATCGCATTTTGACCGAACATTTGGACTTAAAAAAGGTGTGTGCACGGTTTGTTCCGCCCAAATTGACTGACTGATCAGAAATTGCTCAGAATCCAACATTCGAAGAACGATTATTTGACCCAAAGTCACATTTTAACCATTAACCACTCCCCGTATTCACCTGATATGGCAGCGTGCGACTTCTTCCTTTTCGAAAAAATGTATTTGCAAATGAAAGGAAAGCTTTATGCAGACGTAGAGGCCATTTAGAAAGCTTGTACAGGCATAGTGGCGGTCATACCGGCCAACGAGCTAAAACACTCGTTCGACATGCTTTTGGACCGTGCAGAAAGCTGTATTGAAGCAGAAGGAGACTATTTTGAATAAAATAAATTGATTTTGCCAAAGAAATCATTTGTTCTGTTTTTTTTTACGTCCTGTTTACTTTGGAATGATCCTTGTAATGTATAATGTTACAATCAAAGGGGCAACACTATAAAGTAATTATAACAGCGTTTCTTGTGCTTGAATTAAAGGATGTGGATGTAAACGACCTTTGGTTCCAACCAAAGCGCTATACGCTACTAAACGAAGCAATAAATTTCTTGATGATAACTTTTGGTGAGCGCGTTATCACTCATCGCCTATAGTTTCGCCTCCGTAATCGGGCTATTTAACACCCCTGGACTATTTTTGGCTGGTATTTTCCAATGCTTCCTTCTGTGTGTTACAAAATTCATGGCAAGCTCAATATACCGTGTTCAGATAATTACGAGAATTAATTTAGTATACCGAACTAAAGGTGTTTTTATTTCTGAGAGGTATTATTTCACGGTAACTTTTGGTCCTTATCAAAGTTTTTCCCATACAATAATTCCCAAAGATCGTAGTTGGCAAACAGCTTGAGGAACCCTAAATTAATAAAAAGATATTATCGGTCTTCGTACCAGAACACCGGTGGACTTTGCGTCGTCACAGGTATTGTGCTTGAAATTCATACTAATCAAGAAAAAAAAGAAGAAAAAATGATTTTGGCTGCTACCGATGGGCTTTAGAGAATAAATTTCGTTACGGTATTCGGGAGTCGGATGTCATGCTGGTTATTATATCTATTTAGCAAAATGTAACAAACTTCTAATTTTTAATAGGGACTTTGAATAATCGGGAAAGAAGGAAATTTTCCGCTTCAATCTTAAATTTACTTTTTTGTTAATTCTTAAATTGTCTAAAACTTCTTTGTCAGAAATTTAATGTTAATAATTTGATTATCTAATGGATTGTATTGGCGTCGGAATTTACACATGTGGCAACATTACCTCAGTAAATAATTTGAATTGCAAATTCGTTTAAATATCGTTTGTTTAAATAATATTAATTCTTTGAAATTTGTTTATCACACAAAGGGCATTGCAATCAAACTTGAAACAGATGGCAACGCTTCTCGCGTATTATGTGGATTAACCGCTATAAATATTTTCCATTGAGACTTCAATACAATACTTTTGTTTGAAATGCATATTTATTTATTTTATTATTTATTTCGAACAAATTGCAAAATTCCAAAAACATTATTTTAAAAATTTCGTTTGACTAATTTGAAGGAAAAGTGAATTTGGTAAAAAGTTTGTTTTCTTAAAATTTCAAAAAGATTGAAACCCTTTTTTAATGTTATTTAACCTATTCGAATGACGAATCGGAAAAAGTAATTTAAATCAGTTCAACTTGAACAACAGTGATAATTAAGGCGTTTAAAATTACTGAGTTAGAAGTATGTGCTATTGTTTTACCCTGAACAGGGTGTGTTCAGTTTGCTAAGATGTTTGTAACATAGAGAAGGAAACTTCGAAGACTCTAAAAAATTATACATATATCCAAATGATCAGTAGTATCATATCAGTCTGTTTGTCCATCCGTCCGTCTGTCAGCCTGTACATACATGAACTAGTCCCCCAGTTTTTGAGATACCGATCCGAATTTCCTTAATCCCAAGAAGCAGCTCATTTATCGGAACCTCCATACAAATTTAACGGTTAAAATCGAGATATTGTATGGAAACCCTTTTTGCTCTAACAAGATTTCTCCACAAAATTTAGCTACAACAGTTAAATGCCATACAAAAAAACTGCTCAAAATTAAATTTTTGTTTAGAATCTTTTGTATTTGTGAAACTTCACGTATAGTTTTTAGGAGACTAATGAAGCAATTTCCTATATAAATTTATGCTTTTATTTCGTTTATAAGCCGTAAGCCCTGGCAGCTAGTGCTTCTTACTCTGTAAGATAATAATTGTATTATTATTTTTCTTTTAATAAATAAATAAATAAATAAATATTTCGTTTATCACAAATTCGAAGTAGCAACCGGTTTTTGAACCCGAAACAAACTAACAGATTGTCGACCCACAAACCTTATCGACCAAAGAATATCGAGAGTAATTCGGCCCACATGCTGGCATCTGAAATTCCAAATTATATGCAAATCATATATGAAAATATGTGTGGTTGCGCCCGCATATGTTACCTTATACAAATATAAAAGTTTAAGATTACCTATATATTAGTGTATATGTGTGTATATGTGTGTCTATGTGTGTATCTATATATGCGACTGTTGCGCAGTGGCAAACGAGGCTTCCAGCTGGCAGTATCAGAATAACATTTTCAATTTGCGCACAACCGCACACCGGAACTGTGAATTTCGCAACACATTATTACATATTTACATATCATGCCAATTTGGATTGCTAAAGTTTTCTCCACACTCGAATTGTTTCCATTTAGCAAACAAAACGCCTTTCACTGCCACCGCTTTCAGTTGCTGCATTAAACTTCGTTGTTTCTATTCTGGTTGTGAGTTGTTATTGCTTTTGTGGTTGTTTTGTCAATGTGGGTGTATTTGTTATTATATTTGTGTGCATGTGGTTTTTGCAGTTGTTACAAATCATCTCTGAATTGCCTTTAAATTGAATGCTTGCAAATGTTTTCACTTACTTGTTTATGCCGCTGCGGTTTGCTCACACACGCACGAACACACTTCACTTTGCCTATTCATTTAATTTGTAGATAATTCTGTTAATTAAACGCAGCATTTTCTGAAATTGACAGAAAGTTGTAATTTATTTACTGCCAAGTAGTAATTTGAATAACGAGATTTGAAGATAAGCGTTTAATAATGATAGTGAAACGATAAGTGCTGGCAAAATAATCATATATTTATGTCATAAATTGCCGACAAAACTAATTTTGTTAACTAAAGCGTAATTGTAGAAGCATAAAGCAAAATATTAGAGAATTTACATGAACTAAAATATTTTGAATAGACATATGAGCGCATATTATGGCGAAACGCAAATGCATGCCGGGGCGTATGAGTAACATAATATTTCGTTTGTGCACTAAAGAGGCCGTCTAGACCAGTCTAGGATTTTGAATAAAATCTGTTATTATTTTTGTATAATGTACACTTTAAGGTTCTAAAAATATAATTCAATTGTTAGAATCGATATTTTTTTGTTCAATCCGCAACATGATTCTAATTTAATCTTTTTATACCCTGAACAGGGTATATTAAGTTTGCCACGATGTTTGTAACACCCAGAAGGAAGCGTCGGAGACCCTATAAAGTATATATATAAATGATCAGTATGTTGAGCTGAGTCGATTTAGCCATGTCCGTCTGTCTGTCCGTCCGTCTGTCTGTATATGTACCAATTAGTCCCTCAGTTTTTAAGATATCCTTTTGAAATTTAGCAAGCGTCATTTTCTCTTTAAGAAGCTGCTCATTTGTCGGAACGGCCGATTTCGGACCACTATAACATATAGCTGCCATATAAACTGAACGATCGGAATCAAGTTCTAATATGGAAAACTTTCACATTTGAAAATGTATTTTCACCAAATTCGGTATATATTATTTTTTAAGGCAACAATGTAATCTCTACTATAGCATATAGCTTCCATACAAACTGCTTCGGTGCAACCGAAGTTAACGTTTTTTCTTGTTATATCCTGAGCTAGATAATCTACATTAAATTTGCTACAACACCCAGCGGAAACATCGTAATCCTTATAAAATATATATGCAAATAAAAAGAGTGCCAAGCTGAGTCGTTTTAGCGATAGCGATTTAGTGAACCAGACAGACGGACAGACGTCTCATTTTGGAGATATTATGCTGAAATTTCGCATGCGTCCTTATATACATAAGAAGCTGCTTTGTCGGCACCTCCGCTACCGGATCTCTTTAGCAAATAGCTGCCTTACAAACCGAACGTCAAAATCAATTTCTTGTATGGGAAACACTATAAAGTCGTGATTAAAGCATTTCTTGTGCCTAAATTAAAGGATATTGATTTGAACGACCTTTGGTTCCAACCAAATAGCGCTACATGCTACTCAACGAAGCAATCAATTTATTGATGATAACTTTTGGTGAGCGCGTTATCACTCATCGCCTGTGATTTCGCCTCCGTAATCGGACGATTTAACACCCCTGGACTATTTTTGGCTGGTATTTTCCAACGTTTCCTTCTGTGTGTTACAAAATTCATGGCAAGCTCAATATACCCTGTTCAGGGTATAATTACGTGCATTAATTTAACATACTGAACTGAAGGTATTTTTATTTCTACGGTATTTTTTCTCGATAAGTTACTTAACTAAGTTTGGTAAGGACCAAGATCAAAGTATTTCCCATACAAACATTCCCTAAAGATCGTGGTTGGAAAAAAAGCTTTGCGGAGCCCTAAATTTTGAAAAAGATATTATTGGTCTTCGTACCAGAATACCGGTGGACTTTGTGTAGTCACAGATATTGTGCTTGAAATTTGATTTTGGCTGGCTCCGATGGCTTTTGGAGAAGCTTACGGTATTCGGGAATCGGATGTCACGGTAGTTATTATGTGAAAATAAGTCATGGCTTTTGCCCGATTTCGCCCATTCTTAAACTATATATGGTAAAATCCCAGAGGATTACTGTCAATAATTTGTGATGGTATAGCTTTGGAACTTTCGGGAAATATTTACATTTAAATTTAATATTAAACCTATAAGAAGGCGGGACACGCTTACTTTATAAACCAAGGAGAACATATACCTTTCCCTAAAGTTTACCATATGAAATTTGATTTATATTTATAAAACTTTATACGTTTTCACTTAACGCCATTTTGTAAAATGTTTCTAAACATAAAAAGTATTATAATTCTCCATGCAATAATTTGAGTCTAATTAGAATATGGCCAACAACGTAAACCTAATTTGCCGATCTGCAGAAAATGCATTTCTCGTGCGAGTTGGAGAATCGCTGGGTATTTAACCCATTATCGAGCTAAAATGAGACTATTTTTCCATAACTTTAGCTTTGTCTTTGTAGGCTAAATAATTACTGCACCACCTTCACGTTTGCCCAAAGAAAACAGAAAATCTATAAATATGTATCGGAAAAAGCGGTATTCGCCTTATCTGTTTTAACTTTTCAGGCAAAAGCAATGAGTATTAATAAATATATTTACGAGGAAAAATCTTCAGCAAATATTGAATAACAGATTTCAATCAAAACAATGTCACAACTGCAGCGGAGACAAAGATAATGCGACTCTCATACAAAATAAGCTCATACGCAAGCACGGCGGCGCTCCGATAAGGCGAAGCGGAAGTAGCGGAAGTGCATATTACAGTTATTATGAAGTTATTACGTTGGATTATGGAGCTTGTACAAACAGATAAAATGGAGTAATGAAAAAAATGGAAATGAGCAGCATAAAATAACGGAATAATAAAATGAATGAAACCAAAGTAAACAAACCGGCAAAGTAGACTCGACGCGACGTGGCAACGAAGCGACAGAAGGCAGCAAAGCAGCTGTAGGTGGCAAAACAGCAGAAGGTGGCAAGCGCGACGAAGCAAAACGGCAAAGTAAAGCAAAGCCAACGATAACCCCGAAATAAAAGTTTGGCCGGCATTACATACCAAGGGACCCCAACTAATGTGTGGGAGTACGCTTAGTGAAATTTGATCGTTTCGACGCAGTTTATTAAAGTGCTTGTTCTGCGCGCCTAAGAGTATGCTGTATTTTCGTGTTTTTACAGTTACTTTTGCAGCGGCTTTTAACCGCCATCATCCTTGATGGCATAGTTTGTTGAAATAGTTTTTTGCATGTTTTCTTTCGCTCTCTATTTTCCTCGATGCCATCATCATTATGCGTTCAATCTCAAATTGAATCGCCGCCGCAGCGTAAATGTGATCAACTCGATATGGCTTAGTATTTGTATGTAAAAATGGAGGTATATAGTTTCATGTATTTTGACATATTATATAAATAACTATGTATTTTAGGGAAAGAATGCTCTTAAATATAAATCCCCGTCTGCCACAAGTGATTAAGATAAATGATACGTAAATTAATAAAGTTGTTGGTTTAAAGCGCTGGGTGGCATGCTGAGCCGAGCCGAGTAATTTTTTTTGGAAAGACTGAGGCGATAACGATTGAACTTGACATCAGATTAAGTATCTAATTACAGTATGTTGATAAATTAGATCATATTGTGCTAAATAAAATAAAGTGTTGAGCTTTAAGGTTCTTTTAGAGTAAAAGATACAAAAAAAATTGTTGGTTGGGAAGTGCTGTATTAATTATATAGTTATAATTAGCTTTAAATTCAGGCATCAAATAGTCGGTTATCACAATGACGACTACGTTCTCACCGGCATCATTTTTGAAGAAATATGGACCGATGATTCCATCTGCCTACAAACCACACCAAACCGTTGTTTTTTCTCTCTCTTGAATCTCTTCAGCTCGCTCTTTATAACAAATATGGCAATTTGTTTGTTCACATACCCATTGAGCCTGAAATGAGTTCTATCGCTGAACAAAATTTGCCTGGAAAATGTTGGATCTTCTTTGAAAGGCTGTATTTTGTATGATTCAATTTAATATCTAAACGTGAAATGCTTCAAGTCTTTCTATACGTCAGTCCGAGTTGCTGCCTACGACGCCGAATCAATTCTCCATGGTGTTCGTGTACACTCTCAGCTAAGGCTGTTATATTTTCTTCACTGCGTGCTGGACGTGGTCTTTTCGGTCGAATATTATCCAATAATAAATGTTGGATCTGATGGGTGATGGTGTTGCGAATAGTAAGCTCAGTAGGCCGATAATATTTACCATAAATTGAAGGAAGCGGCCGAAACACATTCTTTAAAGAACGGAATTTTCGTAATAAAATTGAACGATTTGTAAACGGTGTTCAGACTAAGTCTTTCAATAATGAAATACCAGACAATACTGAACAAACATAACATGACAGCTGGCACACGCGTGATCTGTCAAAAACAATGTCGATTGAAAAAGTACCTCTAGTTGGATTACCCGTTATATGAACCAATGAAGAATCTAACGATGTTCGAAAATATTGATAACTCTAGAAAAAAATAAAAAAAAATTACAAAAAAATATATGTATATAATTCACTACTTATTTACGGTACTTTTAGCTACATTCTTACTCCAAATCATTGGATTTTATACCCTGAACAGGGTATATTAAGTTTGTCACGATGTTTGTAACACCCAGAAGGAAGCGTCGGAGACCCTATAAAGTATATATATAAATGATCAGTATGTTGAGCTGAGTCGATTTAGCCATGTCCGTCTGTCTGTCCGTCTGTCCGTCTGTCTGCATATATACGAACTAGTCCCTCAGTTTTTAAGATATCCTTTTGAAATTTTGCAAACGTCATTTTCTCTTCAAGAAGCTGCTCATTTGTCGGAACGGCCGATATCGGACCACTATAACATATAGCTGCCATATAAACTGAACGATCGGAATCAAGTTCTCATATGGAAAAACTTTCGCATTTGACAATGTATCTTCACCAAATTTGGTATAGATTATTTTTTAGGGCAAAAATATAATATCCGAGAAAATTATTCAGATCGGTTAACTATAGCATATAGCTACCATACAAACTGAGCGATCGGAATGAAGTTCTTGTATGGAAAACTTTCAAATTTGATAAGATATGTTCACGAAATTTGGTATATATTATTTCCTAAGGCAACAATGTAAGCTCCGAAGAAATTGTTCAGATCGGTTAACTATAGCATATAGCTTCCATACAAACTGGACACATAGTTACTAACAGAAATGCACCTGGGAAGGGTATTTAGCTTCGGTGCAACCGAAGTTAACGTTTTTTCTTGTTATTGTTGTAGATAATCAATAACGTAAATTTAAGGTCACACGTTTTTGGGTCCTCTCTATCTTTAAGCTCTTTGCGGAGCAAGAGAAGCAGTCCCTGCAGAATACATATCTTTCAATTTATGTTTTTGTATACATAGATCTAAACTGCTTTAATAAACTATAAATCTTCATTACAATACAGTCAATGTTAACAAATCTCTGATTTCTTTCATATGAAACTTTTCATGGCTTCATTTATTTGAATAACTGTTGTTTGCATAACTTCAAAATATGATAAGCCGAAGAAAAAAAATCACTTCGACTTCACTCGTAAGTGGGCTTTGTGTTCAATTCAAATTAATAGCGTCATCCGCGAATAACGGTTATGAATATTATATTTTGAAATCAACAAAGTCAATGTGGTTTTAATAACATTTCTATAAATAGTTTCTTCAGTAAGCACCGGTAGATGTTTAATTAGGAGACTCTTCCCATTCGTTAGGTGTGGAATAATGACTACAAGATTAAAGACAACTTGAAAAGGCTAATCAATTCTATGAGAAGGTTTTTCATTTCATTTCCTGCTAGTGAGATCGGTAAGGTGACATTTGAATTTAAACTGCGCGCGTCGAAGGATTTGGAGAATTATTTTTTTTTTAGTTTCGCAGTACTGTTTATGTCAAATTTCATGTCAAATTTCATGTCAAAATATTCATTAGTGTTTGAGATACGTGTCGTTTTGTAAGCTGCTAAAAGTGAGTTTTTCGTTGTTTACGGAATCAGTTTTCTGCTGCGGATACATTGAGGATGGTGCAGAAAGCCTTTGGTGATGAGGCTATGTCTAAAAAAAATGTTTACAAGTGGTATAGTGAGTTCCAAGCCGGCCGTGAACGTGTCGAAGACGAAGAGCGTCCAGGGCAACCATCAACCTCAACCGACGAAGCTCACGTTCAACAAATCAAAGATTTGGTATTGAAAAACCGTCGACTAACAATTAGAGACCTTGCTGATTAAGTTGGCATATCGAAAGGCTCAGCCAATACCATTTTGAAGGATGTTTTGGGCCTCAAGCGCATCGATGAGACTTGGATCTATGCTTACGACCCCGAAACAACCGATCAATCGAGCGAATATCGTGCCAAAAGAGAGCCGAGACCAAAAAAATTGCGCCAAAGTCGCTCAAAAATCAAGGTCATGTTGACTGTTTTCTTCGATTATCGTGGTGTTGTGCATTATGAATTCCTTCCAACCGGTCAAACAGTCAACAAGGAATATTATTTGAACGTTATGCGTCGTTTGCGTAACGCTATCCGCCTAAAAAGGTCGGAACTGTGGAAAGACAATTCTTGGTTTTTACACCATGATAATGCACCATCCCATACTGCCCTCGTAATTCGTGATCATTTCGCCAAAAACTCAACCCATATCGTTCCGCAACGACCGTATTCACCTGATCTGGCACCGTGCGACTTCTGGTTGTTCACCAAGCTCCAAAGATCGCTCCGGGGACACCGTTTTTATACGATAGAGGAGATTCAAGCCGCAGCGAAGATGGAACTGAAGGCCATCCCGGAAAGTGACTACAACCAGTGTTTCGAAGATTGGAAAATCCGTGAGCATAAGTGCATTGCATCGGGAGGGGATTACTTTGAAGGGGATGAAATTGATTTGAAAGAATAAATAAAAAATTTTCAAAATAAATACAATTATAATAATATAACCTTATTTTTTGGGCACATATATGTATGTATGTATATATCCTAGACTGTAAAGACTCTTTCAGAGAGGTACCTTTTCAGTTTGATCTCCTGTTTCGCCACTTGAATTGTGTTCTGTCTTTATTAGGCTTGGAATTTCAAGATTTATTCTATTCTGACACTATTTTTCATTAATCGTCATCCAACGGAAGCTTTCATGGTTCTTCTAAGTTCTAGGTACAAACTTATATCTTTTCGATTGTTTTCGAACTCTTCAACGCGTAAATATCTTGCCGTACACAATACTTGGCATTTATACTTGAACATTTACATCTGTAAAATAACTTCCTCAACAGACACACAGCAAACTTCGAGTAAGTTTAAGCCACTACAACTGTCCAGGGTCCAGCTGCTGGCAGGAAATTGATTACACCGACACAGTAAATTAAGCAGACATTATCTGTGGCTTAAGTGTGGCCCTCAACTTCAATGAACAGACAGGAGCAGCACTCAGACGCTACGATTTCGCAAAACTAACAAATGTGTGCATTAAGAGGAAAAGTTGAATTTTCAGCTTAACCCTTGACAGCCAAACTAACTTTTAACTGCCGCAAATCAGCAAACTACATAAATTCCAGAGTCATGCGGGCAGAGAGAGGGTGATGAAGTGAGTGGAGAAGTTCGAGTGTACAGCGTGACAATTTGGTCAGTCAAAGTGTTGGATAGTTGGGTGTTAAAACGCAGACGGGACATGACAACCACACCGATCTATGGCTGAGGGTCGGAGAGTCATTGAGCCAAAAAACACACTCAGCTGCTGTCGAACTACAAGGCAGTTGTTGTAACAAGCGTGTGCGGCACGCCCACCTCCGAGTGCATGCTTTGGGCGGACACTACTAATTCGCCACTATCTACTACTGCCACAGACCAAATTGTGTGCATTCACGTGGGGCAGTTGCCGTTGCCACAACACAGACATTGCGTGCGGCGTTGCAAGCAATAAAATTTATCAAGTGCACTTGTGGAGCGCACAAAGTGGTTTAAGTCGGCGCCAAGAGCAACACTTTCAGCCATTGGTTGCAGCGTGTGGTGGATGTGGTGGGTGGTGAGTTTAAGCTGCAACCTGTCGCCCACTCCAAAGGCAGAGGCGAGCTCGGTAGGACACCACGTCATGAGTGTCGCTTGCTGACGGCTGCCAACTGCCAGTTGCATACAAATTGCTTGATGTTGCATGCAGTAGTCTGTGTAGTTGTGGGTTGCAACCATTTTATTTGCAGCATTTGTAGAACTCGTTGACTTAACATTTAATATATTTTCCTGTTTGCTCGTTTCTACCGCACAAAGTTTCGCTTTATATGAAAGTATTTCTTTTCTATAGTTTCGGTTGGCATCCGCCTGTTGTGCAACAATATGTGGCATGCAGCAAAAATTGAAAAAGTTTTCGCATTCACATTTTTCGGCGCTTCATTGTGTGTGTGTGAAAAAAAGTACCATGAAATATTTGTTGCAATCAGAAACTTAATTTTTGTTGTTGTAATTTTCGTTGATGCGCGTTGAAGCGCCGCTGATGGCTTTTCGATTTCGTTTAATCCACTGCTGTCAGTTTGATTGCTGAGCTTTCAACTATAAATTTGATTATCACCTGGACTTAATGGAGTGGAGAGGCGGATGAATTGGTCATTGATGATGTTGTGCAGCTTTGAAGTGATAAACATATTTATATAGAAATGGCGACGAGTTCGTATGTAGGCATTTCAAAAAGTTCACAGAAGAGTTGGTTGGCTTATAACTAATTATTCTAATTTAAATTTTTTAAAATGTCGACTGGCTTCTCTAATCGAAATTATTCGTTATAATTGTTTCTTATTTTTCGAAAACACACCATCAAAAGCACTTGTTATGTGCAAATATATTGAGACTTTGTTCATAATTTTAAAATTCCTAATTTGCTCCTCTCCACTTGGTCCTTCCAACGGAGTGGAGGTCTTCCTCTTCCTCTGCTTCCCGCGGCGGGTACTGCGTTGAATACTTTCAGAGCTGGAGTGTTTTCATCCATCCGGACAACATGACCTAGCCAGCGTAGCCGCTGTCTTTTAATTCGCTGAACTATGTCAATGTCGTCGTATATCTCGTACAGCTCATCGTTCCATCGAATGCGATATTCGCCGTGGCCAATGCGCAAAGGACCATAAATCTTTCGCAGAACCTTTCTCTCGAAAACTCTTAAGGTCGACTCCTCGGTTGTTGTCATCGTCCAAGCCTCTGCACCATATAGCAGGACGGGAATTATGAGCAACTTATAGAGTTTGGTTTTTGTTCGACTTTACTTTTCAATTGCCTACCTGTTGGTGGTGTTAATGCTGGTTCCTAAATAGACGAAATTATCTACGACCTTAAAGTTATGACTGTCAACAGTGATGTGAGAGCCAAGTCGGGAGTGCGACGACTGTTTGTTTGATGACAGGAGATATTTCGTCTTGCCTTGTTCACTGCCAGACCCATTTGCGTTGCTTCCTTGTCCAGTCTGGAGAAAGCAGAACTAACGGCGCGGGTATTGAGGCCGATGATATCAATGTCATCGGCATACGCCAGCAGCTGTACACTCTTATAGAAGATGGTATCTTCTCTATTTAGTTCTGCAGCTTGAACTATTATCTCCAGAAGCAGGTTGAAGAAGTCGTACGATTGGGAATCGCCTTGTCTGAAACCTGGTATTCGTATCGAACGGCTTGGAGAGGTCTTTCCCGATCCTGACGGAGCATTTGGTGTTGCTCAACGTCAGTTTACACGCCGTATTAGTTTTGCGGGGGTACCAAATTCAGACATCGCGGCATAGAGGCAGCTCCTTTTCGTGCTGTCGAAAACAGATTTGAAATCGACGAAGAGGTGGTTTGTGTTGATTCTCCTTTCACGGGTCTTTTCCAAGATTTGGCGCATGGTGAATATCTGGTCGGTTGTTGATTTGCCAGGTCTAAAACCACACAGATAAGGTCCAATCAGTTGCCGGTGGGCTTTAATCTTTCACACAAGGCGCAGATTGTGGGGTCTCCTTTTTTATGGATTGGGCATAGCACACTTAAATTCCAATCGCTAGGCATGCTTTCGTCCGACCGTATTTTACAAAGAAGCTGATGCATGCTCCTTATCAGTTGCTCAATATACTTCAATGATTTTTCCAGTCTTCGAAACTGTTGTTAAAGTCAATTTCCGGAATATCCTTCGATGCGCGTAACGATTCACATTTAATGTTTTCAATTGATTCAAACGGTTCCCCGAAGAGGTCGTTTGAGTTTTCTGAATAGCCAGAAGTCACACGGAGCTAAGTCAGGTGAATATGGTGGTTGCGGAATGATATTGGTGAAAATTTGGCAAAAAAGTCACGAGGAATCCATGCAATATTGAACGGTGCATTATCCTGTGGCAAAAACCAAGTGTTATCAGTCCATAGTTTCGGCCTCCTTATACTCTTGCTCCCAGTTGCTACAGAGTATTATAGTTTTGTTCACCTAACGGTTGTACGTATCACCTAAAACTAATCGAGATAGATATGGGGCTGTATATAAAATTATCAGCGTGACCAGAAATGTTGAAATCCGGTAGACTGTCTGTCTGTCCATATGCAGGTTTCTTGGTACAAAAAAATTCGGGTTCGCAGATGGGAGATCGCAGAAGCCAGGGGCACCTGTGGAAAAAAAATTAAAAAAGGGGGCGTGGCTGAATAATAAATTTAACTTATATAGCTCCTAAACCACTAAAGCTACAGCAATCAAATTGGCTCAACACAAATATTACAAGAATTCCTACCGATAGTGTGAAAATGGATGAAATCGGATGAAAACCCCGTTCACTCCCCATATAATGGTACTGTTCAAAACTACTAAAAGCGCGATAAATCAGTAACTAAATGCGACAGAGACTCAAAATTTTGCCGCCGGGATGGTATGACAAGGCTTTATAGCAGGGATAGTTGTCAAATTAATTTAAGTTTTTTTTTAAGGAAAAAAAATGGCGAACTTCCAAAAAAAATTACGATTTTACTTAAAAACCGGACTATTTTATACAGTTGATCGTCTTAAAATTTTTTCCGGGCATTTTTTTGAAAAGTTCATTCAAAAACAAAAATTAAAAAAAAAGATCCCCAAAAGTCAATTTCTACAAAAGTTATGGCTATTTCAAAATAAAAAAGCCATTTTTTAGCAAAAAATAGCAAAATTCATAACTTTTTTGAAGTTGGACAAAACATTTTGAAAAAATTCTCAAAAATGTTTTTCAAAGGGTAGAAAAGGATGGATAAGTTTCAGTAAAATCTAAATGGGTCGGGTTAAAAAGTGGTCGATTTGGTATGGAATACCCCATATATATATGTACATACATATATGTATACCATAAATATAAAAAATGTTAAAATTGCTCAAAACTCCAATTACCGAACATAGGGCTTTGTTGGATATAAGTTTATTTCTATTTTCATTATTTTATGGTATAAAAAAGATGTGCTGAACAAAGCTATTATAATCTCTAGATGATGAGAGCGAAGTCAGAGTATACAAATGATATAACTGTTTATGTAAGATCCAAGCGGTTCCGTTTGAAGATCGCGAATTTTAATTTTTATGGTTTAATTTCCAGTTTCGGCATAATGTAAAATATTTTCATAGCATCAAAAGCTATAAAACACTTTTCCACATACAATATTTATGCACTATATTTACAACAAAAACAAGCGTTGGACGCACAAATTTAATGGCGATGTGCGAAAAAGTTTACAGTGACGGCAACGAAATTACAGGGAAACATTTGAATTGGGGTCACTATTTTATGTTTCTCATGGTTATTGCTCATGCCATTGTTGTCATACGCCTAGTTGTTGTGAACAAGTGTATAATACATATATATAAAATATGTATATTTTTATATGTATGTGTATGTATGTATGCAGTTGCGCTACGCAGCTTTCTTATCACCTTTACACACACACGCACACACACCTTTGCGACTATCGCACACCCTAATTTGCAATGCAATAAATAAACGACGAAATACAACAACAACAACGCATAAAGGCATTGTGTACTTTTTTCGTTTGCGAAAGAAAGGCCAAGCGGCGCTGAAAATTGTGCGCGTATAACAGGAATTTAATTAAATTTATGCCGGCTCGCTGGCAAAGTGTGAAAAATCGCTTTTCAATCGAGCCGAGCGATGGGCTGCGCCCACAGTGCGCGCACTTAACTTTGACTCCATATCGCTTTACTATATTACTGAGTGTGTGTGTGTGTGTATGTGTCGCTGCATGCGAAATAAAGCCACGGTGTGACATTCAAAGCGAGCGGGCCGGGCCTTTGGGGCATGCAACCGCTTACATAGTGGCTACTTAATGCATGTACATACATTTGTATGGGAGTATGTGTGAGTGTGCGAACTCCATGGAAACCGCAAACGCGCACAGCAAGTAATGTTACCCACAACCGCCAGCTTTGGCGTTCTTTTCTTATCAGCAACGGTAATTAAATGCTGCTGTTCACTGCTGAATTAAATGCGTTGGAATTAGACGAGCTGCGATTCGCATTACACTCGCGAATATGGCTTTGGTATGGTGGGGAGATGGGTAAGTTAGAAACTGTATATTGTATTTCTCAATGTAAAATGCTTGATTATTATTCGCGTTCACTTATGAGTGTCTAAAGTAGAACGAATCGCCTCTATATGTTTGCACAATACAAGTTCTTGATTGTCTACATCAAAATATACCGATTACTCTGCATACAAATGGATCTTATATTAGACAACCCACTTAACGACAGTACTCACCTACACTTTTTCGACAAACATATGGGATCCTGCCATTTGTGAAGATTCTAGTGAAATTTAATACAGATTTTTGAGAAAAAACGATTTTGTTTTTAAGGTTTCAGTATGTATGTATGTGTTTCGGTAACAGAAAAACTTATAGACAGCCGTTTCGCTTAACTCTGATTCTACTCGATAACTGTTTAGCAGGTCTCTAGTAAGTTGTCCGAGTTGCAAACGATAGAAACATTCGGTGGCACCGGAGCTATAACACCTTTTACAGTCGCATTTCTTATAGCAACTATATGTAACGGGTGATCCAAGTAGAGGTACTTTTTTCAATAGCCATTTTTCGACAGATCACGTGTGAGTTGTGACAAGCTGTTATGTTATTTTAGTTCAGTATTGTTTGGAATTTCATCAAGGAAAGTCTTACTCCTGAATTTAATGAATTTATGATAAATATAATCGGCCTACTGAGCGTACTATTCGCAACACCATCACCCATCTTGCGACTCAGTATTTATTATTGGATAATATTCGACCGAATAGACCACGTCCTGCATAGAGTGAAGGATATAAAGCAGCCGTAGCTCTAAATGATCGCAAAGACCGGGGAGATGGATTCGGTCATTTGATGCCTGAATGTATTTATTAAGTGAATACTGCAGATAATTTTACGTTTGGGGGCCGGTTATTTGGCCACGAAGATCGTGTGATATCACACTGTAACACTTTTTACTTTGGAGTTATGTAAAGTTCAAAGTCTATACGGACAATCCCACTTGGATTCAGGGCTTGGAGCAAGACACCACGCGTGTCATTCGCCAGTTACCAGTCAAAATGCTTAAATGAGTAATCGAAAATTGGACTCTACGAATGGACTATCTGAAACATAGCCGTCGCCAACATTTGAAAGGGATAATCCTCAAATAATAAATGCCAAAGAATAGTGAACATTTTCCACTAAATTTGAAGTTTCTTTGTTTTTTTTTTTTAAATAAGGATCATCGAAATGGATTAACCTATATGACTAAGCCCCAAGAAACTCCACCTACCGCTGGCCCGACGGACGCCTGACTGCGTCAGATTGATTTTTCTTATGGAGTTTTGTCAAGTAGAAGGTGTACAAAACAAAACCCAGAAATCTGACTGAATTGAAGCGGTCTATTAAATCCATAATTAAGGCCATCTCGACTTCAACCCTTCAGGCCGTAATGAATAATTTTCTAATTAGGTGTCGCATATGCGTGACAGAAAATGGAGGAAATTTAACTCTACGAATGGTACATATTTTTAAAAAATAATTAACTACATAAAATAAAAACAAGAAAAAACGTTAACTTCGGTTGCACCGAAGCTAAATACCCTTCACAGGGCCATTTCTGTTAGTAACTATGAGTTCAGTTTGGAAGCTATATGCTATAGTAATCCGTTCTGAACAAATTTTTTTGAGAATATGTTGATGGCTTAAAAAATAAACCATACCAAATTTCGTGAATATATCTTGTCAAATGTGAAGTTGTCCATAAAAGAACTTGATTCCGATCGTTCAGTTTGTATGTCAGCTATATGTTATAGTGATCCGATATCGGTCGTTCCGACAAATGAGCAGCTTCTTGAAGAGAGAATGACGTTTGCAAAATTTCAAAACGATATCTTAAAAACTGAGGGACTAGTTCGCATATACATATACAGACAGACAGACGGACAGACAGACGGACATAGCTTAATCGACTCAGCTCGACATCCTGATCAGTTATATATATATGAGGATATCTTTCAAATTAAAAAATATCCACATAAGAACTTGATTTTGATCATTCAGTTAATATGGCGGTTCCGACAAGAGAGCAGGCCATGCCCCAAAATTTCCTATAAAGTACTACAATACAGCTATAAATTAAAATATCAAACTGTAATTTAATGAAGGACATGGAAACAGAGGAGTAGAGAGCATTTTCAATGAAACTTGCTGAGAATAAGTGACCCCTAGCATTTTCATTACTGTGTGTAAATGGATGATATCGGATAATAACCACGTCCGCTAGCCACAGAATCGTTATAAAAGTGCGATAATTTAAACACATCAAAAGCTTTAAATAAGGGGTTACATGGATTTCCTCGGGTAAAAAGACACCATTTTTTCAAGAATTTTTTTCTCCTTTAAAATTTAAATATTTTATTCGAATTGTTTATGGTTACAAACTTACACTATTAACAAAGAAATACTGAACTTTTTGGAAAAAACTATTTTAAACTCGGCCATTTCGACGCCATTTCCGGTGACCCCTCGGGAAAAAGATACGCCCGCGTTGGCAGGATAACTCTAAAGCAGGATATCATTTAAAGTGAAAAATACGTGTTTTAATTAAAACCTTAACTTTAAACTTGGAAAAAAGTAAAAAAAAAACTAAAAATTGGACAATTTTACAAAAAAAAAATTAAAATGTCACGACATTTTTTTCAAATAGTTGTAATCGAAAAAAAATTTCGTCCAAGTCTTTAAGAATTGTATCACAAAGGCCTGTGTAAAATTTCATGAAGATCGATTAGTGGCTCTCAAGAACTCTTGTCAACGGGCTTCAAAAACACAGCTTCGAGATAAACTTGAAAGACGGTACACATAGCCTACTACATAGCCTCGAGCGCACACGTTCACAAGGCTGTATCTCGGAAATTACTCAGATCAACTTGAAAACAATACTTTAGAACAATATTCTAGAGGTTTTGTAGAATTTAATAGGACAATAAAAAATTAGATTTTTTGAAACCCGTAAGCCCATGTAACCACTTAAAGTTGGTACGGATAACCTCTAGTCTCAGCAATTACTTCTACAATTTGAACCAAATTCGGTTATTAAATTATTTGCAACCTAAGTTTTTGTATAAAAATGAACGAAATTGGACTATAACTATGCCTTTTTTCCCATATAACACAATTTCGAACTCCATTTGAATATTTATCTCTACAATGTATGTAGTTATAAACCAGGCACCAATGAAGATGTCGAAGTAAAACTTTCAAAAAATCATTCATCATCTCATTAATAAAAGTGGTCGGATGTGACTATGACTCATCAACTTGTTACCGTAAATATTGATCAAACTGTGGGATGTATTATTAAAATTTAAAGGACAAATTCTCCTAATAAATGCCCTTGTGTAAAAAATGGGCCAAATAGGGTCCATATTTCGCATGCCCCCATATACCTAATATCTTAGGGAAAGCAAGTACAAAGAGTAAATATTTATAAAAGAGTATAAAGAGTTCGTGGGCAAATTTCCCAATTTCCCTAGCTTGAATTCATCTGGATAACTCTGTTTTTGCTTTCACGTTTAAGGGGGTATTCTAGAAATCAAATTTTGGGCAGTTTTTTGAATTTTATTTAAAAAAAAAAACCAAACATATTTTTACCATCCAGTTTTTTATGGTGTTTTTATTGATATCTTAAAAATGGTGCATCCTAGTGACATTGATTCTGACTCTCCTGGTGGTCTGAAAAAAAAAAATCAAGAGAAATTCTTCATCAGTAAGGATGCTGTTGTAGTCCGGGAACACGAAAAAATAATTTTTTGAAAAATGGCGACTGCCTGAAAATAAAAATCATTTTTTACGTTTTTTTTTTGAAACTCCTGAATTTTTTTTTTAAATATTAAAAACAAAAATTTTGGCACGATGCTGGTAGGAACGATAAAGAATTATATAAAGAAGGCTCACACAAAATTTCAAGTAAATCGGTTGTATTGAACTTGAGATAATGCCGGTACCGTGTGGAAAAAAGTAGTTTCGAGAAAAACGCGTTTAAAATTTAGGAGATAATTCTAGTGGACACGAACGACACCTCACAAAATCGGCTGTATCTCCGAAAACAAGTCGAATTTTGAAAAATCTTTTCAAGGTAATATTTTTGAAAGTCTAAACTTTAAATATATGAAAAAAAATCGAAATTTTCAAAATTCTAGAGTAGAATACCTCTTAAATTTCTGAAAAATATGATAAGCTAAGTAGTAATCCCATTTCTAACATAGATATCGAATACAATCAGAGATTGTTTGGCTTACCAATCATAGGATATCGTATTGGCTGTCTGATGCCTGCCTTCTTCAGTGATTTGATTTTGACGAACAGAAGTAGAATTATCGTCGGACTCATAGCGACTAGAGATGGCTCTGTCGTGTTGTAATGAACAAATGGTAAAGAAATAAACCACAGTTTTTTTGGAAATTTTACAGACCTCACTTTTACATGCAAGTCATAAAGGCGAAACTGCATTTTACTCACTCTGCAAAGCTTACAATTCACGGCATAAAAAAAAATAACAACAAGAAAGTCAAATAAACAAAAACCAGCTAAAGTTAAAATAAACACAACAATCCACGTAAATAATAGGAACTGCAATAAAAAAGTCATAAACACACTTTCCGACGTTCCGATTGTGTCCGCTAGAAAAAGAAATAAAATTAAAACAAAATAAAATAAAATAGTAGCACTGCTGACATTTGACGCGCACTGTCAACAACGCGGGTGGGGAAAACAATAAACAAAGCGAGCGGCAAAAATAGAGAAATAGAGTGATAAGAACGCCGACTGGCACGCTGGTAGATGGATATGACGATGTTGTTCGCGTCAGCAGGTGTTTCAGGGCAGCTCAGCGGGCCGCCGTTCGCACTTAATTGACAACGCCAAGGGGAGGCTGTTGGTAGTAAATTTTTAACCTACATCTGCTTACTTTGACGAGGAACTCATTTTTTTGATGAAGTATAAACAAAAACACTATACTTCGCAATAAAAACTAGTCGTATTTTTTCAAATATACCTTTGCAACAAATAAACTGATAAAATTGATAAATTGATGGACAATACGATACCACATTGTTGATCAAATGCTAGCATGTTTTAAAAACAGCGGCTAGGATGTACTTAAATTATATTATAACGGGTGAACCAAGTAAAGGTAATTTTTAGTGTCAAGCTGTCATGATATTTTTGTTCAGTATTGTTCGCTATTTCATCATGGAAAGACTTAAGTACGTCTGAACAACGTTTGCAAATCGTTCAACTTTATTACGAAAATTCACGTTCTGCAACGAACTAAAGCCGCTCGACCTTCTCAAGCGACATCGTCTCGTTCTATGGGCTCTTGACCAGTTCCAAGAAGATCAGATCCAAGAAGATCAGATCTTCTTTCTTTTCGAAAAATTTTGTTCAGCGATAAGGCTCTTTCTGGCTTTCATGGGTATGTAAACAAACAAAATTGCTGCAATTTGAAGAGATTCAAGAACTGGCATTTTATCTAGAAAAAACAACGGTTTCGTGTGGTTTGTGGGCCGGTGGAGTCATTGGTCCATATTTCTTCAAAAATGATGCCGTTGAAAAAGTAACCGTCAATGACGACCGTTATCGTGCCATGATAACCGACTATTTAATGTCTGAAATTGAAGCTCGTAATCTCGGCGACATTTGGTATCAACAAGACGGAGCCACTTCCCACACATCGCATCGATCAATGGATTTATTGAGAGAAGACTTCGCTGACCATATAATTTCACATTTCGGGCCGGTCAATTGGCCACCAAGATCATGTGATATCACATCGTTAAACTTTTTTCTGTGGGGATATGTAAATTTTAGTGCTATCCTTCTAAGACTAACACGTTAACTTCCGAGCTCAAATTCCTTTTCCTTTTTGGTTATCAGAGGAAGATAGAACGCTCCGATGAAACGTTCCTAAGAATCTCACAAAATAACCTAAAGCTTTCTTGACAAAATAAACTCCAAAAATCAAGGCACAATCTTCCTAATAATTACCCAGTTTTAATTTCAAAGAAAGGACAAAAGTTTCCCACAATGTTTTTAACTTTTGTCTGGGAAATGAAGGATGCTGTATCCATAAGAAGATGAACTAAGAAATTACCCAAAAACTAACGATTTCAAATCGCTAATGTAATGTAAATTGCTAATCATTGTATGGCAAAATATGCTTTCAAATTTCTCATTACTGGAGGATGGAGTCATGTGTAGAAGTTCACGCAAGTGAGGAAAGTTCTCTGATTGCCATTCTCTTAGGAGTGGCCAGGAACGAGCCTTTTACATATAACTCAAGCAGCTCACGACTTCCGGTCCTAGACCAAGTATCCTTCGTTTGAAGTCAAGTTAAAGTGAGAAGGCAAAACATTCCCTCCGCAGGGTTTGGGACCCGACCCGTAAAAAACAGCACCCAATGAAAAATAACAACCAGCATCGGATGAGAAACCCCCCTTTCGATGATAACCAGGGCAAAGTTCCCAATACACCAAGAAAACAACTGTAGTACAGCAGAAAGCCTACACACTACAGCTTTAAGGAAATTTAAACCGGGTTGAGTAATTTTTCGTTACTTGTTTACAGAAGCGTCGTATGATTGATAATAGTTGGAGAATGTAAATGGGAGATCAAATGTCATTGATATTCAGAATGCCATAAAAGTATTAGAGAGTAGTCAAGCTAAAGGGTGATTTTTTAAGAGCTTGATAACTTTTTAAAAAAAAAAAACGCATAAAATTTGCAAAATCTCATCGGTTCTTTATTTGAAACGTTAGATTGGTTCATGACATTTACTTTTTGAAGATAATTTCATTTAAATGTTGACCGCGGCTGCGTCTTAGGTGGTCCATTCGGAAAGTCCAATTTTGGGCAACTTTTTCGAGCATTTCGGCCGGAATAGCCCGAATTTCTTCGGAAATGTTGTCTTCCAAAGCTGGAATAGTTGCTGGCTTATTTCTGTAGACTTTAGACTTGACGTAGCCCCACAAAAAATAGTCTAAAGGCGTTAAATCGCATGATCTTGGTGGCCAACTTACGGGTCCATTTCTTGAGATGAATTGTTGTCCGAAGTTTTCCCTCAAAATGGCCATAGAATCGCGAGCTGTGTGGCATGTAGCGCCATCTTGTTGAAACCACATGTCAACCAAGTTCAGTTCTTCCATTTTTGGCAACAAAAAGTTTGTTAGCATCGAACGATAGCGATCGCCATTCACCGTAACGTTGCGTCCAACAGCATCTTTGAAAAAATACGGTCCAATGATTCCACCAGCGTACAAACCACACCAAACAGTGCATTTTTCGGGATGCATGGGCAGTTCTTGAACGGCTTCTGGTTGCTCTTCACCCCAAATGCGGCAATTTTGCTTATTTACGTAGCCATTCAACCAGAAATGAGCCTCATCGCTCATCGGACACGGACGCGAAACACATTTCGAACCGAACACTGATTTTGGTAATAAAATTCAATGATTTGCAAGCGTTGCTCGTTAGTAAGTCTATTCATGATGAAATGTCAAAGCATACTGAGCATCTTTCTCTTTGACACCATGTCTGACATCCCACGTGATCTGTCAAATACTACTGCATGAAAATCCTAACCTCAAAAAAATCACCCGTTACATTCAAATTAGTTGAGAAATTCAATACAGGATTTAGAGCGTGATGTCTAGTCTTTTGTCAATTCTAGATTTATTAAGTTCTCCAATCAGTTTTTAATGGGCGCTTTGATGCGCTCTTGTAGGCACACATTACAATTGTCTCAAGTTCGATCCAACTTTACAAAAACAATTTTAGGTCCTTATCCCTCTGAATGCAAAGGCAAGCTCTGAACTAATGTGTATTTATACCGGAATTTGTCCTTGGAGACTAATGTCGAAAAACTTTTGGTTTCTGGGAATGGGTAAGTCATCAGTAATTGGGTGGTTCCGGGGAATATGAAGTAGCTTACGAGGTATGACAATTAAGTAATGAGACTGATGCCATAAAAACCGTATATTTGAAAATTATTCTACAACTCTGCCATCCCCTTCAAAGTAGTCCCCTTGGGTAGCTATACAGCGATTCCAGCGCTTTTTCCATGCTTCGTAACATTTCTGGAACGCTTCGACTGGGATGTCCGCGAGTACCCTCATCACAGCCGCCTGGATGTCCGTAATCGAGTCAAAATGGATTCCTTTGACCACCGATTTTTTTTTAGGAAAGAAAAAAAGTCACAGGGTGACATGTCGGGCAAATAAGGCGGCTGTTGCAACACGGCGATCCCTTTAGAGGCCAAACACTGGGACACGCTGAGGGCGGTGTGGCACGGCGCGTTGTCGTGGTGAAGGATCCAGTTACGAGCGATGTCTGAGCGCACCCTGTTGACTCATTTTCTCTATCTTTCGAGTACTTAGCAAGAGTAGACTTGATTCACATTCACAGGTTTCCCCGGTGGAACGAATTCTTTGTGGACGATTCCATGTGATCCATTGTGAGCTTCGGCGTTTGGTTTCCGGGTCTAAGAGCACTATCACCATACACCCTTACAATTTTAGCGTACTGGCGCAAAATTTTTATCGCGACGCGTTGCTCTTGATTTCGTTTTTCCATTTTCGTAACGAGCACTACAAACACACGTCTACTTAACTTGACGCAGCAGGCGAACTAAACAAGCTAGAGGGATGGTACATATATCAATGAAAAGGGGAGGGATGCCGGAACAAGAGAAAGGGAATTTCAAGGTCACAGGTTTACCAAAAGCGCGGAAATAAAATCAGTCTCATTACTTAATTGTCAAACCTCGTATAATGAGATATGTTTGGTTGATAGGAGAACACATTCACACGATTAAGATTTCAGTTAACGTTTAGAGCAATTATTTGATATAACCAAATGTGAATGAATCGGCTCCAGAATTTTCAAAAAGTTTGAAAAGAGAAAAATCTATATAGAACTTAAATTTTTCATCGCTATCCAATAACTGTAGTACTTCCTTCAGGTATGCTCAACTTTTTTACTTCATCTTTTAATTGATGGCTTTAGAAAGATTTCAAAACATGCGGGTGTAAATAAAAAACACTCATCACTTCAAAATCAGCAAACAAAATAAAGAAGTAGTTAAACAAGATAAACACTCCCAGTTCACACGCATTCTTCAAAAATAAAAACAAACACTCGAGCTCCCCACGTTCGTCTCCGTATGTAGAGTGTGCGTTATTCAACCATCACTTGAGAAACGTTTGAAATAAAACACAAAAAATTTCAAGTTAATAGGCCGATGTTTTCGGGCGACAAAATCACGTATGCCACAGACTTTCGATAGCAAAGTGGCACTTAGCGGCAGACGTTGGCAACCACCGCAATAAAAGCACCAAGTATTCCCATCATCTTTGCGAGCTGCTAACGAACCGCAAATCACACCGCTAAGTGATAGATTTGTCGGAAACACGGCAAGCGGAATTGGACGCTCGTTTGTCTAAACGGTATGTGGTAAAAGTTTGGTAAACGTGTAATCGTATGTTTGAGTATCTCAAATAGAAGCTTTCATTGTAAATCGCATAAGCGTCTGAAATGGGCGCAGTTGGATTGGTCTGTTCGGAATAAAAGTTTTATCGTTGTTTCTGAATCCGAGATAATCTTATTAAAGTAGTTAGTAAAGAGTTTCTTTGACTTTTTAAACAACATTTTCTATTACATTTTTTTAAGATCTTCGATTAGGCATTGAACGATACTTTTCTACTTGTTCTAAAAGTCATAGTACTACCCAATTTCCATAAGTTTTTTAAAAGAAAGACAGAATACAAATTGCTAAATCCACAACATTGAGTAATGGTATAACCATATGCGATTCAAATAAGAAACTGTAGTTAGGATTTTCGGCAAATACGCCTTTATCTGGGATTTCTAGGTTTGATTTGCTTTGAAAACAATTTCGTTGGGATTTTAAGATGTCTGACTTATCAACGTTCAAAAATTATCCTGCGATCCTCGCATTTGTATTACCGTTATTTTTATAGTACAAGGTACAATAGGTAAGCAGATAATGTCAAATATATTTTGATCTTCACTTTGTGACTCTCTTCATAGAAAGAAGAAAGGTGTATAATGTATACATATACATATATGATTTGTTTTCAAATACCCGACAGCCTGTCAAATCTGAACTCAGTATGGAAATTGCGGTATTCTAAATTATCTGCACACCAGATTCATTGATCGAAGTAAAGAAATTTTGAGAACACCTTCGGAAAATATTTTCTAAGAAATACTGCTTCGTTTATTTCAATTCAATTAGCTCTTAAATAAATTAGAATTAGAACTGCCGAGATAAGTTTAGCTTGGAATATCTGTCATCCAGTCCTAAATCTAGAATGTTAACTAACCACTTTAAACAGCTGCTAGTTCAAAGTTGTTTTTATCCGATTTCCCATCTTTCAACAATAGTCCTTTTGTAATTCCGAATCGATAAAATCAATTTTATGCTGAATTAAAGAAATTACATTTATGATCAAAACCAGTATTATAAATGCAAAAAAATAGTCTGGAGGCCCTAAACTAGAAAATGCGAAGTGATTATGTATAGTATATAATTTAGTAATTCTTGAGACAGCCCACGTAAGAAAAAGGTATGTTAAGGGACTTGAAAATAACAGAAATTATGGCAATTGTGATGTGAAGTTATGCTGATAATCCCTAATAACTTCAACGGTTTTAAATTTTCAAATGTTGGACGAACTCATTGCAGATCAGAGCCCTCTTCTTCTTTCTTTTGGTTTTGATGAACCTTTTCATTCCGAATATTTATTTATAAATGAGGACCAATAGTCCCTCAATTAAACTTTTCTTGTTTCACACTGGAATACGTCATACTTTAATGTAAACGTTTACGATGACAGAATGTCTAAACACAAAAGGCTTTGAGTTGCATTGTGTGCACATGATTGTGCATTCCGTTTGCGAAGAGTTTCGGAAAATTCAAAGGTTGTGCATTGTACGAGTTGTTTCATATGAGCTCGTCAATCATAGTGGAGTTTCCAGTTTGCAAAACAATCTAGTAGTTACATGTTTAAAATAATGATTTTATTATATATACATACATATATATTCTACAGAAAAAAATTATACATTCAGATTCTATCAAGCATAATTTTGTGTTGGAAAAATTACGGCCGAGGTGGTACAGACAAGTAGGACTATGCTGTCCTCGAGCAATAACTTTTTTGGTGCCGTTCAAAAATGTTTCAATATATTTAATAGCTGCTTGCAATTATAGGAAAGTCTGAATTCTGAATTTTGAAACATGAGAGCAACTTTGAGTGCGTTTTGATGGACTTTACATGGCTTAAAATTCTTTAATCAATGAACGAAAATACGTTCTTCAAGAGATCAATGGCTACCCCCCACGCTTCATAATGAATGCAAAATTGTTGCAGAAAATTTAGAGCATGTCGAGACGATTTTACAATCAGCAAGAAAAAAACATGGAAATGCAGAAGTGGACGAAAACTGTAGTAAAGAGGAAATTGAATTAAAGAAAAGTCGTTCTCATTTATAGGGCAGCTCCATGATATTAAAAAAAAATGAACTCAACTCAGCTGCATAAAATTTTGCATAAAAGTATTCTGTTGATGTATTAAATACAATGAAGCTTTTGATCCAGACCATTTTACGAGGCAAATTTTGATACCCGTCTAACCATGGATAATATGATACGAGACTCTCGCATTGGCTCTCATTTTTCTCTCAAACGCGTTTCCTGATTATTTGACAGCGAAGGAGATCAGGGAATTTCGATCAGCTGATTTCAGAAAAGGCGGGAAGCCAGAAGAAAACGGCTATAATTACTTGACGAAATAAATGTGAAATGAAAATTCATTGAACTGTGCGAAAATATTTTGGCAAAATAAATATTTATGTAAATTAATTAATGATTTTGCATTTTAGCATTTATATATCTATGCATTTTCAAAGTGTTTAATTCAGTGTTTTGTATAATTTATTAAATACCCAATCAAATATTTTTTAGCAGTAGCATCATTGGTAAATGTTATAAAAAAATGCGAGTTTTGACAGCTCTCTCTCGAATCAAAGAGTCTCTTATCATATTATCCATGGTCTAACTACATACAGTTTATTGAATGCCATCAATGAAAGTAGTAAGTGGGAAGATGGTTAATAAAGTTTATACTCGTAAAATATTAGCAAGATTCCTATAAGAAGAGGCCTCCAACGGCCCAGAGTACTTCACTCGTCGGTTGTATGCTGAGAAGATCTCGGCGATACTTTGTGTATATTACTAAACATTTCTTCAAATTTCCAACAACTCCTAAAAATCCCCCGATTTTATGTCAAATTATATGACCTTTCTCATAGTGCTTTGTCATTATCAGCCAGTATTATAAAACACATCAAACGTCCCCAAAAAGCTATCAAAGTTTCGCAGCGACAGAATAAAATGCCAAGCCCATAAATCATGAATGCTCCAGAGCCACACAAAAATAGAAAACAAACGGCTACTTTTGATTGCGTGTGGTCAGTGCGAAACGGGCGCCGAGCGCCGAGGCACAACAATGCGTGAACATATATTTCCATTATACATATTATATAAAACAAAAACAATTCAAATACTTTAACGCATTTCAATACAAATTTATTCATACACATGTCGCGTATCTTTGTGTTTTTATACATACATATATACGAGTATAATACGAGTATATGTATGTATGTATATGTGTTTATTTATAATGCATATTATCACATGGACCCAAATGAGCGCGGGAGTTTTTCATTTAAATGAATGAGAAATAAAACAAACAGGCAAATGTGGAAACCAAAACAGAACGGCAACTGCATTCGAGTTAAAATATCGCATTTATGTTCGAAAACAAACGCACTGCGAACAAAGGCAACAACAGCAACGGCACACTGCAAAAACAAGCGACAAACAAAAAATTCAAAGTAATTATAATAAAAGTTCGTCGTACATTGTATGCTGATATTACAATAAAAGAGAGGGTGTATGTGCACTAAAACAACAACAAGAACAATAAATAATGAAATTGCCGATTGACCCACTGCCACTGACGTCAACCTCAACACCCCGCCGACAAGTTTCGGGGACCGACAAGTGCGCGCAACTCAAATGAGCTGTCAGCGTTTGCGCACACGCTTCCAAACCAATGTGTGTACTGACAAAAGGGTGTTTCAATAGGTGCATATGTAAATTTATCGGTCAACTCAGTGAACATTTTTCAGGTATTACAGTCACTTTATTTTATCAGAGTGATGCCAAATCATCATTTTTGTACCTTGACCACGAAGTATGTAACGCCTGGGAAGGGGAGACCCTATAAAATGAATTGGAGAGCAGAGTTGATTTACCCATGTCCGTCTATCTGTCCATCCGTCCATCTCTTTGTATATACCAGGAAATATTCCCACAGTTTTTGATCTGAAATTTTACAGACGTCCTTTCTTCATTTGCCGTGAATTATAAGAAATTGTTTACATTGATTCAATATAGCATATAACTTCTATAGAGACTGACCAATAACAATTAAGTTCTTGTAAATTATCTGTTGTATTTATGAAGGGCTTTTTTGATAATAATTGTGTACAGAGAACAATCGTAGAAATTATTAGTGGTCAAAAACTTTGCATAGTATTTGGTTATGTTAGAACATTATGTGCAAGTAGTTTAAACAGCATCTTGAGTGTCTAAAATATTATGGAAGAATTGGTAATAAAAGTATACTTTACATCATAATGAACACATTTACATGGAATCTCAACTAAGGCGTCTAAAGTGTCCAGATCACAAACCACTCCAAACTACTTACTTTTATTACAACAACAATTCGAGTATTTATATGTTCAGTAAGAATTGGTTTGGTGCATTGACTCCAATTAGGAAATACACAAATTGTTGTGGATCGAAGAAACATTCATGAATAATTTTTAAGAGCAAAATATCGAATATCGAAGAAGTGATCTTAGCTGATTAACAGCTGTCTCAAAACTTCGGAGAATTAAAAATATAAGAGCATCGGACTGACTAAACTATGTATATTTGTGAAGAAGGAAAAAATCGTCAAGATCGTCACTACAACTTATTTGCTTTTTGGTTCATCGAACTGTATCAAATTTATATTATCTATTACTAGATTTTAACAAGTGCTACTTTGCGCACAAGAATAACTCACTTCTTGAGGTTACGTGGGACTCCGAGGGGAAAAACAGCATCTTTTTTAACAATTTTTTTACTTATATAAAAAAATTAAATATTTTATTAGAATTTCTTATTGTTAACAAAGAAATTTTGAAATTTATGGAAAAAAAAATATTTTAAATTTGGTCAGTGCGACGCCATTTCTGATGACCCTCGGAAAAAGGATGCATCCATGTTGGCAGGATAACTCCTTACAAGATCGTCTAAAGTGAAAAAATACGTGTTTTAGGTAAAACCTTAACTTAGAATTTGGGCGAAAATAAAAAAAAATTAAAATTCGAAAATAAAAACTTCAGTGAAAATTTCGCGAGTTGTGATTGAAAAAATCCTTCATTCAAGTCGCTAAGAATTATATCTCAAAGACCTGTGTAAAATTTCACGAAGATTGGTTGAGTAATTCTCGAGAAATCTTGTCAACCATCTTCAAAAACACAGTTTCGAGAAAAACTGCGTTTAAGACGATTAGCTAGCGTCGAACGCACAAGTCCTCAAGGACATATCTCCGAAACTTTTGCTCGGATCAACTTGAAAATTTTGGACAATATTCCAGAGGTTTTCTAGAATTTAATAAGATAATAAAAAAATCGATTTCTTGAACCCTTGTCGCCCCTTAAAAGCAAATACTTTTATCGGTGTACGCAGGAGTATCTACTAATTTGGACGCTATTAAATGCGAACCTGTGTTAGATCGAATGATCCACATTAGAGTTCAAAAGGTTACTTAAAGGGTGATTTTTTAAGAGCTTGATAACTTTTTTTAAAAAAAAAACGCATAAAATTTGCAAAATCTCATCGGTTCTTTATTTGAAACGTTAGATTGGTTCATGACATTTACTTTTTGAAGATAATTTCATTTAAATGTTGACCGCGGCTGCGTCTTAGGTGGTCCATTCGGAAAGTCCAATTTTGGGCAACTTTTTCGAGCATTTCGGCCGGAATAGCCCGAATTTCTTCGGAAATGTTGTCTTCCAAAGCTGGAATAGTTGCTGGCTTATTTCTGTAGACTTTAGACTTGACGTAGCCCCACAAAAAATAGTCTAAAGGCGTTAAATCGCATGATCTTGGTGGCCAACTTACGGGTCCATTTCTTGAGATGAATTGTTGTCCGAAGTTTTCCCTCAAAATGGCAATAGAATCGCGAGCTGTGTGGCATGTAGCGCCATCTTGTTGAAACCACATGTCAACCAAGTTCAGTTCTTCCATTTTTGGCAACAAAAAGTTTGTTAGCATCGAACGATAGCGATCGCCATTCACCGTAACGTTGCGTCCAACAGCATCTTTGAAAAAATACGGTCCAATGATTCCACCAGCGTACAAACCACACCAAACAGTGCATTTTTCGGGATGCATGGGCAGTTCTTGAACGGCTTCTGGTTGCTCTTCACCCCAAATGCGGCAATTTTGCTTATTTACGTAGCCATTCAACCAGAAATGAGCCTCATCGCTGAACAAAATTTGTCGATAAAACACATTTCGAACCGAACACTGATTTTGGTAATAAAATTCAATGATTTGCAAGCGTTGCTCGTTAGTAAGTCTATTCATGATGAAATGTCAAAGCATACTGAGCATCTTTCTCTTTGACACCATGTCTGAAATCCCACGTAATCTGTCAAATACTAATGCATGAAAATCCTAACCTCAAAAAAATCACCCGTTATTTCCAAGCATAAATGAGAAGGAAGTAAGTACTGAAGAATAAGAATAATAAGGCAAATGACTACTAATATTAATAAAATTTAATTATTTTACTCTTTTACATCAAGAAAACGCGCTTATTGGTAGACCCATTATTTGAACAATGTGTGCATGGTATCAGTGTTACATGAAGTTCGTTTGCTGGATACGAGACAATGACTTGTCTAACAGTCAGCTGGGGGAACTTACAGTCACATTGACGTTTTGCCAATGCCATAAGTGGAAGATGCAAATATGCAATCGATTTATTAATATACATTTATTCCACACCGATGTATGTACATATGCATGTGGAATGTGCCAGCCTTTTGTGGTGGTTTTCCATATTTCGCATGGATTTCGTTTGCGGCACGCCGATCGTCTTGCAACAAAGCAATGAATATACATAATATTTATTTATGGGGGTATTCTACTCTAGAATTTTAAAAAATTCGATTTTTTTTCATATATTTAAAGTTTAGAATTTCAAAAATATGACTTTGGAAGGATTTTTCAAAGTTCGACTTATTTTCGGAGATACAAGCGATTTTGTGAGGTGGCGTCCGTGTTCATTAGAATTGTCTCCTAAACTTTAAGCGCGTTTTTCTCGAAACTACTTTTTCCCACACGGTACCGCCATTATCTCAAGTTCTACTCGTAAACAACCGATTTACTTGAAATTTTGTGTGAACCTTCTTTATATAATCCTTTATCGTTCCTATCAGCATCGTGTCAAAATTTTTGTTTTTAATACTTTAAAAAAAATTCAGGAATTTCAAAAAAAAACGTAAGAAATTATTTTTATTTTCAGGCAGTCGCCATTTTTTCAAAAAAAAAAAAAATTTCGTGTCCCCGGACTATAACAACATCCTTACTGATTAAGAATTTATTTTGATTTTTTTTTCAGACCACCAAGAGAGTCAGGATCAATGTCATCAGGAAGCACCATTTTTTTTACACCTGTCTCTCCATTACGTTTAGCAAGGCAACTAGTAACTAAGACTAGCAAATATTTGTAAATACCTCGATATTTTTGTACCGAAATTTCAAATACGTGACCTTCGATTATTGGGTTAACTCAAGAATTGGGGACCAAGTTCATTTTTATGCCTATCAGATAGGCTGAAAAGTTCATGTCGGTTGTTTGAAAGGATCATCTAAAATTGAATCAATATGGTTTTTCCGCAGCTGTTGGACAGAAAAATGACTGCTAATAACAAAAAATTGATGACTGATTTGGTGATGGTTGAATTATATGGCCTGTGGTGTGCCATTGCAACTATAGTACATATCATTAATGACAATACAGACATATTGTGTCGTGTCACACCGAATTGCTTATGCAACCACTGTATTTTCCGGAATTGAGCCCCAATGATTTTGAAGCAAAAAGACTCGTATTAGGAAAATGTTATCAAAATTATGATTTTTTACTCGCTTAAAGAGAACAACTTTTTATATATACATAATTTCTCTCTTATTCATTCACGAGAAATAAGTGTTTCGAAATATCCCAAAATAATTTTTACTTCAGTCATATGCATTATTTCTACGTTCATAAATGTTTTTGGCGCCACCTCTACTGAAATTTTCGCATTTTAAAATATATTTTTATTTTACAACATGTGGCATATGTCAATTGCATCAGGAAACGTCACCTAAACGAGCAGTCTTAAGAGCTGCATATAATTTTGGTGCATTCGGACATGAAATGGCAAATGTGTCAGTTTTGTGTTAAAGCAATTACGAAGAGGAATAAAAAAGGGCCGAAAATGACTATGTAATTTTTCGGTGAGTCATACAAAGTCAAACCATGAAGTATACTAACAGTCCCGCCGATAATATGGATTACACATTGTTTATCTATATTTGGAATTAGTAATTCAGAACAAAGTAAAATTTACTCGACACTCCCCCATACTTCTGATATATTTGCAAATAACATTTATGTACATAATAGTAAGTACGTTTATACATTAGGGTGGTCTTTAGCAGAATAACAGATTTTCTAAATCGCTCACTCCGTTGGTTTCGCTAATATTTAAGGTATTGACAACACCTAAACCAATTTTTACACTCCCCTGTAGTAGATCTAGTAACAGAAGCACTCCACTATTTTTGCATTAAATTGAAGGTTCTAACTAGCATAATTACAATTATCCGATTAATGAAAATATGCACTATTTTGTCCGATAACTTTTTGCCATTTTTAAGAGATTTGCATAATACTACTCTCCTAGAAACCCTCCTGCCTATTGGAAAAAAATTGGGACACTCGATTTTCACACGCTTCTTTAGAGCCGAGTTTTCACAAGCAAAATCAATCCCCATAAACAGGAATAGATGGTTATCACTTGGTGTGAAGTTCGAACTAGGTATAAGGTGGATGCATAAGAACATCCCTACCAAGCTTCGGGCGAGTCACTATCGATGTGTATGTTCTGACGTTGTCCACATGGAACATAATTTCTCTCCTACCCAAAGCTAGATACTTCTGTGCGATGATTCCCATTTTTAAAACATTTTTTTTTTATTATTTTTTATTTATCTTAATTTAAATAGAAATATTCCTTGCACATCCTTATATTACCGCCTTTTGAAAAAGAAAGAAATCGAATTACAACCACGCCTACTTCCTTTAACACAATATTAAATTCCAACTAAATATTTACTTCCACTTTGCAGCATTCAAGCACCAACGAAGTATCGGAATGACACTCAGTGTCCTCAAGGTGTGGCAACTCTAATGAAAATAGTCGAAATCGGCTGAAAACTTTTTCTGCTTCAGATACCGAATATGAAGACCTCGAAGTAGGACTGATGTTATACCATAAATAGCAGTATTTTTTAGAGATAACTTAAATTAGTTATGTTCGTCCATAAATTCCGCCAGTTAAATTTGGGGAATATTGGGAAGGGGCATAACTCAAACAAAAAGTGTGAACAGATGTAGTGAATTCTAAATGAGTAAATAGAAAATATTCTTTAAAAAATTCCAGATCTTATTTCAAAAAGGTATATCTATGTATACTAATATTATAAAGAGGAAAAATTTGTACCTATTTTTGTATGTTTGTAATGAATAGGCTCAAAAAGTATTAGGCCGATTTAAAAAGTTCTTTTACCAATAGAATGCTACATTCTTCCAATTTAACATAGGCTACATTTCATTTTGAAAAAAATTAGGGATCCTTGGTAAAATTTGAACAATGTAACCGAAGGAGTAGAAAAATGAGTCTTAAAATGTCTTTCGTCGAATGCGCTGCCGAAACTATTAGCGATAGAACAAAATAATGTACAACGATATTGAAGAACATCATAATGTCTACAAAAAACTCCGCGGTAGCATATGTCCAACTATTGTAGTTATGTCACTACAACAACTTTTTTCATTTTAAACATTTATGAAAATGCTAACCAAATTCAAACCATGCTATTTATGTGTTTATATTAATCTTTATCCAAATAAATTATTTTATGGTCAAGACCATATAACTACCTATAAAATAGTTTTTAAATTGGACTTTCCATTCAAAAGATATTACGAATTAAAAAATTCAAAAAGTAAACAAAACCGCCATAGCGCCGTGGCCGTTGTTTGCGATCCATTCCGAAAAGCGCGCCGGGCCAGAGAATGTAAAGTACAGAGAAGGTGCAAATTGAATTCTGTGTGATGTTCGATTTGGCGGCTAACAGAGCCGATAGAATCAAAGTAAGGAATTCGACGTTGTCGCTGCTATTTAGCAGAATTGAGCCCGTGCAGTGGCAAAAATAAATGTAAAACGACTGAATTCATTATTTATTACTGTTATTTAATTTTTTGATTATTATTATTATTTTTTAATTTTTCAAAAGTGTCCGCCACTTAAACCATCAAAGAAATTGAACATAAATAGACTTACATACAAATATAACTGTGGGATTTTTTTAATATAAATAAAAATATTTGTGAAAAAATGTATTTTATGTCCAAATTTCCAAAAATAAATAATTGTCTACCCCGTGCGATGCCGGGACGGGCTGCTAGTCACTCTTAAAGCGGTAAGTCAATGGAATTAATATCGTCAAATAATGCAAAAATTTGAACGCGCAAATCAACAAAAAATGACTTTCTTCGAATTATTTCGAATCCTCAGAATATTCAGACCTTCAAGTCATTTTCCAGAATAAATAAAATGAAGTCAAACATTATGACTGTTGTTGTCAAATTTTAAATAAAGTTTTGTATTAATTATATACCTACATACCTTTGTAGATCCAGCAGCTATTTCTTCATTTATTCGTACATATGTATGTATGTATACTTGTACTACTTTTAGTCAATTAGATCGGTTTGTTGGTGATTCACTTGAAGTATTGACATAGTATATATGTATGTATATTTTTTGCAATTTTATCTTTATATGTCTTTATAATATTTAATATTTTCAATTTTGTGACACTTTAATACATAATTTTGTATATTTACTGAACATATTTATTTGTATGTATGTGTATATATTTATTTATATTCATATCGGCACTCATATATACATACAACCAAATCATAAATTTTTCATTTTCTCACTTGCCACTTTGATTCAGAAAAAAGTTTCCCAGCTCGCGCTAAAATAAATTAAACCAAAATATATTTTTATATTATAAATTGAATGTCACTTGCCAAGAAATTAATATTGTTTCTCTCGCACACAATCTTTTTTATTCGTATTCACTTTCATCTGAGTTTTTCGCCAAAACTTTTGCGTCTGCGAAATGAAATCGTGTAACCGACGAAATGTTAATTTTTCACATGTGTCCAAAAACAACAACCAAACACACGCACACTCACGCATATGTAAAATATAAACATTTTAATAAAATTTGAAGCAAAGACAATAAACACATGGCAAAGAAATTAGTTCAACGTAGAGGCAAACTGAGCATAAAAACTGAAAAGTGCACACAAAATTAGGCGATTAAAATTGCTGTCACGTTTCTGCGAAGACATTAAAAGTCTAAAAGTGGAAAATAACCAAAGTGATGGTGAAGCGGGGGCTGTGGAGGCACACGCACTCATACTGATCATACTGAGTAGTTAGTTAGCCAAATTTGCTGGAGACTCACGCTTTTATTTGAATTTTTAATTTTGAACTTTTTTATATTTTTTTATATATTTTTTTTTATTTTTGCATTTTTTTTATATTTTTGAACTTTATTGTTATTGTGCTTTTATTTTTAGTCATGATAACGTGTCTATTTCATATTAGCGGTTTATCGATGTACAAATTACCAGCATTTGAAGTCATCTAGCTGAAAATTTATATTAGACACACTTATACATGAGTTTGACTAAGAATCGCGGGGTGCGCAAGCCGAGAAGCAAACGTTATTAATTTCACTTTATTTGCTCGCTAAACGAAATTTTTTTGCACAGTATGTGAAATGGGCTATGGAAAATTGAAACCGCAAACAGTGATAAAGGCGGCGCACGTCACGACTAGAGGCCTTCGCAGACAAATCGTTAGCATTTTTCACCGGTTTGTTGTTAGCTTTTTCACTTTTTATTATTAATGGAATGCTTTCTTTGTCATTTTGCACTTCGGTAAACTGAAGAAGGTACATAAATCTTGAGGCGATTCCAAATTTACAATTATAGATATTGGATATAAATCTTCGTGCGAAGCTTCCACAAGAACTTGACCTTGGTCGTTCAGTTTGAATGCCTACTGTATGCTATGTATTCTGATACGACGCTTCCGAGAAAAGAGCAGCCTGGGGAGAAAAGTACGTTTGGAGTGCTGTCAGATCGAATTTACAGTAAATAAAAGAACAATAATGCAGACATGAAAACGAATCTTAGCATTTTAAAGAGCCCCGGACATTTGTGAATTCCCATTGAAGCTTTTGAGATTCGTCTTTACCATATCACCTAACACCTAAATACTAAATATAATAATCATCGTTATATTAATTGACTTGAGAACATAATTTAATTCCCAAAAGGGAAGTGCAAGGTCCCAAATGTAAGTAATATAGGGATTTTCGACACTCCGATTGAATTTGCACCGTATGTATTTTTTTATTTGACTAACCACAAAATAGGCCCCTCAAACTAGCCTTCACATATCTTTTATTATTACTACTTATTATTATCTCTCTGGTAGAATGAAAATTTTCTGTTTACTATAGGAAAAACCAACAAAATAAACTGACAATAACTTGTTTTACTAAATTTGGGAAAACTCATTTATAATTTATTTAAAACGGTACATTTTTTTCTATTTTCTTTTAAAAATACATACATACATATATATTTAACCAATTATTATTAAATTTTCTTGGAAAGAGCGCATAACTCAAACAAAAAGTGTGCAAGCAGTAGTGAATTGAAGAGGAGTAAAAATATAGTCACTAATGAAAAATTCAAGATCTATTTGCCATAAGGCATATCTCTCATAAAGTCGTTAGAGTCAATGGAATTCATATTTAACCCCCAATTCAACGAAAATTACAATTTACGAAATAATATTCTCCGGAGCTGAACCCAGCGTCATTTTCTTCTCCCAACAATACAAAAGAACACTTTCAAGATTGAAATTAACAAACAATGAAGAGGCAATAACCGAGTTCGTGGCATATTTCAAAGGAAGAGTGTTTTACAAAAATGGTATTGAAAAGTTAAAAGACCGGTGTATCGTCATCGATATCTATAATAATAATTATACCCTGAACAGGGTATATTAACTTTGTCACGATGTTTGTAACACCCAGAAGGAAGCGTCGGAGACCCTATAAAGTATATATATAAATGATCAGTATGTTGAGCTGAGTCGATTTAGCCATGTCCGTCTGTCTGTCCGTCTGTCCGTCTGTCCGTCTGTCTGTATATATACGAACTAGTCCCTCAGTTTTTAAGATATCCTTTTGAAATTTTGCAAACGTCATTTTCTCTTCAAGAAGCTGCTCATTTGTCGGAACGGCCGATATCGGACCACTATAACATATAGCTGCCATATAAACTGAACGATCGGAATCAAGTTCTCATATGGAAAACTTTCGCATTTGACAATGTATCATCACCAAATTTGGTATAGATTATTTTCTAGGGCAAAAATGTAATATCCGAGAAAATTGTTCAGATCGGTTAACTATAACATATAGCTGCCATACAAACTGAACGATCGGAATCAAGTTCTTGTATGGACAACTTTCACATTTGACAAGATATATTCACGAAACTTGGTATATATTATTTTCTAAGGCAACAATGTAATCTCTGAAGAAATTGTTCAGATCGGTTAACTATAGCATATAGCTGCCATACAAACTGAACGATCGGAATCAAGTTCTTGTATGGACAACTTTCACATTTGACAAGATATATTCACGAAATTTGGTATATATTATTTTCTAAGGCAACAATGTAATCTCTGAAGAATTTGTTCAGATCGGTTAACTATAGCATATAGCTGCCATACAAACTGAACGATCGGAATCAAGTTCTTGTATGGACAACTTTCACATTTGACAATGTATCTTCACCAAATTTGGTATATATTATTTTCTAAGGCAACAATGTAATCTCCAAAGAAATTGTTCAGATCGGTTAACTATAACATATAGCTTCCATACAAACTGGACACATAGTTACTAATAGAAATGCACCTGTGAAGGGTATTTAGCTTCGGTGCAACCGAAGTTAACGTTTTTTCTTGTTTTTTGCTAACGTTGATTAAGGGAGCTTTAATTTCACTTCATAGAAGGTGTTTCCAAACTAGGCTGGAATGGAAAGTTCTCTAAAGAGATTTCAAAACAAATTATTTGATTATAATACCAACCATAAATAATTAGAAGAAATCGTGCTTGAGTAAATAGAGTTATAAGTGTGAGCTGAGCTTAAAATTGGCTAAAAATTTGTAATTTTTGTAAAAAAAATTTAAACTTGTTTGACGTCATTCGATATTTTTGCATAAACGTGTATGCACTTAATTCCTAAAATTATTGTTTTTATTGTTAATGGTTATTGCTATTGCCAATTTGCCATTTCAGAATTAAAGAATTATGCAAAATATTGGTTCTTTTCTATTTCTCTCGCTAAAATATGTAAATGTACAAACGGGCATGAAATTCAAAAATTTGGCAAAAAAGAAATAAAAAAAAGTTTGAGTAAATATAATGACAAAAAAAAAAAAATAAATAAAAAAAACTTAAGTGTTTGCTTGTTTTTTAGAGCAAAAATGTATAAGTGTGTATTATACATATATTTGACTATGAAATATACATAAGTATATATGTACATATTTATATTTTTTTATTTAATATTTTTTAAAAATTTTTTTTCTTTAATTTTACCGTGTCTAATCGTTGATCGTTGCACTTGCCTGTGATGTCAAAAAAAAATATGTATATAATTTGTTTCGAGGAGCAGGCAAACAAGAATAATTTTGCGATACTCTTATAAAAATTTATAGACTTGCATACATATATGTAAGTACGTGTGGTGTGTTTGCACTTTTTCAAGCAAAGTTTTTTTTCCGCTCCGCAACTTGTCAACAAAAGCAAATGCAGTCAGAAATTGTGCAAACAAGAACAAAAGCAAACAGGCCGAAACGGTGGTAGCACAAAATTATAAACAACAATTTAATAGAACTAAAACAAACAAAGAACGCAAAGGCAACAAAAAAATTAATGGCCTTGTCTTGCTGGCTGGCAAAGCACCTGTTGAACGCGCTTGAAAAATGCAAGAAAATTTGCAAGGCACACAAAAAAGTACAACAACAACAAACGCACACATACACTTAAGAACTCGAAACAAAATTGCAGCAACTTGTTTAATTTATTTTTATTTTTGTAATTTTTTATTGTTTTTGCAAAGCGCGAACCTAAAACAACACAATGGCACACAGCAACAACAATAAAAAACTATATTTCATAAAAGTCAAATGCAAAGCAACAAACATTATTTAAATTCCATTTCATTTATGCACTTTATACACTTATGTAGGTGTGTGTGTGTGTGGGAGTTAAAGGCGCTTCGCTGCATTTTTGCATTAATTTATTTATTACGAACATACATATTATAAATATTATATGTTTGCCTCTTATTTTTGCTCAATACATTTCACTTTCATTAGCAACAACAAATTTGCATTTTTTGTTTTCGGTTTTACTTGTGTTCATTACACTTTTAACCGTTAACACAGTCGCGGCGGCACGTACAAGACAACACGACACTAAAATCACCAAAAAACTTCTAATAAAGACGCACAACCGCTGTCGTCGAACGACAAAACGCAACTGAATGCGGCGACACCAAGCAATGCGCGTCCAACAAGCATATAGCCAGCCAAAGCATACACTAAAGCCCGTTTGGCAGTCAGTTCGTGGCTTACGTATATTTGTATGTGTGTGTATATCATATCAACCCGCTCATCGGCACCCAACACACGGCCGACGGTGCGTATGTGGACTGTTGCATTGCGATGTGCGTTGGAATGTGCCACCCGAGGGGGCCCACCCCCACGGCTCACCATCACCACTACACGCACATTTCCGATGCCGACGCTTGACGTGCTTTGGCGCGCTTTGTAGCCGGCAAAACTAGCGAATACCAAAGCATGTAAATAGCGGCAACAACAAAGTCCGCACCCCACCAGTGCTCACTTCGTTGGTGCGGTGTGTGTTGAATTCGCGCGAAGCGGCGTCGTTGCATTGCAAATTTCATTCATAAGTTTTCACTTTGTTTACATTTGTTGTTGTTGCTTTTTTTCTTTATTTGCGCTTGTGTACCGTTTTCCGTTTGTACTGTGGTAGACAGTGTTGTAAAGTGGTGTAAAAAAATAATAAAGCGTTATCCTAAAAGCTCTGACTGAATTTCAGTGGATTTTTCCGATTTGTGAATGAGCTATATGACGAATAATCGGAGGGGTGAGTGAGGTTCAAGTGCCATTTTGATCCCGTTAAAACCTGTATGACGAAGTTTAACAAATTGTTGAGCCGGATTATTGGAAGTTGGTGGTCACGCGACTCTACTACACAAAGGACTTACATATGTTGAGTAAGTCAGGACTCTATTGACAAATAAAACACAAGGGTTATTGTAGTCTTTGCACAAATTGTCGACATTGACATAATTGGAGGCTCCGATTCTAGCAATCAACACCCTAATTTGTTCCACTGGAGGAACTGGATGTCACTTTTCGGTGTCTTAAACAAAAATTACTTATGTGTCTAACAATCAGAGCAGATCAGGCTTTACGTATATCAAATCCCATAACAAAATAATGTTACCGGCATTGCCCCGAATTCTCTCCGGTCAAAGGTTGTTATTTCGGCCATCTAACTCGGTTTGAATCGGTCAGGTACGTATAAAATCGCCTAACAGAATATAACCTTCGCAGTTTGGTAAATTCACTTTTAATTTTTAATAAAATTGATATTTTATAACCTATTTTTCTGCTTTTACAAACAACTCAACGTCTTTTAAAAACGAATGTTTTAAAAATCTAAGCCATTATTTAAATAACAAACAATAACGCACCACCAAAATTCCTCAATGAAAAATACCCAAAACACTAAGTATACTGTAATTAAGCAACTCTGGTGCGCGAACAAAGAAAATGTGGAACAAAAAAACAAAACATGGCAAACAGCTGTCAACAAAAGAGAAGAAACAAGTGCCAGAAAATTTTCAATTGATAAGAGCAGCAGTTTTTCAATTATTGCATTATTTTGCATTTTTAAATTTCTGCTGAAGAATGTTGGCGGACGTGGATGTATTCATATCCAACTATACATTAGTGGATCCAGAAATATACCAATTATGGATAGAGGGCTTTTCGTGTAAGTATTCAAAGAAATGACTTGTATAAGTGATTGCACTCCCTTGTGTTCCCATTTTAGCGAGCGAGGCCGTCTGCTACTTGAAACAGAAGGGATTCGGCAGCAGTTTTGGCGCACCAATTGATCTTATCGCCTCCGAAGTGCTCGACCATTATCGCACCTACTCTCTGATAGAGCGTCTGCTGCATGCACCTACTAAATTGCTGGAACAATCGTGTTTTCAGTTGGAGCCACAAACGCGTGATTTTATTATTGAAAAGTAAGCAATAATTTTAGCAATATATTTTTTAATTAATTGTGCAACGATTTCAGGTATTACTCCATTGATGACTTAGTGGCACGTGAGATTCTAGGCAAAAAATTGTCAAGTCGTTATAGGAAAGATCTTGATGAAGTGTCGGAAAAGACTTGCGTCAAATTGAAGTCATGCAGGTTTGTTGCATATTTCGCTGCGGAGAGTTATATGTACTGATATCATATTTTTAATTGCAGACGACAATTTGACAACGTTAAACGTATTTTTAAAGCTGTGGAGGAATTACCAGGCAATATCACAAACAATATTAAACAACTATTTTCCGTGTCCGATGAGTTGGCAAAGTGAGTAATCGCCAAGACACTTAAAATATAATCTATATGTATACATAGGTTAAAGCGCAATTACTTAAAAATATTTTTTATTTCCAATCTCCTATTATTCAGAAAATATGCCTCAATTGTTTTTCTTGCCTGCCTCCGTTTTGAAACTTCCAAAAAGAAGCTGCAATTCTTGGCCTTCTCCGACTTGTTTGCTTGCTCACAAGCTATTATGATCTACTGGACCTATACCTATCAACATTCAGGTCCCGAATATTACGATACCGAAATGGACAAAGAATTTCTGTTGGATTTGCGTGAGTTGCGTTGTTTGCTCGACAAGGAGAAGGAAATTAAACAGTGAGTACTTCATAAGTGGCAAATTATAAAATGTGTTGATTAGTGTATTTTTTTAATTTGCAGTCTTGTTTGCCTGCGATTGAAGCCAGTGCTTTTGGAGCGTGCTTACTTCGAGCTGGATACGAATTTCCGGTAACTATTAGCTTTTGAAAATTTATTGTTCAAAATTGATGTTTTTAACCGCGAATATTTAATTGTAGCTCCTATTGGCGTGCATTTATTACCATTGCTTGTAATTTGCATCGAAATCGTGAGTTACGTGACTTGTTTTTGGATTTGTGTGAAAAATTGATAGAACCATGGCGTCAAAATGGTTGGAGTAAAGAGCAAGTAAATAAATTTGTGTCAGCCATAACACAAAGCGTGTTAGGATTTAGAAATTTCGCGGTGAGTTACAAGTTCGGTAAAAGCATTAATTATATAAAAAAAAATTTAATCACTTCTATCATTTGCAGAGATCAAGAGACGCGTTGTCTGTGGGATCGTTACATGCAGGTCATTAGTATTTGTTTGGATCACATGTTTCATATTTAGTGAAAATATTTGTATGTTATTTAAAATATGTTGTCCTTCTAGTGTTTAGGAAACCAAAAGTTCGTATGCCATTGCTTGCTCAAGTTATATGTATTGAGCTAAAAAGTGCAATTTACCCGTTTTACAAAAATTAAGCGCAGCATCATGACATAAAATATAAAATCGTATTTTAATTTATTAAAAACACTTAATATTGAAAATAAAATCAAACATAACGGACATGTGAATGTATTAATGAATATGGGAATTTTATTATATGCTTGATTTAAAGACGAAAAATAGTCCAAAAAATAAAGAAAAACAATTTTGTTAGTATATTTTATTATTTTCATTATTTATAAATTAACATTTAACTGGTTGTACGAAAGTATCTTATACCTTTATAATTTTGTGAAATTTTTTCTCAAAGAAAATAGTTTTGGAACTTTAAAAGCACATTTTAGTTTCATTTTTCGAAAATCGTTATTATTCTTTCAAAATGTAATTTATTAACTGTTTAATAAAATTTTTTGATAGACTTACAGGCATATAATAATTTAGAATAACCTAAATTTAGTTGCCATTTACATACTTATTTAAATATTATATTTAATTTATTTTGTTTAAATATAACCCATTTAATATAAGGCAAATATTTCTTTATTTTCACACATAGGGGAAAGAATCTAGAATAATATATTTAAATTCAATTAAAAAAAAATATTGTATTAATATATTATTAAATGTGTTTTGTTAAAATTTAACTTTTTCTATTTATTTAAACTCATTTCATTTTTATTTACTTATTTTTTGAATTTTACCTTGTATTACCTATTACTGTTATAAAAGAACTACATTTTTTTATGGAATTAACAAACTTAACTTACTTAAATAAAATAACTTTTGCATTCTTTGAATAATTTTGGGTAGATATTTACATTTAAAAAATATTTTTTTTTTTTAATTTAATAATATATTTACATACATGTATCTAATTATTATCTGTTTATTTTATTTTTCGAAATATTAGTTTATCTTTTCTTAACCTAAATCTGTATTGATGGCATGCAAGTACTAACTTGTATAGGATACCGTTTCCGATATACCGTTGCAGTGTGTGTTCATTAGACATTTTAAATAATTAGCGCAAAAATCGTTAATTTATTATAATATTCACTTGTATAAGAAATATTTAAATTTATGCTATATATAAAGTGAGTTTAATCAATTTTACTTAAAATTATTGCCTCAACACAATTTCTAGTTATTTTATTGAATTTGACTCCAGTTTTGTAACTTTTAATGTGTTCGAAATGCAACTGGAATCTCCATCGGTTGATTAACGAATTTTGCTGAACACTAAAAGCTCTTTCGCTAACACTTACCTAGTAGTGTGCGAAACCCTTTAATGCATGTCAAGCGCTGATTTCAGCGAGTGTAGAGCTTTCGCACAAATCAATGATTACTAGTTTATGGGTTGTCATGGTTGTAAACAAAGCAGAGGGGTGAAAGGCTACCAAGTTATTCACAATGTAAATGCATGGACACAGGCTAGCTACCACCCTCCGCTACATGTCAACCACCCGCTTGCGCTGTGCAAAAGTTCAAAGCTGTCGTTTCCATTTGTCAAATGCATTTTTCCATTACTCGTAATAACTGAAACTGTGCGCTATGCTGTGTTGAGTTTTTTCGCAAATTGTATACTAATAAGTCAGTAGAGGAGATAAAAAGCAAAATTTTTAGTGAAAATATTTAATAAGAGCAAAGAGTCACCCATATATTTCTTAAAAGGTTTATCACAACTTGTACTTTTGTCCTGAACCCCTTGAATATAAGTGTATAAGAATTATAGTGATTACAAAAAGGCAAGGGGACGCTACAAGTGGGCGCAGTGTGTGGCATAATTGAACCATATGGTAGTGGTTTTGTTTTTATAAGCAAAGAAGCCGGAAAAATTACGGACTATCAGGACAATATAAGTACTTGTGGTCGAATAAATTGTGAACACAAACAAGAAAGTCTAGTTCTTTTACATTCAAAATTAGTGTTTACAGCGCCGCAATGGACGAGGTGGACGATGAGACTTTCGATGATGCCAAGTCGGCGCGCACTTCGGATGAGAATCGCAAGTGAGCATGAATCAAATCTTTATTTATGATAATTAAAAATATATGTATGTATGTTATCATTTGTTTATCGAGTGCCAATTATTGTATCTGTTTACAGGCAAAACCACAGCGAAATCGAAAAGCGGCGCCGTGACAAAATGAACACCTACATAAATGAGCTCTCATCTATGATACCGATGTGCTATGTGGTGCCACGCAAATTAGATAAGCTGACCGTACTTAAATATACAGGTTGCATATAAGCTTGTAGACACTCTATACAAAATGTTAAAATTCTTTGTTCCACAGTGCAACACCTGCGCAGCATACGCGGCAGCGTGCATCCCTATAGTGGTGGTGATTACAAGCCATCGTTTCTCTCAGATCAGGAGCTTAAAATGTTGATACTGCAGGCATCTGAGGGGTTTCTTTTTGTGGTGGATTGTGACCGTGGACGCATTTTATATGTTTCGGAGTCGGTGTCACAAGTGCTGAATTGCTCGCAAATGGATCTCCTAGGGCAGAGTTGGTTTGACATATTACATCCGAAGGATGTGGCCAAAGTCAAAGAACAGTTATCTTCCTTGGATCCTTGTCCGCGTGATCGACTGATTGATGCAAAAAGTACGTAACCCCACCCACTTATAATTACAATAAAAAACATTAATTTTTTCGGTGTTTCAGCTATGCTACCCGTCAAAACCGACATTCCACAGAGTCTATGTCGCCTCTGTCCGGGTGCGCGTCGCTCATTCTTCTGTCGCATGAAACTCAAAGCAAACAATAACCAAATTAAAGAGGAATCCGACACATCCTCCAGTTCTCGCAGCTCCACAAAGCGAAAGTCCAAGCTGAGCGTCGACCACAAATATCGCGTTATACAATGTACCGGTTATTTGAAGTCATGGACACCGATTAAAAACGAGGAACAAGATAGCGAGAGTGAAGATAATCTGACGAATCATTCCAGTTTGGTAGCTATTGGCAGAATACCGCCGAATGTTTTAGAATCCAATGTGCCCCCATCTTTGGACAACCATCCCAATATAAGGCATGTGCTATTCATCTCAAGACATTCCGTAGATGGTAAATTCCTATTCATAGATCAAAGGTATGTGTTTTAATGAGTCGGTTTATCATTTACATTAAAAATTTTTCAAAATTGTTCATTAGAGCGACATTGGTAATTGGTTTCTTGCCGCAGGAGATGCTCGGCACCAGTTTTTACGACTATTTCCATCATGAAGATATCCCCGCTTTGGCCGAGTCACATAAAATGGTCATACAGGTGCCGGAGAAAGTGACAACGCAAGTATATCGTTTTCGCTGCAAGGATAATACTTTCATTCAACTGCAAAGCGAATGGAAGGCATTCAAAAATCCATGGACCACTGATATTGAGTATATTATAGCGAAAAATACAGTTTTCCTTTGAATTCGCAATCATCAGTTTTTACATACATACATACATACATACAATGCATACAAACAAATTGCAGGCGCGTGCCGCGTATGTATGATGCATTTTTTTCCATTCACTCAATATACATACATACATTGATTTGTGTTAGTGGCATTTGTTTTCATAAATTTATGTAGCAATAATGTTTATGTGAACATTTAACTTACATACGGAAAGAATAGCAAATGTTTTTAAGGAGATTCACAAATACATATTCATTAATACACATTTTTTTGTGTATAAAAGTACACATTTTTGTTGTTATTATTGCTGTTTTAGCGATTGTTTAAGTCGTTATTTGGGGAAAAGGTTGTTAATGAGTTTATTTAACGGTACCTCCTTCATAGATGAGTGATTTCACCGAAAATAAACCCTTAAAATCGCAAAGCTTTTTTCCTTCAGTGGCAACGCTGTCAAATATAAAAAATTAACATTTTGACAGCGCTCTCTCGAATCAAAGAGATTCGCCTCACTCAGGTTCGTTTCATAACTGCCCCAAGCTGTAAGAAGAAGAACAAAATGTAAGGACGAAAAAGTAAAGAAACGGAAAACTAGCAAGAAAATATCAAAATGCTCTTTAACAATGATAGCAAAAACTAGCAGCTCTCTCAGTTATTTACGCTCTTAACTTGTGCTATCTTCTTCTATTCTTTTTGGGTTAAGAAACTCTTTTCGAGCAAAAACTTAGCTAGCTTGTGATAGTTAGCAATTGAGAAACAAACCTATTATCAACTCATTGAAGCAAACATAGGGTAGGTCGGAATAAAGGCTTCTCTGGCATTTAATATTTTATATTTTGTTATTTCCATCTCGACATGTACGGTATATTTTCACAGCCATAACGGGTATAAAAAATTAGTATTAAAAAACAGCTGATTTTTGAAGCCCAACATTTTGTTCCGCTTCGCTTTGCTTCGCCTGGAATTTTTTTGTGTATGCAGCGAAAAGTGTGAAGCAAAGCGAAGCGAAAGTTACATTTACGATTTTTAAAGATAAATGAAACCACAATAAAAATAGTTCTGATATACGATACCGTTTAATAATTTTCAGAGAAAATAATGGAGGTGAAGTTGATTAAGGCCGTTAAAAGGCATCCGTGCCTTTTTGATAGAAGCTCAACAGACTTTCGTAACCAATATTTGAAGGAGGAAGCATGGGTGGCAGCAGCGATTTCGACGGGAGCCTCAGGTTAGTAGGTATTTGTTATTTTGAAGTATCAGTATAACGATTATTTCCTAAGTATTTCCTTCCTTCAATAGTGGAACAGTGTAAACAACGCTGGAAGTCGCTACGCGATAGATTTGTGCGAGAGGTGGTGTCGCAGCAATCGAAGCCTGAGTCTGAAGCGAAAGAGAAGAATGAGTGGTGCTACTTTGAGTTGTTGAGTTTTTTAACAAAACATGTAAATCCCAGAAAGTAAGTAATACATATATTTGTTATTCAACTTTTAATATGATAATGATATTTAACTATTATTTGTAGAATGAAACCAAAAAGACAATCGAGCATCGAAGACCAGTCAATTTCTTGTTATTCACCTGCAACAACACAGAGCGACTCATGTCGAACAACCGATTGCGAATGGATAGAATTGCAACAGAACAGAGGTGAGCCAAATGATAGCCAAAGCAGCTTCGAGACACCTACTTCCAAAAAAGCGCCAAAACGTCGACGTTTAAGCGAAGAGCCGCACGAACCTTGCAGTCAACCTGCTAAGCAGAAGCCCAAAAATAAGGCATTTTTAGTCATGTTAGACGAATTTCTGCAAAAGAAACCTGCGCAAGTGCAGAAAAGCAAGAATAATACAAATGAAAGTTTCAATCATCTTTGTGGGACTCTTGAGACGGTATTCTCTGCTAAGAAGGAGTCCAAAAATAAAGCGTTTTTAGCGTTGTTGGACGAACTTCTACAAAAGAAACCAGAAGAAGTGCAGGAAAAGTTAAAAATGGAAGTTTTAAACCATGTACATAATTCTTAATATATTTTTTAATACTTAGATAAAGGAATAATTATTTTTAGTTGAAATATTAGTATAATCGTACATACATATGTAAGTATACATTTGCCATAAGAAAATGAAAATAAAAAACAGCACATACTGTACATATGGATATCTATTATCTATATCAAAATTAATGAAATTTGTTTATTCTAAATTGCTTAATAGCTGTGTTTCAACTTCCTGTCGCCAAAATCATTTATTATGGCATCGCTCTGATATAAGTCAACATACTACCCTACATATAATTTTTTTATTTTCTTTTTAATTGGTAAAAAAATCAAATTGAAAAACATATAATGAAAAATAAAATTGCTTTCTACGTCTGCAATGATTGCAACACGTCAAATATTCTGAAACACAAAAGAAAAAAGATTCTTTATCTAGAAAATGCTGCTTTCGCACTAAAAAATTGTTTTGCTAAGTTGCGGATACCCCAGAAATATTACAATATTTTTACATCTCTGATCATAAGTGCATAGAGACATATGTTATGTACTACATTAGAATATGGAGAAAACTCTCATCAAATGGGTTAAGTGGAACTTGAGACATCACGACAAACTCTTTGAAACAAGTTGCTTCGCGAAAAGCTGGTTGAGAGAAATCCTCTCCAGAATATATTTTTGAAAGGTTAAGCTTTGAAAATAAATAAAAATATCGAGTTATTTACAGCAGAATACCTTTTAATAGTATCATTTGTATTCCAATTGGATCGAATTAAATTTTAAAAATTTGTATTATGTAAGTTCAGTTTACCGAATCGCTTGAGATGAAAATAACAAAACATGAAATATTTAACGTCAGAGAAACATTCAGAGAAAAGCGCATAAAGTCAAAGCGTTCATTCTGTTTTTACCTCTATTTGTCACATTTAGAAGTCGAAGTTTGAACTGTCAAGCAATGCGAGGAAAATCAAATAGCTCGGATTTCCCAGTGTTGAAGACGTTTATTTTAAACTGGAAGTGTGTTTTCTTTTTCAATAGAGATTAGTCTGGATATGTCATATACTTACACCGGCTAGTGCTTTGTACATGAAATTATTAGTCACTTTGTTAAGGGAGTATTCTACTCTAGAAATAAAATTTTGGGCAGTTTTTTGAATTCTATTAAAAAAAACCAAAAATATTTTTACTATACATTTTTTATGGTGATTTTATTGATATCTTAAGAAAAACAATTTTGCAAAAAAATATTAATAATTAAAATAGTTAGAGGGGGGAGAGAGACAGGTGTAAAAAAATGGCGCATCCTGATGACATTGATCCTGACTATCCTGATATTCTGAAAAAAAAAAAATCAAAAGAAATTGTTAATCAGTAAGGATGTTGTTATAGTCCGGGAACACGAAATTTTTTTTTTTTTTGAAAAATGTCGACTGCCTGAAAATCGAAATCATTTTTTACGCTTTTTTTGAAATTCCTGAATTTTTTTAAAATATTAAAAACAAAATTTTGACACGATACTGGTAGGAACGATTAAGGATTATATAAAGAAGGTTCATACAAAATTTCAAGAAAATCGGTTGTATAGAATTTGAGATAATGCCGGTTCCGTGTGGAAAAAAGTAGTTTCGAGAAAAACACGTTTAAAGTTTGGGAGACAATTCTAGTGAACACGGACGCCACCTAACAAAATCGGCTGTATCTCTGAAAATAAGTCAAATTTTGAAAAATCCTTCCAAGGTAATTTTTTTGAAAGTCTAAGCTTTAAATATATGAAAAAAATCGAATTTTTCAAAATTCTAGAGCAGAATACCCCCTTAACCCAGATCCCAGAATTGTAAAGAAAGCTTGCGCAAACAGCGTCAAACTATTATAATTATCTCAAATATGCTGAGTTCATGGCGTCGCAGTAACAATATATACCAGAATAAGCTCTTTTACACAACCCTCCCCATTAGATATCTCTGTACGTAGAACTAGCAAAAGTATTATCAAGCTGTGAATTATTCTAATTGATTGTTAGCACCTTTCACGCTATCTCTTTATTCTTAAATCTTTTTTGGTCTCACATGGCAGACTTCTTACCCCCACTTTGCGTGCGCCCATGTCTGCTCTGATCCATCTAACGCTTATCCAAACGTAGTAGCCCGTCTTATACCACTTATGTATTCTTCTAATTCTATCTACACGCATCACATATTCTAAGCACAATACGCGTACCCTCCAAAAACTACAACACAAGCAAGCTTGCTAGTTAAATCGAATTCGGGAGAGCGTGCCGCGTCCGACGCATGCTGTCGGCATACAAAAAATTGCCGGTAGTTAGTTGCGCTGACAAAAGATAAATAAATAAAATGCTACAATGCTAATACAAATGAACAGCAATAACAAAAAAAAAGAGAATAAGCGACGGAATAAAGAAATTAATGAATTGTTCGTTAAACGCCAGCGCTTGATAGACCGCAAGAGCCAGCCGCCGACGATCAGTTTTCGCTGAGTTATCGGCGTGAGAAGACGTTTTCCAAAAATTCAATCGCTAAAATCGACGGAGCGTTCTTAAGGACCTACAAATACAACTAGAAAAGCAGCAGCTAATAGTTAAGAGCAGTTAATATCATAAATTAATTCAGAGATTTGTGCTAATCAATTAAAATTTTTGATCGCGTCGGCTTGCATAACGCGTGCGTGTGTTATCTGATCGTGGAATATTACGAGAAGAAAGTGACGGGTCTTTCTGAGCAGCCGCGCAATTTAAAGCTTTGGAGATGAGTGTTGTACTCTTCCTAGTCGCGACTATAGTCGGTTATGTGCTCTACTCATTGATCCAGTCAATGAAGCGCCCGAAGAATTTTCCACCAGGTAAGAAGAGACGAGTAAGGTTGTAAACAAATAGTTAAATGATATCAAATTTCGCTTGGTATTTATAAATATAGGTGGCATATTTATGCGAACCTTGCGAAGTGAGTTAATTCTATTGTACATGTGCGGTAAAGGCAATTACTTCCTAAAAACTATAATTTACTAGCTGTTATAACAGTACATTTTTATGTAAGGTTTATATTTAGTTTTCATGACATTTCCTTAATTCCACTTTACTTTAGCAATTTCGTTAAATTGTTGTTGTAGCAGCAGAATTCTGCCGAGTTGACAGTCCGGGTCCGTTCCAACTATGTAGACCCGACTAACTTACGAACGGTTAACCGCTAGATCCAAATTCATGAAATCGCACTTTTGGCAGGCAAAGTCAAGCCTGTGACTTAAGGGCTTAGGGGTAGTCAGAGGCACGAAAAAATGAGAATTTTCAGAATTTTTTTTTGCTATTAAATCGTGTTATTTTACAAAAGTAGTAATATGGCATTTTTATAGAATGTGTTGACTTGAAGTCACGAAAATTTCCAAAAAAAAAAAAAAATAATTTCCAAAGTTATATTTCTTTTTGTTGACCCTGTTGCAAGAAAAGGTACTTGCGGTGACAAGCATAAGTCCTTGGAGATTAATCTAAAAATAATTGGACAGAAAAAATTAGTTTTATAAATAGATAAACTCGGGCCTGTTCGAAGGATTTTCTTTTTGTTCAAAAATTAACAAAATGGCGGCCTCAGGAAATTTTTTTCTAAATTTTTGCGAAAAAATCAACAGTTTATTGGTCTTAAAAAATCAAAATTTTCGAAAAAATAAAAATCCTTCGATCAGGCCCGAGATTATTATGTATTCTAAAAGCTGTATAAATTTCATTAAAATCTACTGAGCGGTTTTCGAGTTACAGTTGTCACCGATTCAAAAAACATAGTTTTGCGAAAAACGCGTTTAAAGTTGCTAGCGCTTTGAAGTGCCTGAGCTCGCTTTGTTATTTGTCGAATAACTCAAAAACTAATTATCCGATGAACGTGAAATTTTCAGAGAATATTTTTAAGATATTACACTCAATGAAAATGGAATTTTTTTTTTTTTTTGAAAATTCTAACTACCCCTAACCCCTTAAGGGAGGAACCGGCTTAGAGGTTTCAAAAAATTAATATTTGTATCTTTTATCTGTGCTTTAAGACTTAGTATTGTAAAAATATTTATTTGGAAAGGATCCACAGCTAAACAATGGCGTTTTCTAAAAAAAAATCCAAATTTTCGGAATTAAATCTATATATCTATATATAAAAGAAAGTTGTGTTAGTTATACCATTTATAACTCAAGAACCGATGAACCGATTTTGCTGAAAATTGGTGGGGAGATAGCTTAGAACCAGGGTAAGGACAGACACGGTTCGGACCAAGAAATGGTGTGTATCACGTATTTATACCCACTACAGCTATTCAACCAAATAATTGAATTAAAATGGTCTGATACTTAATTTAATTAAATATGATATGCATTGTGTTTCATCTTAGTAACGCTTTTTGTACAATATAAATGGTGTCACCTGAAACAATGCATCCAATAAAGTGTGAATTTTCATTTTATTATTTGTTTTGTAGGCACGTGTCTCACTTGAAAATTCGAAATGAAAGGAAACAACTGGGAACTGAGTAATTTATTCGAAATGAACTACTTTTGATTACAGTAATTATTTGAGCAAATTTTCAATACAAGCTCACCAATAGGTGAGTCTACACTTTCTTCATTTAAAAACATAGATTTTTTGAACAAGTGGTACTCTTTCAAAGTTAATTAAAAAAGTATGGAGGACTAGATCCAGTACATTGCAAATTGTTGCAGGGAATAAGTTCACTCTATTCGAAAGGGCAGAAAACTGTTTCGTTTCTTTTCGGGAGAGCATTTGACAGAAAAGACATTCATTCGTTAAGACTTGAACGAGACAAGTCTAACATTTTGGGGAAAACTTTAGTATACCATCACAGGATTTCGGGAATAAAATGAGTATGGTCGGATAGGGGAGACTCTCCAGATCAACTTATAGTTTTCGAAATATTCGCGTTTAAAGTTGAAAATTACCACTATTTGAAGTACGTACTATATTTTCTCGATATAAAATTAGTTTTGCACTTATATTTTACACTTTTATATCCACTAGCACTTTACTAATTCGTTTGTACACATTTATTTAACATTATATAGTACAAAAACAGTTTTAATTCAATATTTAACTTATTGTTAAAATGTATTTACCTAACGATAACGAAAGAGCTGCAAGCGGTCAAATATGATCAGATGTTAGAGAGGTTGTTATACCCTCTATGGCATAGCTACTTCTTCGCGTAAGGCTCTTTTTTGCGTGTCTCAAATCTTTTTCGCCTTGAACTTCGTTTTGCGTGGGCGGTCTTTGGCCCCGCTTCAAAAAAAAAAAAAAAAAATAACCCTGGTCGGTCAAACACCGGGGTGCATAAATTTTTTTCACGTTGCACTTATTTTTGCTTATATTAGTTCGGTAACACTGATTATTTGACGGGTTGTAACTCATTTGATATTCTTAAATAATCAGAATTCAACAATAAATTAAATGTATAATAAAAGCTATGTTTGCACTATATTATATAAAATACATGTGTACAAACGAATTAGTGATGTGTTAGTGGATATAAAAATGTAAAATATATGTGTGTGCAAAATTAAATTTATATTGAGAAAATACATACTTACTTCAAATAGTGGTAATTTTCAACTTTAAACGCGAATATCTCGAAAATCATATAATTCCTGCGGCTATAACTATATATATTCTTGATCTGGAGAATCTCCCCTATCCGACCGTACCTATTTTATTTCCGAAATCCTGGGACGGTATACTAAAGCCGACCCGTTTTATCAACAGATAAAACATCAATGATAGATCTATAGAATATCGTATGGTTGAGCCATATTTAGTAATTGCAAATTTTAAGCAGCAACTGATTTCTGGGTTGTGAGCCCTTTGCGCCACATTGGTTTAATCATTTCGACATGATTCAGATTGATCAAGCTTATTTTAAATTTCTTCATCCGTGATCTTGTACTCTCTTCGTACCATCAACTAGAGCTTAACTAGCCTTAGCAGAGTCGATTAGTCTTGCTGTTTTCACAGAAATCCGTTGCGACTGCTATGTAGGCTCTCGTACTTGTCTTGAGTATCTTGATTGTCTTATATATTTCCGAATATTTTCAGTTGTTGATCTAATGAAAATTTGGGTTCCCTCTTCGGAATTTTAGAAAGACCGAACTAATGGTGACGCTAGCGAGCAACTTTTCGAACACAACAGATGCTTGAATGTTTGCCATACCATGAGGAGTGGCGCCGCTATTAAAAATACCATCAAGTTGGCATCAAAACCATGTACTAATATGGAGTAGTCAACTAAAAAATGCCAGTTAACATTCGCCTTCTGAAAAAAAACTTACGGAAGGTCACTTCGAATTCTTTTGTGATAAGGCAATAATGCATTAGCTACACATTCGAAATATTCAATCGTTACAAATTAACTGTTTTAATTTATAAAAATTAAAACCTCATTTTATTTCTTTATTTGAAACATACATACATATACATATATTAAAATATATACGGATGTGAACAAACCAATAATAATGTTTGGAAAGAAAAATCATAAAATTTTTTGAACAGGTTCGTGCGTCAATAAACTGCAGTTAATCGTGTAAATATGTATGGATGTTTGCAAAAGCCAGTTAAATGTGTTACATCCCACTATTCTTCGCATTCAAATTAAGAGCAAAAAATCCAATCACAAATTACTTACGCGTGCAACCAATAATTTTTTCGGTTATCCTTTGAAAAAGAAAAAACGGGAAAACCCATTCGAGGTATCTTAATGGCCTCGTGACATATATTAAGCCACGGTGTTTATAAATTGCGACTTCCTCTTTATTTATCTGGAATTTGAAACACACATTCTTACCTTTGTAATGGCACGCAATTACAACAAAAATAAACATTCGGCTCATAGAGTTCTGATTACCGATGTACATTCATTGCTTTGTTGCTATTATTGCTAAATAAACTAATGTTTGGAAACCCATTAGGCATATTTAATTTGGATTCGAAGCACACTTGCTACGACAAGCCACGCCAAAAGCTGTCAGTCATCATCAACCAGAGGCCCGTCTGAGGACGTGCGACCATTTGCGGTGACGGTTTGTTGCGGCTGCCAGGTGTCGATTTAACTAAAATCTATGTAGATATGTGCATTTACATATTTTTATTTATGTAAAAGCGCTCCAATAGATTTCCACTCGGTTGGAGCAAAATAAAGAGAAAATACGGCATATTTTACAGTACTACTACGACAAAGGGCAAAAATGCATCTCAAGCCACCAATAAAATGTGTGCAGTTTATGGACCCGATACAGTTTCCATTTCCACTGCACAACGATTGTTTCAACGTTTTCGTTCTGGTGTAGAGGAACGCCTCCGGAAGGCCTGTCGTCGAAAATTGCGATACAATCGCTGAATTGGTCGAAAGAGACCGGCATAGTAGTCATCAAACCGTTATAAACCATTTGAAGAAGCTTGGAGTCACTAAGAAGCTCGATGTATGTGTGCCACACGAGTTGATTCAATAAAAATACCGCAAGACTTTTTTGACAACCCATTATGTCTGTTCAGAGAGTTTTAAGATGATTATATTATTGTTATTTTTTGTAAAATTTAAACTTATTGAAATCATAAATCACTTTGCGGTCATTTTTTGGGTGCACGCTCAGTTGTTTTGTTGGATAATTTTATGGAAGAGGACCTTCTCAAAACATCGAGTAAAGCTTGGTTTTGTAAAGGAATTTCACTGGGTTTGATGAAGAAATGTTAGCGATGATATGGTTTTATTTTGATCTTGTTGTTGTAACGGTTATCTAGTCCATGTTAGGATGGTAAGGTTCAGATAAGTTGTCATCGAGGTCATCCAACGGTAGGACCAGGAAGCGTGCAGGTAGATAGAGGGGTGTCAGATGTGTTAGAGTCATGACGGAACTCGCTGCATGCTGGACATACTATTGTCTCCAAAAAATAAGGTGACATTTGAATTTAAACTGCGCGCGTCGAAGAATTTGGAGAATTATTTTTTTTTAGGTTGGTAGTCAGTCAGTCACATTTATGTCAAATTTCATGTCAAAATATTCATTAGTGTTTGAGATACGTGTCGTTTTGTGAGCTGCTAAAAGTGAGTTCTTTGTTTTTTGCGATGTCGAAATTTGTTGAGCAAAGAATTTGCATTAAATTTTGTTTACGGAATCAATTCTGCTGCGGATACGTTGAGGATGGTGCAGAAAGCCTTTGGTGATGAGGCTATGTCTAAAAAAATGTTTCCAAGTGGTATAGTGAGTTCTCAGTCGGCCGGGAACGTGTCGAAGACGAAGAGCGTCCAGTGCGACCATCAACCCCAATCGACGAGCTCACGTTTAACAAATCAAAGATTTGGTGTTGAAAAACCGTCGATTAACAATTAGAGACCTTGCTGATGAAGTTGGTATATCGAAAGGCTCAGCCAATACTATTTTGAGGATGTTTTGGGCCTCAAGCGCGTCAAATTTCGACTGGTACCGAAAACATTGAATTGTTTGGAACAAAATCGTCGCGTTGAAGTGTGTGAAACGATGCTTTCCGACTACCAGGGTGTCATAAAATGCATTATAACTGGCGATGAGACTTGGAGCTATGCTTACGACCCCGAAACAACCGATCAATCGAGCGAATATCGTGCCAAAAGAGAGCCGAGACCAAAAAATCGCGCCAAAGTCGCTCAAAAATCAAGGTCATGTTGACTGTTTTCTTCGATTATTGTAGTGTTGTGCATTATGAATTCCTTCCAATCGGTCAAACAGTCAACAAGGAATATTATTTGAACGTTATGCGTCGTTTGCGTAACGCAATCTGCCTAAAAAGGCCGGAATTGTGGAGAGACAATTCTTGGTTTTTACACCACGAAAATGCACCGCCCCATGTCCAAGGCTGTAACCATGTATAAATCGGTAAGTTTTAGATTAAGTTTTTTTTTTTGATAAATCCCTTTGGCATAATGGATTTTTCCTTCGCATATCGTCGAGAATAATCTCATTACTGGAGAGTGTTGATCTATTCGTATGGAAGAATGGAAGAAAGATTACATGATCTAGCTGGGTTTTAATTCACTGCTCAAGATGGAAGTCCTCGTTTTGTTGCTAAATCGATACCATGTTTAATATTACTGGTTTTCAAGTTCAAACGTTCTAATACCTTCAGTTACCAGGACTCTTTCGACGGTATAATGTAAGGAAAGCTTAACGTGCGAGTCGTTGCATCTGCTCGAACACCAAAAACTGCCACCACAACTACACGCCATTATATACAAGCACTACAAATCTTATACTTCATATGCCTTTAATGGTCATTAGAATAATTACATTTGCTTGTCGTCACATGGAAGATTGTAAATAATATGAAAATAAAAAAAACGTTTAATAAATTAAGACCGAGAACCTATCCTTTAGTATTTATAATTTCTATTTCAGTTTAGTCTGAATATTTTGGAAGTCTTTCTAAAGCGAAAGAAGCGGCCGATCGTAAAAGATTTGGTTTCAAAATTTAGGCAATGTTTGAATAATTCCTTGCCCAAATGTTTTAACACGGTTTCCTTAGAGACGATAATGCTGATTTCTCAAACAATACTAGCCAGTTGTACCGCTTGCTTGTTTTTGTTATTTGTTTTCGATTATACATGTTCGTATAGAATACACGATCGAATCGCTGACACAGCTATTTATTTCCTTCTAATCACAGTAGTCCAATACCATAGTTCGATAGCGTGTTACTACGAACTGAAATCGAGTGAGAGCTATAAATTAACTAAACTAGAAACTAAACGTAATTATCGAACATATCAAAAAGCTGGGTCATAACAGCTACTGATATGGTATTTTGGTTCACCAAACTGCTGTTAGTTAGTTTCGGACGATAGATTTATTGTTTAACACCGATAGGGTGGGCTATCTACCTGAACCTTATCTTCATACACGTTTTTTGACTGCTTTTTAGAGAAGCCAAGAACTTGAAAATAGTTTAACGCAGAGCGCATAAATAACAGCTGTCTCCAAATAACTCTGCTTGTTACGTTTGAACTCTGTTGGAATTTGATGAGGATGCGATAAGTGTTTTTGTAAATTCAAAATATTTTTGTAGACTTTATTTTTATTTAAGAAATCAAACACTTCTGTCTCTGAATAGTTCCAAGCTCAAATTTGCGTTCACCGAAATTTCGGCTTTCCGAACATAATAAAATATATTATATTAATTGTTGATATGGCGGATCTCAAAGTCGCTACCCAACTTATCGGCTAAGTGAAAGACTTCTTTTTGATCTTCCTATCATATACACATTCACTCACTACACTTTCATTTAATAATCTCATATTTATTTTTGTAAAATTAAAGGCCCCGACTTTATGCCATGGATGGGCAATACCATACAACTGCGCAAAGAGGCACGTGCCAGCGGTGGCCAACATTTGGTCTTTGAGAAGTGGTCCAAAAAATACAACAGCGATATTTTAGGTCTCAAATTGGGCAGCGAATACGTCGTGGTTGCACTTTCATTTCCATTGGTGCGCGAGGTGCACATAAGCGAAGTATTCGATGGACGTCCCGATAATTTCTTTCTACGCCTGCGCACAATGGGCACGCGCAAAGGCATCACCTGCACCGACGGCCAACTGTGGCAGGAGCATCGTAGTTTCGCCATGCGACAGATGCGTCATGTCGGCTACGGACGCACAGAGATGGAGCAGTACATCGAAAAAGAAGCCGACAGCTTGCTGACATATATCGATGAGCTGCATGGCGAACCTACCTGGCCGGGTTCGTTTTTAGCGCCGAGCGTGCTTAACGTTCTGTGGACCTTAACAGCCGGTAAGGGTATCGGACGTGGCGATAAGCGTTTGCAAAAACTACTGCAATTATTGAATCGACGCTCAAAGGTTTTCGACATCTGTGGTGGCGTATTGTCGCAAATGCCTTGGTTGCGTTATTTTGCGCCCAACTGGACCGGCTATAACCTGATCTGCCAAATGAATCAAGAGATGCATGCATTCTTCCTGGAAGCGATTAACGAACATCGCGCTAGTATTACGAAAGAGAATGCCGAAAGTGATCTGATCTATGCGTACATACGGGAGATGAATGAACACAGTGACGAAGCGGAGAATAGTACCTTCAGTGAAACCCAATTGACAATGACAGTCTTGGATTTCTTCATTGCCGGCTCACAAACCACCAGCAATACCACCGATTCGGCACTAATGATGCTCGCCCTTAATCGTGATGTGCAAAAACGTGTTTATGACGAAATCACCGACAATTTGGAGAAACATAAAATTCCCGTTAACCTTTGTAATCGCGAATGCTTTCCATATACGAGCGCCTTCATTATGGAAGTACAACGTTATTTCCATATAACACCTGTGACCGGCCCGCGACGTGCCTTACGCAACACTACACTCGGCGGTTACAATGTGCCTAAAGATACAACCGTGCTCATTGGTCTGCGTGTGGTTCATATGGACAAAGCGCATTGGGGTGATCCGGAAGTCTTCCGGCCAGAACGTTTCCTCGATGCTGATGGTAAGGTTTTCCGCGATGAGTACTTTATGCCATTCGGTCAAGGGCGTCGTCGTTGCCTGGGCGATGCTTTAGCTCGTGCCTGTCTGTTCTCGTTCCTCACCAAAATCGTCCACCGTTTCCGTATCGAGTTGTGTGAAGAGGCATTGCCATCTGTGGTGTTACAACCGGGCATTACGCTCACGCCAAAGCCATACAAAGTAAGATTTGTAAATCGACAGTGAACTTCGATGGCTAATCGACAAATGGATCCTGACTTTGCCGAGTTTCGAAAGGATGTTAAATTTTTATTTGTTCTAAAGTATTCAGAAAATGAATTGGAATTTTTTGATCGTCATAATATATTTAAATATATTTTCATTATAAGACTATATGTATACTTACCATTGTAGAATATTTTATGTAATCTTTATTTATATGGAAATATAAAGTTTAGTAGAGAACTCAATTTTGTATTTGTATGATTGTGAATATTTCTACAAACTTGAGCTTTTACTCAATATAATAAGAGAAAAACAAATTTTCGATTTTTAGAGTTGGTCCCTCATCGTGACAGTTAAAATAATACTGATGAATCCCACATAAGAACAACATCACATTAAACGATTTTCTCTTCAAAACTGACTAGTAAGAGGTAAGCCGCGAACGAACTAAATTGAGTAACTTCGTCATGGTCATCACTACTGAGGTCTTACTTTCAAAATATTGGTCAAGCGGATGCGGTAAGAGGTAGTGCATGGGTGGATGGTGATATCACGTTAGAATATCTATGCGATTTTTTGCTTAGACTGAGTGAGGGCCTGCAATATTTCCATTTATTAGAAAGCCGCGAAAAAGATTTTTAGGTTTAATCAAATCCATTGAGATCTTATTGGCATAGAAAGGATACGGATGGCTTAACGGTTTGATCATAAAGAGTGATATGACTCCATTTGTATTGTTGCAAAACCGTCAAATATACTATAAACTTTCAACCCGACATAGAATAGGAAACATCGATAAATATGCTATTTAGACAAAGATAAATGTGGTCAACCTATTAATTTAATCTTCTCAATACCAAGATCACGACCATAGGGGAACTTATACACACAGTATTTTGAATAGAGACAAATGAAAAATCTTGCTGGTTATCATACGAGTATTAACCTGCCTTTTATATTAGCGATTTGTAAAAATTTTTATAACAGCAAGAAATTTTAGTTCAAGTGCTGTCGAATATTGGATGCTCTCGGAAATCAAAGGCAGGGAAATATTTACAGGTTTTCAGGGTGAATGAAATAATTTGACAAAGAAGTTGCATTAAATTTTCTGCACGAAATCAAACTTCCGGTTTCGAAAAGTTCAGAATGTTCGAAAAAACCTTCGATGATAATTGTTTGTTGCTAGCAGATGTTTTTGATTGGTATATATTCATACAGGGTCGAGAACGCGTTGACGACAAGCTGCTTTTTGGACCGCCAGCAACATCAACTGCAGATCAACACGTCAAGAACTAGTGCTAGAGAATCGACAATTGACAGTCAGAGGCCTTACTGCCATCGCTGGAAATTGGAAGGATCAGTGAAAACCATTTTGGAAGATCATTTGGGTCTAACAAAAGTAAACAATTGGATCCAAAAGCACTAAATTAAAAAAAAAAAAAACAGCGTTCAGTAAACGCGTGTGAACAATTCTACCAGGATGTCACGAAACGTATAATTACTGGCGATGAGTCTTACATCTATACTTACGACCAGGAAACAAACGATCAATCGGCTGAATATCAGACGACCGTTCCAAAGAAACCGTCTTTACTCAATTGAAGACAATAAACTTGAATCGATACGGGCATTGAAAGCTATTCCGGAAATTGACTTTAACCACTGTGATGATGATTGGAAGATGTTGACAGAAATGGGACGGCGGATTGCTTTGAAGGTGACGACATAGATTTTGAAGAATAAATTAAGAATTCTAAAATTATAATCAAAGCCTTACTAATATTTGCTCATAAAAGTATATCTAAGAAACTATGTTCTATTAATTTTGTTGAGATAATGAACGATATGTCCGATCCAGTCATATAAATTATCAAATTATTGTTATAATATACAAGGTCTACAACAAAAAATTAATATTTTACAAAAGTTATATTTTTTATTCAAAGTAGTTTCCTTATGCTTCGATACATCGTTTAGCCCGCTCAATTAGCATTTCAACTGAGTGTTTAAGGTCATTTTTCGGAATGCTCTTGAAAATATCGGTCGTCGCCTTTTGGATAGCTGATATGTCCTGAAACCAGAGTTCTTTTATGGGCAAATGAAGTTTTCCAAATAGTTTTCCCAAGTTTAAAACCAAATTTAATATTTGCTCTTTGTTCAAAATGCATTTTACGAGCGATGACCAAAAGCTGCTGTCACTTTTTGATCGATAACATCGATTGTAGTTATCCAATTGTCTTAAAATTTTTACGAAATGTCAACAAGAGATCAAACTTTTTTCATATAGCCACCAATAGGTAGCGCCACCAGGAAGTTATATTTAAAAAGTTCTGTTTCTTTTGCGACAGACCTTGTATTATTATTATTGGACAGATCAAAACCAACCTCCTTGAGTCAATATGTATGCTAATAATAATTGCCTATAAATTTTCTTTTTAATGGAATTTCAACTTAGTTGGACAGGGTGCTGTTGCCACTTAAGATAAAAAAGGACTAATCTTAAGAGGCTCAACCGCTAAGACGGCCTTAAATACTATTTACAACGGCAGTTGCAGTGGCTTCGAAAACGAGAGACCAGTTCGAATAATTTAGACTCAACTCTGGTTCGGTTGACGCAGTAAGTTCCTCTCAGCTTGATTACACTGTCTGTTACACTTTTTAGGTACATAGTCCATACAATTACTAAGGTTTAGCGAGGTCTGTCTTGCCGTGGGTGTAAGAGTTTCTTATACAAAAATTGGGAGAAAATTTCAAGTTTGTCAATTGTTAAAATTGTCTTAAGAAAGGTAAGGTAAAAATATCTCGACACTTTTAGATCGTCCGTCAAGGTTACGCGAGACTGCGGTTGATTATAACGGAAGTTTTGGAGGTTCAAAGCACTTCGTCCATACAAGTGGGTGTTTGGTACATATTCAGCAGGTTTTGGCAAAACAAAGAGTTAGTGAAAATCGTTTGAACTTCTCTGCGGGGACCAGCCTCGTGTGTAAACCTCACGTTGGTCTAAATTTTGATAATTCAAGGCATCCAAATCACCTGAAGCAGAAACTTTTGAGCATAAAGCCTGGAGAGCTAAGGCTCAGCAGGTGGACTCTAGCTTGCAGCTAATTTGTTGCTAATAGTACAACAATAAAAAAAAATATTAACAACAACAATCTAACGTTCGATATTGCATTTGCTTTTCACCTGCTTAAGAAGCTCCTTTTTCGATTATTAATTTCGATAACATTTGCATTTAGCGATAACAATTAGAACAAAACATACGACATGCGAGTTTAAATGAGTCAGGAGTGTAATAGAAGTTTATTACAAAATGCTTTAATATTTTTTTGTTGTTTTTGTTTGAAACACATCTCTGAGATGAAAATGATAATTGTAATTGTAGTAATAATAATAATAACAGCAGAATTAATTAGTAGTTATATTTAAAAACTAACTGTGTGTGTGTGTGTGGATGAACGTTTTGTTTTTCATTTTCTTGTTTTTATTTTTTGTTTTTGTATTTTTCATTTCATTTGCTTTGTTTTGCTTGTAAGTATTTTATAACAATTAAAACTTAAACGTTTAAGGTTTTTTTCTTTTGCTTATATTTAAAATCACTTTTTCAACAGGTTCACATTTTTCATTTCGTTACACGGTGTTCAACAATGCCTATTTTGTAGTTGTTTTTGTTTTTTTTTTCACTTTAAATTTAATAAACTATATTATATTATTCATTAATTTTAATATATAGTATATGCATGTATATATATTTTTTTGTTTTTACTAATTTCAATATAATTTCTCTGCTCTTTGTTTTTTTTTTTTTGTTTTTCAATATACACACGTGTACTACATACATCCTTATTGTTTTTGCTCTAGTGTTTTGCAATTTTTACTTAGCCCCTTACAGTTATTCTTAAATCGTATAACAGTTAAATTTTTATGCACAACTACAGCTAAGTACTTACATACATACATATATACATAACAATCAGACACGTTTTGACAAACATACATACACATATGTATATTTGCAAGCAAGCTCAACTGCACAAGTGGTATTCTCTGCCTTACACTAACACTCACACACATGCATATGCACCCATGAGCCCTGCCAACCACGGCTACCCACTTTTGTCAAAAATTTCAATACAACTACACATTTTTCCTTATGCACTAACACCAACGCACATTTTCGGGTTTACCTAAATGCGATGAAAAAAGTTTTTTTTCATTTCTTGATTTATTTGAATGAGTGCGAAGCAGAAAACATAATTGTCAATAGTGCCAAAAGAAAATCCCAAAAAGGGTAATAAAAAAAAAAACGATTGGAAGATGCATGTCATTCGTGATCGTATCATCGTAAAGAAGGCTCGTGCTAGAAGAAGGTAAGTAAACGACTTTTATGTGATTTTTTTTTAATAATTTGCAAATAATAACCTCATTTGGTTTCATAGTATTGGAAATCAGAATGAATTGGAAAATTGGATGGCAGCAGCAATATCATCAGAAGCTGCGAATATCAATTGTTAAGTATGTGAAAAAAGTGTGTGTTGTTTAAAATTGGACTGCTCAGTTCAATATAATAGGCAAAAATAAATATGTACATATGTATGTATGGATTTTATGCATTTAAGGCGACCTGCACAATCCAATATAAAACAAATGAAAACAAATGTTTTTTTTATATTTTAAATAAGCAAATAATATTTATCTTTTCTTTCAGATGTTATTATTATTTTTATTAAATTATTCTTTCTTTTCAGATTTTATCACTATTTTTATTTAATTATTCTTTCTTTTCAGAGTAAATTCTATTTGTATTTAATATATTTTATTTTATCAGATAATATTAATCTTTTCTTTTAGATATTAAGAATTCAATGTAATTATTATTTATTTTCAGGTATTAATAACCTTTATTTTGTTTCAATCTTTTTTCAGATATTTGTTTTTTATGTTCAGTATTTTCGGGTATCAATAATGTTTCTCTTTAATAAATATTTTTTATTTTTTTTTAAATTAAACATATTTTTATTTATATAAATTATAATAAATTTTATGTGAATGTGTAAAAAATAAAATAAAATAAAAAAAAATTAAAAAGTTTTGTTTTAAATTTTAAGAAATATTAAAAGTAGGAATCAAAAGATGCGACCCTGCATCAGCCGTCAAGTGGGGATATTAGAGCAATTCAGATATACTTTTTTATATGACACTGCTAAAGGAGCGCAACAGAGATCACATGTATACGTACGTGTGAGGAAAAAAGTGGGTAAAATCTTCACGCTAGCTACCCACTTTACTACCTACTGTTTCACCGCTCATGGCTGGCAGAGGAGTATTTCATTCACATGTGCACACATACATATATATGAGTGTGTGTTGTGCTTTAACTTTCTTGAGCTACTGCAAATGTCAAAATTTTCTTCCCCTGACGTTTTTGTTTAATTCTTGCATGACATATATTTTTTATTACATGACATTTTTACTGCTAAAATTCTTCCCTTGACAGTTTTATTGTTTTTTCTTGTATTATGAAATGACATGATATTTTTATTTATTTATGTCATGATATTTTGTTGTCATAATTTTACATTTTCTTGCTGATTCCCTACCCGTTGCCTTATTTGCTATACCCAAACTGCTGCCTTGCTTTTGCACACATACAAACTTGCATGAAAAGCGAAACACACTGCAAAAATATACCCTTGCATATATTAAAAAACAAATTAGTTAAAATTTGAAATATTGAAAAATTAGTTTCTGAATTGAAAATATAATCAGGGGTGTTGTGGAATCCAAGACAGAATTGCTTAGCTGTCAGAATTGCAAACCAATTCTGATTTTAAATGGTGTCACAGAATCTGATTGGATTTTCGTCTTTTCGAACATACGCAAAACCAATATTCGAACCAGCTGTTTACTAATGTGACAAAACTTGCAAATGAATACATACAAGCAATCCTATTAAAGTTTTTAATGAGTTCCGAATTAAAGAAAGATTTTAAGAGATAACATTTATTGAATGAATAATGACGAATTTGGGTGTTAAATTTCGTTTTTTTCATTTTTACAATTTTTCTTAATTGGCGGACAGGATAGAAAAAAAAAACCGAACGTCATGGAATTGGGGCAAAGTTTATTATCTTTGGCATTAAATTATCTTCTATTTAAACTAAAAAAAAACTAAGAAAAGTTAAGTTTGAACATACTTATTTTAAAGTAAAATTTTTTTAGACCAAAATCTGTTTTTTTCAAATTTTAAAAAATTTTATACTTTTTATTTTATATTTTCCCAGTTTAACTTGAACATAAGTTATTAAAATATATGAATCTCTTTGAATTTTCTGTTTCCGATAGAAATCGCGACCTGCGTCCTGACCGCCGTCTGGCATATGCACATGTGATAAGCATCTGGCAATTGCTTTTCAAAGACAAATGTAAAAGATTTCGTATCAAAAAAATTTGCGGATGATGTTTAAATATATAATTATAAATCCTAGAAATTTCGCTTCAATCAAATATTTCTTTCCTTCCCAAAAAAAAAAAAAACGATTTTTTTTAAGCCTCTAAAAAAGGCTCCCCTCTTAAATATCGGCATTTTTTTTTTCAAAAACTCAATAATTAAGACATTTCGTGTTTTATTCTTATGTTTTCTCCTTAGAAATAAAGATAAATTGATTCGCAACATTAAAATAACTTGATTTCTTAACTGGCATTTCAAATCTGTGTGCGACTATCTTCTTGTTTTGTTTCTGACAGCAAAACCGATAAAATTGGTTTCCGTGACACCCAAAACCGATACAAATTCTGCTTCGAATACAAACGCATGAAACGAATCACTGCAAAAATATACCCTTGCTTATATTAAAAAAATAGTTAAAATTTGAAATATTGGAAAATTAGTTTTTGAATTCAAAATATAATATTTCTTTAAATACTCTTCACAAACAGGAAAAAAAACAACATTAATGGTGATATTTAAAAAAATCTAAAGAATTTAATCCACTGCTGTTTTTTTACATTTTAGCATAGATGTGTTTATTCCGCTAATCTGTTGTGTTTTTGCATTTACTTGAAACATATCAAAATTAAAAAAAAAAAATAAAAAAAAAATTAATAAAAAAATTTAAAAAATTAAAAGTACTAAAAATACCACAAATGTAAAGAAACATTACACAAAAAAAAAAACAAATATTTAACTTTTTCCAAAAAAAATTTTGTAATTCAAACTTGTTTCCAATACTATTTTTCTCACCAATGCCAAATTGTTGTGTAATTGCATTTACTTAAAAAATACTAAAAATGTCACGAAAAATTAAAAATTATTAAAAAAATCAAAAATGCCAAGAAAAATTACAAAAAAAAATTTTTTTTTCAATAAAATATTCAAAATTAATTTTTACTTAAAACTTGTTTCCAATACGGTTTTATTTTGTTGTGTTTTTGCATTTACTTAAAAATATCAAGAAAAATTTAAAAAATATCAATTGTGCCCTGAAAAGTTAATTCGAAATTTTCAAAAAAAAAAAATGAAAAATAATTTAAATAATAACAGCGTGCATGCTGTTGTGGCTTTTCTTCACATTTTCACCAATTTTCTCATTACTTTTTGAGTTCTGTGCACACATGTGTATATACATACTTACATAACTCGTTCATTTGATACAATTATAAGGTACGCGCTTCACTTACATTTAATTTTCAAGTTTTAGTATGCATATTTGCATAACTGTATATATGTATGTATATTTAATTAACATAATATTATAGCTGAGAAAACTACACTTAAGCCAGTAAGTAATAGCAGTGGGGTGTGTTTGTGTTATATTTCAATAACAACTGGTTGCTTACGTGTATGTAAGTATATACTTTTAATATGCACTTTGTATTTTCAATTTCTTGTTTTTAATTTTTTTATATTTTTTTAAATATGTATACATTTTTTATTAGTTTTTTTTTAGTTAAACATTTGTTTTTTAATTTTTTTAAATCAATTTGTTTTTAACTAATTTTATTTTATGTTTTTAATGTTTGTCTTTAATTCCAAACCTTCTATTTTTCACTTCACTTGTGTTTTGCATATGTACATACATACATATGTATGCATGCGCTGAATTGCAGCTGAACAGTTATTCGTTGAACACAAAGGTTAATGATAGAAAAAACATTTTCACACATACATACATACAAATGAACATACATGCATATTGGCTTTTAATTATAAACAATTTAGTAAGCATACAAGACAGTTAGGCATCTGCGGGTGTATGTGTGTAAGTATGTATATATATATGTTTGTGTATGTATGTGTGTGTATGGATTTGTGTTGCCGCATATGCATTGCACTTATTTGATAGGCGCACTGCAACTACAACAACAACGCGTAGGACACTTTGAAATAAATTACTGTTATTCATGTTGTTTTTGTTTGTTGTCGGGAGCAAAGGTTTCTAGCTAAAATTTTGTTTTGCATTATTTTCAAATAGTTTTTGCTTTATTTATCATTATTTCTTTTGTACACCTATACTATTATAAACCTTAAGGCTAATATACAAACATACACATATATTTCTAATAATAATAATAATAGTAATAATAAGAGAATGATTTTTTTTTTATTTTTTGAAATAAGAAAAAAAGACACAAAATCGCTTAAAAGAGCATCAATTGTATTTGTTTGTGTGTGTGTGTGTAATTATGTGTACATATATGTATATAAAAAATAGTGAAAGGAAAAAATAAACAACAACAACAAAACGATTTTTATGAAATTTTCAAAAATTTGCGAGTAAAAAACTACTTAAACCGATAAAGCCCTAATTACATACATACATATCTACTACATACATACATATATAGTACAAACATATATTGTATGCATATAAATGTACATTATAATACACTAATTATAACAATTAATAACATTAGAACACTATTTAACATTAATCATACAATCGTCAACAAATTTAGTAAATAATTATGTATACATGTAAGTAAGGTTGTAAATATGTATTTGGATTTTTTCCTTCTTTTTTCGTTCGTGTTTTTGTTTTAGTACTCTTGACATATATATAATTTTGTGTACAGATTTCTTATTGTATGCATTTACTTTAATATTTTGTAGCTTAAAATTTTCGAAAAAATCAGGTAGTTAACTTTATTTACACATTTATAAGCAGCAAACGTTTTTTTTTATTTTTATTATTGGATTTTTGTATATAATTTTTTTAATTACTTTTTTCTACTTTTACGAAAGCTATGCGTTTGTGTGTGTACACGAATACAGTTCTAATTGCAAAAAAAAAAAAGAAACAAAAAAAAAAAAACACAATTTAAAAGATCTAAAACAATTATGATGTAAAAAAACACAAAACAAAAATAAATTCTTTATCATTTATTTATAGAAAGATAATATATTAAGTAAAGAAAAAGTAGAGCAAAAATATGTGATGATTTGAAGGCTTAAACGTCTAAAAACGTCTAAATCCCGTTATCCAAATAATTGCTATAAACCAAGTGAATGTAATTATTATTTTTTATTTTCTCTTAGCCTGTTTTTTACGTATTTTACTCCAAGCTAAAAGAAACAAGTAATAATTTTCAAACCTTTGTGAAAATTTGCACTAATAAACAACCCTGAGCCAGGCTTCTTTTTCTCTGATTCTCACATATTTTACGCAGCTGCGCATTTTATGCAAAGTACTAGCCTTTAAGCTTCTAAGCTCTTAGTCGCATACATTCTTCTTAGCACAGCGAATACTACCTTCCTGTATTCTCAAGCCAATTTTTGGTTAAGGCGAGTAAAATAATAATAAATTTTGTTTTTGTACAAATATCGGATGACAAAGCCACCAACACAAATGTTTGTTTTTAATAATTAATTTAAATATTTTAAATCGATTTTTTTTGCACATTTCCCCTGAACGACAACTTTAAGTAGTTAAATTGTAGAAAATTGTATTTACAGCTTGCGAATATCAAAAAACTAAGTCGAGTTAAGTGGTTTTGTTAAGATATGTAGGTGTGAACGAAAATTTTGAAAAACTATTTTGCAATTCGTATTAATTTCAAATTTTAATTACAATAGTAAATAACAAAATTTGAAATACGTTCTCAATATGTTTCATAAAAAATAATAAGAATAAGATAAAAAAACAGTAAAAAAATATATAACATGTAAAGAAATAAAAGAAATACCTAAATTAAAATATATAATTAAAAATGTTGTTCCTGTAGTGTCACAAAAAATCCGCCTCAAAGAGTAGTACTTGATATTTCTAATAAAAGTTTGGCAATTTTCAAAATATCCTCAAAATTTCGTAAAAGTATTTTTAAAACGCCTAAATGTTTTTTTTTTTTTTTTTGCAGACAACAAAGTTTCAACAGTTTTCCTACGATATTGTTTATATGCACAATTCAATTTAACGTCTTAAACAAAAAAAAAAAATATATTTAAATAAGTAAAGATACATAAAAAAAATTACAATAAATAAAAAAATTAATAAAAATAAAAAAAGGTGAATTAAAAAGTCAGAAACGTCAAAACATATATAGCTAAAATTATCAAAAAAAAAACTGCACAATAATGTTGTCAAAAAATTTTTAAATTACAACAAAGAAATAAATAATAACATAAAAATTTAATTAAAAAGTAAAACAAAAATTTATATTCAAAAACATAATTAAAAATATCAAAAAAAAAGAAACTGCACAATAATGTTGTCAAAAAAATTTTAAATTAAATAAAGGAAATAAATAATAACATAAAAAGTTAATTAAAAAGTAAAAAAAATTTATATTCAAAAATTAAAATTATCAAAAAAAAAAAAAAAATCAAACTAAAGTTGTCTAAAAAATCAGAAAATAAAAGAAAGAAAGAAAAATAACAAAAAAAAGTGAAGTATTTATTCGGTTTAATATTCCATTATTGAATGGTTTGTTTTGTTTCATAGCAGCCTCGAAAAATGTGCCTTTAATTTTTTAATTCAATGAAATGACACGAACAAACAAATTCTCTTCTGTTCTTTTAAAAGCAAATAATTATTTTTGTCAATACTTTTCCGCTATAACCTCAAAAAATGTTCTAATCAAAACAAAAAAAATCGTAAAATTTTTAAAAATGATTAAAGTTGTTGTTTTTTGAATTTACCCCCAAACTTCAAAAAAGTATCTTCCGTTATCGAAACGAAATTAATACGTAAACATAACATACATATGTACATACGAACAGTTTGTAGCCAAGAACGCCAGCTTTCTCGTTTAACTGCATTTTTTAAATAATTTGCTTTACCACCGTAAAACTTAGCGAATTCTGGAAGAGCCTATGCCTCTAGCAATATACCCAATCCATGATCCTGTACAATTTTTTTTACAATTTCTTTATATACAAATTTTATTCCGAGGTCAGTTAAAAATTTTTAAAATTAATTACTGTTTGTCAACAATCATTTTAGGTCTACAAAAACATTACAAAACAAAAACTTATTACTATTCTTTGTACACACAGTGCACGCACAGCTTTCGTCCTTCGTTTAGCATTGATTTGCGATTCGATTTTTAGTTTGCTTTTAGCATTTTTCTGCAATTTTTGTTTAGTTTTCTAGTAATTATGAATAAGGGTTATGTTTACAGATACTTTACTTGTTTTTGTTGTACTAAATTTAGGCATAGAAGTATACGATTTGAATGCTTAACAATTTAAAAGGTTTTTCGAACACATTGTTTGCTGTGTTGCTTCTCCGTTACTTTTGCTTATAATACAATTACATACATTTACACATATACATGTGTGTGTGTATATATATATCTATATAGTATATCATTTAATATTTTAATATGAATAAACGCTTAAGCTATATCAATATACATATATATCCATTTGAAAAATATATTATTTATCTTCCTCTGCCTTAACTGTAAACATACATACATCTACGCGCTGCTCGCTCGTTCGTTCTACGTTTTTTCTGTTTCTTTTTTTTTTTTTGTATTTTTTCTTCTTTTAGTTTTTACATTCTGCAGTTGAATTGCATTGGTGAATGGGAATAACGTAAGTTCCAAGTGCTACTAAACTATTCTCTAGGCATGTATGTAAATATATATATTGTATGTAGCTCTATCGTATATGTATTTGTAGCTTAACATCCCAATTGTTGTTTTACTGTTTAATCTTTTTGTTTTAAATTTTTTAATTTTATTTCTTATTATTTAAAACTAAAAACCAACCCTGGATTTTATTCCGCGTCATTCGACAACCCACCGAAATTGCCGCCTGCCGCATTTGAAGCGCTTTCGTCGTCCTCTGACATACATACATACATATACATATATCTAAGTTGAACAATCCTTTACATGTGTACAGTTATGTGTAGGCCTTGCGGATTTATACTTTCCGTTTTGCATGCAACATTTCCATGAGTAGCGTCTGTGTGGGCGCACTACCGGCGCAGTGTTTCGAATAGAGATGATCTTCGCCTCGCGAAGCCATCGCATGAATGTCGGGCAGTATGCTGAGTAGCCGTCGGAATTTATCCTAAACGTGGGAATGGCGAAAAGTGAAACAAAAACATTAATTTTAATTGCAGTAATAATAAATCCTTCGTTAATTACCGTCACTGATGGATAACAGGTCAGCGTGTAGTCCAGTAGCGCTGCTTGTACATTCTCTTGACCCTCCAACACCGTCTTCTTGTTGACAATACCACGCACATCTAGATTGGAAGTAAATTTGGTCATTTAAACATGTTTTTCTTTTTAATTAATTGTTAATTGAATTTTGTTAATTATATTTATTTTATTTTTTTTTTATAAAATTTTTTTATTTGATTTTTCTTTGTTTCTTTAATTTTATTTGTTTTTAATTTTGTTTTGAGTTACTATAATTTGCTTTACCCACCTGGATTGAGTAGTATTAGGAATTTCATACACACATAATCGCCCATGTCGAATTTGAGGTCTTGCAGACGATTTTGCAGCTCATTGAAATAGTCAGCCAATTGCGGTACACCAAGCAGGCCTAACCACAGCAGATTGAATACTTGACCGTTATTCAGTTGCGTCTCATCGGGTAGACCATTGTGTATTCGCTGATGCAAATGATCGAGCACAAGCATATCGGACCAGGAATGCTGCAGCAATTTCATTTGGTCGTCAACCTGTGGAACGGAGCAAGAGAGATGATTTCGGATAATTTTAGAACGTTTAATTTCAGTTATAGATATGTACACATATGCTGGAAAAAGCGTATAGATAAAGATTTATTTGAACAACGTCAAATTAAGGCACCTGAACAACTTTTACAAATTGTTCAACTTTATTGCGAAAATTCACGTTCTGTTCTGAATATGTTTCACGAGCTTCGCCTAACTTATGGTCAACATAATCGGGCTACTGAGCCTATTTCTGGCTCAATGGGCTTGTAAACAAGCAAAATTACCGCATTTGGGACAAAAAGCAACAGAGTAATGTGGTTTGTGGGCCGGTGGAATCATCGGTTCATATTTCTTCATCATTTTTGAAGGTGAGAAGGTAACGACGACTGTTATACCGACTCTTTCGGTGAGCAGATAATTTCAGGGTTTTGGTCTCCGAAAGCTTGTGATATCATTCCGTTATAAATGTAAAGTCTAAAGTCTATATGGACAATTCCGCTGCGATTCAGGGCTTGAACGCTCAACGCTCGACTGTTGACTGTTGACGCAATTTAGAAGCTAACAGGTATTGCGGAGAATGCCATAGAAGGAGAAAGATGATGTATGGCAATAAAGAATACTGCGCGGTCATAACCCTCGACGTAAAAAACGCATTTAATTCGGCTTACTGGCCCCACATACTGCGTGCGTTACAGGCGAAAAAACACCAATATACTTGCTGAACATCATACAGAGCTATTTGTCCGAAAGGCTGCTGCTCTACAACACAGACGAAGGTCCACAAGAGTATACGGTAACTGGTGGTGTGCCACAAGGTTCCGTACTGGGTCCACTCTTATGGAATGTCCTGTATGATGGGATACTACGCCTTCCGCTGCCTAAAGAAATACATATTATCGGATACGCCGATGATATAGCGGTAACCATAGTGGCCAAAGAACTCCACCAAATTCAGAAGATATGTGGTGAGACGATACCAAAAATAAAGCACTGGCTAAATAGCTCAAAACTCCAACTCGCGGAACAAAAAACGGAAGCAGTGTTTATTACAAGCAGAAAATACTTGAGAATGTCTCCTTAAACATTGACGGACACATTATTACAACACAAGCAGCACTAAAGTACCTTGGTGTAATGATCGACGCGAGACTCAGCTACAAAGTCGACATAGAAAAAGTCTGCGAAAAAGCTGCCCGTGTAAATGCGGCCTTATCCAGAATTATGGCCAACAAAGGAGGTCCAAAACAAAGCAGTAGAGCACTTTTGGCCAAGGTTAGCCAGTCAATCATAATGTATGCTGCACCTGTATGGGGACCAGCACTTATGCAAAAATGGCACAATCAGTGTTCCGCCTAAGCGCTATTAGAACTATTAGCGCTTTTCGCATGATATCCCATGAAGCCGCTAGCATTATATCTGGAATAATGCCGCCAGACATAATGGCTCGGGAACTGAAGCGGATTTATGACAAGAATAAAGCTGACAATTGCAAAGCGAAAAGGGGAGAGAAAAGAAAGCACAGAGGAATGGCTAAATCATTGGGACACAACAACAAAGGGAAGATGGACACACCGATTAATCAGAAATGTACAAGAACGGGTGGAACGAAAGCATGGCGAGGTAGACTTTTATATGACGCAGTTTCTGACTGGAGACAGATGTTTCAGAGAGTACCTGCATAGGTATGGTCATGACAACGAAGTTATTTGCTATTTCTGTGGTAACAGTAGTGAAAATGCAGAGCATACATTTTCTACTGCCCGAGACTCACATCAGAGCGCCATGCTTTGGAGATAGAAGTAGCAGGTCGAGTAACAACAGACAACATAGTGGCTCATATGTTGCAAAAGAGACGAGTATGGTATGCCATGGAGAAGACGACAGCTCTGATAATGCAAGAGCTGAGAAGAGCCGAACATCACAGAAGCAGTGAAGCTAGAGACGCAAATAGCGAGCTTATGACGTGAGCCAATAGGCTAAGCTGGCCCTGCGACGTAATGCTTAGCGGCGGTCCCGCAGGGCCTTCCATAAAGCTACAGATGACGGAGTTAAGGGTTTAGTACGTAGGCGTACTGTTTCGCAAGTCTAATATAGTAAGTTATTACTTATTAGGCGTGGTCCCGAATGAGGTGCACCTTTAGCGAGCAGTACGAATCGTGCATACTGCATACTACTAAGTATCAGTATCTATGAAAGATTCCCCCTTCGGAACAAAAAAAAAGGGTTTGGAGCAAAACATCACGCGTGTCATTCACTAGTTAGAAGTCGAAATGCTCGAACATGTCATCGAAAATAAGAATTTATCGAATGGACCGACCATCTGTGACATAGTCGCGGTCAACATTTGAAAGAGATAATCTTAAAAAAATTAATGCCAAAGAATGTTCTTTCGAATGATAATAAGCATTCCCCATTAAATTTGAAGTTTCCGTGTTTTTTCTTTAAAAATATGGAACCTCCAAAAAAATCACCCTTTATATCAATGCATTAATTCCGTTTCTTTAAATTTAACTAAAAAAGTCTGAAACGTGGTAAATTATTTCTACATTCCACACGAAACGTAGATCCCGAGGAGCTTTTCGGAAATTTTGACAATAAGGATTCCTAGAAGTATCCTATAAAAGTAAGCAATTGAATTTTGAAATTAGGAACAGTGTTTTTCAGGCTACATTGAATGCCGTTTTCATAGAAAATGACTTAAATTGTTTAGTTGAGCCAGTGAAGAGTGGTTAATATAGCAGAGAAAACAGAACTTTTCATCAAAATAGACATTTTTTAAAAAAAATATCTTGTGTCTATTCCGCTCAACGAAAACAAATATAGGCCTTGACAAATTAGAATTTCAGTAGACTCCAATTCTGATGACCAGGAAGCTCTTAAAAAATAGGCAGAGTTATTTTATCCCAGGCGAATAAACTATAATTACTTTCCTTTCTTGTATTATTAAATAAATAAAGGCGGTGGATGAAAGTAGTAGATACGATTCTTTAGTATCGAGAATGTAAGATTTCGGTTCGGACATAATATGCCCTATAAAGCGTTAAGCTTTGGCTATAGATATCCTAAACGCTTCTAAAACATTACTACATATGCATTTACTCAATTTGGCCAAAGCTTTAATGCGTGCTTCGCGTGAAGCGGAGCTTTAAGCGCTCAGTAAAGAGCATTATCAGTGACAACGCGCTCAGGAAACGTGCAACAGCAGAAGACGCGTGAGCGCTGCACCAAATCGCAGCTTACATTGGCGGCTCCAGATTTGGAAACAAGTTTCATGTAGCACCCGATGCGAGCGATGCGTACGCGCCAGCGGCAACGGCACGTCAACGCAACGCCATCTTCAATGCAATCACTGGCATCAGCGGCGGCGACCGCATTTTGTTGCGTTTGTCCGTGAATGTGCGGCGCGCACACCAACACATAAAAGCGATTTTATTAAAAAAAAATATTTGCATATGTATGTGTGTATAAAAAATAAAGCACACACACACACGTGCAAGCGAGCGATAATCGAGCGCAAAATGACTCGGTCGATGCGCTGCAGCTGTATTGGTGGAACCTTTGTGCAATGTGTTGTTGCGTCATGAGCATGAATTGCCTTTATGACTGTGTGGTTGTGTGTGCATGTGTACATATGCTTTGTTGTTGCTCTGTGTTTGTGTATAGCACGTTCAGTTCACTCCGTTCAGCTTTGGTTGGTAAGTAGGTCAGCCAAGCAATCAGTCAGTCAGCGAGCGAGTCAAGCAACAAGCAACAGCAGCAGCAGCAACAAAAGCAAGCAAAAAGCTGCAACAACAACAGACATGGCAGCCAACATGAGCAAGCAAACGAAATCGAAACTTAATTCAGACTTGAGTATATTGTTGTTGTTGTTCTTGTTGTTGCTGTTACTGCCTTTTTAGCTGTTTTTATGTTGCCACGCTCTTGTTGTTATTGTTGTAGTCGCCTAACGTCCCTTACAACACCGGCACCATCACCCGTCGCCCTCAGCCTCTGACCTGTGCTGGCGCGTTTACATAATCGCTACGGCGCGCGCGTATAAAATCACAGACGCAACAAAAAATAACAACAACAATAACTAGCTAAGTAAAAAATAAAGGCGAAATACACGAAATTATACATGCATCAATATGCTAAAATGGTGCTGCATGAAAAATAGACAATATTATGTACAGAGCGCCAACAACAACAAATTGACCGTGGATTACGTATGAGCGCTCGGCGCTTGAGCCGTGCACTTAATGGCGTTTATTTTAAGCCACATTTGGGAATTTTTAATTTTAGACTTTTTATATTTTCGTTTTTTCGTGTTCCTCTTTGCTCAAGCTTTTCGCTTTGTCTGCCGCGTTGCTAGTGCGTACTCACCTTAAGATCCTTGAAGAAGACTGTGTTTCTAGCCCAATCCACCTGCGAGAACAGATTCTGGTCCAACACTTTGCACATCAGCTCGAAGAGATCAACTTCCACTTGATTGTAGGTTTGTTTTTGTAGCAGCGCAAAGAGCTGGGTCTGCCATTCTCGATCGTCTATCGATTGCACGAAATCACGTATCATCGGTGACACCCTGCGTTTGCATTACGAGAGAGAGAATTTCATTAAAATAACACCATTTTTTAGTAAATTTTGTAAACCTACCTGAGCGGCTCGATGATGGAGTCGGCTGTGCTTGAAGGATGCGTGCCAGAGTCGAAACTGTAACAACAACAATGAAAATTATTAGTAAAGGGTGTTAAATTATTATTAGTGAGGGCGAAAAATAGTATGCTTGTTAATGATTATTCATATCAAATGAAGGGAGAGGTGCCGTTTTTTAAATATCTAATTTGACATGTCAATTTCTTTACAGTCATTTTAAGGTTAGATTAGATTTTATAAAATAATAATAATAATAATAAATTTGGATTTAATTGTTTTCAGGAAACAGGTTTTTATAGAAAAAAAAAATATTTACTACATCAAGTTTTCAAATTATAAAAAAAAAGTTCTAGTAAATTTTTTTTTAATAAAAAATATATTTTTTTTAATAAAAAATGTTTGAAATTATTTTGACGTAAAATTAGTAAATTTTTAATAATTTTTTAGACAAATTTCTTGCGAAAAAATTCAACTTAAATGTAATCAATAAAATAAAGATTATCTAAGAATTTAATTTAAACATATTAACTAAATAATAGGTAAAAAAAGTTGTGAAAATATATATTATAATCAAAAAAACAATATTCTGTATAAAGATATAGATCAAGTGTTTGAAAAGATATTTACGAAATATTAAAAATATTGCTTTAAGTTGAAAATAAAAATATTTTAAATATTTTTTTGGAAAAAAATTATTAAAAATAAATATACTTGGAAAAAAATTAATAAAAAAAAAATATTGGAAAAAAATTAATTAAAAAAAAATTGAAAAAAATTATTAAAAATAAATATACTTTTAATAATATTTTTTTGTAAAAAATTAATTTAAAAAAATGTTAAATTAAAAGAATTAATTTCAAAATTTTCATAAGAGGAATACAAACTATTTGTTATCAAAAAAAAAAAAATATAAAAAAATAATTAAATTAAAAAAATAAAATTATACTGAACGATTTTTTATTTATTATATTATAATTTTAATAAAAATATTTTTTTTTGTAATTTTTAAAATGAACCAAAATTTCAATAATATTTTATTATAAATTAAATATAAAATTTTAACTTTTTAAATATATTTATAAAATATGTATTTTAAAAGTTATAAAAGATATGTTAGTTTTTGTTTATAGCAAAAATTACATTAAAAATTAGGTAGTCTATGAACTCAATATTTTTAAGAACAAATTTTGCTGCGTAATCGTGAATATTGTTAAAAATTAAAAAAAAAAATATTATATAAATATAAAAGCAAAATAAAAGCGTAAGAAAATAAAAGTAAAAAAAAAACAAAACTAAATTAAAATTAATTAAAAAATATAATAGTAAAAAAAAATAAAAAGTAAAAAAAATTAAAACATTTAAATAAAATAATATAATTTATATATTTAAATCAATATAAAATGATAAAAGAATAATGTAACGAAAAAATTAAAATCTTATTATTAAGAAATATTAATAATTATATTTTTTTTGTTAGAAATAATAATTAAAAAAATAATAAATAAATCAGAGAAACGCAACTTATTCGAATTCGGTTATATAACCGAAACAAAATGAAATAATTTAATATAATTTCTGAAAAGATGTAATAAAAGATATATAATATCAAGTAGTCTCTCAAAACTGGTCTGTAGAAAATTTGCCTCTCATAAGTATTTAAAAATCCCATTTTAATTAACGAGTTTTTTTCGCGAGCAAAACTTTTTCGAAACGAATTTTACGCTATTAAAATCTTAGTCTACCCCAACCTAGCGGTACCTCTCCACAATATTTGAACTGCTTACGATTTTGTGCATGGCAAATTTTAGTTTCAAGAACAACACAGGCGCAGCACCGCTCAATCGAAGCAAGTACACACATATATGGGGATAAGAAGATATGAAGTCATGAGATTTGTGCATAAACGTGACACACACGATTGTTGGTATGTGTGTGTATGCATGCAACAATAGTTTATGGTAATTAAAGATAGCATTTGGTAAGACAGTAAAGCATATACCACATTTTAGACTCGGACGCATTCTGCAGAGATCCAGTTCCAGTGTCATGGCAATTGCCGCTGCCACTGCGGTTGAGTCCATCGCTGCTGGTGTTGTTGCTATTGTTGCTGTTGGTGCTGGTGTTGCCGCCATTGCCGCTACCACCGCCGCCACCAGCGCCTCCACCGCCACCGCCGCCGCTGCCGTTGCCGCCATTCATGGGCGTTGATATCACACCACCGCTCGTGTTGACCTGTCCGAGCGCGATGGCGATGGGACTGGGCGATGAATCCGGTGACTGTGTAAGTGAGGACACCTGTTCGGAGGCGAAGAAAATTATTGTTATTATTAGTGTTGCTATAAAATAAATATTTTTTGTTTTGTTGATGTTTTTGTAGTTGTCTTTACCTGAGGTATTTGTATTTCTTGCTTTATATTCATATTCGGATATGGTTGTTGGTATCCTGGCGAGAGTGGCGACGACTTCATCTCAACCGAACCAATGGATGTGCGCAGCGCTTGGAGGGCGAGTTGCCGCTGCCGCATGACTTGCAGCTTTCGCGCCCGATCACGTTTGTACATAGGTCCGAACTTATTGCGACCACCACGCATCCGATCCGCTCGCACGGCTGTTAAAGGCACAAGCAAATGACACAAGAGAGTTAATAAATTGGTACTTTCGTAAAAAATTTTGAGGTTGGAATTTGAAGTTATAATCGCATTCATACAGAATTATTTCAAACAACTCTTATAACGTTTTTGAAAGCGTATGTGTGTTATTTTGGCCGACGTTATTCTTAGATACAATATAATGTTTTAAAGTCTCTTATGTAATCAATAGAAAATAGTCAACAAATCTCTTCAACCAACAACCTATGTAATTTTGACTTTAAAAGATGTAGCCTTATCGGGAGATCAATATCACATATATATGTATATATGTATAATATCAAACAATTTCGACCCAAAACCCTAGTTCTAAATGTTTGTGCTCTTTGTTTAAATTAAAATATGTGAGCCAGATGTTGAAAACCCATGTTACTGCCGGCTGTGATAATTTTTAATTTTTTTGCTCCAAAAATACGGTATTTGTTCAAATGGTTGTTTTTGTCATAACGGAGCGAAACCTAAAAAACGGTAAACAGACCTTGGCCTATTTAATATTCAGGTCCGTTCTGATATAGTAGGACCGAACTAGTGAGTTCGAATGTTTCTGAAAGACCAGAATGAGCTAAAAATACTTTTTATTATGGCTTCCAAATAAGGTCAGTTGTTCGATAAAAAAACAATATTTTTTGCCCTGGGTTCTCAGCAAATTTTAATGCTTTCAAGCGTACATATTGTGACCTTATTAATGAAAATGTTGAATATACTCTTGTTTTTCTGATAATTGCATATCTTTTTTGCTATTATTTATTGGTAATAAAAATGTAGTTTTCCACTCATGATTAAGGTTCAGTACAGTACAGTCTGACAATGTTTGTGAAAAAGACAGTGAAACAAAAATATAGTGACATTTGAAAAAAAAAAAAAACAAATCCGAACTTGGTATGACAAAGATGAAAGTTGGAACATTTGATAGTAATCAAACACATCAGATTTTATATCAAGATTATACATGTTCTAGAAATTTAAGGTTGAAAGCGTTTTCGTTAAAAGCCGAAAATTTCGTGTGCCCTCACTTTTTTATGGTGAAGGGCAGCATTAAAGTGGGAATGTGGCGCTTTAATCCTTACCTAACCTACTCTCAAATCATATCTCTCCCATGAACCACCTGATTAGATGTTACTTCATTGGAGAGAAAAATACATTTAAGTATCTTCTATTATATGCACTAAGCCAGCAATAAAAAATTTGAGTATGAAGTTAAACTATGGTCGGATAATTTTAGAAATTATGTTAGAGAAGATAGAAAGCTGTTGAACTAGTATCAAAAAATGATGGTATTAGAGTTGACGGGATCGTCACTCGATGGCGGATAGGTAGATAGGTAGGTAGGAGTGCAGCCCTGTTATCTATCGGGCTCAATTAGCACTTGATGTGCCATTTTGATAAACTATTCGTAGAACCTCCTGTAACTGCTATTACTTTTCACCTTCTCTCTCAAACCATTTTGAGGTTTCGATGAAACTACTTATGTCTCGACATGCTTTTAGTGGAAATCCATTCAAGGTTTGGTGCTTGATGGCTTCCATGTGTTTTGTGTCGGATCTGTGCTAGAGCTGGGCATTCGCAGAGAAAGTGGAAGATTGTTTCCTTGTTCCCTGCTATCCCGCAGCCTCGGCAGATGTCGTTGTAGGGCATACTCATTTTGGACGCATATTCTCCAAATGGTCAGTGTCCTGTTGTGGTAGCTGTTACTCTGTATATACCTTTTCTTGATCTATTTAATAAGTCGTTGGTTCTTTTCCTGTCATATGTTGGCCATAATTGCATAGCTATGACGCATTTTGTAATGTTTTTTCCCACCTGTTATTTGCAACTTGTTGAAATTGTCTATTGATCTCTCCTTCGATCGATCCTAACGGGCTTGGTATTAGCTCCGCCTCGGATTCGTTGAGGAAAGCTCCTGCCTTTGCCAACTCGTCTGCTTTTTCGTTACCGAAAATGTTCCTTTGGCCGGGAACCCAGATCAAGTCTAGTTGGAGCTTGTCTTTTATTGAGCTTAGTGCTCTCTTGCAGTTGTGAACTATACTGGAATTTGTCATGGGTGAAGACAAGACAAGGCCTCCTGGTTATGCGTAAGTATAGTTGCTTTATGTATATTCTCGGGGTTTTCTGATAGAACTTCGCAGGCTTTTTCTATGCCTAGTACTTCTGCTTGGAAGATGCTAGCCGAGTTCGGTAGACACACAGAGAGAGATATGCCTAGATCAGCGGAGAATACCCCCGTGCCTTCGCCGCAGTCCGTTTTGGACCCGTCGGTATAGACTGAAATCGAATCCTCCTCTTCTATGGAACCTCTCCTCCATTTTCGTCTAGATGGTATGCAATAGCTGCTGTTTTGTGAATGAAAATGTTCATGGGTAGTTGATGCAGGACCACATTGAGCGCATCAGTCGGACATGACCTGATTGCACCAGTAACACCCGCACATGCTGCTCTTTGGATTTCATTTAATTTTCTTATGCTGTACTGTTTGTTTAGCGCTGGCCACCATACCAGAGCTCCATATGGCGGATAACTCCTAGTTCTTAAAAAAGGATTGTCGATTGGAAAATGTTTAAAGGAAAAGCTTATCAAAGGCATTCTATTGATATATAACATATGTTTTCGACATTTACTTCCTCATTTTTTTTCAAAACAAAACTGACTGAGTTCAGCAATTTTGTTTCCTGTCAAAAACTGTGGGCACAAATGTATCCAAAAGAGATTCTTTACCTAAGGCAACTGGGTAAAGATTTTTTAGTAGCTGACACAGTATTTTTTCGAGCTTATGGGCTTATACAGTTAGAATTTTCAAAAAATCGATTTTTTTTAACAAGCAGAATTGTCGCATTTGGGGTACAGAAACTCCGCACGTAATCGTCGAGAAGCCAATGCACCCAGCACGAATCACTGTATGGTGCCGATTTTGGTCTGGTGGAATCATCGACCCATTTTTCTTCGAAAATGAAAAAGGAACCACCGTAACCACCAATGGTGAGCGATATCGCGCAATGTTAACCGAATTTTTCTTCAAGCAAATTGAAGAGGAAGACTTGGACAATATTTGGTTCCAGCAGGACGGCGCTACGTGTCATACAGTAAACGCTACACACAATCTTTTACGCCCTATCTTCGAATTTAAAACTTTATATGACCCACCCTTTATGAATGCACACAGAAATTTTCATATCGTTCCGATGAATATTTTCGAAGTTACATGCCAATTCTAGTTTTGTGTTTTTGTTTTTTTTTTTAATTTCAGGGGATTTACTGCAGAGATAAAACGGTCACCGCAAAACGGTAAATTAAAAGTTTTCTCAGAAAAAGTTTGGAAAATTCACTTTTTTCGGCCTTCTAACTGTATGTAACCAGTTAATAGCACAAAATGCATTTTTTACACATTTTAATTGTATACAAACATTGCCAATATTTTTAAAGATTTTTTAGTTTAAACACTTAGAATTGGTAAATTTATTAATTGTTAAATTTTATATAATTAAGTGGCAACTTTATTGCCCAAAACATATTGCTATTTTATTTAGTTTGAAAGTTTAAGAATTTAATATATTTTTTATATTGATAATTAGGTGGCAACATTGTTGTTAAATTGAAAATACGAGTATTTGCTTGATATTTGATTTTTAAAATTATATTTTTTTAAATTAATTAAAAATTACAAATTCTTTCAAAATAAAATGTTCATTTTCAGTTTTAAAATACTTTTAAATTTTTTTAAATTATTTTTTAGGTAAAATAGGATGGAGCGTGTTCAAAAGATTTTTCTTAAATTTGCTCTCCGCTCCTTAAAGTTCGTTGACCCATTTACCATCGTATACATCTCGCTTATTGCTTTTACACCTTAAATTGCTGGAAAATCGACGGTCCATTCTCTGCCTCTCATTTGGTTACAATGTAATTACTGGAGATATCGACTGTCCCTGTTTACTAGGGAAAATTAACTTCAATATTCCTCAGCGTTGTCTCAGATATGTTTCCCTATTTTATTATAAAAAGGAAAGTACTAATTTTGCCGGACATGCTCCTCTCAAGCGTGCTATGCGGGAATTTAATTCGATTTCCGGGAAAGTTCTTCTAGATTTTTCTCACTCCAGGGTATCCTTCATTAATACCCTCAATTCTGTTTTTTAGTTTAAGTTATCTACCTACTTAACTGTAACTTAATTTCATTCTCCTACAGTCTGTAAGAATTAATGTTCATAGACTTAACTAAATAAATAAATAAAATTAAGCCTTTATTTTTTGCGTTTATTAAAACACGTTTCGTGTTTTTTTTTTATAAAAAAGCAAAGAAATTGGTTTTATACATTTTTAGCATATATAAAAAGATCCATGCATAACTGCCTCTCTTATATCTCTATTATTTCAAGTAATTGCCGTCAGGGAAATGGGTTATGGTTCTCAACCAGAACTACTTATGCGCCTGTAAGTATGCAGTATATACTATAAAGTAAAAACAAAATACACTGCTTTGACTTTAAGGTTAGAAATATTGATTTTTGAATTGAGTTTTCCAAAAAATATGCCAAAGGATGGCTCACAAATTTATTCAAAAACTTCAAGTTATGCTATGAGTTACATATCTATATATGTATGTATGTGTGTATTTATTTGTAAGAACGCATTTGAATACTGCGCGTTGCAATATATTTTTCCTATTTTAAATGCATTTGGCCCGCTTTCGCGAAATAAGGACAAGAGTACAAACAAATAAAATATAATCAGGCGTCCAACTGCACTATGGCAGCAGCAAGGCGGGGTGGGGGATGCGTGGGGGTAAAGTGTAGGTGACACCATTCTATGATGATGCAAACTTATTGCAGTCTAAACTGCACTTAGCGGTTGTTGGGAGGGAGATGATGGCCTACCAGCCGACCAACCAACCAGCCAGCACCACCACCAACACTGGATTCCGTGAAATAAAAGAAAATCGCTGAAAAAAACTAAAGCTTTTTACTTCTATTCATTTCGGTTGGTCGTCGTTTGTTGCCGACGTTCGTACGTATTTCGTATTTCTTTTGCACTCAAACAAGAAACTGTAATTTAGGTCAAGCATATTGTTTACAAATATTCCACGTATACGTATATGCTTTGCGCGCGCACACACACACAAACGCGCGAACTCAAAATTGTATGTGTGATCAAGCATTGAAAGCGAAAACGAAACAAACACACACAACGCGCAGCAGTTGGAATCGTATAACGGAAATGAGCGTGTATATGTGAGCTAGGCGGCATGCGAAATAAAAAGCTGAGCTGACAAAAGCATACATCTCTTGGAGTGTGTGTGCGCGCGGCAAGCGCCAATTCTATAGACGTCGGCGCTGCAGCCGGCCCCGCTGTCAAGTGAGGCACATAGAGTTGTGAGAGCGCCTATTACTCCTGAAATGAAGAGAGCGCGGCGCTCAAAGCTTTTCTAATGCCACTCGCGCACTTCACAAAAAGCGCTGAAAAAACAAAAACTGTGTCCAATCCATGCAGTGATGTTGCAATATGAAGTTACATACATATGTATGTTTGTGGTGGCTTGCGCGCGCATTGCTCACATTCAACTCTTTGGCAGTGCGGTGGCTCTGCGCAAATGAAGAGCGAAGTCACGCGCCAATATTGCAGCGCTCTCCAAGCACAAGCGGCAAGCGCTCGCAACTATTACTTGTAAGCGAGGGATTCTTCAAGCGTTGGCTTGTGGACTTTACTTACAACAGCAACAGCAAACGCGCCAACAGCAACAGCGATGAGCGACCACAACTTTCCTGGTGAGCGCAGCAAAAGCGTGCAGCGAATGTGATTACACGATTGCGCGATTACGAAGCACAACGCTGTGTAGCGTGTTTTCGCTTTCGAGTGGAGTAGGTCAAGGACAGTATGGAAACTGGGACACCACCACATAGGCCGCAAATGCACCACACCACAAACAACATCTAATGCCGCATGGCCGTCTCATCGTCACACCAGTGCGCCAACATGTTACAGCAGCGACAATTATATGCATTTATGGGTGAGCGTGTGTGTGTGTATGTGGCAACGAAAGCATTGGAAAGCGCTGCGAGTATGAGGAGCTTAGCGCACTTGCCGCTTGAGAGGCCACAGCAGGCAGTGCAATTATTAGCTAATACCAACACCACTGTCACTATCACTTTCAGTATCAACAACAGCAACACAAACAACAGAAACCAACAACAATTGCAATATGATTGCACATTGTACCACATGACCATACTTTCATTGGCATTCGTTGTTCGGCATTCGGCACTCGGCATTCGCCGCACATCATCTTGCGTGTTTTGTAAGGATGTGTGAGTGTTTGTGGTGTGTACACATTTTGCACGCTTACATCGGATAATCCAATTTGAATCGTGCCGCCAATTCTCAAAAGTAGGTGAATGCTGACTTCGGAACACGCGGAGTAGGCGAGTTTATTGGTATGGAGTGGTGGAGTGATGGCGCCGGGTGTATTTGTTGTGATTATTGGAGGGTGCTGTTAGATTTTCTGTATCCGAGTGCGGCAGGCGCAATATGTTTGTGTATGTACATATATGTCGGATACATAGGTCATGGTACCGGTGAAAATCGGAAATCTTCATGGCGGAATATTTAATTAGGTCAGTCTCATACAATGGCGCGTCTATGTATAGTAAATACATAAGTAAGTAAATATATACAATGGATTTCTGGATTGTGCGCGCCGGTACACGGTAATACATACATACTTTATTTAAATAAGTAATTGAATTATTATGTTGTAGATATGTAATTCAAGTTAATAGGTTTGATTAGAGAGCATAAATGCAGTGCCGGTGCCAGAAATTCTGCTAAAATAGTTCAAAGTTCAAAAATCATAAATAAAAGTCAATATTATAAAAAATATAAAAATTCGTAAAAATTTCAAAAATAGTTGGAAATATTTTTCGAAATTAAAAATCCTTTTGGTGTTTCTATCATCTCTCAAAATAAAAATAAGTTCAAATACATTTCCGTACAGTTTTGTTCTTTTAATCTACAACAAAATTAAATTGCTGCAAAACTCAACCATTGACAAAACTGTTTTAGAGATTTCAATTTTTTTTTAGTTGTGCAAAAATGTGTACCTCATGTTTAAATGAGGTAATTTGTTGGTTGAAATAGGAGCACGAAAGAATTCCTGAATACATTATTAGACCCAAAACGTCCAACCTCATTACGCGTCAACTAAACACCAGTCGTTGACTAGCTGAATTTGAAAATTTTCCAAATATATTTTTCACTTTAGCAGTCCATTGTCATTTTGAATGATCCATGACAGATATCCCATCCAAATTGCCATATACAGAATTTGTGCTCCAACGTTTCAAAGCTATTAACGTAGATTCTGCTTTCTCCTGATTACTCTTTACAAAATCTTACGAAGTTGTTACCTCAAAGCCAAGTATTCTGCATTGACTCCTACCATATCAGACTCCATCAAAAATAGTTAAATAAATTATATTCTTAATAACACCTTCAGCAACATTCATCTCTCTCATTTCCAAAAGTAATTCTTGAGTACCGAAAAGTCTTTGAAATATTCAAAAATTGTCAAATCTTCGAGCGCCTTGTAAAGACTTCTTTAAACCTTCAGGTAACTATTATCAATTTCAACAATTCTTTTCGTACTAAATCGAGAAGCGTAATTAATAAAGAATGAGTAACCTGATGAAGCTCTCCTTTACAACTTCTTCTACAGTCAGCTTATATCAGAACGGCTTTTAAAATCCATTCAGCAGATCGTCAAAAAACTGTAGAAAATATTTAAGTGCCAACTCCACATATCCTCTTCATTACTCATTACAATATACATCTTTTTATCGAAAATTCTGCGTAAAAAAGAATTTAAGTGCCCCGAAAAATAAAAATTAGGGAAGCAGTCAAACAAGTTGTCAATGTTCCTAATCAATGAGAGGAGGTTACAACTGAAATAATATTGGCTTTGAGGGTAGTTTAACTACATCTCCTTTTACCTCCTTGGAAAGCAAAAGTCAAGACTATTCGTAGAATAAAACTTGGTAGATTGTAGAGTTCATGATATAGAAAAAAGATTCAAAGTTGTATAGGTCTTTGTATTTCAAAAACGTGGGACGAATTAAGTTCAAATTGAAAAATATAAGAAAAATATGTAAGCTAATTAAGTTGTGTCCAACTTTTTCATTACTGAGATGCGACAATTGCCACTTAAACTCGCGTCTTGCGACCAAAAGTATCCAAAAAATTCTAATTCTAATCAATTTATCAATCTATCACAACTTACAGATCAACTTAGAGACACATCAAACATAAAAAAGCCCCACCTGCAAATCCTTATCATATGGAAAAAGTAAAAAGAAATAATTGTTGATAAAATTATGATTCAGACAACCCCGAATCAATATCGCTTTAAAGGAAAGAACTAAGTAAATTGGGTCAACGTTTGATAAATATTAAAATATGGATTTCCCTAGATTTGAAAGGCCTGCTTTAAAATGAAGGAAAAGAGTAGACTTATGTAGAAGAGGGAGTCATAATCCATTATTAATTTTCATTACACGTTCTTTGGAGATGATAAACCAAAAAATAAATAGGTGGTGAAGGCTTCATAATATTTTGACAATTACTCACTGCGCGAAAAAAAGAAAGATTTGTTTTTATAAAAGGATAGAACAACTAAAAGAACTCTTTTAACTTTGCGCCTTTTAGAACCGAAAACGAAATCGCAAAGTGCAAAAAAAACATAAAAATTTTGGTTAGAAACGAGTTGACGATTTCAAAGTGTTAAGGAACTACGCGTCAGATCTTATGTTTAAATTTTGCTCGCTTTTCTTACTCTGCTTAATAGAAATCTCTGTTGAGAAGAATCGATCTATTTTAGTCGAAACTGAGAAACGTGAATAATAATTATCTCAATAAAACTAGAAAATTTGATTCGAAATCATTTGATATTTTCTTATAAAATATTCCGGAACTCTCTTTCAAATATCATTATTTTTGAAAGTAAATTGAAAATATTGTTATTAAGATTCAACGAGCTCATTGACTGGAATTACCGTCGAAGACCAATAAATAAATACATAAGCTGAGACTTGAAGTTTAAGATTATATAACAAAGATATTTTTGAATCAATCAATCAATTGATGCGATCGGTATGGAATCTAATGGATCTTTCAATGGAGCGTAAAGATTAAAATTTTAATGAACTTTCTCAAACATTCGCTAAGTTACTACTAAGGGTCCACTATAGAATTGTAGGAATAAAGTTTTTGTTTATTTGTAGTTGGGTTTTAAGCCTACTACCTGCACAACCTTGAAGTTGAAAACCCGAAGAAAACTATGAAAAAGTGTAATGGCTGCCGGACGACGCTTGGAAACGCAAAGAAGCTACTGAAGAAGGGTTTCGAAGGATCACAAATAGAAAATAAGAAAAAGATAATTAATATACTTACATATAAGCACATGCATACAGCATTATATACCTATGTATGTATATGTATGTAAGTAATATCAGTCGCACCGGCTCACTTCAAACATAGTTAAGCAATAAAAGGCAATAAATCAGCGATGCGGCGTGTGACGTGACTTCAAACACTTCGCTACCAACCTTCTACCGCATCGCACAGTCGAACAAACACATATGAATGTATGTATGTATACAAATGTATATCGTGTATACATGCAAAGTACCAGCTGATAACGAGCATATATCAATGCAAAACTTTCAAGATATTTAACAACAACAAAACTAGTTTAAAAAAATGTAAATTTATATATTTAATTCACGACGGCGTTGGAGAATTTCGTCATAGGGATACACAACGGCTAAATGGCTAAATGACGAGCTGAGTGAACAATGACGAGTCATTTGACTGGAATTACCTGCATAAGAAACACGTATATACATACATATGTATATGAAACTATATGTATATATAAACACATTAAATTACAACAATCACATAAGTAATTAATATTATGTACGTAAGCCTACTACATAACACTGTATCTCAAAAAAGCTATAAATATCCTATACTTATATATACATACATATATGTATGTATGTATATACGATGCTTAAATTTATACGAACGGAACATTGGAGCGGAAGGCAACAACGAAAGAAGTGTATAAAGAAATAAAGCAAGAAAAAATAATAAATAATAATAAATTAACAAAAAAAAGCTCTCTACATGTTGCATTGATTACACACATAAGGAAATCTGGGTCATGAGCGTAAGAGATGGCACTATGGGCCAAGTGCGCATACGCGGAAACGGGACAGCGTTATGAGGAGCGCGTACACTCACACATACATCACACACACACAGCGCACACGAAACATTGCCATGTGTAGGTATGCGCGCGTAAGGTTTGCGGCAGCGCTACCGCGACCGCGACCACGGCACTGAGATTCGAGATCTAATGTGGCGCTCCAGCAAATTTGTGGCGGCATTATTTCGGCAGCGTGCGCTATCATGAAGCGCGCCAGTGAGCGCATTGTCTACATGTATGTATGTATGTACATAAGTACGCGTTGAATGCTAGTGCTGCTGCCGCGCCACACCGCGCTGCTTTTTAATGCAAATAAGTGAGTCGTTTTTGTGTTGCCAGCTAGTTTGCGACATAGCAGCGGCACGACAATGCGAAGCTGTTACAGCGAAATTACGTGCATATTCGGGCGCACCAACTCGTTTTGAATTCTGTTTTCATTTTCATTTCAAGTTGAAAAACTGCAACAACAAGCGCATGCTGTCAAAATGAAAATGAAAATCGACAAGAACCTATACACTTTTGTTTTTGTTTTTGTATTTTATTTTCATTTTGACTTTGCACAGCTGAGTGTCGATTACAAAATGCAATAAGGCCAAAATGCGCCGCTAAACTATGGCGGCGCGCTGTAGCGCTTTTGGGCGTTGTGGCCGTTGGAGTGGAGCGCAGGCGACGAAATTGCATGAAAATAGTTAAAATCGTTTGTTTGTTGCATGGACAAAAACAAGCAAGAATTGTAGTCGTAAAGTTGTTAGCGCTGCATACTGATTGCGGTCTCAATTTCAAAAATGCACACATGCACACATCTAAATACTTTTTTACACACATTTATTGTTACTGTGTGTGTGTGTGTTTATGAGGGACGTGCAATGAGTGGCAAGTTCAAATGCCATAATAAAGGCTTTATGGGTGCATCCAACGAAAGTGGCTAGCACACTAACCTCAAAATAGGCGCAAAATGGTGGTGATTAAAGAAGGACTTGTGGGCATTTATTATTACATTATTTATTTTGTCAGCAAAATGTTTTTTTGCATACTTAAAAAATTTCTTATGATAACTAATGATGATATCATAAATTATAACTCTAAATCTCACGCTCATTACGCTCAGAACAGGGTTTATAAAGTTTTCGACGAATTTTGAAACACGCAGAAGGGAACGTCAATGATCTTAAGTATTATATATAGATATACATATATGATCCGCATGACGAGCTGACCTAATTTAGCCTTGTCTGTCTGTCTGTATTTACAAGAACCTCAGTTTTTGAGATATCGAGATGAAATTTCCACACGTCCTTTTCTACCCAAGAATCTGCTGTTTGTCGGAACCGCAAATATCGCATCACTTTGGGATATCGCTGTCATACAAACAGATGATCAAAATCAAGTCTTGATATGGAAAACTTTTTCATTTGACAAGATATTTTCACGAAGATTATGGTCTAAGACAACGCACAATATTCTAACATATTACACAAATCGGATTTCTACAGCACATTTTTGCATGTAGAGTTTTTTTATGAAGGGTGTTATGCTTCGGCGGACCCAAAGTTAACGTTTTTACTTGTTTTAGGTAGCTTCAGTTCTTCAAAAATGATGGTGTTATATAAATATGTATTAAACGATAACTGTTCCATGTATCATTAAGTAGTTAGCTAGACTTTGCGGAAGGTATCAACTTTTTACTGAAGCCGTAACAGAGCTCTGGGATAGTTTAAAGGATAAATGCAGTTGAGAGAGATTTTCCAACTTCTCATCTATTATTTTCAAAAAATAGTTTTTTTTTCTTATTTTATTTTCCATATATTCTATAATATAATTTCTTATAATTCTTAAACTTAGTTAAAGCGAAGCTCCATCTCAAAAAGGTAATCTTTTATATAGGTCTTTAACATAAAAAATACAACTACTTCATCATAAATTGTGTACGAACTTAGCAAGTTCGGTTTAAGCAAGTAGATGGAGGCAGCACACACAATGTATAATTGTGAGGTTATGAATATAGTTTTTAACAAGAAATTTTTTTAAATGATGATTAATTTTGGTTTCAGTTTTTCAACTTCTAATGCATTTTTCTGAAAATTTATTGCACATTTGCGATCTGGTTGCGACTCTCCTACCATTTATGCATTTTATATGTTTAAAAAATCATTCTCAGAAGAGCTGCAAAAGTTTATTACTATTTAATGCATGACTTAAAAAAAATGTTTCTATCATATAATAAATGTGGGAGTGGACCTGTAGGTCAGGTCTTTAAAATGCACCTCTGACCAAAAACTACGAACATATGCTTAATTCGAACAACACTCGAACAATATTCGAACTGTATAGTCGAGCATAGTCGAAAGATTGATTGCATAGTAGCGGAATAAGGGGCCAACTCTCTCACTGGAAGTGAGAGATTAATTGTAAACGTCAAAACCACTAACTTGACAGTTAATTGAATTAAGGAGGTTTTGACGTTTAGTAATTGGAAACTGGAAGTTTTTACAGATTGAAATTTACCAAAAATATATGTAACAGAGGATTTGTTGCAACATTCAAGATCACTTATAAAAATTAAAACAATGAAAATCAAATAATTGCGAAAACTTTAAACGCGTTTTTCTCAAAACTGACTTTTTCGGAACGATGCCCATGATTTCTCAGGTTCTACTGGACCGAATTACTTGAAATTTTTATAGAGTCTTCTTTATCGGCTTGTCTATGGTTGGAACTAACCCCATCCCAAAATTTTTATTTTTGTTATTTTAAAAAAATTCGAAATAGTCAGAAAAAGTGATAATGTTTTTTTTGTGAAAAAAAATGTTTCCCACTTTTCCGTAGTTCCGACTATTGCGACCTTATTTTAGATTAATAATCTTTTTTCTTTTTGGTTTCAGATAACTAGGGGTTGAAATCATAGGCATGGTCACGTGGAAATTTTTAGAGACTCCTCACTTGGTCAGCTCATAATTTTTGAAATTTTTTACTTTTTTTGGTTTTTAATTTTTTTCTCTACTCTTCAAAAGTTAATAAATAACTAATAAAAAATTTATAGTAAAAATATTAATTGCCTTTTTTACGACACTTTAAAAATTACCTGAAATTCATGCTTCTAGACTAGAATACCCCTTAAAAAGTTGAAATTTAAAAGTGAATTAAAAGTAATATTTTAGAATAAGTCGAAATGTGTTAAAATGTGTAAAATTAATGAATTTAATAAACTAAAAACTACATGAATATAGTTTCGTGTTAATGAAGTGAACTTAAGAAACGGAATTCTATGGAACGGAATGAAATGTTAAAAAAAATCATAATTTTACAAAGACAACAATGATAAATATAACTGCAAGAAAGTAACGAAAAAAAATTTTAAAATATATTGAACCAAACTTTTGTTGTTAATTGACAGTATATTTCATAAAGCATTTTGTAATTTGGTGCACATTAGAATTAATTTTCAATTACAAATGATTAAAAACAGGCTTAATTCACCTTATTAAGTGCTGAAAGATCGAAAGTCAGTTGTGTTAATAAACCATAAAATCATAAAAAAGGACTTAAGTAGTTTCGCCATATATTACAAGTTCAATATATAATAATTTGCAATCGTAATAAATGTTGGGTGTTTTAATTCAAAATGCCCAAAAATTCTTATTTTATTCCATCTGGCCATAATGGAAAATGTTATAAAAAACGCTTATTTTGAGGTGCTCTCACACTGGAATAAGTTGGGCATCCCATTATCCCTGATAGTAGAGTTGAAGGTGTCAAGAAGGGCAGAGCAGCCGCTGCCTGACAAGTAAATTAAATTAATGTTAATTTATATTAAGGGGGTATTCTAGTTTAGAAATTTAAAAACATCGAATTTTTTATTTTTTTATTTTCAAAGTTTAACTATTCAAGAATATGTGTACAAGAAGATTTTTTCAAAATTCAAATTATTTTCGGAGATATAGGTATTTTTCTGACCCGGCATCCAAACTGGTTCGGCCGGAACGCAAACTTTAAACGCGTTTTTCTCAAAACTGACTTTTTCGGAACGATGCCCACGATTTCTCAGGTTCTACTGGACCGATTTACTTGAAATTTTTATAGAGTCTTCTTTATAGGCTTGTCTATGGTTGGAACTAGCCCCATCCCAAAATTTTTATTTTTATTATTTTAAAAAAATTCGAAATAGTCAGAAAAAGTGATAAATTTTTTTTTTCGGCAGTCGCCATTTTGTAAAAAAATGTTTCCCACTTTTCCGTAGTTCCGACCATTGCTACATTATTCTAGATTAATAATCTTTTTTCTTTTTGGTTTCAGATAACTAGGGGGGGTTGAAATTATGGGCATGATCACGTGGAAATTTTTAGAGACTCCTCACTTCGTCAGCTCATAATTTTTGAAATTTTTTACTTTTTTTGGTTTTTAATTTTTTTCTGTACTCTTCAAAAATTAATAAATAACTAATAAAAAATTGATAGTAAAAATATTAATTGCCTTTTTTTACGACACTTTAAAAATTACCTGAAATTCATGCTTCTAGACTAGAATACCCCTTAAAAAGTTGAAATTTAAAAGTGAATTAAAAGTAATATTTTAGAATAAGTCGAAATGTGTTAAAATGTGTAAAATGAATTTAATAAACTAAAAACTACGTAAATATAGTTTCGTGTTAATGAAGTGAATTTAAGAAACGTAATTCTATCTTTTAGGAGCTAAATAAAGAATGAAATGTAAAAAAAAATCATAATTTCACAAAGACAACAACGATAAATATAACTGTCAAGAAAGTAACGAAAAAAAAATTTAAATATATTGAACCAAACTTTTATTAGTTAATTGACAAATGCGCAAGCACAAACTGTCATGCTTGTATTTCAAAAAAATTGAAAGACTTAGAAGTAAGCTGGCTTGTTCTCTTCACAAAAAATTAACAAACTAATTCAGCTAAGAAAACTTAGCAGCCGAAATTTTATAAAACAACGAAACAATGCCGTAATAAAGGCGAGATATGAATGAAAAAGCAAAAAAATTGGAATAAATAAATCGTCACGAGACGTAACTTGCTATTAAAGCAAAATAATATTGTATAACATAAAAGCGCAACAACAAACGATAATAATTTTTAATAAAGCATGTGATTCCATTGAATTTAGAAATACTCATGCACGCATACTTACAAACAAAAATATTCAAAAATATGTTAAAACGTTAACAATGTCAGACTGGCAGCACAAAACCGCAACAAACAAAGCTTTACAAAGCATATATACACATATACATAAAATGCATAGATCTGTGCTTGTGTAAAGTATACGCAGTGGAGCGACTCAACGCGTTAAAGGGTCTTGCGAGTAATGCCCAAAACCAAAACAACAAAAATCACCGCTAACAACAACAATAACAAAGAAAAACAGCATTTCGCTCTCAGTCGAACTCCGCGCTGCTGGAGGGTCACAAACATCTTGCTGTTTGTAAACGCGTTTGCGGGCAAAAAGCACACGAAAACATGCAAAGCCATTTATAGTACATATGTATATACATACATACATAAATGATACAGTAGGTGAAAATCAAAGCATTCTTACGATAAGGCGACACAGCGAGACGCCGACTCCGCCGCTTACAATTCCTTCTGTATTGCTCTCATTTGTCTGCCTTTTTCTGCTTGAGACTTGGGATAGGTCGGGCGCTGCTGTTGTGCCGTTGTCTTCCGCAACGCGACATACACACGCACACACCGAATACAGCCACCCCACGCTCCGCCAGCCCCACATACACTGCGCTGGAGTTATATGTAGCTGCTGCTCACTTTTGCTTTCTGCTGGCTCCTCGCATTCCTTATGGCCCACACCACGCCCTTGCCAACCGCTTGTGTGCGCCTTTTTACTCAAATTCTTATTTGTTATTTGCTTTCGCTTATTGCGGTTCTATACACACAGTGTTCTGTGTTGCGCTGCTGCAATCGGCAATCGGCGCTCGTCCGCTTGCTCGTCGTCGTCGCGGCGCGCTGACGCGAGTGACGAGTGACGTTGTCAACACACACTTTCGGCTTGTCTTTTCGTGGCGCATTTCGAAACGTGCATGTTTACCGATTATCACATATAAATTCATTTATATTCATTTTTTGGGGAAGGCGCACACATACATACATATTTTTTATTCAGACAAAGCTCATTCACAATATTCAAAATATTGTGGAAGGCTTAAAATACTTGTGTCAATATGCAAATATGTGGAAACGTATGTAAGCGGGAAAATGAAATGGCGTGAAGAACGTGGCGCGCACGATTTGTCTTTAGCGTGAATATTTCAAATTCATACATACGCACAAACTAAGCACATCGCAGTCACTAAATAGCTATAAATTAATAAATAAAAATTATTGTTCGCAATATTTTAGTGCGCTTCCTCATTATTGCTATCCACTTGTCATGCCCTTTTTCACGGTGATTGTCAATAGCGTGCGCCCAATTATTTCCTATGAAAAGCAGAGCGCTCCAACTAATACCAACCCGTTGTCAACTCTATCGCGAGCGCGAATCGATAAGCGAACGTTTGGTATATATGCTTACCGCCCAGTTCACAGCACTGGTCACGGAGGCATGCAAAGCGCCTCATGCCAAGCTATTATGTATACGCTCACAAATTCAAATTCCTCGCTAGATTAACTCGTATGTGCCTGCGACTGGTGCATCAGCGTACCACACATTTGTATATGAATTCCTTCCGCAAACGCCACCCTCACCATGCTCCCATCAATTCATAGTTAGGCTTTAGGCGACCAACAGTGAGCGACTTGCGTCTGAGTAATAACAAAAAATATCGATTAAATTCTTCTATTTTGTTTGTATTCGTGTAAATGTGAAAGGCGCATAACGGTAAGCTACTGAGTGAAATCATAAATCCTCGTGCGGGCCGTTCCACAATAGATAGAATTTAAGATTTAGAGGTATTATGAATTTTGAATGGCAAACTATAGACACTATTTCACAATAATTCGAGGAAATAATTTGTTAAATAATTTATCGTAGTGTTTTTAGAAAAAGAAAAGAGAGATGGAGAGAAAAGTTTAGAAACAGATTCACAAATCTCCTGAGCTTTTGGACTTAAATATTAGAAGTAGCTGGAAAATCATTTTGGCATTTACATATGAAACTAATTTGTCATTTAACAAAGTCCAAAATATAAATTAGTAAAAATGTGTTTCCTAACTGGGTGTCCATGCCAAATGTTCCTTAATATATTATATATACAATGTACTATATATAAGTATTTAGGTGAAAAATCTACTCATGAAAGTACACATTTCAGAGTTTAATTAAAACTTTTAGGGCCTTTATTTTAATTTATGTTGAGTTTTGCCAAGAAACAACAAATTTAACAAAGAAGCTCAAAACCTAGAAAATATGTTTAAAAAAATGCTGTAATCGAGACATTTCGAATTTTAACTGGGCTTGCACGGCCTCACGCCATAAAACTTCAGGTCTAACGCTCTACGAGTATAATATATCAATTTTCATTGGAAGGATGTAAGCACAATTGTTATCGTACTGGTAGCTAAGATAGAACGATGAAATTAAAGAAAGTTTTAAGAGAATGTGAGAAGGTTAATAAAATTGTTCGACTCAGAGGACTTGCCTAAAAAAACCCAACTAATCATCTAAGCGTGAAGTTTTGATAAGTCTTGAAGTCTATGGCTTTCTTCGAAGTATACAAAATTTGTTAGAATCACTCAGAGAATATCGTTTGTTAAGTCTAAAGTGACCATAATGACAATTCAGCCAACATAAGAAGGGAAAAAAGATCAGGAGGCATAGCACTTGATTGAGGAGTTTTTTGATAAACAGAACGCTGAAATACAAGATAGAAGTACCTGGACGGCTTTTTTGAAGTAAATTTAGGTAGTCTACCGATACCGATTACTATTGGGGAACCACGAAGTATTGAAGTATTCATTTAAAAATGAGTGTAGTACTTTTTATCGGTTATTACAGGTCTAATTTCACTAAATGCTTTCCACCATTCCAGTAGAATAAGGAACATTCATCTTTGGTTGAAAACCTACGAAGGACATTTGTCACGAACGCTAAATTGGATGGCATCGAAACGGAATGTAGAAAGCTCTGATTAACTCAGTTCGATTAATAATAAATATTTGTTTGTACAACGCTCATTAGAAGAAAACGCGAATGCTAAAGAACAACATGCTCCCATAGCAGCTTACACTTCAGACTTTCTATCAAAGCATTCTCGAATAAACTTCGTCAGTCAGTCGAATTTAGGCGGTTTCGTATAACTTTAGAAACATAGTCTCTTATCTAACCTAAATTTTATACAACAAATAGTTGTAATAGAATATATCGAACAACACGGCCATTCGCAAAGATACACACCTTCATATATTGATTCCACACGCTTACAAATAATCTCATAAATCGCTATAAACATATTGGTATATATACATATATAAGTCATATCGCTTGTACTCACCTTCAAGTTTCATGCCAACCTCCAAACACTTCTGGAATCTACAGTAGGGACAGCGCTTACGTTGCGTCTTATCGATGTGACACGAACGCTCGGCGACGCACGTGTAGACCTTCTTATTCTGCACGGTGCGCTTGAAGAAACCTTTACACGACTCACACGTCAGCAGGCCATAATGATAGCCGCTCACTTTATCACCACAAACGGGGCACAATTCCTCAAACAAATGCTTGAAATCGATGCCCTCACCGGAGCCACCAGCGCTAGCGCCAGTGCCACCCGACGACATGCCCATATGGCCACTAGGCGTGGCCGGTGGCAGGAGAGTCATATAACCGCCAGCAGCATTCGCATTGCTGCCATTGAGCAGCACAACATTGGTGGCATTGCTGCTGGTGCTGCTACCACCGCCGCCGCCACCACCAGCGCCACCACCGCCACCGCTAACGCTCTGCTGCGAATGCGATGACGTATTGTCTTGATAACCTGTCGGGAATACGTATTGTGAGTCAAAATTATAAATGTACGAATATGAAAAGTTGGGGTTGTTGGCAATATTCTGTTGTTGTTGCTGCTGCAGCTGTTGCGGCTGCTGTTGTGTTTGATAGTGTTGTTGCTGTTGTTGCTGATGATGCTGTTGCTGCTGCTGCTGCTGTTGATGATGGTGATGATGATGTGTGCTGCCTGCATTTGTGGTACCACTGCCATCACTATTGCCACCGCCTGCATTGCCGCCACCGCCAGCGCTCAAGTGCAGCGCATAGCTGCTATAATCCGCGTCACCGCCACTCAAGGCATTCGCATCCGTATTGCTGCGATTGGCTGCAGCGCCCGAACTGGCGTTCGTTTGTCCATTATTGGGACCGCCTGCGCCACCCAAGGCGGGACTGGACGGCTGCTGGGGATCCAGTTGCATGGTGAACGGTGACATATTAAGCGACGATATGAACGACGCCGTTGCTTGCTGTTGTTCCATTTCTAATAACATTTTTCACGCTCTACTACTGCTACTACTACAATTGCACTGTCGAACGCGTCCAGCGCACACAACATTTATATAAACACTAAACGAATGTGCAGCAAATTGGTACGTAGGCAACACGTAAAAAGGTAGTAGTGGCAAGACAAAAGCTATGCGTGAAGCTGCCGCTGCTCCGGCTGCTGGTTGTCAGCTACGCCGCGCTTCTCGTATAAGTAAGCGTTCAGTGTCTGCGCGCTCAGTACCAATTAATAAAAATTCGCACTAATTCGTTTGCAACGCTTCCTGTTGGTTGTTATGTATGTATATATGGTATGCGTGTGTTGCGCTGTAAGTGTTTGGACGGACGACAATTCCACGCGTTATAAATCCGTAGGCAGTTTAGTAAGCGCGCGCATACGACAATAAAGTGCGCGCTAGGACTAACAGGTAGCTTGGTAGTTTTGGTAGAAAGGTTCGTAGGTAGTTTGAGTTCACGTTGAGGTCTACTTTTACAGCGTTTAGGTAATTGGTAGCTAATTTAGGTGCGCTTATGCTAGATGCTATATATGTTGCTGGGTATGTTTTGTTTGGGCAGGGCGTGGATAATAAGTGTAGATGTAACAAAACGACACGCCTCGAGGTGTTCCTGCCGTTATTACTGTTATTGCTGTTGTTGTCGGCACGTAAAAGGTACACAGTGAGTGTTTAAGTGCGCGCGCGTTGCAGCGACTAACTGACTGACTGTGTGACTAACTGCTATGCGCTGTTATGTGTCACAGCAGTTCTGGTGCTGTTGTTGTTGGTGACAATATTTTGACGTTCGATGTTACCGCGGTGATGTACGCTGCACAAATTAACACTTCTTTGACACACACTCACGCACGCGGCGCGGCATAAACACGAATACTTCTGCGCAGTTGCCGCGTTGCTGGGAATTTTCGTGTGTGACGTTTTGTTTTTATTGCGTTTTTCTTGTGTTTTCTTTAGTTTTAAATGGCAAATGCCTTTGCTGTACTTTTGTTTTGCATACAATATGATTTCTTGCTTTATGCCTTATTTATTTGCTCTTAGTTGCGCTTAGCTTGCTGGCTTGCGCTTCGACGATTTGACTCGCACAATGGTTTGTTCTTGTTGTCACTATTTGCTGATGTTTTGTATGTAAAATTGGTTGATCTTTTTTGTTTTTGTATTGTTGTTGTAACACTACGTGCTTGTTGTAAGTAGCGATTTCACACTTCACAGCGACAAAAAAAAAAATGTGTGGAAAAAGAATATTAAAATTTATCTGTTAAATACCAACAATAGAATTATTACTATATTTTTCGTTGTAAAACTGAGTTTTGGCGTTTTTACCAAAATTTGCTTTCACGCACGATCATGTATGTAGCTAAGTAGCGCGTTGCAGTATGCGTGTAAATTTTTTAGTTTCTTGTGTGTTTTTAAGATTTTTGAAATATTTTATTAAATTTTTGTTTACTTAAATTCGTTTTTTTATATTAATTTTTAATAATTTTAATTAATTAAATATAGATTTCTTGTTATTTAACTTTTGGTGGTGCGTCTGAGGTGTATTGGTTGATTGATTGCTGATGTTTGTTTTAATGAATTGCGTCGAACACTTAATTTATTAAAGTGTAACGATTTTTAAATAATTTTTATTTAATTTTCTTACGGTTTTAAAGCATTAAGCGCGAACGCTGTGACTTTTTGGCTTTTATTCGCACGAAATTTGTTGTTGCATGCCACAAAATGTAGCAATTTTTTTTTTTCAAAATTTCTGTTTTTTGTTTTTTCAAAATTGGTTTGAATAACTTCTTTGCTGCTAGTTTTTTAAATTATGCTAGCGTTATGCATACACTTATTGATTTATAAACACTTAAAACAACAACAGTAATATACTTATATACATACTATATACGCTCTATATATTTATATGCAGGTACTGTAATATTTCGATTTTTCATCACTTATTCTCACTGTTTGTTTTACTTGTTTTTGTTTTTTTTGTTGTAATTTTTTTCGGAAAACTCTAAAGTGTACGCACCAGCTAGCGCATTTTCAGGTGGGAGTTGTTGCTTATAGCAGAATTGGTTTAAAAACTTCTTTGTGCACTTTCTGCAGTTTTTAATACAAATACATACATGTATGTTGCTGTTATTGCTAAATACGACGTATCTCGCCTTTTTATTATTGTTGCTTTTACGACTTTTTTACACACTTTTTTGCGCTACTCTTTGCATTTGTTGTTGTAAATTGTGTATTTTTGTTGTTATTGTTGCGCCTGATACACCTTTTCGCCTTTTTCGTTTGCCTTTTTTGTTTGTTTTGCGTTGAGATTGCACTTGAATTGCAACAGAGGCACACGCAGAGTTGCACTTTTGTAATTTGATTTGTTTTTTGTTTTTCTTGCTTGTTTTTGGTAATGAGGGTTATATAGGTTTACTTTGAAGTTGCACTTGATAAATTATGACTCAGTTGCAATAACAGTTGCTATTTACTAGTTTTGGAGTAAAAGTGTTTTCATGAGGATTGTTGCAAGGGAGGCAGGTTTGTTTAAATTTTGTACGCCTTTTCACTACTGCTTGTAGTTGTGGTAAGTATAATTTACATATATTTTATTTTTTGGAAATTTATTTTGAATTTCTTTGTAATTTTTTCTTAGTTTCTTAGTTCACGAACACACATCTAACACACAAGACTTGTTTTTGTTATTTGTTGCAATTTATAGTTTTATTAAAATTTTATAGTTTATTTGTGGCACTGCTAATGCTGACTTATTGACATTGTTTCCACTATATAAAGTACTGTGTGCCATTTTTTGTTGTTGACTGAAGAACGTAAATATTTTCAAATAATAAAGGTACACACATTCGCGTCACTCGTTTGTGACACAGCGCTGCGCGTTGTTGCACAATTTGCCAGCGTCGAAAACACACGAAAAATAAATTTTTAGAAGTTTTGTTTGTTTTTCGTTGATTTATTTTTATTATTCTTTAAATTTTAAACGGCAACTATGGCTGTTGCAATGCTGGCGCGCGGCTCGTTGCAGCTAGTTGGAGTTGGTTAGCCGTTACCGTTGCAAATAATATTGCACATGCCACAACTCACTCGCTCCAACTGTTTAACTGCTATTGCCACAGTGTGTGTTGGTGTACTTTAGTTGGCTACTTGGTCCGTGTTTGGCTGGCAAGCTTGTTTAGTTGTTGGTTTCATTAGTTGCTTGTTTTTAATTTTTATTTTTTGTATAATACGCTTGTTGTTGCTTTGGTTGCTGGTGGCCGTGCCATGGACTTAACTGCTTCCGCTGTGTTTTGTTGGCGCTGTAGGTTATGCTTTTTTAATTTATTTTGAGAATTTTGCAAGTGCTAGTTTATTTGGGAATCTTGCTATTGGTTGTTGTTGTTATTATTTTAATATTTGCTATGCAAGTTCTGACTGTATTGACTGTCTAAAAATTAGATTTTATATTTATTTTTGTTTTGTTATTGTTGTAATTGAGCTTGGTTTAAGGAAAGCGCACACAACCACTTGTACAAGGAACATAATCCACGGTGCTGTTCTTGTACAAGCAGAAGCGGCACTTTTGGTAAACAAGTTATTGGGTAGTATTGAATGTGGTGTTAATATTTTGAAATTATTAATTTTTTTATGATAATTTGATTACAATAAAATATTTCTAATTATTATTTTTCCATGTAATTATAATTTCGAAAAATTATATAGTATTTAAATATATTTTTTTACTTGTAAATTTTTTTTTTTTTTTTATATTTAAAATACTTTTTGTAAATTTAAAAAATACCTTTTTACTTTCAATAATAATTTTTTACGTAAAAATGATTTTTTATTGGATTTTTTTGTTTTCAAAAAATATTTTTTTTTTTATTAATTTTCTAAATATTAATTTTTTTTTCAAAAAATACTATTTTATATTTTTCCAAAAATAAATATGTATTAATTTTGCTTTATTTTGTATTTTATGTTTTCACCCGTAAATTTGAAATTTTCTCCAAACGTATCACTGTTTTAATGCTTCTAAAATTCGTTTTCTTCACCAAAATCTTCACTAATTAGTTACCGTTACAATTAATCGACTGAATGTATACGTATTCTATTTGTTATTTAATTCAATAACTACCGCATAAATGAATATAAATACTCTTCTATTTTGACACCATTCTTTATTTTTTCGATATTTTACATACATTGCTTGAATGCTTTTTCGCTTTTTTACTTTTGTTTCAAACACTTCTATGCTTTATATCGAGTTGTGGATATTTTTGTTGAGGCAGGTAAGAAGCGCTGAGCTGACACTGTTTCATTATTGTTATTGTTGCTGTTATTTTTGTTTTGTATTAATTTTGAAATTATTTATCTTTACTATGTATGTATTTAGTTCAGCAGAAAATTTTCGCCGAAAACACGACCAACATCAACCGCGAATCTCGATTAACTAAACCCAAGCAAACGCTAGGATTCACGCAGTACTCCGTACGTAGCGCTGCCGCATAGCACCACATTCTGCAACGGCGCCGTCGGTAGTCGTCATTGGCGCGCTGTCGCAATCAACGTCGTCTTCGTCATCGTTAACAACCTCGGTGCCGTCGGCGCCGCTGCCGCCGCCAACAGTACTAAGCGCTAAACTAGTGCAAGCATAATACTTTACTCTCGCCAAGTTTCTACTAGCCAACTCGCTGACAGTACATACATACATACATAGTTATTTCGTATGCATTGCGTCGATTACGGGCATCACGGCTAACTGCGCTGTCGCTGCGCTTGCAATGCAATTTTTGGCAGCGTTCATATTGCAATTGTTGTAAAACTCTAGTTTGATTTTTCACCCCGCTCGCGCTCCAAACGCGCCTTCACATCAACAAACCCAACTGGGTCTGTTAACTGCGCTCGCATGAGCGCGCTCACTCTCTCAGTGCTCCAAATAAATCGTACAATTACACGAATGTACAAAAATGTGCCATAATAAAATGAGCATATTGATATTTATGGAAGTTTATATATGTAGGTATATTCATACAATATAATCTTATGTATGTCAGCAAGTGCTAGCGTATGCCCCCATTGGCACTCACATACATTCGCACACACTGGTCATATGAGCGAAAAGCTTTTGGGGGAACTGCGCCAACCAAACATTAACAAATTTTCAATGAGCGATTCCCAACACTCGTACATACACATGTGTATATGAGTCTAGCTGTACCGTAGACGAGAGATGAGCGTTTATGTGGGTAGAAACAGTACACTCTTGAAGGAGACACACTAACTTCCAAAAATTTAACTTATGGTAAAATGATACATAAGCTTTAAGTTTACTTTTGCCACATATGGTTCTTGACAAATTCTGGAACATGTTTTTTTCTTTGGTAAAATATATTTCAAATTGCCGCTCTGAGCAGCGGAATTAGAAAAACTTAATTGAAATTTCCTAAAACAAAGTAGCCAAGCCTGACACCAAAGACGCATCTTTAAGTTCTACCTATGTAAAGACATACTAGCCAGGCTGGGACCTGCTATCATCACAAAAGAATGGCACTGCCCAACTTTAATATTAACATTGCTTATCCCTTATTTCAATCATAACGTCACAAAATAATGTATTTTGCTGTCTAAAGTGGACGAAACTATCATAATCATTGTTTCTATTGTGCTCGGTGGGAACCTTTGTGTTGTATTACTTTGTACCCGTCGAAAAACAAAAAAGTTTACTAATTTGAAATATAAACAAAAATAAGACCTTGCTGTTAAAAGAAAGAAACCACTACCATATTCTGAAAATTTATTTATTAGAGTAACAAGAAAAGAAAAGCTTGACCTGGTTACAAAAAGCAAAGAAACCACAGCCATATTAAAATTGAAAAAAGAAAAAAAAATTTTTAATAACCCCCAGACTAATATATAATAATAAACTCATTATATAGTCGTTATAGCGAATTCTGACATTATAAACAATCAAAAAGCAAGCGCTCATTTATTGCTTCCTAGGATTTGGAAGTCTGAGACACTTAAAATTGAAATTTTTATTGAAAAATTTATTTGGGGACCTTAAGCATGGAAGAACTGCCGACAGTAATCATACCTATGTATATACTATGAATATCTTAGAAATCTTTAAGAAGATTGCAATTTAAAATTTGATACCACATTACCACTTGAAGCTGGATACCGAAGTCAGAATTCAAAATGATAGAGTACAAAAATAACAAAAGTTATACATTTATAAACACATTTATATGTATGTACATCAATCTATCTTTACCAATTCGTTTTCGCTTTAGTTTTTTCTGATATTTTAGCATTTTAAAAAATTCACCTCATGGCGATCCTCTATAGTCCCATACATATCACAAATTGCGAGAGAATATTTTCTACAAGAACTGTACTGTTTACTAATTCCATTACACCAAAACTGTGACCACTTGTGTGAAGCACAGTGTAATTTCCGGAGTCCACTGAAACACATTCGCTCTCAATTAAAGGGCTATGCGGAGTCAGTGCATGAGTAACCGAACAGCAATTTGCTAAAAAATTAAAACATAACACAACAAAAAATTGAGCAAAAAAGCACAGAGTGCTGTTTCGTACTGTAGTAAAACCAGTTTACAGCAAAGGTAAACAAGAGAGGAACTAACAATAAAATATACCCCACACACCACACTCTTTATCTGATATTAAAATGTGAAGAATTATAGAATCTGAAGTACAACGCAGAAACTGATTTATTATATGTGACCTGGTCTACGAAAAGTGGGCTTCTTAGGTGTCAAAAAATCAATTTTTTTCTTTATTATTATTTTTTTTTTCAATTTTTTTTTTATTTATTTAATTTTTTTTTTTGAAGAATTTTCGTACACCAGGTTTTTTTATATAGTAATTTAATATCTAAATCCATATTTTTTTCTTTCCTTAAATCTGTGTCAAATGTCGTCCTGCGATTTTCAATTTTAGTATGCATTTATTTATGATATACATATATGAATATATTTTTTATATCATCCCAAAATACATATAAGCTCCTACATATCTGCCTGGAAAGTAGATAACATTAGCTGTGTTTTATTTGACCATCGTAAGCTAAAATATTGAACTGGCAATGCCTCTAGTTCAATATACAAGCTATGATAGCTTATGACAAGCCAACATAATTATGTTGGCTAAGTCTTCCATACAAAATAAGCTAATAGCTTATATTATTATATGTCTTATATTATTATTGTCCAAAAATGTTTTCATGCTGGGCAGCTGCGAATGAACTGTGTTACACAGTTACTTTCGGAAACTGCATTAATATCACAGCCTATCATTTCGAATATGACTACTCTAAAAAAACGCAAAGCCGGGTAAAAACTATTTAATATTAAATTTTAAAATCGATTCAAATTAAATTTGTTGAAAAAAATAATTTAAAATAATTTTAAACTGAAGATTTTCTTAGATGAAATTAAATAAAAGTATATCCGAAAACCATTTGGTGTTTAAAAGTTTTACGGGACTGACAAATCAAAACTGCATAATTGTTTTTACCGAAAACGTTATCAAAAACTCTTAAATGGGTTAAGTGACAAAAAACGTAATGAAGTTGGATTTATTGCGACGGATTTTCATTTTATTTTTTCTAGAAGAAATCATTTTTTATATTTTTCAAGAATTATTGTATGTATACATATCTAAAATTCATATTCTGAGGAATTTCTGTTACGAAAACGTTACTCGGTAAATCTCTTTAGCGCGGATGTATTATTTACAGCTTTCAATATAAAAAACTTTCAAAAATAGCAGACATTTGCTTTCACTAGGTATGATGAAATAGCCCTTTTTTCTCCATAGTCTTCTATTTCGCGCATAATATAATAAATTTAAGTAAAATATATAAGAAACATACATACTTTTTTTTCTTGTTTGAATTAAAAATATATATTTAACTTGGTTGATATTAAAATTAAAATTTTTAATTAAAACCGTAACATATTTCATGACGTGTGTAATAAAGCGCGTTCCACTCAAAAAATTTACAATCCACTTGTAGGGTATAATGAAAACACAACAACGAAGGCACTCCGAGCAGTACGCTCTCTCGCTCTCTGCGAAAAAGTTCGTTGAAAGCGAAAGTGAAATATGTAATCGTTGTCTACAAGCCAGTTGAGTTGGATTAACTTGACTTTGCTGCTTGGCTGCACGCTCAACACATAGTGAGCTGTTGTTTTTTGATTTATTTTTGTTTACCTTTTGAAGCCAGAGTGTCAGCAAATAACGAGGTACCATACACTCGTACCAGCGGAGCGGTATGCCTTTAAAAAAGTAGCTTTGATATTGAATTATAAAAACACCCAAGAGCACGTAATACATGTGATTATGTGTATGTGTGTGGATATAAATCCTTTATGTCGAACGAACGATCGGATAGATTTTGTAAGCTGCATATGTGTAAGTTTTCTCGTTTATGTCGGATCGATATCTTTTCATCGATTTGATCTCCCTAAATCAATAGTTAGATACCGTTCTTTATTCATCTCACGCCTTCCTACCTGCACTACAGACACATACCCATAGATATATAAATATATATGTACATATAGGCCGTTTCATCGACGGAGCAAACCCTCTAGGACCGGCATGTCAACTAACTGATTGACTAAATAGCGAAGTAGCGGATTTGTGAGTTGACTTGTTTGTTCGCTGCTTACGCCGCGCTTTGAAAGCAAATTATATATGCGACCAAAAGTAGTGGCTTTTAAATTTCTTGAGTAGGTAGGCCTGAGGTAGAACTAGCCTGGCAGCGTCGGTTTTGCCTTTTTCGATTGCTGTTGTTGGCTTCTTTTGTTATTTGGTGCTTATTTAAAGAAATTCATCCGACAATAATATGCATACCCACATTTATTTGCTTGTTTGAATGTGTTTGTGCACATAAATAACCTATTTTGCTTTCGCTTGTACTTCTAGGAAGAGTAAGCCTTTCATTTGGGGCGTTTTGTTTAGCCTTTTAATGGAGCGAAATGCACCGAAACACGCAAATATCGCAGCACAAAACACAAAGCCATTAGGAGTTTGTTTTAAATTGTTTTCGAAATAACTCAGCGACATTAGGCGAAAAGGTAACACATTTTAAACAATACCGTTGTAGAAAATTTGGGAAGCCATTTTCGACCGAATATTGAGTTTTTGACCCAATAAGTTCAAATAAATTATTGAAAATTATTTCAGAAACAAAATAATATATCTGACCATCTGAAAAAGAATAAAATAGTTTATGTCGGTATCGAAAAAAAGTATTTGTTGTTTTCCAAATTTTTAAAGATACCTACACTGGTCTCATTACAATTGATAGGGCATGATTCGGATTATAACTGAATAGAGTAAGAGAAATCTAATTAAATTCCCCGGGTAAATAATATTAAAAAAATAATAATAATAGTTGTACATCGCACATAAGGTTCTATCGAGCGTATTGTGTGAAAGATTAAAGCCCACCGTCAACAAACTGATTGGACCTTATCAGTGTGGCTTTAGACCTGGAAAATCAACAACCGACCAGATATTCACCATGCGTTGGAAAAGACCCGTGAAAGAAGAATCGACACACACCACCTCTTCGTCGACTTCAAAGCTGCTTTCGACAGCACGAAAAAGAGCTGCCTCTATGCCGCGATGTCTGAATTTGGTATCCCTGCAAAACTAATACGGCTGTGTACACTGACGTTGAGCAGCACCAAATGCTCCGTCAGGATCGGGTAGGACCTCTCCGAGCCGTTCGACACCAAACGAGGTTTCAGACAAGGCGACTCCCTATCGTGCGACTTCTTCAATTTGCTGCTGGAGAAAATTATTCAAGCTGCAGAACTTAATCTAGCGTATGCCGATGATATTGATATCATTGGCCTCAACACCCGCGCCGTTGGTTCTGCTTTCTCCAGACTGAACAAGGAAGCAACGCAAATGGGTCTGGCAGTGAAGGAGGGCAAGACGAAATATCTCCTGTCATCAAACAAACAGTCGTCGCACTCGCGACTTGGCTCTCACGTCACTGTTGACAGTCATAACTTTGAAGTTGTAGATAATTTCGTCTATTTAGGAACCAGCATTAACACCACCAACAATGTCAGCCTGGAAATCCAAAGCAGGATTACTCTTGATAACAGGTGCTACTTCGGACTGAGCAGGCAATTGAAAAGTAAAGTCCTCTCTCGACGAACAAAAGCCAAACTCTATAAGTCGCTCATAATTCCCGTCCTGCTATATAGTGCAGAAGCTTGAACAATGACAACAACCGATGAGTCGACGTTACGAGTTTTCGAGATAAAGGTTCTGCGAAAGATTTATGGTCCTTTGCGCATTGGCCACGGCAAATATCGCATTCGATGGAACGATGTGCTGTATGAGATATACGACGACATTGACATAGTTCAGCGAATTAAAAGCGGCTACGCTGGCTAGGTCATGTTGTCCGGATGGATGAAAACACTCTAGCTCTGAAAGTATTCGACGCAGTACCCGCCGCGGAAAGCAGAGGAAGAGGAAGACCTCCACTCCGTTGGAAGAACCAAGTAGAGAAGGATCTGGCTTCGCTTGGAATATCCAATTTGCGCCACGTAGCGAAGAGAAGAAACGACTGACGCGCTGTCGTTGACTCGGCTATAATCGCGTAAGCAGTGTCTACGCCAGTAAAGAAGTTGTCCGTTTGAATGATTTTGGGTATGAAACGCGTTCTTGCTCGACTCGTCCCGATAAAGCTGAATTTCTGTTTTCAAAAAGAGGCGATTGTGACCGAATTTAAAGCTGTGTGATTTTTCTTCTTCCACAAACTGAAATTGCCGTTCTGTGAATCCCATTTTTAGTCGAACGAAGAGATAAAACAAAATTCTCTGAAGAAGCTGAAAGCCATCACAAAAGGTGCTTATGAAAAGTGTTTCGCGGACTGGAAAAATCGTTGGCATAAGTGTATTACATCTGGTTGAGATTACTTTGAAGGCGACAAAATACTATAAATATTGATGAATAATTAAATATTTTGCATTTTATTTACAATTTCCTTGTTTTTGAAGAATATTGTCTCGTCTAAGTTTTCTTCTGAGATAACAGGCATACTAAATTCCTCACAGACTACCCACTTGTGGCTTAGGCATAGCCTTATCTTTCGATTACTGGTATTTTGTGGGCGTAGAAAGGGTCTATAGTTCGGCAATACCAATTTCGCTCGAATGCCAGGGAATACGTGTACCAAATTTCGTCAAGATATCTTAATTTGTACTGAAGTTTTCGTTAGCACGGACGGGCAGACAGATATCATTTTGATGCATATAACTCTATATCTATCTCGATCTAGTTTAAGATGTTAGGTGAACAAAACCATTATAATCTGTGGCAGCATGTGGCAAGTTTTCAACTAAATTTATTTTAAAACTGCAGAAGTTTTTACTCAACTTTCCGAACGACCCTAGGATGTATGTATATTAAGAGACAGTTTATATCTATTGACCTTTAATTGGAAATTTTCAAACTGTATGTTGAGCAATTCCAAATATGATCGTCATGTTAACGCTTAACAAATTCACATAGAGATCGCAGATACCGTTACTTGATTTCCTTATTATTTTCCAAGCGGGATTTTCTCTCGAAGATCGCTGCGATTGATTTCTCTTTGAATCACTCCGTTATATTACCACATTTCCAATAAAAATTGCCAAAGTGTTAAAAGGTCTGAATTACGAACGAAAAATCCGAAGTGTTTTAACATTTCCACGCCGCATTGGCAGCGATGTTAAACGAAATGTACAATATTTGATGCGTCACTTTCGATAATTTAGCGCAAGATTTCAAAATCAATATGGATACGTACATACATACATACATACATGCATACGTATGCAGGCGAGCGAAAAAAGCGTAAAGTTACGAAATCTCAGCCATGCCGCAAAAGGCGTGAAAATGTAACTTTTGGATGCTTGTTGGTTTGCGTGTGTGTGTGAAGGTTTCTTTGCCGCCGCTATTTGCGATTATTCAACAATTTTTCGATGGGCACATTCACAAACAGTTATGTTTGTTTGAGTGTGCGTGCATGCGCCATCATCCAACACGCAGCAGCAGCCAGACAATAACAGGCATTTTTTGGGTTTTTTCGGCGGATTCTTTCAACACCCGAGCAAACATCGCCAATTCGAAGTTATTGCCTGCCCAAGCAAACAACAATGGAAGCGTCTCACCGTATCCCAACAGCGAAACAACGAAAGTGAGAGTGAGAGTGCGCATGGAAGTGGAAATGAAAATGGAAGTGTGGAGTTGCGCCGGAATGATGCCGCGCCACCAACAATGCCGGTGGAGCATGTTTAGTGAAAGCCGGCAAGCCAGCAGGCGAGTGAGTAAACATAAAACAAAAGTTAGTAAATATCCGCAGAGGCTTGAATTGGGCCAATACTGCAGAAATCGAAAACGCTATACATAAAGCAAAATAATAAAAAAAAAAATATAATTCAAAAATAATAATACAACTAAAACAAAAAAACAGCAAATAAAATGTGAAACAGAATTAATGAAATCAATTTACGGCCAACGAAAGGAGTACGTGTGCAGAAGAAATCGAAGTCAAAATCGAAACCAAAATTCAAATAAAAAAATATCGAAACGAAAACTCGATCACACACAGCCAATTGACTTTGCCCCTGCCGAGAAATGCGGTTACCAGGCCGGATGATGCTGTTAGTGGTAATGCTGGCACCGTCTTCTGCACACACACACACATAGATACCGCATACGTCATAGCAGAGTAAACGATTGCGAAATCTTCATCAGCGCAATAGTGGCGTCATCGGCTTCGGCATCTTTCGCCTGCCAAAGCGGCAAAGTTGAATGGTGCGCGCACACTCTCTCTCTTTCTGGCGCTCTTGCTGTGTAAAAAGTTTGGTGAAACGAGTTTTGAGACCTACATAGTTGGTCCGCAAAAGTTGCGTCTTCTACTCCATTTACTGCTAGCAGACAGGCAGTAAAGCAGCCTTGCGCACAGAAGCAAACGCCAACAAGCGCCGAGTGTAGTGCAGCGCGCCGCTGCCACCCTGACCCCAACGCTCAGCGCAAATGATGTTTTACCTACACATTTACAGTTATGTGGCGCGCGCATGCGCATTTATGTATTGCTCTGCGCTTGTGTGTGTTGCGCATGCGCAATCGCCATGAAACGACAAAAACTTTAATATTGTTATTGCATTTGTTAAGTCACAAGTCACCGTGCATGTGTTTGAGCGTTACGCAGCCGCTGTATAGGCGTAGACGTGCTGGTAATCGCCGCTTTGGAGATAAGTTACACTCACTGCTGCTGCACAGGCTGCCGCGGGGGCGTTGCTCAGCACGCACACAGACACAAAATTGTTGTCGCTGATTTTGTAATTTCATAACATTGAGTTTGTGGCTCGTAACTTTGAATGCGGACATGGCCCGAATGCAAAATTTTATATCTGAGCTTTTCTGCTCCGCCCGCTGACGAGAGCATTTGTCCGAAAATATCAATCGCTTGCGGTTCTTTTGCTTTTGAGTACGTAAATAAATTCGTCGATTAACATGTAAGGTGGCTTAAGTGCGAATGCAACCGTAGTTGCTGTGCCAAGTCACGAAAGCGAGAGATTTTGCGCCGCAGTGGAAAGGTGCTGTGGTAGACCCACGCTTTTATATGAGACCTTGTTGCAAAAGTAGCGATATTTTATTTGTTAGTTGGGCATTAAGTCCACACGAGGTGGGATTATATACAACCTAGTATGATATGATATAATGAATTTGGGATGTGAGTCAATCTATGCGGCATTGATCAACAGATGAAACCAAACGCAACTTTAGTTGAGGAGCTTCAAGACATTCGGCTTTCGCATGTACGCGGGATGTGGGACTATGAACCTCTAAGTGACATCCAAAAGGCTTCTTTCCATTCCTCTCATTTCTTTGAAACCGATGTTGGCACTTCGAACTCCAAGAATTTGTGACTTTAATATGAGGTTACTACAATACCGAAGTATTCCGACACAACAATATGCGTCACAGTTGCAACTATTCTTCGCGGTAAAACCAACCTTGTGAGGCTAATTAATGCAGTGACTCTTCTAAGAATTGAGAGTACTTCTACTTATACACAAGCGAAATGTCCGATCCCTTAAAGAGGAACGTCTAGTTGACGGTGCAAACTGGCATCCAGAACTAAGAAGAAAAAACTACCAGTCACAATTTAAATTCCCCAAATTGCTTCTCTTAGAACTGCGATTTCGATGTGTAGAGATCGAGGAAGATGCCATCGGTTCAGAAAGATAAACTATTCAGAATCCTACGACCTCATAAATTATAATTATTTCTGGAACGGATCTCCAGCGCCAACCTACAGATATATTTAAGGCAAATATTTTGCGTGGATAACAACAATAAGACATTTATTTTCTCTGAGAGAAAACATCTAAAGTTTTCTGAGAAAAAAAGAGAAAGAACGAGAGACAAGTTTATAACAAGTCTCAAATAAATCCTCTCTCAGAACCATATGTATATGTATTCCTCTCCTCCTTTTTTTTTAAACAACCGTTATACGGCTAACAAGTTTTACTGAACGAACTCGCCATCGGGTATAAAAGTGCTTGTAATATTCGTATGCGCAACGAATCGCAAAAGGATTTGTGAAAACTATTTAATGGTTTATTATTCTCGACAATTGCTCGATATCGTCGAACGATAAACGCTGCAATGCAATGAATACTAAAACAATGTAATTGCATACACATGTGTGTATGTGTAGGTATATACCGTATACGTGCAAAGGTGAGGAAGTTGCGCCATTCTGGGAACTCCAATGTTCGAAGTAGTAATCGTTATAAGAGAAGTGACGTTAAGTGACTGTGTGCAGTGTGTCGAGAGTGGCAGCTAGTGACGTAAATATTTTGCTTACATAATGTAGGGGTTTAGAGGTCATACTCACATTAAAGCTTTTTGGCAGTGAGATTTTTAAATTGAAAATTTCGAGAAAGATGGATTGGAGTGTTTTAGGAAGAGTAGTGAAATATTTTCCGACGTTACAACAACAACGACAACAGCATTCTCATACCAACACTGGGTCAAACCGTGACCAAAGACATGTGAAAGTTACTAGCAATAAATTTTGGAAAACCCTAGAAAAACTGAAGCTCTTTTATGGACTTTTGGATTTTGTATATCTACATCTTGATAACCCTCGAACATATTGGACCAAGTTATAAGTATTTGCAAGGGAATTATTATTATTTCCACTTTAGTTAGATTTTTAGACTTATTTGGAAGTCAATACATTGATCAGACAATGAAGAGTTCTCTTTCACTTTATAAGAATATATTATATTCCAAGCGTCCCCATCTTAAAACTTTTGGAAACATTATGAATAGCTTAAAAACATCAAATAGTCATCTGAAGAAGGAAAAGTAGAAGAACAGGCATGTCTTATCCACACGTCAGAGATACACCAATATTCTAACATATTTCTTAATATTTGCAGTATTTTTTCTGTTTTCGTTTTTCCAGTTAGCTAATTGCGATTACATAATCACAGCTTGACTGACCATTCTGGCCGCAAGTCGCTGAAGCCCGCCAAACACATAGGCAGCTGATGGCGGCTGCGAAAGAAATCGATTGCATCAAGTATATTTTAATAAAAGCAAAAGGAAAACCACAAATCATCAACAGATTGCAGATCTACAACTTACAATAACAACAATATGGTGGAAGTTTTCTAAAAACAACAACAATACAAATTAAAAAAAAAAACAAAAAATTAATGAAATTGCGACAGCAGAAGCAACATCAATCAAGCAACAATAAGGAAAAAAACTCTAAAAGATGAAGGAAGGAACTAAAAAGAATGACTTAAAAATCAAAATTAAAACCAAGCCAAGACAAAAGACAACAAATACATACATACACATACACATGTACATAGTAGATATATGTATGCGAACAGCCAAAAAAACTACAAAATATAGCCAACAACAAAAGGCACTTGTAGTAAGCAAAAAAAAAAAAATTGTAGAAAACCAACAACAACAAAACAACGTCTCAACCTGAAACGAAACCTTGTAACATTTTTCCGTTTCGCCTTAACTTAATTGTCATTGTTTTTGTTTTTATTGTTGTTATTTTTTTCGCCGTAGCTGCTGCTGTTGCTGTTGTCATCGCCAACAACCAAATAAACGTACAAATGTTTGCGCTTTTGTTGTTGTTGCTTGGCTCGTTGGTTGCTTGGCTGTTGGCTTGGTCATGCCGGTTTTCAACATCGGACGCAGTATCACAGCCAGACAATGTTAGCCACTAAATATATGTATATAAATATGTCTATGTATGTTGTAAGTAACGTCACTCAATAAAATTACATATACTAGCTATGCCTCCTTAGGCCCATTTACCTACCAACCCCTTGTGGATGTTGTTTGGTCATTAAGCGGTTATATGTGTGTGTGCGCTTACAAAGCAGAATATGTGGCAAGAAAACGAGTACAATTTACATACGAGTACATTATATACGTACGTACATTACAGCATAGATGTAACAACGTAAGTTAAAAAACCATCAAGATTTCAGCAACAACAACAACAGCAACAGCAAGCTTATCCTAAGAAGGCTAAAAACAATGGCAGAGACAAACAGAACTTCAGCAAACGAGTTTTAATGCAAGCAACACAACACAACCTACAACAACACCACTACATGGAAATTACATCTTCAAGTCGGAGTTGGCAGTGGAGATGACTCTGCAAGTTGTCAATGAGCAAATGAAATGCACAAAAGAAATATTGCGGCCAACTAAAGTGAAGAGAGAGGTAGAGCCAGAGGTGAGAGAAAGAGTACAGCATGGTTGCCGTGATTTTGGTAGCGAATAAAAATATGGCCTGGAGAAGTGCATAGAAAATATTATATGAGAACTATTTAGACCGAATGATCTATTGCGATGGCTAGAATAGCATTAGTGGCAGTGTATGTATATATTGGCTTTGCATTATCGAAAATTTATATTATATTTTGTTTATCGAAAAATCAGTGGGTAAGAATATCGACTAATCTTTCTAATTTAATCTTCTACTAATAAATAGCACAATATTCATTCAAATTTAGAACGCAAATCTATCTATCATCAGCCAACTTTGCAAAAATCGAAATATTTAATGTGTCTATAGAATATGTAGAAAATGTTATGTTTCAAAATATTATATAAATATCTTTAATATTTTACACAAGTCTAGAAATTTCATATATTTGTTTACGGAGCTTACACTTGAAGATTAAAAACATTAACCACTTTAATTAACCAAAGTAAAAGAATTATTCCGTGCCCAATCCTCTGCATTATCGAAAGGGGTTTGTCTCGGTTAGCTTCTGTACATACATACATATGTATAAACCAAATTGCATTTTTCAAATTCGTCGAATATGGTATTCGGAGATTTCTCGCGCATTACGTTGAAATTTCACTAGATTCATAGTTCTTATTAAATCGTATGCCAACTCTTTTCTGAGCAGCTGTTTTAAAAGAAAAATAGTTTCAGATCAATATCTAAAGAACTGAGGGAAAATTAGTAAGCGTATATACAGACAAACGGACATGGCTAAATTGGCTCGTTACACTATTTTTTACATATACATATATATATGTACATATATTTTGTTGTAACTCCGACGATTTCTTCTGAGAGTTACAAACTTCGCGGCAATTTACTCTATTCAGGGTATAGAAAACTACCATATGTAAGTTACTATCAAGTCTTATGAAGATTAAGATTTAATTTTCTGCCTTTTTTAAATAATACAAGTTCCTAAAAACACCGTCGCATGTCGAGGACTACTAAAAAATATTATTTTAATCAGATTTTATTTATGATAGTATGCAACCGCCGCTTATTTTTTACATTATTATATAAGTTTAAATAGACGTTGATAGGATTTTCATATCATAAATAAATTCAAAAGTTTCCTTTGTCTCTTGTCTTGATTTCACTCGACAGATATACATATACATAAGTGCTTCGCGTATTTAAGCCGAACAGGGAAGAGTACTGGACTTTATGAGAAGATTTTCATTTGCATAATGGGCTCTATTGTTTTCTTTCTATAGTGAGAGACATTTAATTAAACATTTGTTAGTAGTTCTAAAGCTAACACGATATCCAGAAGCATGCGGATTTGCTCAATAATTTTAAATTATTTATTTAAAGCCTTTGAATTCGTTACAACAATCTACATTTGAAGCCAAGGAGGAATTACTAACTGCACTCGTGACAAGAATTGAAATTGATTATTAGGTCCCTTACAATATTCATTGATTCAAGGCTAATGTAATTTAAAAAGTTAAAATAAAATTTAAAAAAATCCTCAACAATTAAACATTTTTAAATCACATAAAAATCATCATGGTTCAAATAAGAAATATAAATTGCTTTAAACTTTGGCAACTCTGTACACAACGGCGATAGAGAGCGCATTTTTATTGAAAACGAAAGCTCTTCCATTGCAGCAACACCACATCGTCAGCAAACGTCAAAACAAACACATTCACACACAAAGCGCATGCATCGGCACACACACACTCCAACACACATGTATAGCAAACGAGGCGACCCAAAAACCCAAAGCCAAAGAATTCACTTTTGCTTTCGGTATGAAATAATAGCTGAGCATTGCGCGACTCGGCGTCTCATGCCGCGCGCTCACTGCGCTCGGAATGCAGTTGATGTTTGTAGTTGTTGTTAATTGTGCTCGCTGCTAATAGTTGTCGTCGCTGTTGATGCGCTTGTTGTAGCAGCAAACGCTATCTTCGGCGCCAGCTGTTGGCGCGCTGCACACGAAGTTATTAGCAATGAGAGTCAAAACAGCACGCTTGTTTTCAAACTGACAGCGGCGGCAGAGACTGCGCTTACAACTATAAGCTTTTCATAGTTTGTCTTGAAGATCTTACACCCACCCGAGCGCCAACAGTCTATAGTGAACTCTCTCAGTCACTTTATGGCGCTCTTTATACGAGCGCTCAGTTGCATGCAAATAATTCGCTTCGTAAAGTAAGCAGCGTCTTACAACACACCCGACGCGACCCGCACTAGTCCTACTCCACTTACACTCGCGTTGCCCCACATTAATCTGGCCTACCCCACTTACACGCACACAAGCAAACTATTACGGCATAGCATGCTCTCGGTTAGCGCTCTCACTTGTTTAACGCTCTCATGCTGAGCGTAAGCTCTGAGTTTGTTGCATAAATTGCTGGTAGACGGGGGTTTGGTGCGAAGGTAAATGAAACGCTAGTACTCACATACATTTATATAAGTGTGTGTGTGCTTAAGCGCGCAACCACGAAACGACGTACGAATATGGCAACAACAAATACATCATCATTGAATAATGTAATAAGTGAAAGTGTAGTGTTGACCTACTTTTCGCTACAGATTCAGGTCTATGTTAGATAGATTAATTTCGTTTTCGTTTCACTTCGCCGTTCGGCGCTTCGTGCGCATGTCGCACCTCACGTGGCCTACACCCCCGCTGGCCCGATACACGCGATTCAAATTCGTCAATATAGACAGTTTGTATATATTTATACATATTTACATACATATACCATATGCGTTTGTATATACATACGTATATGTATGTATGTATGTACGAATGCTTTTAAGATGGTGGGAAGTTTTCTCAAATGGGGCGTAGGGTATGATTATAATGCAGTTGGCGATTAACAACATAGCGGTGTAGCTGCAACAACACACGACAAAAAAAAACAACAACATAAAGCAAGAAAATAAAAGAAAAATGCGTGAAGGAGTGTGTTGAGGTGGTCGTAGGATATACGAAATATGAGCGTCGGGTTTGGTTAGTGTACACGCGTATAGGGAAATCCAGTGGCCGCAAAGGGGGCGGGATAAATACAAGCAGACATATGTACATACATACACATATAGGAAGCCTCCGCTAGTACACGTGCTAACGGAAATTTACGGCTGTGTTTTTGGCTTGGAATGTAGGTTAGTGGGTGTTTACAGTTGTAGCCATCACCAGCACCATCAACATCTTCCAGAACCGGAGAGTACGTTTGACAAAACATCATCATGTGACCCTATGTACATTAAATATTTGGTTGGTGGTTAAGCTTTTAAGTGTGTGTGTGTGTGGTTTAAGATGCCATCACTAACAGCTGAGAAGTTTGGGTTGGGAAAATACTTCCTGTTTCTATTAATGGAAAGTGTAGTGTAAGCAGCGCTATGAGGACAACGCGAAGATAATGCGAGGAAATTGTAAGCACTTCGAATCATACTATGTACATACATACATACATACATATAAGGGAATTTACATATTTGTGGTGAGTTTAATTAACTCTTTTTACGAGGACTTAATAACCTACGCTAAGGTGAGGTAAATTTAAATGGAACTTTTGAATGTTTTGGTTCGAGAACGCAGTGCACCGCAGTGGCGAGATACTGCTTTTCACAGATTAAATTAGATTATTCAAAAAAAAAATACGATCCCAAATACATCAATTCGCTTTCGGGCTTTCAATAGAGCTAGAAAGTGTAGCTGGTAAAGTTTAAACGTTTCGATCTCAGTAGGAAACAGCCAGCGTCATAGCTTTTTTCAATGTAAGCTTGTTTTTCAAAGTTACGGTCATGATTCCAATCTAAAATCAATCAAAGTTCAAAGCAGCTAATCAGCAGATCAACGCGTCGTTAGTTCTGCTTTCTCCAGACTGGATAAGAAAGCAAAGCAAGTCTGGTAGTCCTCGTTGCAAGATGAAATATCTCCTGTCATCAAACAAACACTTGTCACACTCGCTATTTGGCGCCCACGTCACTGTTGACGGTCATAACTTCGAAGTCGCAGATAATTTCGTCTATCTTCGACCCGTATTTAAACCAACAATCGAAATCCAACGCAGAATAACTCTTGTCAAGGCAAAATTCTACAAGTCAACATCCCCGTCCTATATGACGCAGAGCCATGGTCTATTACAACACCTGAAGAATCGGCGTTGCGAGTTTTCGAGAAAGAGGTTTTGCGGAAGATTTATGGTAATTTGCGCTTTGGCAAATGCGAATACCGCAGTCACTAGAACGATGAACTGTACGAGATATACGACGACATAGACATAAGTAGTTCAGCGAATTAAGAGACAGTGGCTGCACTGGTTAGGTCATGTCGTCCGGATGGATGAAATCAATCCAGCTCTGAGAGTATTCGACGCAGTACCCGCCGGGGAAAACAGACGGTTATAACCGCACAAGCGGTGTCTACATCAATAAAGCTGAAGAAGAAGTCGAGGTAAGCTACAATATGGAAATAGTAAAAATAAAATTAAGTGACTATACCAAGAACATAAATAATCGAATATTTCTATTTTTTTAGTAAAATTAAATGTTTGAAGTGTTTTGCTCTTCTTCAATCATTTGTATTTTCGTTTTATCCTATGCCCAAAAATACAGTGTTCATAATAATCAATTTAATAATTATTCACATTTTCGTGGTCAAGAGCACAGCTGTTTATCTGTCACTTTATTTTTGTAGGTTGGCAACACCAATGAAACTTCGACTGAAAATGGTAGAAGTTCATAATACCAAAAAGGAGTTAGGTTGTTCAGAAGTAGTTGGGGTATTATATTCTCGGTTTAAGCTTGGTCTATCATAATTTGGTTTTGACTTTTCAAAAAGAGTAAAATTTCGATCAAATTGTTTTATTTTTTTTTTTTATGAAAAAATTCACTCTAAGTATTTGCATGGTTAGTTTTAGCCTAGATTGAAAAAATATGTACTATGTTTAGAAAGGTTCTTCGGAATTTCGCCTTATGTTTTTATTTAATGAAGTGGGAGTTTTCAAAATTTAGTTCGCTTCTAACATAAATTAGGAATTTAATTAAAAATGTTTTTTTCAATGTTGACATCTAGTCAATAAATCGAGTTAAGACAACAGTTATGCTAACTCACGAAGCGTGCTGTTAGTGATCGTATTTAACTTGGTGGTTAAGTATTATTCTATTAGAGATTAGCTAAATAGACTTTGGTTTATGATGGTCAAATTTTTCAATTTGGAATTCTTAAAAAAATAAATACATATTGTGACGAACATGGTGACAGAACAAAAGAGAGTCGACGATTAATTGTCAGAATGTTTTGGCAATTATCTGCTATATAGGGCCTGTTGGACTGTGCAGCAGACACAATTCTAGTTAGAATGCTGTCGTGGGCGAGAAAGGTGAGAAGTTGTAAGGTCGAATAATGAGTAATAAAGTGTGAAGATGTTGGAATTAGATTATTATGACTTTTTTCATAATCCAGTGAGCGAACTCAGTGTTGAATTACTGGGTAGACGAGTTGTGTAGAAATTTGTTACAATATTATTTAAATTGATAAATTTTCAAAATATAACACTATCAATACAAATGAATATTTATTAATATGGAGGAATTATTTTTAAACAGGTGGTAATTTCATAAAGTATAGTTTTAAATACAAGCGTCATGCGCAAAGGAAAATTGTAAACATATGAAACATGTCTCAAAAATTTTTGTTTGATGCCTCAAAATCTCCGAAAAAGGTTGAAAAAATAGGTCGACCACAAAAAAATTACTGCAGAAGTCCTTCGAAATACTATTGTATGATTGCCGATGCGCGTACCGTTTAAGCACTCTGCAGCCATTCAATAAAAATTATGTGCAAAAATTTCTTCTAAAACAGTAAGAAGACTACTTGTAGAGAAAAATTGCTTTGGCACATAGTCCCGAAAGGTGTCAATGCTGAGGAAATGGGATAGATGCAATCGTATTCAGTTTGCAAAACGACACATGAATTAGGGCGGAGCTGAAAATTAAGAAAAAATGGTTCGACATTTTATGGTCTCAAAGCAAAATTAATATGATAGGAAATGATATTTTCGCATGAGTCCGATGCCCAAAAAACAAAGAAACTAGGTCCTTCAAACCCCGTGGCGGCAATATAATGGTTTAGTATTGTTTCTCATATTGTGTTCCGTGACCTATATTTTGGATACAAGAAAACATAGACCGCCATATATACGTTAAGGTTTTAGATATGGTCATACTCCCAAATGCTGAATGGAATTTGCCTTGCATTTTGGCAATTCCCCTCAAGAGAGCGACCCGAAACATACTTCGGGCCTTACAAAAAATGGTTTTCAGATCATGGTGCTAGCGTTAAGGCTTGGCCAGAGTAATCAGCAGATCTGAATCTCATCAAAAACTTACGGAAAACTGTTGAGGAAATTATTGCAGCCCTTAAACCGAAAAATAAACCAGAATTCTGAGCCAGAATTCTTGTTCCATAGAACACTTTCGGTAGCCTAATTAGGTCTATGCCCACAAGATGTGCATCGTCATTAGACGATTAAGAATACTCTACAATGTATGACCAATTTTTCTATTAGTTCCCCTAAAAAAATATTTTTTTTTTTTAATGTAAAAGATTTTGATTCTATTTTTTGTCCATCGAATTTTTGAAATATATTCTTCACCTTAGTTTTTGTAACATTTATTTATTTGTTTTTTTTTCAATATTTTTACTGTTACCAATAGCACTTGATATGAAGTTCATAATAAAAATATAACTTAGTTCAATTAAAATCAAATTCATAATTTTTTTGAGAACGGAAAATTAGTGTCATGGATGATTCTATTTTATTGTCCATAATTGTATTTTATAAATTTTCCTGCACTTTTTTGGCTAATTTTATGTTATTTTTATATTTTTGACCTACAATATTCAGAATAATATCTTATAATCTGGCAACCTTGGGTTTAATTTTATTTTCTCTGCGTTTTACTTCTTTAACTAAAGGTTTCAAAGATCAAATTAATGATTTCATTTTTTAATTAATTTAATAAAAATGTGGCAGCCGTACTTATATATTTTTCCCACAGCAGTCCTAATTTTAAATTCTTTCAATATCTCTAATTTGAGGTGTTTCTCTAAATTTTAATTTTTTTAAACTAAAAATTCAATTAGGTAAGAAATTTTCTAACTTTATTTTATTTTAAACCAATCGCGGTAAATGTTTCGAATAGCTGGCGAAGGAAAAAGCTGGGATAGAGATCTGCAGATCCGACGATATACGACTGATATAATAGAATAAATCTAGTCTAAATCGCTAAACTCCCTCAAACCCGCTTTCATGAATTTATATAGGACACAGCTTATTTAATTTTATAAAAAGTCACACTTTGGAAAAAGTAAAACAATAAAAATAACAATTAAGAACGAGAAGACACTTAAGGCAGCGGCAACGAAATGCGCAGTGACAGCAATACAATTATCGTCAATGCAATAATTACAACAACAACTATAGCAAAAAAATGAAAACAGCAACAACACATAACCAAAACAAAACACTAGCAACAACAATACCAATGGCACAAGCAAATAAAGAAAATGTATGCAATCAGCGGCGGCAGCGACAGCGACGCCTACGCCGACCGCGGAGAAGCACAGAAATGCTTTTATAAGCGCATTCAGTAGTTTTCATTTTCGTTTTCATTTTCATTTGCTGCGAAACACAATAAAAACGCACTCAAACGAACAGCAATGCAAGCAACAACAAAGCGCACAACACACACACACACGTACACAGACAGGCGCGTGCAAAGTGTATATGCAAGTAAGCATTATAATTGCAACAGCAGCAGCAGCAACAACAATACCGGCAGCAGCAATGAAGACGCGCGCATACTCGTTCGCCAGCTCGCGCTCATTCAGGGCAGCGCATTGCGGGCGGCGCGGTGGGGTGCCACGATTGGAGCTTGTCGTTCGTAGTTGCTGTTGTAGTAGTCGTCGCCATAGCTGTTCGTCGTCGTCGTTGTTGCTGTCATTGCTGCTTATGCACATTATACTTATACGAAAACCTTGACACACTTTGCGCGCTACAACAAGCCCAGGGACGGTTCCGACCGCAATTCATGTGAGGTTAGTTGCTTGCTTACTCGTCGTCGTCGTCGTGGCTTGTTGTAGTCGCTCGCTTGTTGGCTGCTCGCCGTAGCGTGAGCATTGCAACGCTCGTTTGTCGCTTTGTGTTTCAATGTTTGCGTTTGAGCACCCGCCCGCCTGTACCTCGTGTGACGATAAGTTTGTCCCCCACCTTGGGGCGTTGAAGCGCGCAGCCAAAGCGAGTGAGGTAGGCTGTGGCTATGCCAGCCAGTCAGCCAACTAGCCATCCTATCGCATGATCACATCGACGAATGCGTTTTTTATGGATGAGCAATAAAAGTTGCATTCTTTGGCAGTTTTAAATGGTGTGATAAACAAGAAAAAACGTTAACTTCGGCTGCACCGAAGCTAATATACCCTTCATAGGTGGATTTATTTTAGTAACTATGTGTTCAGTTCGTATGGAAGCTATCCGATCGAACAATTTTTTCGGAGATTATATTATTACCATGTCAAATTTCGTGAAGATACCACGTCAAATGCAAAAGTCTTCCATACAAGCCCTTTATTCCGATCGTTCGGTTTGTTTGGCAGCTATATTCTATAGTGCGCCGATCTGAACAATTTCTTCCGATATTACATTATTTCTATAAACAATAACTCATTCCAAATTTCGTGAATATATTTTGTCAAATGCGAAATTTTTCCATACAAGAATTTGATTCCGATCATTCAGTTTGTATGGTAGCTATATGCCATAGTTAACCGATCTGAACAATTTCTTCGGAGATTACATTGTTGCTTTAGAAAATAATCTGTACCAAATTTCGTGAAGATACATTTTCAAATATGAAAGTTTTCCTTAACAACTTTATTCCGATCGTTTAGTTCCTATGGCAGCTGTATATTATAGTGGTCCGATATCGGCAATTCCGACAAATGAGCAGCTTCTTGAAGAGAAAATGACGTTTGCGAAATTTCAAAACGATATCTGAAAAACTGAGGAACTAGTTCGTATTCTCGTGTTCGACTCAGCTCAACATACTGCTCATTTACATATTATGTATATACTTTATAGGGTCTCCGACGCTTCCTCCTGGGAGTTACAAACAAACTTAATATACCCTGTTTAGGGTATAAAAAGGAAATTATGGAAACAGTACAGATTTTGCGCTTAAGCGTAAAGCTCATTTATGGTTTATGACACATTTATGAGGAGCAGTGCTGGACTTCAGGCAGTTCGAGGCGGGGTTTTCCACAATAATTTACCTTTTGGTGATGACACAGGATCATTGGAAATAAAATAAACAGACTCAAATTTCAGATGCCTTTAGGAAGAAGATGGGCATGTATTGTTTCAAAGTAACATTTTTGGGTGGGATAAGACTTAAAATACCTCATTTTAATGCTTGTCTCAATCAAAAATTACTGAAAAACCAATACATCCACGACCGATTCAAAATTACCCCATAAGAGTGATATTAATAAACAGGGATCTTCAGCTCTAATTAACATCTGAAGGCAGCTCCGTCGTAGAAGCGATTGCCAAATATCGAATATTTAGTATATTTGGGTAATAATATACTCCTCCTAAGAGCGCGCTGGCTATTGTTTTTAATGAAAACTTTGGTAAGACTAATCCCAAGATCTTTACAGTTTGATTTAATTTCAAATGTGGGGATTTATACTTCAAATGAACATAGGTGTTTAGTCAGTCATTTTGAATATTTTTCATGCGAGTTATACCTTGAAAATTTTCGGTGCTTTTAAAGACCAACTCGTTAAATATGTTAAATGCTCCCATTTACGACTAGCATGAATATATTTAGATGTAAAAGGTGCGTTCCAAAGTAAACAGGACTTAAAAAAAAAAACAGAAAAAATGGTTTTTTCAGCAAAATCAATTTATTTTATTGAAAACAGTCTCCTTCTGCTTCAATACACCGTGCAAAAAGGTCCAAAAGCATGTCGAACGAGTGTTTTAGCTCGTTGGCCGGTGTGGCCGCCAGTATGCCTGTGCAAGCCTTCTAAATGGCCTCTACGTCTGCAAAACGCTTTCCTTTCATGGGCAAATGCGTTTTTCCGAAAAGGAAGAATTAGTACGGTGCCATATCAGATAAATGAAATGTGATTTTTGGTCAAATAATCGGTCACAAGCGTCCTTCGAATGTTGGATTCTGAGCAATTTTTGGTCGTCAGACAATTTGTGCGGAACAAACCGTGCACACACCTTTCTTAAGCCCAAATGTTCGGTGGAAATGCAATAAATCGATGTTTTGGAAATGTTGAATTTAATTCCATTTCCATGAATTTCAATGATGATTTCGGCTGATTTTTGATGAATTCACGCACAGTTTCGATGGAATTTGCGGTGATCCCGGATTGGCCCACATGTGGATCGTCATTTATGTCCTCACGACCACTTTGAAAACGTTGAAACCACTCGGTACACTCTGCTGCGGAATAGGTAATCATCGCCATGAACTTGTTCCATCAATTGAAACGTTTCGGTAAAAGTTTTACCAATTTTAAAACAAAATTTTATGTTGGCTATTTGTTCGAAGCTTATTTTTGCACCGATAACGCAAACATACTGACACTTAAAACGCAATAACTTCACTTCCAATCAATGAAATGTCATGATTTTCACTGGACAATCGATAAAGATAGCAGATTCCAACGCACCAGTCGACAAACACAATGTATATATGGCGCCACCAGGAGTCGCTAGATTCAAAAAGTCCGGATTACTTTGGAACACACCTTGTATTTAGGCAGATTTCGTATGGATAAATTAGACTTTTTCATAGAGCAGACTTAACTGAAGTTCTAGATTTATTATGGACTGCTGCGCCTCATTCGATAATACTATACATCAGGGTGTAGTAGGTATGTTACTTTTTATATTTCGGAAATTGACAATCCTAGCGCTGCAATCTCGTGAAATGAAATGAAAGACCAGTGTTTATCGAAGGTATGAATTGGTATGAATCCAATCAAGGTCGTAGAACACTCCCTGACGAATTTCGTTAATGTCGTTCAAAATCAATTGTTGTTTCAGAAACTATTGGTGCTGTGCGCAATCTTATACGAGGTTTGACAATAAAGTAATGAGACTGATTTTATTGCCGCGCTTGTGGCAAACCTGTGACCTTGAAATTCCCTTTCTCTTTTTCCGGCATCCCTCCCCTCTCCATTGATATATGTACCTAGCTTGTTTAGTTCGCCTGCTGCGTCAAGTTGAGTAGACGTGTGTTCGTAGTGCCCGTCACGAAAATGGAAAAACGAAATCAAGAGCTACGCGTCGCGATAAAGTTTTGCGCCAGATTGGGCGAAACAGCTTCGGAAACGCTAAAATTGTAAGGGTGTATGGTGATAGTGCTCTTAGACCCGGAAACCAAACGCCAAAGTTCACAATGGTTGTCTCCGCGCACCCAACGCCCAAAAAAAGCTCGCATGAGCAAGTCGAAGGTGAAAACGTTGATGATTGCCTTTTTGATAACCGTGGAATTGTCTACAAAGAATTCGTTCCACCGGCGAAAACTGTGAATCAAGTCTGTTATTTCCAAGTACTCGAAAGATTGCGAAAACGAGTCAACAGGATGCGCTCGTAACTGGATCTTTCATCGCGACAACGCGCCGTGCCACACCGTCCTCAGCGTGTCCCAGTATTTGGCCTCTAAAGGAATCGCCGTGTTGCAACAGCCGCCTTATTCGCCCGGCATGTCACCCTGTGACTTTTTTTGTTTCCTAAAATAAAATCGGTGGTCAAAGGAACCTATTTTGAGTCAATTACGGACATCTAGGTGGCCGTGACGAGGGCATTCGCGGACATCCCAGTCGAAGCGTTCCAGAATTGTTACGAAGCATGCAAAATGCGCTGAAATCGTTGTATAGCTGCCAAAGGCGACTACTTTGAAGGGGATGGCAGAGTTGTAGAATGATTTTCAAATATACGGTTTTTATGGAATCAGTCTCATTACTTAATTGTCATACCTCGTATTGCCAGATCATCATGTGACCTATGGTAAGATTGAGGCAACTATGTATGTATATGCAATACTAGCATCAGATACATTCAATATTCCATGAACATTTGACAGTAAAAAATTTGTTCACTGTGGATCCCACAATTTGTTAATCGCTCAAAACAAGGCTCGTGTCGATTGGTAGATAAAAATGTTAAATAATGCGACAGGTACGCTTCGAAACACGTCCATAAAATCGTAAGATGATGAAACGTGGATTAACGCATATATAGTACACTCAAAAGTAAAGATCATTCGACTACATGATGAGCAGAATCCAACAATAGTTTTTTGCCCACGAATCACTTCTAAGGAAATGGTATCGCAACCATATTACTAGAACAACGCAGAACAGTAAATTCTGAGTGGTACACATTCATAAGTTTGCAAATTGTCTTTCAAGAAATCAGGAAAACCAACCGCCATTGACGGATCACTCTTCATCAAGACAATGCATGAAGCTCGCATCGACTGAAACAATTCTGCCGCTACAACAACAACAACACTCTATCAGAGTGGCGGAAGAGCTTCGACAATTGCTTCGTCAAAAGTGTATAGATCTTAATAGCAAACATTTAAAAACAATAAACTATTTTCAATGATTAATATTTGATTTTGTTCTCTAGTCCCGAAATATAAAAGACAAACCTTCTATACGTGAAAAAACTAGACTAATTAACTTCAACAAGCTTTACCCTTCCTGGTACTTACTCGGCGAAGAATATAATAGTTATAAAAGTTTTTGAAATTCATTTGATGAGATTGGAATAACCTTTCCAGTTCCGATTCTTCAGGCACTGCACTTTCCTTTGACTTGGTATTTAATAAGCGAAGAAAAAATTTAGAAACCTTTCAGGATAATATTGACCAACGAAAGAGGTGTTTCTTTTTTAAGAGCAATGTTGGTCGTCATAATTATACTGTCAGATCAACAATTAGTATCTAGTGGAAAAATTGAATGCACAGAAACAGTGCAAAATGTTCCCGTGCCAGTGAGACAAAAGGTGCCCGTAGTGTCGAGAATATTGCTGCCGCTAGCGCATCAATTAAGGAAGACCCAAATCAGCGTCTCATACGTCGTTCTCAAGCGGCGGGCATCTCTGTGACGTCGTTATGGCGAATTTTCCGAAAATATATAAGCCTGCATATTTACAAGATCAAACTGATGCAAGAACCGAAGCCGCTTGACCACCAGAACCATCGTATGTTCGTGAATTGGGTTAAGCTACAACTAGTTCAAATTTTACCAAGAATCCCTAATTTTTTTTCAAAATGAAATGTATCCTATGTCAAATTGGAAGAATGTAGCATTCTATTGGTGAAAGAATTTTTTAAATCGGCCCAGTACTTTTTGAGCCTATTCACTACAAACATACAAACATACAAAAATAGGTACAAATCTTTCCTCTTTATAATATTAGTATAGATAAAAAAACTCCGTTATATTCAAAAAATTTTGAGGCAATGTTGAACAACGATTGTTGAGTTCTCAGGCAACTCAGGCATAAAATTCTGAGTTAGCTTGAGAATACAATATTTACACTTTAAATTTTCGATTTTGGGTATTGCATCATTGTCTATATTATGGAATATATAAAATAAATGGGAAAATGGGATTAGTTCGAAAACATGTATACAAGGGTTACCACTTTGAACTTGGCTTTGGCAGTTGTTTGCTAATAATTTGTTCTAACGGGGTTCAGAAATGCTAGGAATTTGCATGAATTTGAATCTATATGTACTTGAAATCTATAATGAGCACAATTTGACTCGAAGAACTTGATTTATGACAATCCAGCGATTTTGAGTTCAATACAAGACGTTATTGTAGCGTGAGAAATGCACCCAGATTTGGTCAAGGAATATTTTTACATACATATAACAACTATGTATGTATGTATGCTATACAAGATTTTTGTGCAAATATATGTACATTTGCATTCGAATCTTTCGTTTCATAGTCCACACGTGGTTTTGTTGCCCAAAGTGTTTAACAATTTTAACACTCTTTAAATAAACTGATTTCCATAGGCATGCTTTTAGCCTAGCCTTGCCTAAGGCCTAGGCGATTTCGCAATGTAAATCATGTAAAGCTATAAAATCTACAAAAACAAAAATGAAACACAAATGGCATTCAGTCGACGCTGGCGCTTATCAATTAGCATCCCGCGTTAACTAGCAAAACAACAAAAGCTCTGTAAACAATACAAGTTTCGATAATTTTTACGACTAAACTAGTTGTTGTTTATAAATACATATACATACATATGTACATATGTGTTTGTATGTGTTTATATATAAATGTATATATGCCTATGTACATACGCTAAATGGCAAAAGTGTATCAATAATCGAGCGCATATTTACCGAAATGCAAAATAAATCTATAAATACATATTCACACAAATACATACATATGTAAATGTAAGTAATTCAAACTTTGTGCTTTTGTGGTCACTGATTCAACAAATTAAAAAATCAAAAATATATATAAATATATTTAAAATTAAAATATGCAACGGTGTTTGCGGCGAACTGCCATACCTGCCCCGCCTGCTTTTGATTTCTCTATTAAAACTTCTTTATTTCCATTTTGAGTTTTTTTTGTTATACAAATTATGTTAAATTCGCAAGTTTTTTTTTTTGTTTTTGTATACATATAATAAATTTTTTTTATATGTAATGTCTGAAATGCAAAATACTAGTATATACAACAATTCGAGAAGTAGGTCACGAGGCCACAACAAAAAAGCGAGCTGAGAAAACAGAAAAAAAAAACAATTGCAATGCGCTCGAGTTTTTTCGGAAATTACGCGTGCGTCGGCCACCGTCACTATCTGTATGCATAATATATGGCTTGTGCTTACACACACTTATATTTACGCATGTATTGACGAGCTGTCAGTCTATCTGACTGCCTATTAGGCGTACAGACGTTCGATCGGTCGGTGAATTTCTGAGCGAGCTGCTGACTGATTGGCTGGTGGGCCGAGTTTGCTCGCTTTCGTACAGAAACACAACTATATACATATTTAGCTATAAATATTAAACCATTTATAAATGTGTATGTATGTACATACACAAAAGTGCTCCGTTTAGTGTTCGAGAATGAATTTGTAATTTTTATAGCCCCCTCCCCTACCTCATGTCGCCCCCGTTATTTGTAATTGAACAGCTGTGCGCCCATTTAGCGCTAGGCCTACCGAACACTCGCCACCACACCTCACCGCAACTCCCCACGCTCCTTGCCGCACTCACCACTGACGCTCACCACTGTGCTCTACCAACAGTGCGCCAGCAACTAACCAAAAAGCTAATAGTTAGCCAGCCAACAAGCCATCCGAATAGACAGTCTGTCAGTCAGTCTAGGTGAACTATACGACAGCTTTTATTGCAAAATAGCACTTTTGGCACGAGTGCGCAGCTAAGGGTTAAATTTGTATGCGATCTGCATACAATCTTACATTTATTTCTATATATGTGTGTATGTATGTTTTATATTAACCAAAAGCATATTGCGACATATTTTATTGCATGACATTTCATAGTCGAAAAAAATCCACTTAAATAAAGCAACAACAACAACAAAAATACTTAAATGAAACAATACGCATAAAAAGTTATAAATAAGCTCGGTGGAAATTTCTCAATCACAAATTTAATTGCGCTTCTAGTACGGTGAGATATAAGTAAGTATGTTCATAAATAAAAATATGTAATAATGACGAAATTATTTGGGTTTCGTAGTTAAGTTTTTACGAAATAATTTTTAAGTGCTTACATATTTTCAATGTCATTGCATGAAAATAATTGTAATCAACTTCGGTGTGTATTTTATGGAGGTACACGTGTGCGTACATAAGTATGTATGATTATGTGGGTAATTGTACAACTATATATGAATATATGCACATCGGTAATCACATAAATAAAAATGAGCGTATATAGTAAAATACCTTAATTAAGTAAAAATTTCCCCACAAATGCTTTTTTATTAAGTATATTTCGCAGTTTTCAATAAAAAATATAATTTCAACACTTTATTTCATAATATTTAAAAATTCCCCTTGGGTATAAAAATTTCCTTAAATTATTTTTATCATTTACCCTATTTTAGTAAAATTTTCCTTCTCAAAAATGCTTTTTATTAAACATATTTCCCAGTTTTCAATACAAAACTATATTTCCAAAATTATATTAAAAAATAAAGAGATAAAGACGGGTATTTGATTTTAAAAAATTGAAATTAAATTTTTTAGTAAGTCATCAGCGTAATATTAAGGGGGTATACTAGTCTAGAAATTTAAAAAAATCGAATTATTTTTTTTTTATATATTTTCAAAGTTTAACTATTCAAGAATATGTGTACAAGAAGATTTTTCAAAATTCAAATTATTTTCGGAGATATAGACATTTTTCTGACCCGGCATCCAAACTGGTTCGGTCGGAACGCAAAACTTTAAACGCGTTTTCCTCAAAACTGACTTTTTCGGAACGATACCCACGTTTTCTCAGGTTCTACTGGACCAATTTACTTGAAATTTTTATAGTCTTCTTTATAAGCTTGTCTATGGTTGGAACTAGCCTCATCAAAAAATTTTTATTTTTATTATTTTTAATAATTCGAAAAAGTCAAAAAAGTGATAAAATTTTTTTTTTCAGGCAGTCGCCATTTTGTGAAAAAATTTTTTCCCACTTTTCCGTAGTTTCGACCATTGCGACATTATTCTAGATTAATAATCTTTTTTCTTTTTGGTTTCAGATAACTAGGAGGGTTGAAATCATGGGCATGGTCACGTGGAAATTTTTAGAGACCCCCCACTTCGTCAGCTCATAATTTTTGAAATTTTTTACTTTTTTAGTTTTTAATTTCTTTCTGTACTCTTCAAAAATTAATAAATAACTAGTAAAAAAATTGATAGTAAAAATATTATTTGCCTTTTTTTACGACACTTTAAAAATTACCTGAAATTCATGCTTCTAGACTAGAATACTCCCTTAATTACCCCATGATTATTACAATTTCCCAATTATGAACCTTAAATCTTATATGTAATTAAGTCCTTGAAACCTGTCTACCAATGAGCAATACGTATTCCTCAAAAATGTGATCCCATATATAGCATTTTGTGCAAAAAAAAATAGGGCCGGTGCCAGGGAACTTCAATATTTAAGAAGGAAAATATTGATAGACAGAAATTTTTTGTCAGGGAACCGTTGGAAGCGGCTCGCTGCTCTCTATATAACGGGAACAATAAGGACGACTCCAACGACTATATTTGAAAGGTTATTCCAAGTACCAGCAATCGACATTGAGGTGGAAAACTCCGCAGCCAATATTCTGGGTTAAGAGTTAATGAGATTATCAAGATTCGCTTGAAAGCCGAACCTGAAAAATGCAAGTTATTAAATACGATACACAATGAAATTTTCGAAAGTGCTAATAGACGGTTCAAAGTGAAATTGAATGCTTTAGGGCCATGTAAGATCGGCAAAATCATGTGTAGGAGCCACGCAAGCTTTCTACTCATGCGGTCTCGAAAAAACTGCAGGACGGTCTTTAGTATGGCCGCAGATCACAGCCACCCGTATGGCCATTATTAACAATGACACTTGTAGAAAGTGCAGAGAAGTAGGCATGAGAGAGAAGGTGGAACACCTCCTCTGCTTATGTCGGTCGTTTTCTGGAACTCGGTTTAGATATCTAGAAGCTTTACAGTTCAGAATACAGAATAAAATAACGAGTCTCTACTAAACTACGCAATAAGCGTTGACATCCTGCACGACGTAAGCTTCAGCTCGTTTTAACAACCAACCTTCTTCTAGCATTACAAAGCCCGGTCGATCTTTGCGGTGTGAAATACAGCCAGTGTAACCCAATCTAACCGTTTAAAAGATATTAACGGCTGAAGCTTCTAAGGCAAACTTTTTTCTTATGGATTTTATAGCTCAATGAAAACCAATTATTATAAATCGGAAACGGAAAAAAGTGGAGGAAATTCACAACAGACTCATTTAAGTATGCCTGAGAACGTAAGTCGAAGAGTACGTCGATCTTGAAGAAACAATTGAGAAATAATGTCCTACCTCGAGTCACAAAATATGAAAATCAAGTAACATAACTTTTGTGCATATCGAGATAAATAAGTTTCCTGCTTTAGCTATCACCATTAGTTCTGGGCGAAGGAATTTTCCGAATTGGGCAACTCAAGTAAAAGCTGTTAGTCAACCAGCAAGGATGCGTGTCTAGTAAGTATTTCTAGCTCAATATTTCGAAGTTCGATGAAATAGAGAGCCTCGGGCCTGAATTTCTGCGGTTATACTTGTACACAAGATACCCATATCATTGCCATTTTAATGAGTGCCACACATTTCCCTCTATAATATGTAGTTAGAGGGCGAGAGATATGGAACGGGAGAACGTGGAGAACTCGGCGATCTAATTTGATGTGGCTAAAGTTTTAAACGGTGAACACAACAACAATAAATTGATTATTATTTCATAAATTAATTGGAAACACTAACTTTAAACTGCTCAAGTAAATACTTCCCCACTTTCTAATATACAAGAGCTACATAACAGTCTTAGAATATGAGTTTCTAAATTTATTAAAGTTTCTATGTGTGTGTGTATGTATGGGTGTATATGAATGTGTGCGTTTGAATGGATCTCACCTAACTGCCGACCATGGGATAGCATTGTGGCCATCAAATAAATCACTTTTATCACCCATAATTCTTCATCCCGCTTACGCGCTTGAAAGTGATATGTACTTATATGCCCATATACATTATATATTTGTATTTACATATGTACATACATACATATATACAAATGTATACTTGAGCATATAAGTAAGTAAATTACTGAGTTCTAAGTGAGCTGCACTTGCTCTTGGCTAGTTGTCGGCATTGTTTTGTTTATTATCATATTGTTGTTTCTATTTTCTATAGTATTATTGTTGTTGCTGTTGTTTTTGCATACATATCTGTTGGGTGGTGGCACTGAAAAGTGGTCGCTCTCGACCGTGGTTGCGTCGCTCATGCATGCATCCTTATACTTGAGCATTTGCATGCTTGTTGTTGTTGACTTTGTGTTTTCTTTTCAGTTGTTGTTGCTGTTTCATTTTCTTATACACTTTGTTTGATTTATTTTTAGGCTTAGAACTAACTGCACGCGCAGTATTCGCTATATGTGTAGCTATTTTTATGAGCAATGCAATTGCACACACACACACATACTAAATGTGTATGTTAAAATTGCATGCTTTGTTTTGTTTTTGTTTTTTTTTTTTTGATGATTGCTTTGCATTTGCGGTCGCTTCTACAAATTACATTGTTTTCATGCCACTTTTTTCTTATAATTTTTTTTTTTTGTAAAAAACCAGCGCAAGACATTGAAGTCTACACACTTGGCAATGATTGGTGGCTAAGGCAGCGGCAATAACAAACTAATTGCTGGCGGTAAGATATGCTAATGCTGAGCTCTAGTATATGCATAGATGAGCGCAAGTTCTGCGAAATATTAAGGCGCAAGGGTATATTTAGTATAAAATATAAATAATAATAGAATTAATGTAAATGAAACTTGAAGAATTATGAGTGTTTGTCTATTTTGCACTTGTTGACAGACACTCAAACAAAATCTTTATTTGAAACTGAATTTTTGAATAAATCAATTTATATTTATTTGGAAACAACAAAAAAAATAGTTTCGAAAACATTTGTCTGTCTGTACCACTGTGCAATACTATAAATGTTTACTATGGAGGGCTATATCGTAAAAACAAACAGCCCCAACTTCTACTCTATTGTATAGGTGATGAAAGCGCCTCATTGGCAACTTATTTCAACAGTTAAAGCTTAATTTGAATTTACAATACAAATACTGTCTTTGATCCACCTTAAGCTTTGTGCCCAGGAATAGTTTGTGGCGGTTCTCTAACGCATCTGTCTATTTCTAATGCAAACGATAATATTTTAATGATAATAAAGCCAATACAGGTATCAAGTTCATATTGGACATTGTGGCCAAAAAATAAATAAATACTTTTTTGGAATATCATTTACACGTGGAATTTAATTAGAATTTCCCGGCGCTTTTTTCTCACAAATTTCACCATCTTACATCATTTGAAATATATACTGAACACTATTGCTTGCTAAGATTTCAAATTGTAACTAACGGATGGGTCGAAGCTTAGGGGGAAGGTTGGTAGAGGGGTCTACTGTCGGGAGCTCTCCATAAAATCCAGCTTCAGACTTCCCGACTATTGCAGAGTTTTCCAGGCTGAGGTTGCAGCCATCAAGGTAGCAGCAGATGAGCTGCTCAAAAGAGTGTCTACCTTCAGAGAAGTGACCATTCACTCAGACAGCAGAGCGGCGATACTAGCCCTGAACTCATTCACAGTGCGTTCAGGGTTGGTCGAAGAGTGTCTGGCGTCAATGTCTCTGGCGGTGAGAGCTTTTATTATAAGACTTGTGTGGGTGCCGGGCCACAGCGAAATCGCAGGTAACTGCAAGGCTGATGAGCTAGCAATAAAAGGCACCCTAGAATCGCTATCGGTAGAATGGGAACGGGTAGGTGCTCCTGTATCCTCTTGTTCTCTACTACTGGATGGCTGGGCCTCGCGGCTGCTCGGTCAGCGATGGTCCAGCATTGGTACCCGCGCGGTCGCAAGGGCCTTTTGGCCCAAGATAGATCGCAGAAGATCTAGTGATCTCTTTGCCCTCAGTAAGAGGGCATTAATGATGGGGCTCTTGACGGGCCACTGCCCTATTGGCATACATGCGGTAAGACTGGGAATCTTACCGGACGCCGCATGCAGAAGCTGCTTGGAAGAAGACGCAGTAGCAACTAGCCAGCACTTCCTTCTTGACTGCCCTGCTTTCGGGAGATCAAGACTTAGACACTTGGGAGCACATAGCTTCAGACTACCCGCCAACCTGACGGTTATAGAAATTAAGCGCCTCTGCAAATCTGTATTGGATAGTAAACGGTTTGCCGATATCTGAGTCCGAACACGGGAGTTCGATTTTCAATGGCTTCACAAAGGACTACTACTATCAGTCCATGTGCGATCTCTGATCAGCCATCTAACCTAACCTAACCTAACTAATGGTTGATATAACTACATATATATCAATGGCATTGATAAGCCCTGTCTTTCGCAGTAAAACTGATGATGCGATTTCTTAAATATCGAATATTCATAGAGAGAATACGTATTAGGAATCCCCGTTTTCACCTTAGATTTCATAGCGCCTCAACTCGTCTCATTAAACAGAACTTCCGTGGGTTTATCTTCCCCTAAATTTTTTTCATTGTCCGTAGTTTACATAAAACATATAGAGTCCTTCACTTTTTGGGGTCTTCCAACTTATAAATACCAGTATAGAGTGAGCGCCACTCCTTCAAACGAATTAACAACTCAAAAGGTCGACACGCCATCATGTTTTTGTAGAGGCAGCAGTGAGTTAGTTAGTGTTACTTTTATCCTTGATTTAGACTTCTAAATTGCATATGGACTGTAGTGGTGATATAATGACTTTTTGGGTTGTAAAGATTGCAGGTTTAATTGTGTCGGCTTTACAGTCTACAACATACTTATATAGGCATAAGCAAATTACAGAAATATAGGGAAAAATGGTCAAGGGCTGTTTTTACGGCAAAATATCATATTTAATTCGGTGTAGAATAAAAGTTTTAACCGAAGTTTGTTATCAGTACCACGAATTCTAAGTTAGATTCTCAGCGATTATAGCATCAGTGATCTTATGGGAAATATACGAAACACTGAATTGTACATCTAACCTCGAACACTGTGCCAAATTTATTGATATCCGTAGGAAATGATGCAAAATAATGTAGGCTACATTAATTTTTTTGAAAAAGCATTTCGATACAATATTCAAAATGTTTCATTCCTGGGTGCTAGGGCGGTCGTCAAAAAACACAGGGTAACTGAATGCCATCCATAAATAATACATATGTATGAGTGACTCGTAAAATTTTGTCTGAATCAGGGTTGGATAGGGTGTGCCGCTAAGTAAAAGCTTGGAATTATCTCTGGAGACTCACAAAAAATACATTACAATTTTATTAAATAAAATTATTATTTTTTAAATGAAACTGATAGTTTTTAATAAAATTATTATTTTTTTAATAAAATTATTGATTTTTAAATAAAATTTAAATAAAAACTATTTTTTACTTACCAAATTTTTTCGTAAATTAACTTTTTTATTTAAAATTTCATAATTATAACTTTTTTAATATATAATTATATTTTTTTTTAATACATTTTCAATAATTTTCAATTAAAAATAATAATTTTATTTTTAAAATTATTGTTCTAATTAAAAATATTTTTTAAGTGAGCTAAACTCTTTGTCATCTAACACTCAAAATTAATTTAACAAATATAAGTATCACTAAAACTTTTATGCTGAAATTGGATTGGAACGGTTTTTTCCATATTTATCATAACAAAATTTTTAAGGGATATAATATTAAAAAAAATAATAATTAGCTAAAAAACAATAATTATATAAATCTTTATTGTTTTACTGTCAAATTAAAACAGAGTTTACCGTTATTTGTTGCACTCTTCCCAAATGCAACACTGCAACCCATTAAAAATGTTTTTTCGAAACTAAAATTTTAATTATAATACTACTTCCGCTTCTGCTTAGTAGAAATTAATGAAAATAAATAAAGGTAAAATAAATGTGGGGCAACCATCATTAACGCTTCACACCTTTGCCGAACTCGGCACAATCAACCGCGCATCACCTCATAACCTCAATAGCTGCAGTTCTTTTGATGTCAGATATTTTCAATTTAAGGTGACTAAATTTATCACGAAATCTATTTAGATATGTATGTATGTATGTGCATATATAATATTTATAATTATGTATGTACATATGTGTAGGTTTATTTCTGTTTTTGGGAATTTTTGTCTATATACATAGTTGTTTTGTGATGAACATAAATTCATTAACCAAAAATATATGTATATGAGAAGTATCAAAGCATTAATATAGGTATATAAATATGTAAATATATATAACTACAACTACTGCCAACTAATGTCGTCTAATATATATGTATGTCTATGTGTATGTGTGTCCGTTTTGCTGACACGCTGGAAATTGAAGCCAACACCAAAGCTAAGGCTGAAACTGAAGCTGAAGCTGAGACCGACCGATGAGGCTAAGTCAGTTGCGATGATTATTGTTATAAGATTTTTTTTGTTACAATTAATTTGGCTTTTGTTATTTTTTCATATATATAAGTATAAGTAAATAAGCGCTTTTGTTGTTGTCATGCTTGTTGCCATATTGCGCGTGAATCGTCAAGTTTTAGTTCTGTTGCTGTTGCTGTAGCTGCTGTTAGATATGGTGACCCACTAACCTACTTTTGCCATACGAAACGAGTCAAAAAAAAAAAACCACACGAGACAAAAACGAATACAAACAAAAGTACGAAGCACAAAAAAGCTGAACAACGAAAAAGTGTTGTTGAGCTTTTTTTTTTTGATTATTATTATATAAACAAAGTGGAAATTATCGACGCAATCGGCAAACATTGTCGAGTAGCGAGCGCGGCGCGCTCTATAAGCAAGCGCTCCCTGCAAACACCGCACCATTCACCTGCGGTGTCCATCAGCGCTACTTCATAATCGCTGCTGGCGCTCAAAAACGATTAAACAGTTTTAAAATAGCAAGCGCACAGATAGCGCGCCGCGCCGCGCCGCTGCTGATAGGCACAACGCGTTGCTGTGCGTTATAATGAGCGCGCCGAAATGCTGAAATACATTGTTTCAAACAAATCTACCTACATTTGTATGTGCGCGCACAGCTCATGCCGATTGCGAAACACACGAGTACGCACCGCGCTACGCGCTGGGCGTCGATCGCACGCAACGCGCTGCCGCATTTGCCAGCAGTACACTGTGCGTGAGCGCGCGGCCCACTCACTCACTCTTTCGCTCACAGCGCTCTTGTGAGTTGAGCATGGAACGCCGCTGCCGTCAATTTTCGGCAATACGTTTATAACCTAGCCCAACATGAAATTTGTACCTACGTGTGGTTTGAGTACGAAAGCAGAAGTATAAAAAAGGAAAAAATGGAAATAAAAAAGAATACGCGCTATTGTTGTTGCTGCGCGATGTGCGTGCGCGTATAAGCGTTTTCGCAGATTTCCCCATCAAACAAGCACACAACGCTCGTTAGCGGTGCTGTTTTTTATTGTAGTTAATTGTTGTGTTGCAGTGTTGCGTGGCGCTAAGTAGTGGCTGGAGCACTGCAGAGGGTCCCTTAGCAACACGGCCCTTTCTAGTCTTTGGGCATACGAAAATTGAATGGCTTTGTTGCCCAATCATAGGTACACACGACTGTCAGTCTCAACCGTAAGTCACGACTGACGCACTTTGACACAGGCAGCGATCGGCGAGCGGCTAACAACAAACCACAAGCAATTGAGGCGCAACACGTGTTTCCTTCGAGTGCGAGTCGAATTGATGTGGAGCCGATTTCTCAGACTCGTCTCTTTTTTTTATTTTTGGGTAAATTTCACAATAATGAAATCGAAAAGTTTCCGACGACTTACAATGCATTTATTAAAGCGCCTCGCACATACATACAGACAACGATATATGGATGAGTATTATATACATTACGTCAGTTATTTATACTAGTATACCTGCATTTTTGTATGTATATATTATATGTAAATGCTAATGATTTATTTTTGGCTCCAGCAAAATAATTTGGAATTTGAATTTAAGACATTTGACATTGGAAAGTGGGAATGATGGATTGCGTGGGCGCTAGGCCGGCTTTGACGAAGCATGAAAACACCTTATTTTGCCTAAGGGTCTCAAACTTGCTTTAAAGACAACAAAATACGACCTTGAGATGGCAAGCACTGAAACCAAGAAATCAAAAGATCTAGAGAACTCAGTTACGTTTTAAAGTCTGGGTCAAAACGTTATTTAGGTCCGGCGAGACAAAATTGAATGTACTTTTTTGAATTTGACGGCAAAAATTGAGAGTCCTCCAAAGTTTTGTCCATTGCAATTTTGTCAGGGGTAGGAACTTAAATACTGAAAATCACGTTTTCATAGTAATCGTCTATAGAGGGCGCCATAAGTTATACCTTAGATTTTTAAAGTCAAAAATGTAAGAAAAGTTGAAGTAAGCTCTTCGTACAACAAGTATTTCAACTTCAAACTTTCGGAAACCCTCACTCTATGATGCTGTGATCCCTTGATGGATCCCTCATATACTACTGTGTCCAAAAAAGGTCCCATTTGAATTTAAACTGCGCACGTCGAAGGATTTGGAGAATTCTTTTTTGTTTAGGTTAGATTGGTAGTACTGTCAGTGGCATTTATGTAAAATTTCATGTCAAAATATTCATTAGTGTTTGAGATACGTGTCGTTTTGTGAGCTGCTAAAAGTGAGTTTTTCGTTTTTTGCGATTTCGAATTTTGTTGAGCAAAGAATTTGCATTAAATTTTGTTTATGGAATCAATTTTCTGCTGCGGATACGTTGAGGATGGTGTAGAAAGCCTTTGGTGATGACCGCTCCGGGGACATCGTCGAACTGAAGGCCATGAAGGCCGGAAAGTGACTACAACCAGTGTTTCGAAGATTGGAAAATCCGAAATTGATTTGGAGGAACATATAAAGAATTTTCACATTTTTTGGGCACATTAGTATCTTGGGAACGTCTTACAAAGGATGCTTGAGCATAAATGAAGTAACTATAATTGACATTGATTTGTTTATAAAGTATTTCCTTTAACTCCGGTTGGAGCGTAAGCCCAAAGGAGGAAGAATGTTATTCCTGATGAGTGGGCTCTCTAAGTACAATGATCTTTGATTTCCATTATTAAAGTCTCACTTCGCTCTTCATCTTTCTGATGCATGTTATATACTGACGTTATAGTATTACGAGGAAATGTGTTAAGACTTCCCTAAAACATTACTTGCTTTGATTTCTATTTAGGAACTACATACCTCAAAACCGCGGAAAAGTTTTTAGATAAAAAACTTCAGTGGACCCATTTGGTGAATACATTATGAAGATACAACAATAACAATGCCTATAAGGAATATTGCGATGACAAACTCTCTGATGCCCAATGACATGTCGGCAGAACATTGCTAACTTGCCAGGACACAACGAACTCCATGAAAAAATGAATAAGAAAATAGTCAAACAGATGATCGGAAATCATTATAATAGAAATACAAGGTAAAGGTCTTGGCTCCCACGTCATTGTTGACAGTCATAACATTGGAATCGTAGATAATTTCATGTACCTTGGAACCAGCACTAACAACAACCACAACGTCTGCCTCAAAATCCAACGCAGGCAATTGAGAAGTAAAGTCCTTTCACGATGAACAAAGACCAAGTCACTAATCATTCCCGTCCTGTTATATGGCGCAGAGGCATGGACGATGACAGCATCGGATGAGTCGACGGAACGAGTTGTCGAGAGAAAGGTTCTGCTGAAGATTTATGGTCCTTTTTATAATAGTATGAACTAAATTTTGTTTAAACGGATCGAGTAGCTTCTGAGGTATATGACTTTACCCAAAGGTGGACGATGCCCCGTCCATTGTTCAATTTTGGCTGCATTATCCGACTTGATTCATCTTCACACTGTCTGGGGATATGTATTGAAAAGTTTCGTCAAGTTTGGTTATCAAAACTTTTCCACTCCTACCTAAATATTTCTCTAAATGCTTCTCCTGATAGCATCCGTCCACTTATAAAAATTTCCACAATTTCCACATGTAACAGCATTTATTGCTCCAATTTTCATACGCTACCAATTAATATAAAATTCCCCACATTATCTCATGCATAAATGCATGTTAGCACAGGGACATGCAAAGTCCACACACCTATACGACGAGTATTATTTAGAATGCACTTCAATCAATAAATAAGTGAGTGCGTGTATGCACAGCACAATCTCTCCGAGGTGCAATTGATACGAGCATTCATATTCAAGCATTTCGCAGAGCAACTGGTGACGACAGTCATCAACTACGGTAATGGAAGTGGCAACAGCAACAACAACAGCGGCAGCAGCAGGCGCCAAGTTGCAGCGAAGCCAATCGTGAGTACCATATAATATGCACTCATAAGTGCTGCTGCTATGTAATTTCCACTGCGCCAATGTTCTTGCTGCTGCTGCTGCTACCACTCTACTTGTTGTTGCTGTTAATGTTATTGTTGTTGTTGTCAGCGCCGCCATTGCAATCTTGCCATCTAGGTGACCTACTTTTCACGAGTTGACCTACTTTTCCAATGCGTGTTATTACGAATATTATCCGCGTAACACACAACCCCATCCACCCCTCATCCCACCACTAATGTCCCGTGGCAGCACACTCACGCAGCGAGCGCCCGAGTGCCATGTTGTTCGCACACAGAGCAAAAGAAAATGCAATAAATGTCCTTTAAATATCAAATGAAATGTATACCGTTATGCATGTGCGACCGCGCCTCTATCTGTGTGTGTGTGTGTGAATGGCAGGCAGCGGAAACGGAAACGTACACTTCACTAGAAATGCGCGCCAGAGGCGGAAGTGCGCTGAGTGGTTATGCCTACCTACCGACTACTTTCACACACACACACACATGTACACGCATACAATATTTATGCACCCACACAATCATACATACGTGTAAATGTATATGTTTACACTTTTGTTTACAGCAGGTCGTCATAAAAGCATTGGCGCTGAATTGTGCCTTGCATTAGGCATGCTTGTTGTTGTTGTAGATGATAGTGGAAAATGTAGAGTAGATATTACATCGTAATTATCAAGTGCTCAAGAATCCATTTGAATGGGGGCATAAACTAAACTCAGTAGAACATCATGACGCAATGATATATAAAATGTAGGATTTCTTGAGGAGAGCTTACATTTAAGCTTGTGATTTCTTGCTGGTAAATACTACAAACTATTCATAAAGAAAACTGCTCCAAAGAAACTCAACAACATAACTACTCAACCAACATCAACAGAGGAAAATTACTTGCAAACTTGACTTCCTATGTAAGCCAAAAATAACAAAAAATAGCTCATATAGTTTCCACAAGCAGTATGTAAGTTATGTATTGAATTTTATTGAAATCGGTCTAGTAGTTCCTGAGATATGGGTTTTGGTCCATAAGTGCCCATTTTCAATTTTTAAAAAAAGCCTGTGTGCAGCTTCCTTCTGCCATTTCTTCCGTAAAATTAGTGTTTCTGACGTTTTTTGTTACTCGGTTAACTTTTAGTGATTTTCAACATAACCTTTGTATGGGAGGTGGGCGTGGTTATTATCCGATTTCTTCCATTTTTGAACTGTATATGGAAATGCCTGAAGGAAACGCATCTATAGAATTTGGTTGACATAGCTATAGTAGTTTCTGAGATATGTACAAAAAACATATTACTGGGCGGGGCCACGCCCATTTTTCCAAAAAAAATTATGTCCAAATATGCCCCTCTTTAAAGCGATCTCTTGTGCCAAATTTCACTTTAATATCTTTATTTATGGCTTAGTTATGACACTTTATAAGTTTTCTGTTTTCGCCATTTTGTGGGCGCGGCAGTGGGCCGATTTTGCCCATCTTCGAACTTAACCTTCTTATGGAGCCAACGTGTACCAAGTTTCATCATGATATCTCAATTTTTACTCGAGTTACAGCTTGCACGGACGGAGAGACAGACATTCAGATTTCAACTCTACTCGTCACCCTGATCACTTTGATATATATATATAACCCTATATCTGACTCTTTTAGTTTTAGGACTTACAAACAACCTTTATGTGAACAAAACTAAAATACTCTCCTGGGCTTTGGTGTAATCTCATGCCTCGTAATCTATTTACCCTAATTTTCTAATAGAGGCTGATAAACTTACATATAAATGTGCGGTTGTCATTATGTCAAATACTATGACAACCTGTCTTCGAATGTGACGTTACGAAAACCACACCTGAAAAGAAGTCAATAGTCCAGCTGTTACTCCTTATTTGAAACAGAGGCCATAACAGCACTTTTTTTCTTGTTTCGTTAAATTGGTTGTCGGTAGTATAATTGCTTTATGGAGAGATTAACATTGACAATTCAAATTAAACAAATTTTTAGTCGAAAACTTAATTAACGAAACTCAGGTACAATCAGGTACTCAGTTGATACCACAGGTTTTTAGCGCTTGCATTGTAATACTACTGCGCCCAAAAAATAAGGTGACATTGTATTTATTTTGAAAGTTCTTTATTTATTCTTCCAAATCAATTTCATCCCCTTCAAAGTAATTCCCTCCCGATGCAATGCACTTATGCCAACATAATTTCCAATCTTCGAAACACTGGTTGTAGTCACATTCCGGGTTGGCCTTCACTTTCGTCTTCGCTGCGGCTTGAATCTCCTCTATCGTATAAAAACGGTGTCCCCGGAGCGGTCTTTTGAACAGCCAGAAGTCGCACGGCGCCAGATCAGGTGAATACGGTGTTTGCGGAACGATATGGGTTGAGCTTTTGGCGAAATGATCACGAATTACGAGGGCAGTATGGGATGGTGCATTATCGTGGTGTAAAAACCAAGAATTTTCTTTCCACAATTCCGGCTTTTTTGGGCGGATAGTGTTACGCAAACGACGCATAACGTTCAAATAATATTCCTTGTTGACTGTTTGACCGGTTGGAAGGAATTCATCGGGGTCGTAAGCATAGATTCAAGTCTCATCGCTAATGCGTTTCATGACCCCCTGGTAGTCGAAAAGCATCGTTTCACACACTTCAACGCGACGCCTTTTTTCCAAAAAAATTCAATGTTTTCGGTACCAGTCGAGATTTGACGCGCTTGAGGCCCAAAACATCCTTCAAAATGGTATTGGCTGAGCCTTTCGATATGCCAACTTCATCAGCAAGGTCTCCAATTGTTAATCGACGGGTTTTCAACACCAAATCTTTGTTTTGTTGAACGTGAGCTTCGTCGGTTGAAGTTGATGGTCGCCTTGGACGCTCTTTGTCTTTTACACGTTCACGGCTGGCTTGGAACTCACTATACCACTTGCAAACATTTTTTTAGACATAGCCTCATCGCCAAAGGCTTTCTGCACCATCCTCAACGTATCCGCCGTAGAAAATTGATTCCCTAAACAAAATTTAATGCAAATTTTTTGCTCAACAAATTTCAGCATCGCAAAAAATTAAAAACTCACTTTTAGCAGCTCACAAAACGACACGTATCTCAAACACTAATGAATATTTTGACATGAAATTTGACATAAATGTGACTGACAGTACTACCAACCTAAAAAAAAAATAAATCTCCAAATCCTTCAACGCGCGCAGTTTAAATTCAAATGTCTTATTTTTTGGACACAGTAGTATGTACTAAATGAATGGGATGTCTGACCGGGCTCGGAAATTGAATGGTAGATGGAAATGGTTTGCAGAAAAAGTAATAAGTTGTTAATATCACGCATTCTTAGAAGACATAGTGTATTGCCTACGAAGACTGGAATAAGGCACACTCCCTATAAGCGACTCGATTTCTTAGTCTACGATATCTTGATAAACGAGGAATGCGCCGGGACCTTAGGTCTATTGTGCCCTCTCTTCTTCTTCAATCTCTTATAGTTTGATTACCAATTGGATAATATAAATTTCTAGTCAATAAATATGAATGTTCTTTAAAGGCATTTTTACTAACTCATCTTCTTTCATCTAAATAAATTACTGAAACCAGAAAACAAACTTACGGGAAGTCAAGCCTGTAATTTTGCCTTGATGTTCTTCTTAAATCAGTTTTAAAACTTAACTTAAGCTATTTAGTCATTAACCCCAATATCTATTTTTGATTTCATTTCATTCTACATCAGAAAATACTATCTATATTTTAATTTAAAGATCTGTAACATACTATTCGCATCACCATCACCCATCTTGAGACGCAGTATTCAATATTGGATAATATTTGACCGTATAACCACGTCCACACGCAGTGAAGAAAATATAGCAGCTTTAGCTGAGAGTCTACATGAAGATCGTAGAGAGTCGATTTGGCGGCGTTCGCAGTAACGCGGACTGATGTATAGAACGACTTGGCGCATTTTACGTCGAGACCTTAAATTAAAAGCGAACAAAATACAGCTTGTGCAAGAACTGAAGCCGCGGTGTTGTGGTGTTTGACTATGACGGAGCCTGCATATATACAATACTCGTACTTTAAAAAGGAGTTGCCACCTCTCTGGAACCAATAGAAAAAATTTAACAATATTTGTGCCAATCATAATCCTGAAACAAACCATTTCGAACTTTATGGGGAGACTTATATTTAGGCACATTATGAAATAGAGTTGCCGTTAGTTGAAATAAGGATGAAGTTATTTGATTCTTTAATACCTTAACATCAATGTTAAAAGCTGTTTAGTGCCCAAATTCGTACAATTAGTTTTCAAAAAGATTGGAGTAAATATTCGCATATTTATTTATGGGTTAGCACTAACTGAAACACAATTCTTAGTATAGCATTCTTTAAGAGATACATCAAAATTTGTATGCTAATTCAACCGAAAGTATTTTTTTGGCTCCTACGCATTTAACTGTAAATAAAGTGGTTCAACCATAATCCCAAAATATAAAACACCTCATATAATTATACATATATACATACAAATGTATGTATGTATGTATGTATATAAACCAAATATCTATGTATATATGCTTACGGATGTATTACAAATTAGTCGTATTCATATTTGTGGTGGACAGAAAGCGGCGTTGACGACAGGTAAAACAAAAAATATATTTCAACCAAAAATGCAACAACAATACTCGTAGTAATAGCCAACCAAACCAAACCAACAGTAATAAAAAAATACTTCTGAACGAAAACGAAATTTTTAAACAATCAAAAGCCAACATCGGAAACGTATACAATCGGAACCAACTACTGCCGCAACAATAAACCCAAGCAGCAACAACAATAACTGCCAACAATTAGCATTATTCATATTTTTTGATTATGACACTCGCATTCGGAAATATTTTTTGTTTGTATTTTCATAGTATTTCCAGCAATCAGTAAAGCTTGTATATCGTGCTGTCTCAGCGCTGAACGAACAACGAAAATTGGCCAAGTGCAGTAGGCCATGCAAATAGCAAAGTAGGTCACTACCAGCACGTCGTGCCGCACCGCTCCGCGCAGCTTAGTGTTGAACGCGAGCTCCAAAAATATGTATGACGAACGACCGAACGACAGTGGCGGCGACGGCAGCGACACGAGCATGAAATTTCGAGTATAGCAGCAATGGAGTAGTGCTACAATAACAACTACGTATAGTAGATATTTAAGTCCAAAAGCTATTTAGTAACAACGCGAAGCAGCTGTGGCACTATGAGTACAACGAGCACGATTAGTCGTTCGCTCTGCTATCGGATTGTGAGCGCGCACTCAGTTATACACTTTCAGTTTTATTTGATAATAATGTGAAGCTTATGGGCATTGATATAGGTATGTGGTCTTATTGATGAACTTTAAGATACCATTTAAGTATATTCCATAGCTTTGCTTCACTGGAATAAATATAATCACTGTTCATTTATATTTCACCAGTATTAATTTCGAATACACATTCCCAAACTCACTAAAAAAACAACAAAACACCTCATCTTTTCTGAAATATTATTATAGTCCACCAGAATTTGCACCATTCCCATCTGAAGACATTATAAAATTTCGATGTCCCGAATTCTCTTTATTGAAAAATGGTAATCAGTACATAAGAACACCCATGAGGGCGAAACTTATTATCAGGAAGAGATCACATTAACTTCTGTGCTAAGTGGAGTAAAACTGGTTCATCTCAGTAAAGTTTAAAAACTTTTAAGAAAAGTGAATAAATAAAGTAAATATGTTTTTTTGGTTAAGTCTACAATAACTCGAAGTACGTTGGAGTTTGAACTCAGTATCATCACAAATCCCTTCCGCGAATCCGATACCTAAGCATTTATACTTTGGTACAAATTGGGTCGATACGCAACAATTCTAGAACCGATCTCTGTGAAGTTTCCATTTTTTCGAATATATTTAAGTGTATTTTGCGTCGAAAAGGCAGTTTAAACATAAAAAACAGATCACCAAACTCAATTCTATAGTGGATTATATGTTGTTGTTGTTGCATCAAAAAACAATCCTAAAGTAATTTCGAGGAATAGGGGTTTTAAAAAGTAGACCGATAGGGACAGTGAAAAAATTGTAATTCACAGGCACAGCACAAAATGTTTCCGTGCCAGCGAGACAAACAAGTGCCCGTAGGGTCGAGAATATTGCGGCCGCTAGCGCATCAATTGAGGAAGACCCAAATCAGTCTCGCACACGTCGTTCTCAAGCGTCAGACATCTCTGTGACGTTTTGGCGAATTTTGTGAAATGATCTTGGCCTAAATCATGGCCACCAGCATCGTCGTATGTTGGTGGATCTGGCTGTGAAATAACTAGAAAATGATCCGGATTTGCATCGAAAAATCACCTTCAGCGATCAGGCTCACTTCTGGCTGAATGGCTTCGTCAATAAGCAAAATATGCATTATTGGTCAGGCAGCAATACACACGTAGTCCATGAGTCGCCATTGCATTACAAAAAAATTACGGATTGGTGCAGTTTATGGACCGGCGGCGTTATTGGACCGGAGTTCTTCCGTCACGTTACTGTGAATGGGAATCGCAACCGCTCAATGATAACCGAATAATTTTAGTCCGAATTATATGATATGGACTTGGACAATATGTGGTTCCAACAGGTCGATGCCAAAGCCACACAGCGAATGTTACAATCGATTTATTGAAAGCCAAGTTCAGTGAACTTGTTAGAATATTCCTGTGGGACTACGTCAAGTCTATGATCTATGCCAACAAGCCAGCGATTATTGATTAACTTCGTACGAATATCGAACGTGAAATTGCAGCGGTATCGGGCGAATTATGCTTGAAAACCGTCGAAAATTGGGTTCAGTGTGCCGGAGTGGCCATTCAAAAGATATCGAGTTCCATAATATCATCGAATGTACTTTCACAGGAATAAAGAATTTCATTGATGTCCCACACTTTTGTACCGTTCTTATTGAAAACCCCAACCATTCACGAAATAGCAGAATCTCACATCAAAAAATCTATCTTTAGGGGTTGGTATATTTATCGGATCAACGTTTATGTTTTTTCAGTTCTAGATCCATCTGAAATCCCATTAGTATAAATAATTTTATTTAACACATTATTTTTCCATAAAATGATTAAATTTGAACAAAAATTTTAAGTGAATTAATCTCAAAAACACCTTTAGTCTAGTCATTATAGTAAGTTCACATCGGAATTCGATATACCCATTTATATGTTTGTATATCGAGTCCCGAGATTCTTACCTAATTTAAGCTGAAATGACTGGACTACTATCTTTATAGGGTCAATTTAAATCCATGGTTCAAAACTTTTAGCAAATCAAACTTTTTTGGCATTTTTCTTGAAGTTAGGAATTATAGTATGCAAAAAGCTAGTGTATCTATTCCAATGGCCTCAGCTGTATCGCACTCAAGTTAAGCGCTCACAATTTTTAGAGCTTTTTAATGTCAGTGTGATTGTTGTTGCGATTTCATTTTCGCTATTCGCAGCACAACCAAAGCAACAACTGCTAATTTAATGAAATGAAAAGTGAAAAAAACAACAACAAAAACAGTAAATTTAAACAATTAAATAATGCGAAAAGTCGAGCAATGTAAACAATAAAATGAATATTGTCAGCCGCAAATAGCAAGCGAAGTAATCTATGTACATATATTTATTTAAACTATACATATGTATGTAAATTTACATAAATTTGTATGTGTTAGATATGCAAATGGTAGAAATAAACACACAAATTATGCACAAAATAAATAATTAAAATTTAGACAAAAGCAACAATTGTGGGCCGAACGAACTCATTAAAAAAACATCAAATCCCATCCCGCCCCCTCTGTCCACCGCCAGCAAAGCGCAAGCGACGCGTGAGTAAGCATCCGGCGAGCGCAGCGCCGAGCAACCATGCGACCAATTGCGCGCCGCGGGAGCCAATGTGCCGCGGCAACGGCGGCGGAGCGCAGCAGTGACACTCATAAATTGTTACATCACAGCGAGCGACCACTTTTGACTGCAGCTTTTATTGTTATTGTAATGTCTTATTTATTTATTTTTTTTTTTTTTTTTTGCGTTTGAGCATTTTATTTTTGGCGAGTACTGTAAGTATTGTATGTAATTTTGCTTTTATTTATGTCTCTTTTGATATTTTGTAATTTCTTGTTATTGTTGTTGTTGCAGTGCTGATATTGCGTTTATTGTTATAAACGCTATCGCGCTTTTGTGCGCATTCTGTTTCGACGCTTCTGCTGTTGTTGCTATTGTTTCTTGGCTGCCTGAGAATAAGCAATTGCAGTTAACCTCGTTGTTTGCCTCTCAACCCTCTTCTCTTAATGGGTTTTTATCGCTAATTTCTACTTTTTTTTATGCAGCGTGTTTTAATGGTCTTTATGGTTGTTGTTGGCCAGGCTATTAATCGAGAGAATCGCGCGCTCATTTCGAAACACGCTAAGAGCATAAGCTTTCTATTACAAGCAACTCATGGCTGGCACATTAGAAGGCGTTACACTGAAAAAATTCTTGTTGAAAAAAAAAAAAAAAAATTAAAAAAATTAAAAAGTTGTGGAATACCTAAACGCTGTTTTAGTGGAAAAAACGTAATGACACCGTGCTGTAAATCTTTGGAATCACAAAACAATGAACAAAAAAAGCGAAAGAAAACTCCAATTAAATATTATATTTTTAGAACAAGTGGCACTTATTTCAAAATATTTATCTCCGCCAGAACTTATATTTTAAATCAACTTAGTTCAATATTTAATAAAACAAAAATATTAAACAAGTGGTAACACTTTCCAAAATATTTTCACCACCTGCCAACCTCAGCATCTCGGCTGTCATGACTTCGACGAACCAACAGACATAGCGGAAACTGACTTTAGCCATCTTAAACAATGTGTAATAGGTTCAAAGTCCTTTCTCAATTTGAGAGTGTCTGATAATCACTCGAATAAGAGTTTTAACGACGACCGCCGTTCTAAGCTATCCAAATGAGATCCCTGTTAGGACCGATCTTTTAAGGGGGTATTCTAGTCTAAAAATTTAAAAAAATCGAATTGATTTTTTTTTTTATATTTTCAAAGTTTAACTATTCAAGAATATGTGTACAAGATGATTTTACAAAATTCAAATTATTTTAGGAGATATAGGCGTTTTTCTGACCCGGCATCCAAACTGGTTCGGCCGGAACTAAACGAACAGAAGACATTATGGAAACTTTAAACGCGTTTTTCTCAAAACTGACTTTTTCGAAACGATGCCCACGATTTCTCAGGTTCTACTAGACCGATTTACTTAAAATTTTTATAGAGTCTTCTTTATAGGCTTGTCTTTGGTTGGAACTAGCCCCATCCCAGAATGTTTATTTTTATTATTTTTAAAAAATTCGAAATAGTCAGAAAAAGTGATCCAAAAAAACTTTTTTTAGGCAGTCGCCATTTTGTAAAAAAAAAAAAAATGTTTCCCACTTTTCCGTAGTTCCGACCATTGCGACATTATTCTAAATTAATAATCTTTTTTTTTTTTTGGTTTCAGATAACTAGGAGGGTTGAAATCATGGGCATGGTCACGTGGAAATTTTTAGAGACACCCCACTTCGTCAGCTCATAATTTTTGAAATTTTTTACTTTATTTGGTTTTTAATTTTTTTCTGTACTCTTCAAAACTTAATAAATGACTAATAATAATATGATGATGAATTATATAATAATAATAAAATGGATCGTAAAAATATTAATTGCCTCTTTTTACGACACTTTAAAAATTACCTGAAATTCATGCTTCTAGACTAGAATACCCCCTTAACCTAATCTAAGATTCTTCAAGGTGAAATAGTTTTATGAAACATACTACATTATGCTAATCTTACATATGTATGTATATATGTATATACTATATGGTTTACTCAATTCACTATTTTTAACAGGTGGCAACGTGTCCAAACATCCTGTAGGTCTTTTAAAACATTTTAAAACACTTTAGCTCGAAGAAATATTTACAAAATAGATCTGTAATCAAATGAACTTTATTAAGTTCAATATTTTTAACACATGGCAACAGCTAAAATAATTCAGTAAGTGTCTCTAAAAATTACTATAATATTTTTTCATATTTTTATTTAATTTTTTCATTCAACATGTGTGAGTAGGTGGCAACCTTCTATCATTATTGCTTCAAACCAAACGATCCAACAATACAATCGGTCAATATTATGGTATTCACTATTGAATTTTTACACGGAAAAAATTTTAGAAAAACTCGCTCTTTTAAAAGTTCAGCTGAATATTCGTGCATGACCATGACCATTACAAGGATTCGTATTCTCGATACATCGTTAAATTTTAGAAAAACTGTGCTTTCTTTTCAACAGGCTGTTAAAAGCACTCTATCGTCAAAACCCCTCCCAATGGTGTAAATAGTTAGTTGCTTCAGAAATGGCTTAAATGATCTTATATTTATTAGATGTGCTCTATAATTGTCCGCAATAATTACAAATTGTATGGCTTAATCCCTAGCCTGTGGGTTGCCTTTGATGAGCGTCTCCCAGCCCTACATGCGTTAGGGCTTTGCCAATTTACCCATATTTGGTTCTCTAATTTTCTTAGATATCGTAACCTATATGTATATACTTTTAGTCAAGTTTTCCTTAAGAGCGCTTCAAAATTTTTCCGTGTTTTTTGCGATGTGGCTCTAGTATACATATGTATATGTACATATTTGTTTATTCTCTACGAGAACTTTACAAGGTACGTATACGCCGTGTGTAACATTTTTTAACAAATTAAGTGAATTCATTAAGCAATTATACACAACAGTAAAAACATAAAATTACACATACCTACACATATATCTATTTGTACTTTTATGCTTAGTTCTGTGCGTGTGTATGTGTGTGTAATTAAAGCAACAATAAGAAGATAAACAATTGTGAATATGTAGGCAGAAATTGCTTGCCTTGTTTGTCATACTCGCATAGTTTTTTAGGTCGGAGTGTACAAACAAAAAAGGAGAAACGCTAATCTTCTCATACCCAGTACATACATACGTATAATATAAGCGCGTACAGTAAACGCCCATTAAATGCAACACACAAACTTACCATTCTAACACTGCTTATTCGTATGGGGGTCGGTATATATTTGCAGGTTTTACTTTTGCAGATTTGTTGTTGCGCTGATATGATTTTGATATACTATACAACTAATTACTTATATATATATGTGTTATATTCATACATAATTCATACATATGGCACACACATGCATGCACGAATATGTTTGTGTTTGCTAAACGAACGTATACAGATTACAAACTCATACGAGCAGTCGTATTTATGCGAGCTTAAAGCTCGCCTCCTGCCAAAGCATATGTTTTTGTTATGCTTAAAATCGCAAAGTATAAAAAATCTCTTCAAATTTTATGAAAAATATTTAAAAGATAAAGAAAAAGCCAAATAAAAATATTTTGGGGAAAATGGGCAACTCTTTAAATTTGTTATGAATTTTTTTTTTCAGACTAGAAAGACCTCTGAAAGCGATTATTGTCGGAAATTAAATTTATGGCGTATTGCCACCTGTTTGAAAATTATTGAAACAAAAAAAAACATAAAGTGAAATTAAAGAGTGCATAAAATAAATATAGAACAAAAGTCAAATAAAATTAAAAATTAACAAATAAAAAGATGTTTATGATTAACAAACTAATATAGAAAATAAAAAATTATAAACTATACGATTCTATTTTAAAAAGGAAAATCAGTAGTTTTTATTGTAAAATAAATTTAAAAAATTAGATTTAAAATTAAAAATTGTTATATAAAATAGAATAAAATATTATTAAATAAAAATAATAAAGTGTTAAATAAAATTAAGTTAAATAAAATGGAATAATAATAATAAAACAAACAAAAAAACATAAAATAATTAAAATAAAAAATAATATTAATGGAAATGAAATTCATTTAATAAAAAATAAAAATTAAAAATCTTAAATAAAATAAAATAAAATTATACATAACGGGTGATCCAAGTAGATGCACTTTTTTCAATAGCCTTTTTTTGACAGATCATGCTTGATTCATGTATTATTTTTGTTCACTATTGTTTGGCATTTCTTACGCCTGAACAACGTTTACAAATCATTCAACTTTGTTACGAAAATTCAAGTTTTGTATTGTGTGCCGATGAAATCACCGGTCTATGCAGTCTGTCAAGTAAGAGCGTGGCCGTTTATAAAAAAAATTATTTGATGAAACTTTCATATTTATTTATACATTGTATACATTACAAACAATGGTGCAATTTGGTCAATAATGTGTCCAGCCACCACCGGCGTTGTTAATTGCCTGGCATCTTCGAGGCATGCTTTCTACTAATTTGACGGCGTATTCTAGTGGCAAGGATCTCCAGATGCGACGAATTTCGTTAGACAACTGCTTCAAAGTGTATGTGCGTCTTCCACGAAGCTTCTGTTTAATTATGCCCACATATTTTCAATAGGGTTTGCATCGGGCGACTGCGACGGCCAATCCAATGTAACGATGCCAGATTGTGTTTTCAACTGAGTACAGAGCTTGCTGCGGTGTTTAGGAACGTTGTCCTCTTTCAGTATTCAATCTTCATTATTTCTGCTGAACCATTGTTTAGCAGATAGCAGAAAAGCCTTTTGTAGATTTTTATCACTTTCTCGGCATTTAGGTCGTCAGTAAAGAGGTACAAAGTGCCGAATCCCTGCTTTGAAAAGCAGCCCCAAAGATGCACATTTATTCCATGTTTTACGGTTCACTGAACAAGCCTATTGGTGGAAGTTGACGAGGCTCGCGTGAGGACAGAAGTGCTCATATAGAACATTCATCAGTTAAAATGACATTTTCGAAATCTCTTTCAATATTCTCATGCGCCCAAGTGAGCTGCTTTGTCACAAGTTTTTCAGTCAACAGAAGCTACTTCATTGTGTTGCGCCATTTCAGATCATGAGTATGAAGAAGGATTCGGATAGTTTCGTAGGACATATCTAAACCGTTTGCCATTAATTTTGCTTGTCCTTGCCACAGTGTTAAAGCAGGATTCCGCGAAAACAGATTCACTACCCTTTTTTCATCTTTTTTGTTTACTTTTCCTATCGAACCACGTTCTGGTAAATCATCGAAATTTTTAGCCACTGCATATCGCTGTTTCCACTTCTGTACAAAAGCCTTCGACATTCTCATATATATAGCAGCCGCTGATTGTGATATTTTAAGACCTTTCGGGTGGATGCAAAGAAAGACAGCCTCAAAGCGCGACGCGTACTTAACGTAATTCTCTTTCAAAAGGTCAACAACAACTGAATCTTTGTTAACAAAGCTTCCCTCTATCGGCTCGCGAAAGAATTAGAGCGAAATCTTTTATTAACTGTCGGTAAAGTCGACCACGCTCTTACTTGACACCCTGAATTTCTTCAAAAATGATGCCGGTGAGGACGTAAGCGTCAATGGCGACCGTTATCGCGTCATGATAACTGATTTAACCGATTATTTGATCCCTGAAATTGAAGCTCGTGATTTTGACGATATTTGGTTTAAACAAGATGGCGTCACTTCCACACATCGCATCAATCAATTGATTTATTGAGAGAACACTTCAGTGAGCAGATAATTTCACGTATTAAGCCGGTCGATTGCACACCAAACCCGTGTGATATCACACCGTTGAACTTTTTTCTGTGGGGATATGTAAAGTCTAAAGTCTATGCGGACAATTCCGCTTCAATTCAGGCCTTTTAGCAAAACATCACGTTTGTCATTCGCCTGTTACTTGTTGAGATGCTCAAATGAGTCATCGAAAATTGGACTCAACTGATGGACCATCTGAGACATAGCCGCAGCCAACATTTGAAAGCGATAATCTTCAAAAAATAAATGCCAAAGAATGCTATTTCGAGTGATTATGAACATTTACCATTGAATTTGAAGCTTCTGCGTTTTCTTCTTTAAAAAAGTAACGAACCTCGAAATGGATCGCCCTTTACTAAACTAAATTAAATGAAGTGATTTAAAATATTTTTTGTTTACGATGGGTTACGACTTGACCTAAGGAGGGGCTTATCAAGTCCTTTACACCAATAAACAACCCTCTATTTTTATAAACATTGTTTGGATGAGTAGCAAACCATAAAAAAATACTTTTTAGCAAAAGATAGTTGATAACATTAGGCCAATGACAACAACAATTTCCTAAAACGTAGAATTTTTTTGTGTTTTTTTGTCAATGGATGTAGAGTTCAACCACCGCCATTTACTAAAAAGACAAAAATGTTTGAAAATTTTTAACTCAAATAACGCGCAGACCTCTTAGCACATCAGTAGTAAATTTTTCATTCAGATTTTTTGAGTAGTATTATCACATTTGGTTTCAACGTTTTGGCATTTAACCCCAGAGATCTCATCTAAATAGACCGAAAAAGATAAAATCGATATAATGTAGAGATATGCGGAAGATGACGAAACTTTCAAGAACTACAATTGATAATATCCAGCTTTTAATCGACAGACATTACCTTAAATCGGAGTTCTTGTATATTGAATAACTATGATTGCTTGCTTGCTTCTATGAAGCCCCTAGGGATGACTAATGCTGTTGCAATTACTTATAGATAAATTATCTGAATACTCAAATAAAGTCATCCATTCAATCCAAAGGAGATGTTACGTACAGTGTTCAAGGATTTTCAAAAAATCGAATTGTTAACTTAAAGTACTCCTAGAAATATGTTTCCATTGCTAGTTTAGGTTAGGTTAGATGGCCCATCTAGAGAGATCGCACGTGGTATGTAGTCCCTAGGAAAGCCTTAGAAAAGAAGAACGCCTGTGTTCAAACTCATAAATTAGCAAACGCTTAGTAACCAATACAAATTTTCACAGGAGTTTCATTTCCATTCTCGCTAGTTCGGTGGGATGTCTGAAGGTATGCGCTCCCAAGTGTTTACGGCTTGAACTCCCAAACGCGGAACATAAGGAAGTTTGTGCCCATCTCATCTTTTTTTATACCGTTTCTGTAGATGGCATCTGGTAAGATCCTCAGGAATACAGAATGGATGCTAATATCACAATGGCCTGTTAAGAGCCCTATAACTAGGAAGATGCTAGCCTTGCTACAGTGAAGGTACCGATGGTGGTCTAGCGCTGTCCAAGCTTTCGTGAAGCCAAGATATCTTTTTGTAGATTCCATTTTAAGAATAGTGGACCCGTAAAATCCGTTCTTGGATGTCTATTACGGAATACATTTTTGGTCCAAAGTTCGGTAATATTAGTTACTACTTTTTTAATTAATTGAGCCGAGAATGTTATTTTTTCTTCGGCAGCCATTCTCTAGTTCCAACTTAAAAAGCGTTTACGTAGATAATTCGATTAGAAACATGCATAGTTGCATTATTTCTTACACATTTCATATGCGTACTTGAATCGAAGGTAATCTATGTGTGGCGATAACCTTGAATGCATTTGAAAAAACCTTCGGATATATCCTTGTGCCAATTAATAACCACGTTATCCTGCCACAAGCACATATATCATATATAAGACTTATGTATAAACATACATATGTATACATACATATGTGTTTGAATATATACATACATACATATGTACATATTTACCACAATTTATTAAACTCTGTTTCATCGAAACCTATAATTTACCCATTTAATTGGCCCGAACGGTATTGCAAACTTGAAAATGTGGAAAGGATTTTCGCATAAAATTTGCTGCAAATTAATTTCAATAATTTTATGCAACGCATATGACCTGCTAATTAAATAAATTAAAACGTAAACACAAAAACAAATCAACAGCCAGTCAATCAGGCGCTTATTTGTAAGAAATTCACAGCAAAAAAATAATAATATTTACAAACATGCGTTAGAATATTGGCTACTAAGCAGGCAAAAACAAAAAAAAAAAAACAAGTATTTCAAAACAAAAATGCGCAAATAATAAATATTTCAATATAATAAATCCATAATAAATGTGTGTAAACACAAATACTCGTATAAGAACAAGCCGACGAACGAAATCAGGTCAGGGTGCAGCCGCGAACCGCTGGGCACGAAGTGTGGCGGTGTTGGCGATGAGGCGCACGATTACGCGAGCCGACGAATTTCCGTTGCACTACAAAGCCGCAATGCAACCGGTGCACTGGGGGGTGCAAATGGCGCGGTGGGCGTTTTGCCACCAACAGCAGACTCGTTTTAACGGCGCATACGCGTGTGTGTATGCAGCAGATGCATATGTGTGGCAAGTGAGCAACCAAAACAAAGCACTCATACAGCTGCAGGACATTAAAATAGAAGCGATAAACGCCAATTCAGTTTATTCCCTATAGTTTTAAATAACGATTGCAATATATAAAGATTAATTAAAAGTTGAATGAAGAAGTATGAAGTTTCCCATGAACTTCGTAATGCGCAGATGGTAATGTCGGAGACCCTAAAAAGTATTTGTACATAAATGTAAATGAAGAGCGTGACGAGCTGACTCAATTTAGCCATATCCATTTGAATGTTTGACCGTCTGTCTGTAAATAAGCGAACCCAAGTTTTTGAGGTCTCGATCTTAAATTATGCCCACTTTTCTATCTAATAACCTGCCCATTTATTGGAACCGCCAATATCGAAAAACTATAGCAAATAGCAATCTAAATCAAATCTTTGTACAGAAAGCTTTTTTATTTCACAAATTATGAATATGTAGGTTGCCTTTTATATTATTAATCAAAAATCGATTTAAAAATATTCTCAATTAAGATCCATACACTTTTGATTGAGGTATCAGCGTTCAGCCGCTCTTAAGGTGCTGAGAAATGTCGAGCTCTTAGTTTATCTTTATCTTTTCCGTATGGTAATACAAACAAGTCACTCGGTCCCAAGTCAGGAATATACAATGGATAACTCATCAAATCGATATTTTGCGTTTTCTGTCGATGTGAAAGACTTGCATTGTCGCTGTGAAGCGTGATCCATCTTCAGCGGTGTGTTTTCCTGATTTCTCGAAAAATAATTGATAATCAAATGAGTGTTTAACAATCAGAATTTACGGTTCGGCGTTGTTGCAACTTGTTTTTAGAATAAATTATCGTTCAAAACATTGCTACAAATCTCTGATCAAATTACGATAGGCACAAAATGCCGTGTTAAAAATATATAGCCTCGTTGAAGTCGAAATAAAGTTTGTTTTCTAAAAATATTGCAAGTATACTTCAAAGTTAGCTTTTTTAATCTTCAATAGTAAAGCTCTGCCGTTATTACTCCAGAAGCTATCGTATTAACATTCCTACTACCTAGATTTTCAGGATTTTAACATTTGAAATGTTCCCAGAATCAAATTGAGTAGCTGGTTTGTAAGTCATCAACATTTTGAATTGAGGAAACAGAAACTGAGCACTGATATGCACCCCATTATTAACCAC
>CM050327.1:6777965-7191575 GCA_027475135.1 Bactrocera correcta | reverse complement strand
TTTGCAACACTCCTTCAATACGTTTGTAATGTAAGACTATGTACAATTTTCACACTTTCATGCGATTTCTCTTGAACATAAGCGATATAAATGTCTGTAAGTATGCACATTTAGATACGAATGCCTTTGAATGACGAGGCTGTTCTATGTATTCTATGCCAAATGCTTAAATTGCTTCCCACGCTAATTTCTGCACATGTTTTCGCATATATTTTCGCATTATCACTGTTATTATCAGTATTTTTAATTTTCATAAGTGCCATCGTTGGCCCAAACAAAAGTCTTGTTTATGCCACGCCAGAGCATTGTTGGAATGTATAAAGAACGGCGCGAACGAGGAACGACGAACGCGTAGGTGTTGCGCGCTAGTGGGCTGTGACAGGCGGTGTGAAAAGATAGATACTGTGGCTTTTAGCAAAATTGCGCGAATGCGGCCATTTCCACTCAAGCGCAGAGGTGTCTAATAAGTGCACTCGCAAACATTAGGTTCTTCCTTATTCATTGACAAAAATAATATTTCGCTGATATTAATTGAGTAATCAGTTGTTGTAAAGAGTTAGGGTTACACTATTTTTCTTCTAAGATATGTATATAAAAGATATGAAAACTTGCCAAACCACAACAGCGAACACTGCTGAATAAAAAAAAAATGGGTTATCAAAAGATCACAGTTGGGTATTCCCCTTTTACTCAAATACTCTGGTAAAAGTAGACGATGTCGTCTCCTAGTGGTCCCCAGTTTACTTTTTAAATTGTTAGACCTCTAGTATTTTTCCTAATTCACCTTATTACATCATACATACGTGCTACATATATAAAGAGGATGAAGATGAATTTGGATTTTTACCACTTTTTAAGTCTTAAAAAACCAGTATACAGATTGTAAAATGAAACGAAGTATACAAAGCAACCAACCAAGCGACAACGAACTTTTTAGATCTCCTCGTCTTATTGCAAGATAAAACACCATCTACTAGCCACAATGAAACGCTACTATTAATCAGGTTTTCCAGATCTACCTGAGAAATATTATTTTCTTAAAATATCTAAAAAAACTCTTTGATATTTGCCCTAACTCTGTAACTCAAGACAGCAAACATATGAGGGTCACATTAAGATCCAATAAAGAATCGTTGGGGCCACTGAGTCAGCTCCCATACAAAAGTTTGATTGTTGCCCCTCTGAAACGAAATATTCAAGTAACATGCCTTCAATATCTGGGATATATTTCTCTTTATAGCGAACGGTTTCCTAGCTTTAAAAGGCCTTGCGGATTCCTACTCTCTGAGGAGTCAATCATCAAACATCATGATACTATGCTAATTTGAGAATGGAGGTATCTGTGAATGCTAAACTTACCGTTTATCCGTCGCCTCAGCGCGCTTTGTAGTTGTTCGAACTTCTTCTTGGTAGGGCAATGGAATCTCTGCTCCATCGTCATTCACTGGGGAATTGGGTTCATCTGGTGTTATGCTTTTACTGCCTTTTAGCAGGCTGGAGAAATGTTCCATCCATAATGTCAGTATATTTTGGGCATCAGATCACCTCCGGAGGTTCTACAAGAGTATGCTCCGGTCTTGAAACCTTCTGTTAGTCACCGCATCTTTTCATACGAAAAGCTCTTATCTATTTTCAGTGCAGAACCGTTTGGAACTGATCAAAAGTAAAAGTTTAAACTTATGGCAAAAATTGAAGCAAAACTAATTTTCGGTTGATCTTAGGTCGAGGACCAAGGTTGAACTTTTACGGTTTAAATCGATTTAATCCAATTTCTGGCAAACACACAAGTCCGATAAAAAATGTTATATGGCAATGTTGAGTATGATGAAAAAATCTACAACTTTTGTATGAATATCTTTTCCATATAACATCAAAATGTGTGTAAAGAAAACCAAATATAGTTAAACTTCCACAACTCGAACTTTTGAATTGCCAATAGATGTCAAATGTCCTTCCATAACTCGAAGACCTTCTAACTCGATGTTTTTTTTTGTAGATTACGGTGATTACAGTGATTTAAGTTCAACTGTATTTAAGTTTTTCGGTTTTATATTTTTATCTTGTTCAAAAACATCCTTGAAGAAATTTAGAGTATACATACTAGGTACTCCTTATGTCAAGTTATACAATATTATGAAACCTCGTCTATCCGCCCGTCTATCTGTACATACATACGTAAACTAGTCCCTCAGAGTATGAGATATCTAATTGAAATTTGGCGTAAAACTGTTTCTTCCTAAGAGGCCGCCCACTTGTCGGAATCGTTGTCTTCGGACCACTATAACATATAGCTGTCATACAAGCTGAACAATCAAAATCAAGGAGTTGTGTGGAAAAAATTTTTATTTGATAATATATATTCACGAAATTTGGTATAGGTGATTGCTTTAGCCAATGGTGTAATCTCCCGAAAATTGTGCAGATCGAATCACTTCAGCATATAGTTGAAAATTGAAGAATTAAATTGAGCAAGCAAAATCAAGTTCTTGTAAAGAAACTTTTGTATACGTGAAAGGTATTATAATTTCAGTTTAACCGAAATTTATGTTTTCACTTGTTTTTCTTTCTTTTGTAAACAGTAAAACTCTATCTCTTTTTTTGGTACTTTCCACCAAATGTCACCTGATCAGAACAGATGTTTCTTGTATGAAAGGTGCAGGTTGGACTCGCTTCACTCACAACAAAAGCTCACATTGCATTAAAAGCTCATGTAACAGTACCAATAATTGCTTAAAAATATCACACGTATACTATATATGTATATACATATGTTTATACATATATGCTACAGTTACAGTTATGCACCTATAAGGGAAATATCCTTATAAGTAACAACAGGTTGGTTGTGCAATTTTCTTTTTGAAGATGCAGGCTTGACTTGCACTTAAGCACATACAATTTACACACTTACAGACTCATCAAGTATAGTATATGTGTTTGCTATGTATGTGTGTGTTCACAGCCTTTCTCCGACGCTTGGTATTTCGGAATTACCGACCTAGAATGTCAATAAGTCCTAAAAGTGCCCTATTGTGTTTCATCATCATTCCTGCAACAACAATAAAACCAACAACAGCAACAACAACAATAACTAAAGTCAGAGCCTATTGCAGCTACGGATGTGCATACAAGTACATATGTGTGTCTGTGTATAAAAAGAATTGCAGCCAAAGAATGCCGTCGATTTTTGCTCATTGCTGTGGCAAATCAGCTTGTTGCAATCTTCGCAATTTACAATGTTAATTGCTGTCGCGCACTTTGCTGCACTTTCCCAACTACGCTGCACTACTACTCGGGCGGGCGTCCATCAGTTACATACGTCGCCTCGTCCTCGTCATGCAGCGCCGCCAACCGGAATTTTGTGCCGTTGACGTTCGCCTGAGTGTCTACAGCAATTACGGCGGTGCGTTGTGGCCCCGTTTCGGTGGCCGTATGGTAAAAGCATTAAGCGCTGCAGCAAAAGTGAAACCAAGCAAAGTGTCCAGTCGGCAAGTTGCCTCACAACACACAATCGCACTACATACGAGTACTATGCATATAGATATATCTGTAAGTGTGCGTGTGTGTCGGCTCATATCAAATTGCCGCTGTGGTCCATGTTTAACACAGCTGATTGCATCCTATTATGAGTTACATCAGCCTGCAACATAGAATTTACTCGATTCTAGGTGATATTTAGGGACTCGCTACTGATTATTATCAAACTTGTTTTGCCTACCAGTCAGCAAATTTGCTGGAAAAGGCGGCGCCAAAATGATTGAGCAAGACTAAGGTGCTACAATTAACTACTTGGACTAATGACTTGTATGGATATATGCGATGCTGGTGGGTCTACATACACAAAAGTGTGTGTATGTATATGCAGATATGTTTGCATATGTACGAGTATATGCTTATATAAAATGCGCTACACATACAGGGTTGCTCAACGTTTCTTGTGCCGAATTGCTACACTGTTGGGCGAAATTTAAGAAGTTAACAATGTATTCCAGTTTAAGCCACGTGTAGCGAGTGACAAAAACGAAGACACTTACTATATAAAGTTTTAGGGCATGTGAAATCGAGTAATTTTCTGTAGGTTTGTTAAAATCGAGCTAGTTCACGGTTAAATTAGCTTACAAATTCATTAAACAACAACAACACCCGAAATGGAGTAAATAATGTCAGCTGAGATACTATAAGATTTCTTTTCTTAGATATTTTTAGTATAAGTTTTGTCTTAGCTGAGTGAGTGAATGAACTTTCATGATTACAAAGTACCCTAAACTTGTAAACACATAAAACGGAAAATATTTAATTATTCATCAATATCTATTTTGATATTTTTCAAAGTAATGCCTACCAGAACACTTTTCATAAGCACTTTTTGGGTTGGCCTTCAGCTTTTTCAGCGAATTTTGTTTTATCTCTTCGATCGACTGAAAATCTGATAAATACGGTGGTTGAACGATGGTATTCTTTGCGTTTTTAGTTTTAAATTCGATCAAAATCGCACTTTTTTTTGAAAAAAATAATCAGCTGTTTCGGGACGAGTTGAGCAAGAACGCATTTCATACCCAAAATATCCACCAAAATCATTCGAACGGACTGGCGAGCGATGTCGAGTTCTCTTGCCATCTCTCTAACACTTGTCTGACGATTTTCAAGCACCATATCCTTCACTTTTTTAATATTTTCATTAATTGAAGAGGTCGAAGGTCGTCCAGAGACATTTCTTCAACGATCTCTCGACTGTCTTTGAAGGCTTTGTACCATTCGCTGGCTTGTGTTTTTGATAAAATTGAATCACCGTAAACTTGTTCCAAGGTTCGCCATGATTCCGCACACGAAATTTGTTTAGACATACAAAATTTGAGACAAATTCCTTCAACGATATTTTTATCCATGGTAAAAATCGGTAGTCTCAGTAGTGCGAGGTGTACCGACTTAAGCAGCTGCTTTAAAGAAACTAGTCGACAGATCGCGCTCCTATTGGGCATAGTAGTTAAGGACAGTCCCTGCAACTTAGCAAAATACATTTTTTGATATGTCATTTACCATTGGAATTTAATTACAAATTCCGGATGCTTTTTTGTCACAATATATAACAATGTAACATGTCTGTTTAAACCAATTGTTGCTGATTCCTTTAAAATTTTCTAGCAATTTCTACGGCTTGATATGAAAATTTCGAAAATTATGACCCGCGTTTTACCCTCCAAATGATTGTTTGGAAAACTTGAAACTAATCGAGCGATATAGAGATATATGCTGTATACATAAATGATTTGAACGATAGGACGAGTTGTATTCTAGGTGATTGTCTGATGGTCCAACAGTTACTTAAGTATAATGATCTACGGTAATTTTATTACTAATCCGGTTTAACCCAATTTTGTCAATGTTACAAGGTACAAGGAGTGTTCCCTAGTAAACAGGACTTCCAAAAAAAAACAGAACAAATGTTTTTTTTTGGCAAAATCAACTTATTTTATTCAAAATAATCTCCTTCTGCTTCAATACAGCTTTTTGCACGGTCCTAAAGCATGCCGAACGAGTGTTTTAGTTCGTTGGCCGGTATGGCCGCCAGTATGCCGGTACAAACCTTTTGAATGGCCTCTACGTCTGCACAACGCTTTTCTTGCACACACCTTTTGTATGCAATCAATTCCATTTCCATGAATTGCAATGATGATTTTGGCTTATTTTAGATGAATTCACGCACAGTTTTGATCGAATTTCCGTTGAGCACGGATTTTGATTAGCCCACATGTTGATCGTCATTTATGTCCTCACGACCACGTTGAAAACGTTGAAACCACTCGTGCACTCTGCTGCGGGATAGGCAATCATCGCCATAAACTTATTTCATCAATTGAAACGTTTCGGTAAAAGTTTTACCAATTTTGAAAGAAAATTTAATGTTGGCTCTTTGCTCGAAGCTCATTTTCACACTAATAACACAAACATACTGACACTTAAAACGCAATAACTTCACTTCTAATCCATGAAATGTCATGAAATTCTCACTGGACAATCGATGAAGATAACAGATTTTAACTCACCAGTCGACATATGTATGTGTTCAAAAGGTCCTGTTTACTTTGGAATGCACCTTGTACTTGTTTACACAGTTAAAAACGGAAAAGTTTAGCTCCTTTTTCTAATCTCTGAATAAATTATGAAAGTTGGACCTGTTTTAGGACTCTACACGGGCATAACTCCTTAATGGCAATATAATATTATACATTTTGCTGTGTGGATGTACCGAAGCTACCGAATATGAAAAATTCGGATATCGAACGCTAACTACTTTCGATTCGTCAAGCTTTGCAGTGTGGTGAATCGAACATACAACTGGTATAAATGCCAATATACAATAGATAAAAAAGGCGCAATATCGTGGTGCATTCCTCGGCTATCAATAGATAAAAAAACAAGCATTTTTAGTGTTATAGCTAAATACTCTTATAAATACCACACGTTGAAATCGAACAATAGACCAAAGCGCCAAAATATTGTAGAGAGCAGATAAGTGGCTATTTGAAGGCGGTTACTTTTCTTTTCTATTTATTTAAAAGCAGAGCCAAAAATTCCGCTGACAATTTTATTACTTTACTGACCTTATGTAATTATACAATGATACAGCAGATATTTTCGATATTCCTACATAAATATACATATGTGTATTTGTATGTATTTATATGCATGTAATATGAACCCACCGAAATACATATAATACTTATATACATATATATGCTTATGCATAAATTTATGAACGTATCAATATCAGAGCGTTAATAAAAGCTCATTAAATCAATGAAAGGCCTAATTAAGAGATTTATGGAAAACCATACGTTACACGTTATATCATGTGCCATGGTCCCATGTGTAGCATATTGTTAAAATTTAACGCGTTGAAGACAAACCAAATTATAATCAATTTAAGAAGGAAATGATTACGATTTTTTATTGATTTTGAATTGGGTATTTACTGGTAGCTGCGCTGCAATGAAGAGCCAATATGCGCTTTATGACTTTCATTTCAGGCCTCGTTCATGGCTGGGAGTATGGAAGAAAGTCTAGTGGCGGATTATTTTATGACACATAACAATTTTGAAATCGTATACTTGTTTATATAAATGGAAAATTTGGTATTTTAATAAGTGTATTGTAGTTATGGACTTAAAAATCTGAAACCAAGTATGTACTCAAAGCAGTTACAATTACCAGGTAGCAGCATTTTACGTAAGAGCAACGTAACTCTAAGTTCGAAAAAATAAAACAAGAAGCACTTTATTTAAATAAAATACTATTATTTATAAAACAGCTTCACAAATAAATTCATATTCAATATTTTATAAGATTTTACCACAAACCGATCACAAATATAAATTTAGTTTTTTTAAATTATAATCTTTTTCATCGGCTTTATTTTGCAGGAATATGCTGATGATGAACCTGACAGAGGCTCCAGAGAAAGAGATGATATATCTAAAACAAAATTTGAGACCTTAGGTACCCCAGAAGCTGTGCAAAGAGAGCACAATGCATATGTGCAAAGTCAAAGTAAGTATAAAACTCTAAAAAAGAAGTATTTAGTGCTTATATTGATTGACTTCCATCAAATAAAATTTCGATTGCTAAATTTTACGCTCAATTAACAAAATTTTTAATAATTGACAAAACTTGAATATATGAAAATTCTTATGAAAAATTGTAACCAAATAACTGTCAATATGACGTGTTTGAACTTCATGATTGTTTGGTTCCCTAGCTGCATATAATTATCTCTAAACTTGCTCAGTTCCGCTGTGGCTAGTTCTAAAGCTTTAACAGAGATAAAGAGATGCCCAACACTCCTGTCATTGGAAACAAGAGAGCCGTTGTCCTACCCAACTTTGACAGTTGACTGGATCTGGTAGGTTTTTTACGTTTCATAATTGGAATGACGGGAATGGTCAGATTGAAATTCTACCAAAAATATATGTGAACAGAGGGATTTGTTGCCGCCGTTAAAGATCGCTAATAAAAAATGTAAAAGAATTAAAATTAAATATTTTTAAGTTGGGCATCCATTTATCCCTGGTTCTACTGTTAGGATTCAGTGACTATTTATATATGTTCTGGCTGAACATTTTGCACATTTGCGGGCGCTAACTTTCCTGAAAAACTCTCATACTATCTAACCTATTTCTGTCATCTGCACATACTCTGCAGAAAAAACGATACAAAAGCGATTTCTTTATTTAGTTATCTTGTAATCAACGAGCTCATTTCGAGTAGATATGTATGTGCTATACCAATTTTTAGAAGAGAGAGAAATTTGGCTTCAAACAAAATACAGCAACTGTTTCGATATGACCCATATTTTGGCTATATTAGATCACAAACTATGTGGCATTTATTACTTGAGAATAAACAGTGAAGATCTTGATCCATTTTCCGCTTCTTTCTGGTCAGTGGTCAACCAAAATTCTTATTAACAGAATGATGGTTTCTGTCTCTCAGGCTTGTCGTTTTAGAAATAAAGGGTAATCCATTTCAAGATTCCCTACTTTTTTGAAGAAACGCGCAGAAAGTCCAATTTAATGCGGAATGTTTATTATCATTCGAAAAAACATTCTATGGCATTTATTTTTTGAACATTGTGTCTTTCAAATGTTGGCCGGTGCTACGTCTCCGATGTTCCATAAGTTGAGTCCAATTTTCGATGACTCGATCGAGCATTTCGACTGGTAACTAGCGAGTGAAACGCGTGATGTTTTGTTCCAAGGCCAGAATCGAAGCGGAATTGTCCGCATCGACTTTAGACCTTACACATCTCCACAAGAAAAGGTCTAACGGTTTGATAACACATGATCTTGGGGGCTAATCGACCTTCTTAAAACGTGAAATTATCTGCACACCGAGATATTCTTTTAATAAATCCATTTATTTATGCGCTGTTTGGGACATAGTCTTGCCTTGTTGACACCAAATGTCGCTGAGATCATGAGTTTTAGTTTCAGGCATCAAATAGGTAGTTGTCATGGTGCGATAACGGTTGCTATTGACGGTTACGTTCTCACCGGCATCATGTTCGAAGAAATATGGATCGATGGTTTCCCATTCTCTTCAGGTTGCTCTTCGTCCCAAATGCGGTAATTTTGCTTGTTTACAAACCCATTGAGCCGGAAATAGTCGTCATCGCTAAACAAAATTTGACTCGAAAACGTCGGATCTTCTGAGAACTTTCCAAGAGCCCATAGAGCGAAGCGATGTCGGTTGGGAAGGTCAAGCGGCCTCAGTTCTTGAACAAGCTGTACGCTTTTAATTTCAAATTCGACTCTTCACGGTAATCGTGTACACTCTCTGCTTAGGCTGCTATATTTTCTTCATTGCGTGCTGGACGTAGTCTATTTGGTCGAATATTATTCAATAATGAATACTGGGTCTCAAGATGGGTGATGGTTTTGCAAATAGTATGCTCATTCTTTACAGAACGTGAAATTTCGTAATAAAATTGAATGATTTGTAAACGTTGTTCAGGCATAAATTTTTGTGATCACCCGAAATATGACTATTTTTGCAATTTTTCTTTTCGGGATTGCTCTTAAATTTACCGTTAAGAAACTTCTGTTCCGTAAATATTTCCACAATATTCCGAAAAAAATATCAAATGCTAATGAATGCTGTGACAGCTGGTTTGACAGCTATCTCTCTAGAAAATTTCACAACATTAAATATTTCCTCCAATACTAAAAAAAAACTAGGGAAGCCATAAAAATAATAAAATAAACTGCACTTCCAATGAAAAACATTCCATACTTTGTTACACATTTTCCTCGTATAGCCTTTCCTGCGGGGCATCTATTGCAAACTTGAGAAGGAACCAACATTATTTCGGATACATAACGTATAGTATCATTCATTTAAGCTTATGGACATTTATCAGTTTTGCTTAAATCATATGCACGCAAGTACACAACATATACAAGCATTTAAACTTGTAAACTTCACCGAACAACTGGGAACACCAGAGATTCAGTAGCATAAGTGCATGGCAAATATTTGTAGAATTGCCGCTGCTACATGAAAACGGAATGTTATCTGTGTAGACTTTTGCGAAATGTGTCATTGTGCCGGCAATGATTTAGCGTTCACCGGTAGTTGGCTGACGGTCGCAATGCAAAGGTTTTGAGAAACGGAGATAACAAAAAGTCAGTTGAAATATCTGAGGTACATTAAATGTGGCACTTATCTACTTGAAGCTAGGGGAGGTGAATGAAGTCAAATTTTGAGAAAAAGTTTAATGGGTCAATCGTTAGGAATTTGCTAGGCAAAACTGCATCTAAATACCCTCTTGATAATAATTACAATTTTCGTATAATTTCATAGGAAAGTATGACGGTTTCGAGATTTAGGATACATGGAGTGTATTAGAAGTAAAACAATTTTAATGACTATTGGTTAGAAGTACGCTCCAAGACGGAGAATCTGAGTTGGGTCCCAGTTTTCGCTTAGTATGAAATAATTTTTCTGCTAAGAAAATGTTAGGAGTTTCGAAGCAATAGTTTCGGGAACAAGTGATTTTTGGCCACCTTTAGGAAATCCGTTTTGAAGTAATCTCTGAAATATAAGGTGTCGATTAAAAAAAAAAAAAAATTGATTGAACCAATCGTTACAATTATTTAAAAACTTTCAAAATAGGATCCTCCTGCGTTGAAGCAGCGCTGCCAACGCGATTTCCCAGCATTGAGGGCGTCATGGAAGGCATTCTCCGGAGAAGCCTTGAGAGCCAAGGTGCATGCTGTTTGGATGCCCCCTGTGGTCTCAAAAGAAAAAGAAGACTGCCTCTTTGTCTCGGGATCATACTCAAAGATCCATGAACCGTGACCTGTGATTACGTTATTCAAATCAAAAGTTCTTGACACACTTCCACTCGCCTCAATTTCTAGTCGTTAGTGAATACTTTTGGGACAATCTTCGCGGGCATTTTTCGCTCCTGGGCAATTAAATTAATATGTAGTCGATGGTCACAATGTCGATTTTTGTCGAAGTCGGAGGTCTTCCAGCACGGTCTTTATCAGCGATCTCTTACCGGCCCTCCAAAAAGGCTTGATGTCACCTAAACACACCATTTCTTGTTAAAGCAACATCTGAACTTAATCGCGTACCTCTGCTCTAACGAACGGTCTTTTTTCGGCTTGCATCACTCACAAAAACACGTCGCCCGAAAATATTTGTCTTGACTCTCCAGGTGCTCGAAGATAACTGGCTCGTTAGCTAGGAACGCCCTCTACTTAATACAGATGGTGCGCTCACGCTCGGAAGTACAGTCGCGGCGGAAGAAAATCAGACCTGTTACTTTCCGGACAAGCCCTGTATCTTCTCGGCGGAAAAATTTTTATAGAATTTGTATTTTGATCGACTTATGAGACAACGTGGAATAATGGTTTAAGTGAAGCAGGCGGTGCTTATAGCTAAAAAGGGATTCAATCGGTCCATATAGGAATATATTTGCGACATTAAGTGCACACAATATGGTTCGGTATCATAACGAATGATCAGTCCATATATAAAAGTGTTTCATATTTATCTTTCCATAACCTGTGGAAGGAATATAGGAACACATTTCGGTTTCGGTAATCAAGAGGTTTAAGATGAGTAGGTGATTGGCCTTCTGACTTCGAGCCTAGTTTCTGGTAATACCTCTAATCTGGTAGGTGCATAGCAGTTTCCATCTCGCAGATAATAAGATTATATTGTCTCTGCTCGGTCGTCAGAGCCTCGTTTGTTGTCAGCAGGCAATACAGGGGGAACGTGAGGTTGACGTTTGGAAGGGATGTAGTATGTTTTTGCTTCACCGACCCCGTTAACTCATTTCCTGCGTTAGCTAATGGACATCCCTCTCTGTTGGGTTATCGTTCCCTATCCAGCATAAATTTGTCCAAGTATACTAAATTCTGTTAGTCAGTTCGACATGCTGCGAGAAAACTTGGACTGATATCTGTTTTCACAAGTATTTCCGAAACTTTCGGGTATTAAGTTGGGTATCCTTGTACCAAAAACTCGACGCCCTTAAATTGTAAAATTTTCGAAAGTATCTAATATTGGACCGATCCCAAGCTCAACCACTTCCCACCATGCTTACCTTGTTTACATAAACATAAATGTTACATAAACCCATAAATTGTTTGCTTCCCACAATTATATAATTAAATTTGAATATCTCTGTGTGCGCGATAGTCAACGTGACCACCAACAATTTCACGCCACTAACCCAATCAAATAGTTGAGGAAGTGAGTTACGAGCCACCTGTAACATACAAACACACAGGCAAGGCAGGTAATAATTGCCAGACAATTAAAGTGTTGTCAGCAATAGCTTATGGGCTCATTAATTAATTAATCTTCATGAAAGGTGTGCAATAAAATCACTCGAACTGCGCGCTGACGGTGTTGATTGTTTATTTGCCATTCATCTGAAATATTTGCTGGCGGTACGTGGCGCAGCAGCAGCGCCATAATTGTCGCCGTTTAGTCTTCAATGTGGCAGCGCGTTGCTTTCAATTTGGACACACCGATGTCAACGGTGTGCGCGTGCGCTCATCAAACCCGCGTAAATATTGGCGTTGCTACTGTTGAAGCACGTTTGACGGCTTCACATTGGAAACAACCAGCTTGTGTTTAATAGTTATGTACTCAGCATGCAACACACATACCTTCATATATATACTATATAAACATATACTATATATGCATGCATATGTACATATTGGTAGTTAGACCATCGCCCGTTTGTCTGCTTCATACGATAGTTTAACGGTGCGTCGCCTGGTCACCGAGCAAATGATAATTATGACGGCAATTGGCCATGACGTCGCCATCACTTTTCTCTCTTGCCATTTAATAAAGTCATATGAACATATGAAACGCCTACAGACACGTAGAAAGCATAACTGCGTTTGTCGCGTTGTAATGTTACCGCCTCCGGCATGGACTACAACGCCGAGTTTGAGAGAAAGTTTGGGGCTGCGATGTGCTCATCTGCAGCTGTTTCACGGCACAGCGGCCGTGCATAAGGCCGGCGCGTGCGCAACCCATCGATCCATTCAATACTTGTGCGCAATAAAGAGAATTGCCCGACCGACCACCCAAGTGCAGTGGCAATTTACGTCAGTTCGCAACAAGTTGGCGGCCATAAAATGCGAAGAGAGCGCATACTACTGGGGCAATGCACATTATTTATGATTGACCACAGCAGCGGCAGTGCACGGCTCAGGCCAGAAGAATGCGCGGCTTTTAAGGCTGGCGGGCGCACAATTTTCCGTGTTATTCGCGAGTTCGGGGGCCAAGCACTAAACTAGTACTTACTTGTGTTGCATGTGTATGGCTGTGGCAATAAAAGAATCGATTACACTAAGCTTACTATGCGCTGGTAAAGAAGCCAACACAATTTGATTAGCTAATCGTTAGGATTGATGTAATGTCCCACGCGATCAAGCCAATAAAGTCAATCATGTTGGTGAGCAAATTTAATACTTCCTTAGTCAATATTTATTTTCTAATAATTACTTTATTGGATTATATAAATTTTGGTGTCTCAACAAAGTCAGGTTGTGTTAAATCTGATACTATTATTTTTTCTTACAATTTGACATATCTGCTGGTAAACCCAAACGCACAGAGCGTCCGCTTATTTTGGTCTCCATGATTTTAGTTGTAGAAATTATTTTGACTTATTTTTTTATTGAAGTATAGTCAGCGAAATTACTTATTATTAGATCCTATACAACCGGCTGTTTTAAAGGTGTTTTGTTGGTGATCAAAAAAATGTGTTAGCGGTTTGAGACAACTTCCAAAGAAGTCTTTAATTTGATGCAGGATTTCTTTAATTAACGATTTACATAAATTTAATATGGAAGTATGTATCTAGTCTAGATAATTTCGGATTCAACCAGACATACAATCTATATCGTAATTGAGGATTACTTCAGTTTCCCTAGGTTTCTCTTTTTTGAGAGGAGTGGTTAGTAATGGTATTTAAGTTTAATTTTATTTAAGGTTCGATAACCTCAACCTTCTTTAGAAAACTCCCTTTTATATTCCTCAGGAGAGGGTATGCTTCAAAGAAGTCGTAGTTGCAGAATAGTTCGCTATGTTATTCCTGTCAGTTCTTCAATTTTTTCATCTGGATTCGTATGGATGCTATAACGGTAATATTTTGGAAACATCCAGAGATATCTTGGCAGTGTTCGAAGTATTGTTCCGTCATATATTTAACTTCCTTGTCTGGATTCATACAGATATTTTGGTATTACCCTGGAAACTTCAACACATATCCTGTCACTGCCTAAAGTATGGTACTCCTGCAAGCATCTAAATTCTTTTTTGGATATACTTAAATATTAAGACAGTAACAATTCTATAAACTAATGTCAAATGTATTTTATGAAAACTAAATATTGATGGGGCTGATAGATCGAGAAGACTGCAGGAAATGTCTAAAGCTGGGCATCAGGGAAAGGTATAGATAGAGAGGCCGCAATTCTCGTCAAGCGCAGGCATTCTAAAAGATGACTAGTTCTCTCAAACCTAGGGACTGAAGTCCATCTAGTATCGCATGCGTGACTTATTGGCCCACTAGATTAACGTAACCTATATGTTAGGCCGGGTCGATTTGTGGGGAGGCAAAAAAATCGCCCATTGCTCTATGAAAATCATATTCTAGGGATCAAAATAAGATACTTTGCCCAATGAACCATACCTCTGAAACGAATTCTGATGTCCACCAATTTGGGTCGAACTTTTGGGTAGGGGCAAATTTTGAAAAATCCCACTTTGACCCATTTAGAGTGTTCCAATCGAGTCCAAATGTATGACCGACCCCCACTAACTTTAGACGGCCGATCCACACATGTCAGTGGCACACCCCCTGGAACTCTCCTGGAGGTTTCCCTATATAATCATTTCAAAAAATAACCATTTTTGGTGATTTACATGAAAAAATCAGCTAAATTGCTATGTTTTTTCTTTATTTTTATTTATTTATTTATAATAATATCTATTTTTTCTGTTAAGAAATTTATTTAGTCAGAACATATGTAAATGAAAAAAATTAATTTAAGTGAGTTATAGAAAAGAAATTAATTAATTTTAAAGAAGATATTTTTGTAAGGATAAGGATTGCCCAGACTTGAAAATAAAAAAAACTTCAAACAATAATTTTTTTTAATTCAGACTAATTAGGCAATTCAGAAGTTCCCCTGTTGGTAAGAATTATTCTGCGTTGATTTACGGGGTTGAAGTGTTTGTTCCAAGATAGGTAAAGTTATCTACGAATTTGAAGTTATGACTGTAAATAGTGACAAGGGAGAGGAGTTTTCCAAATAGGTAAAAATCACAGGGTGCCAGGTCAGGTGAGTAGGGTGAGTGATTAATGGTTAATATGGAGTTTTCTGTCAAAAAATCAGTGACAAGCTTCGACCGATGACACGGCGCATTATCGTGCAACAGGCGCCAGGCCTTAGGTATTGTGGTCGAGCATGACGAATGCGTGACAAAAGACGTTTCATAAGACCAAGGTAAAACACAGCGTTAATCGTTTGGCCAGGTGGGACGAACTTTCGGTGTACAATACCCTCGGAATCGTAAAAACAAATCAGCATTGTCTTTATTTTTGACTTCTGAAGACGACTTTTTTTCGGTGACTTCTGATCGTCACAGAGATCCTCACGACCTTCTTGGAATCGCGCATTACTACGGGTTAGGCACTGATCACCATAATCTTTTTTCATCATTTGAAATGTTTCAGTAAAAGTTTTTCCAAGTTTAAAACAAAATTTAATATTTGCTCTTTGTTCAAAATGCACCGACGACCAAGAGCTGCTTTCACTTTTTGATCGATAACATCGATTGTAGTTATCCAATTGTCTTAAAATTTTTACGAAATGTCAACAAGAGATCAAACTTCATATACCCACCAATAGGTGGCGCCACCAGAAACAGTTATATTTAAAAAGTTCTGTTTCTTTTGCGACCGACCTTGTATATGCTGTAGTGGTCCGATATCGGCGGCTTCGATAAGTTTGCAGTCTTGTAGAGAAAAGAATGTGTGCAAAATTGAAGAGCGATATCTCACAAACTGTACCACTTCGAGTATAAGCAGATAGATGGACAGGCGGATAGACAAACGGACATTGCTAAATCGACTTAGCTTGTTATTTCGATCATTATATTATATAAATATTATAGTCTCTGATGTTTCTTTTTGGGCTAACCTAACACACCCAGTTCGAGTGAACAAGTTTCTACTTTGTGGCAATAAATTGAAAATGAAATTATATACTGCGGCAGTCAAAAGTTCACATTGTTTTCAATATGTACCATAGCAATAAAAAATTTATTATTTTCGCCGAAATTGAAAGGCAAGCTTTTCATCAACCAGACCAATGTTGTGGCAATTGCAATTCATGCGAAAGTGTTCTCTACGCTTTTATGAGTGAATGTGTCTAAATTTATTCGTGTGTCTATATTTATTTACACGCATGTGTGCGCACATGAAAATTTCTTTGAAATTCCACATTAATCGATTTCATCGTTAAATATGTTGCGATTTTATGGTTATGCATTTCAATGAGCGCGTCTGCGAATTTTATCGGCATTTCTGCTGGCGCTAATAAAGTTTGGAGGGAGAAACATTTTTGCAAGGAAATACATAAATATTTACATGCCTGCATATGTATGTCTACTATGTAGTTTTAAACACTTGTGCTACATGCCACACAGTGCAACAAGCAAATATGCCACATTCACTTACATGCCGCGTAGGCGCAATGCAACGACATCTACATATAAGTACATATGTATATTTATGACTGTATGTGTGTCAATATGTTTGTGCATGTAAATATTAAACGATGAGCTATAAAATATTTAAGTGCAATGCTACTACCAACATTTCTACTCCGGTGCCACGCATGCAAAACACTTTGTTCAAATCGTCCACTTAAGCGCCACTGAACTTGAGTAGCGCAGCGTCCCACAGATGAACGCACTCCAACAATTGGCGGCCAATGAAATCGCAACTTGTGGCCATGCAACGGTTTATGCACATTCGTTACAAACGCTACAAACGTGTGTCATGCCCGGGCGCGCGCGTGTGTGTGTGTGTGTTTGTGTAGAACTTTGCGGACGCAAGTTTTCAATTGCTTGGAATTAGCGCTACAAGCAGTACCAAACAAAGAAGTCAATAATTTGCCCTTGTGGCATGCAACAGCACTAACGGCAATGGGCAAAACAACAGCACTCATGTGTGTACGCGCAGCGGCAATAAATAGCCAGACTGGATGTTGGCTGTGCCACAGTTGGCAGACAATTGCACCAAGTGGGGGCCCGAAAAGCAAGAAATAAAAGTAATAGGCGATAAAAAACGGCACATTTTGTTGTAGTGCACGGACACATGCATGTTGTTGTTATGCACATTTGTATGTGGCATGTCCTCGTGCTTGCCGTGGCCGCTATATTGTCATGTTGGTTTGTGTTCGCGAACCCTGCAGTAAATCAAATTATTTCTCGATCGACAGCGACTATTTCAATTAGAGGCAATGCTCGCCTGCACTTAATCCCAATGAAAAGTTTACAGCTGTTTTGACCGTTTAATTGAGGAAATATTTCATAAAAGCGAAAAGACATTAGAAGCAGAAGATATTCGGCCATTTTCTGCGCTTTGTAAGCGGCTAAGTGGTTTGGCCGAAAGTAGACTGAGTTGTTTGTTCGTTTCGGTCGCTAATTCGAACTCGTTCGAACGGTGCACGATGCTGTTTTTGTCAATTAAGCCCCGTTAAAAGCTTTCCAAGCATTCACTTTCCACTTCGGGTAATATGCGGAAGCTTTTACAGCTTCAACCGTTAATTTCGATGATGTTGTCTTGTCCATATGATAACAAATCTTAGTTCAATGATCTATGTTGCTGTCGGGTTAAAGCTGGTATATATAGAAGCTTTACATTTTCGTCGGATTTCCCAGTTACTAATTCAAACAGATCAAAAAATCACAAATATCTCCTTCTGTTAGCGGTACTAAGAGCGATCTCCAGCTTATAAGGAGTGTATAGGAAGACAGAGATCTGGGTTCCGGAGCATAAAAAGGTAGCCGGCAATGAGCTGGCCGACGAACTAGGTCGCTTTGCGGCAGCGTGCAGGATGATGGGACCAGAAACATGTATTGTGGTAGGGTCGCACACCATAAAGGAATTCCTCCGCACGGAAAAGAGTGTGGGTAGAACGGCACTGCCAAGAGCCAGCACGAATGCGCCACACGCAGCTATTACTGGGAGGGTACAAGGTTACAAAGTTTAGGAATATGATCAACCTCCCCCGAAACAAATTCCGCCTCCTTGTCGCGCTTTAAACAGGGCACTGTGGGCTTAGGAAGCACTTGTCCGACATGGGGATAGTCTCTTGCACAAACTGCCGATTTTGCGACATAGAACCTGAAACTTTTAAACACCTGATTCTAGATCAAGCAATTTGTAGAAGCAGGCTCAAGACCCTAGGTTCCAAATACGTGGTCAGACTTCACATCCCCTCAGTCGCACTCAGCAATCTCATGGTATTATTCAGATTGCTTGAAGTATATGTGGTAAAGGAGAGGGCACAAGGGCCTTCTGTACAATAAATAGGACGGACTGTGTAAGTTATTCCCAAAACCATTGGATCGAAGTAGTCGAGAACGCTACAAAATTTTAATTTGACCATAAATTCTTAACGCGAATATTTTTGGAAGCTACTAGTTTCTGGCTAGAGATTTTATTTTTTCTAATTCCTGTGGAGCCATGGGCACATACGAATTCTCGATGGTCGAGGTTCTGGAGTCGTCAAAAACAATAAGTTTAATCGGACCTGGATTTATAGCCAGCTCTGAATATCATTTCGGCAGTATTCGCTAAAACTATTAGGAGAACATTGTATGTCGTTATAACACTACTACTCCACAAAATAGGATTCGGCACTAATTTCCGATTAAAAATGTACTTATAGTGGTGTACCCTCAGAAGGTAATTACGACCTCTTGACTTCGACTTCGATTATATTCATCATCGGAAAGAGTCTTATAGTTTGAAAAATTCTATATCTGTTCAAAAATATCGTTAAGAGGATATCTTCCAACTATATAAGAGTAATTATAAATCACTTCATCGATCACTTTCGAAGGACGACAGTTAAGAAATCCTTCCTTGGAAATCAGACTATGGGAAAGCCATTTTCGAACCAATTTTATTTCACTATCAGACTCTTAGTTAGGAAATCCTGCCTTAGAAATCAGGCTATAGGATTTTCTAACGAAAAGAGATTTTTGCCAATTTTTCTACTGTAATGATCGCCTAAAAATAAGAGAATTCAATCTAACATATAGAACAATACGAAAATTAACTGTCTAATTTCAACTGGATCAAACTAAGCCACTTTTAACTCATTTGGCACCAGTTCCAGGAGCATGTCGAAAAGGTTTTTATAGCATTTTAACCCAGCCGTAGCATAATTGACTAAACTTAAATATACAAAGGTCCGTACATAGTAATAAATATGTACATATAGCAAAGTTTGTAAGCTTGTGCCGGTCTGTTGTTAAATAAGTGGACGTGTGGCATGTGGCACATCGTAATTTGAAATGCACACCTCCGCCGCAAACTCAAAAGATTTGCAACAAACGTACACATACGATACATATGCCGGAACGCGACGTTTCGTCGTGACGCATGGCCAGAATATTTTAAGTCTCGATTTCGTTACAATGAAGCATAGAACAACACTGCAAGCCACAACGGTCCGCTTTAGTCGCAATAATGTGGTTGACTGTTTGAAAGGAACTCACATACTCGTGTGCGCAACATGTGTTTAGTTACGTGTAGTCGCATTCTCGTGCCGATAGTTTACCATACCTGGAAAGTCGTAAATTTACGGGATAATAAAGTTGTTATGTGTTGCGGTCATGCCATGATGCCCGCCAATAATCCACTGACACGGTACAATTTCCGCAATGGAGAACTTGCGGCATATCAATACAGTAGCGCAAACAGTAGCGGTAGCGTTGGCAACAGCGATTGTTGGGTCAACAAATAGAATGGCTACTTATCAATACGTACGAGTATATCAAACAATTCGCATAAAACTTGGTTATAGTCTATTGATACTGCTTCGAAGAAAATTAATTATTTTGAAGTACAGTAAGTAGATAACATTTTGGTACATAAAAAATAAAACAAAAATCATGATTTTTTGAAAATGAAGTTGCTCCGATCATGAAAGTCAGTTGACAACCTATTTAAGCTATCAGTTGCTTGATGTTTGATCTAAGCAGATGTTTTGTCGGAGGGATATTTAGCTACAACTGTTTACGATGACTTCATAGCTTGATTGATTTAGCTTTCTAGAAAAACTTGATTGCCATGTAATAGTACTTTATACCTATACGATTCTAATAAGAAATAGTTTCATATAGAAATCAATATTATGCGTTGTCTTCGATTCGCCACTTCCTGAGCTACCTAAGTCTCTGCAGAATGAATGCAGTACAAAAGATGATCCGTTTATCCTATTAAAGTGGTCTGAATGCTTGTTATCCTCCTTTTCATTAATTATGCCAGTTTATAGTATTTATACCAGTTAGCTGTTCGATTCGCCATCTTTCAAAGTCAATCGAATAGATGAGAGCCATTATTTTTTAATGTTTTGTCATAGCATATTTTTTACTGTTGTGGCCTTCTGTAGTAAGAATTGCCCTTATCAACTTCTCGTGGACTTTAGTTCACTTAAATTCTTCTAGATTTTCATATAGACCACCAAATCAGTTTTCCTGTGTTAGGATTCGATAAAAACGCTATTTTTTGTATATCATAAATAGGGTCTATTACTATATTTGTGCAGTTTGTCAAGTGATGGAGAAATTTGATTATTATTCGATTGTTCCAATACTCCGAACATGCGTTGGTAAGCTTTTGTCCTTGGACATCATTATTGGTATATGTCGTCTGAATGTCGAACTTTTCGATTGATTGATTGATAGAAGACGAATGCACCGCGACCTTATGTCTTTTGTGCCCTCTCCCAAACCACAAAGACTCACTTAGCCCCAGCATATTAGTAAAGGCCCGTAAACTGCTTGGTGCTAGCGAAGCGATTTGATCCCTATCTGAAAACATGCATCTAAGGGCCTTTAACCTGCTCCTGCAGAATATTAGCAGGTGTTCAAGTGTTTCAGGCTCCCTGTCGCAGAACTGGCAATTTACGCAATAAGCTAGGTCAATGTTGCGTAAGTGCTTCTTGAGCTTGCAGTGCCCAATGTAGAATGCAACCATTTGTCCCTAGGGAAGTTTGTCATTGCACATTTAAACCTGCTGAGGTTGTTACTCCCCATCAGCAACTTGGCAAGACACATGTCTTGTAATTATTACCAATATTTCTTTCTCTGCCTACTCCTTCTTCCTTGCGGATCAGCTCTTTTATGATATGTGGACTTATCCCAATCAAGGGTTCGGCTCCTACCATGTTAATCAGCCAGTTAATTCCCGGCTGTACCTTTGTGACCGGACACAGAGATGAAGGTCACTTGGTTACGTTCCCTAAGGTTATTCAGTCGTTCTCTGCACTCATGCACTAGTAACGATTTGGTCTCGTAGGCAGAGATTGCTTTAAGAACCGCTCGACTATCGCTAAGTATGGTTGCGTTGGAGGTTTATCTCTATGCACCAATTTATGGCAAAGACTACTGCCTGAAAAATGCTACGAAAACTTTCCATAGGTATGGAGAGTTTGGTTCATGGTCCTGCGACTCCAGCACCAATACCCTCCGATGTTTTCGAGCCGTAAGTGTACCATCCCTTAACAGTAGCTCGAGAGTGGAATCATTCCAGTCAGCCTTGCTGCTAAGGGTAACCTTCAATTTCTTGGTGAAGTTTACCCTTTTGGTAATATTGTCTCTTTGGACAAAAGCCAATGGTATTACACCACTTAACTCTTTCATCCGCTGGGACGAGATTATCTTACCTCTGCCACATCTTTCTATTATCATTTGTAGGAGTGTGTGTTTGGTTGCCTAACCGATTACTAGGTGAAGTGGTGTTAGCTTAAGAATGACTTCAAGTGTTACCGTCGGAAAATTACGCAGTGCACCCGACCCTACCGAAGTCTGCGTTTGAGTCACAGGCCACCGCCCTATACGGTCGCACGATCATGGTGTACAACCACCTAACGATCCTCGGCTTCCAGCCCAGGATTTACCAGCTACTCGATTGCACATCATTAGTGGTATGAAAAAGTATTTTTGTGGAGAGTTCTGCTTCATTACTTTTATATAAAAACCCCTAGCATTTGTGGAGAACACGTTCTAGCTGAGCGTGCAAAAAGTGGTAACTGAAGCAGCTGTTTCAAAATCTTTAAAAGGACCAGGATACGTTCAAAAGCATGGAACTTTTGTGACATATGAATTGAAGACAGAAAACGTAGAAAGACAATTTTTCATGTCAGAACGGCTGGGAACTTTTGCCTCCCGCTCGTCATAGCCCAGATCTTGTTTTCCAGTCGATGTAGAACGGTCTACTGGAATGCGGTTCACTTCAGAAAAGAGTACCAAAAATTGATTTAATTTGTTCTTAGCCGAAAAGCCAACGGATCTTTTGAAATGGAATCCACAACTTGCGAGAAAAATAGAAAATTGTTATGTTAGTTCAAGATGGCCATTTTGATTGAATCTTCTGATCCAAAAGCTGATTCCTGTACATTTTCAACAACACAAAAGTTATATACTTAGCATAAGTCAATGGCGGTTCCCTTTGAGAGCTTATTTACTCAAAGCTTTAATTCGCAAAACCTTCCATAAATTAACACATATTGCAATTAAATTTTTTAGAGAAAATCGAAGAGTTCAAAATACATCAAATTTAATAAACCTCATTTAATAATCGTGTATACCTAACAAATTTATTTTCATTACAGAATCGCCCACCCAACTGGCCATCGAGCATTATAATCACATGAAAGTGGCCACCAGATGTCGCCGTCCAATACCGCGCGTTATACACGTTTCCAACTACACTTTCAAAACCTATCATCCCTCCTACACCATTTTATACCGCTGCGGCGAGGATACGGGCTGCTGTCGCTCGATGGGGCAGACCTGCACTGTCAAAAAGTATGAGAATGTGCCACTCTATTTTATGGTAAGTGAAACCCACCACACCTTTATTATATGCTATATTGCATAGATGCATTTAAAATGTCTTGCCATAAATTTCCTAGTAAATACCACATACATACAAATATATGACAGTTTTCGTACAGCAATTTTCTCATTAATACAACAATATATGACGATATAGCACGTATTAATGTATGTGTGTGTCGGCTTATGCATGAATATTATGAGTGCCACAAATGTGCAGGCAAGAAGCAATTAACAATAATTTTGATCGTTAAGCGCTCGGAACAAAAGACAATCGACAAATACAACCACAAATTATATTGACTATCAATTTGCTAAGCGTTGAAGCCGCGCTTGCTTGCTTACAACGGCATACACACTCGCTGGTTAAGCTCTTATGCTTTGCCTGCCGGTGTTTTTGACTAAAGAGCTGTGCGCATGCGCAGAGAGAGTGGGCGATAAATGTCATAATGCCCGGCGTTTTCAATTAAATATTTTCTTGACACGATTTATGACAAATTTTAAGTTATGCACGTTGTTATTACTCAATGACGTATCCTTAGTTGTGGCAAAGCGTTATGTTTTTATAACGTCAGTATTTGTGATTTGACTATTTTTCAAGTGAAATTGAAAGCCGGCACCTGAGCAAATGCATTAGCTAAGTTAGTGAGTGCATTTTGTTATATCATTTCGTTGTAATTTTGCTTTCGCGAGATATTTCTGGGGTACTAATGTTTTGTAAGTGAGTGAATGCGTACATTTTTATAACGGGTGATTTAAGTAGAGGTACTTTTTTTCAATGAACTTGTTTTAAGAGATCACGCGTTGTCATTTTATTATGTTAAAAGATTCAAGAGCAGTAGTTTCAGTCAGAAAAAACAATGGTTTGGTGTGGTTTGTGGGCCGGTGGAATCATCGGTCTATATTTCTACAAAAATAATGCTGGTGAGAACGTAACCGTCAATGGCGACCGTAATCGCGCCATAATAACCGACTATTTGATGCCTGAAATTGAAGCTCGTGATCTCGGCGACATTTGGCTTCAACAAAACAGCGCCACTTCCCACTCATTGCATTAATCAATGTATTTATGGAGAGAACACTTCGGTGAGCCGATAATTTTACGTTTTGGGCCAGTTGATTGGCTACCAAGATCGTGTGATATCACACTGTTAGATTTTTTTCTCTGGAGATATGTAAAGTGTAAAGTCTATGCGGTCAATCCCACTACGTTTCAGGCCTGGGAGAAAAACATCACTTGTGTCAGTGACCAGTTACTAGTTGAAATGCTCGAACAAGTCTTCGAAAATCGAACTCAACGGACTGAGAATAGCCGCGGCTAACGTTTGAAAGAGATATTCTTCAAAAAATAAATGCCAAAGAATGTTATTTCGCGTGATAATAACTATTCCCCATTAAATTTGAAGTTTCTATATTTCTTATTAGTGAACCTCGCAATGGATCACCTTTTAAGTTTTGCCAAACTATTTGGGAAATAATATCTGAGGGTTAGTAGAATGGTTATTACCCGTCAAAAGTAGTCCAGAGCGCCTGAAAACAAGCAATTGACCGACACGGTATTAGTCAATAGCTTTTGAGAAAATAAACAATTTCAAGGGAAAGTAGCAGAGTTTCTAGCCATTGTGTTGTTAATATGTTTACATATCTGACAACCTACTTTGCTATAAATATTTCTATAATTCTCGGTAGCAACTCCAGTTAACTACTCGTATTGCAGTGGAGTGGATCAAGTGCAACGCTACGACTTATGTACATATATTGATACAAGTTTATCGCATACTAAGTTTCCTAAGTATTATCAAGCAATATAATAAAATACTTGGTAACTATTCACGTGATCTCTTGAGTAATTATTCTTAATGGGATATACTCCAATTGATAAGAGTCATACGCTCGAATTTCCAGCGAAAAATACCCCTTTCAGAATAGCAAACAGAATAAATAAATTATATTCAAAGAGCGCCATATTATTTAGTATATATGTTATATATAGTTGAGGTTATCTGTTTCATAGATTTCATATCGAGTTCCATCTCCTTCGTCTTACTTATACTTGTATCAATCAAATGAACCAAAATAGGAAAGCTGCCTTTTATATTGCCAGAGTTGGCAACCATAGTGTTGCGATTTGGCAACTCATGACTTTATAGTGAAGTTTGACATTTTCGCTTTTATAAATACTCAGAATGTATGGACATACGACTGCTTTTTCTGTTGCTGACAGTAACTTAAAATCTTCATCCCGGCCGAAAAAAGGTATTAAATCACGAATATTTTCGCGTTAATACATATTTTTAAAATTTTCAACGCAACCAGCCAGCAACAGTCCATCGCTGAACTTAATTAAATGTTTCTCAATGAAGCTCTAAAATATCAGTGAGTCTCGATGATATGGCGTATTGAGTCGAGGTCGTAGATCATTCCAATTCGAATTTCGAAAGGTCGTACAAAATCTGTTGTTGTTCCGAAAGCTATTGATGCTGTGAACAAACATGTGACCTTTATGAGTTTAAAATAATTACAGGCCTTGTGGGACCACAATAGATTCAAATGTCATGAATATTTGACTGTTAGAACTTTATTCACATCTCCACATAATGGTCGAGAGAAAAGTTACAATTTACGATAGTCGTGCTTCGAAACATGTCTATAAAATCATGACAGCTGATGAATAGGAAAAACAATGTAGAATAGAAATTCTGAGTGATTGACAAGCATTTTGTTGCCAGTTGTCTTTCAAGAAATCAAGAAAACCTATCGCTGAAGAGGGATCACTCTTGCACAACGACTCTGCGATGTAGGAGAACATCTACTGAAATTACTGCATTTTTGAGCACTCAAAACATCGATTTGATGAGTCACCCACCGTGTAGACCTGACTTGGCTCCGAATGACTTCTTTTCACCCTCATACGTATAAAATATACTAAGAGGTCAACGTCATCCTACACCTGAAGAGGCATTCAGAACGCATGTTTTGGAGATACCTCAAGCAGGAAGGCAAAAATGATTCGGCAATTGGTTCAAATTCATGAAAAAATGTAAAGATCTTAAGACTGCGGGCAAAAAACAGCCTTTTTTCAACAATTTTTTCATATGTAAAAAATTGAAAATTTTTGCTAGCATTTTTAATTGTTACAAAGATACACTATTAACAAAAAATTCTGAAATTTTTGGAAAAACATATCCTTCAGGAAAACTCTTAAGTAAAAAAATCATATTTTGGTTAATATCTTAACTTAGAACTTGGACGAAGGAAAAACTGAAAATTGGATATTTGGCAGACAAGTTTATAAAAAAATTAAAATTTCAGTGAAAATTTCGCATTTTTTTTTTTTCAAAAAGTTGTAATTTAAAATAAATCCTTCGTCCAAGCCTTTAAGAATTGTATATCAAAGACCTGTGTAAAATTTCATGAATTTCAATTGAGTAGTTCTCGAGAAATCTTCCAACCGACGTCAAAAACATAGTTTTGAGAAAAAAGCATTTAAAGACGTCGCACTTGGCCTAGATAGCTTCAAGCGCACAAGTTATCATCTGTATTTTTCAGGTTGTAACGCCGAAACTATTACTCGGATGAACTCGAAAATTTAGGGCTATGTTCTAGAGGTGTTATACACATATATTAATAAGGCAATAAAAAAATAGTTTTATTTTTTAATCTGTACATCCATGTAACCCCTTAATGGAGAACATTTTGAAAAAAAAAAAAAGTAATAAAGCGGTTTTTCATATTAAATATTTATTTTAGTATGTACTCGTAACTCGCAATATAAAAGACAAAATTTAAAATACTGAACAATATTTCTACTATGAATATTGTCAAATGTTAGACATGACTAATGTCAGATGGTTAATGAGATAATTTGCAATAAAGGTTTGGACTTTGGACTTGACTGTATGCTGGTTCGACTTTGGTCAAATTTTATCCAAAGGACTTATGTCAAAGAGTATGAAAAGTTTTGCAAGAGTGAGTTTGACTTTTCGGGGCTCGAAACACTTCTATCGGTAGAGAGTGACCTCTTCGGGACTTGTTAAGCCTGCTACAACTAACTTTACTCCCAATTATTAAATAATTTTCGAGAAAAATTTTCATTAAAGTATAACCTAATTCATATATAGATCTCTAAAGCAAGGTACAGCCCAAAATAAGCTCAAATTTTGTATTTAAAAGGAGAAAAAGATAATAATCGGTTTTCAATACACAGCATGAACACTTCGATTTTTCTCTTTATAGTTCCAAAATATCATAAGCTTGTATTATCTTCGATTATTTATCTCCTCACGACAACTCAGATAGAGTGTCTTCGCACTTCCATATGCTTGTGGGGTATATTTATTTTGACAAGACTTGATTTTATCTTGCTTTAATTTTCAATGGCAACTGCAGAACAATTAAAGTGCGATACAACTGTTTTATTATAGGAAATTGTTTTATTTATTTCTTAATTTTTTTTTTAATTTCAAATCGCCGGTCAACTGGCGACGGCGCCGATATTTATAAAGCTCAGGGTTTTCAGGTCATTGGTCTCCTCCTTGGCGACCTCGCCTTTATACATGCATATGTTTAAGAATCCCCCAATTAGTTGGCTGTATGGTGCAAGTTCATATAGCAAACATACATATACAACAATAACAGCACAACAAATCCGCTTAAATACATACTATACAAATGTACATATGTATGTATATTTGGATATCAATTCTTCTACACAATTGCTTGTTATGTTATGCCAAAGGTGCCCGACCGAGGTGTGTTGCCGGCAAATCGTGGCACCAGCGACCCATAAATTTGGCGATAAAAAACTCCAATTTGACTGCAACGAAAAACAAGCCGCCGTGAATAGGAATGTAAACAAAAACAACAATTAAACCAGAACGATTGCAGCAAAAGAAATGCAAATACGAAACAATGAATGACTCAGGCAAAAGAAATTTCGAAGGGGCGTTGCACTTTCATACATTTTTTGTGGACTTCTTGCTTTTTCGCCGTAATAGTTTGGCCGGTAAAACTTCATAGTCAGACGGACGCACGTACAAACAGCAACAACACAAGCGCTTATGAAAATAAATAAGGCTGTCATTCATAGAATTAATTCAATTACAAATATACATATGTTTGTAAATATACATACATATACATATATATATACACATATATAGCAGCCATCGCTACAAATGCTGTTTGTTTGTTATTTGTGATTTGCAGGTAGAATTGGTGAACTCCAGCAACTCGCGGAAGCATCCCGAAGTCTTGATGCTACGCAACGACACCGAATGCCACTGCATAAATCGTACGTACTTGACCTCTACGCCGGAGTTCATCACACGCGACAAACGCTCCGATCTCGCGTATAGGCGACGCACACGTTCACACATTGCGGCTTTTGATGGCACTATAGATGTGGCGAATCAATTGGAGGAACGCAGTGACCTTGAATATGATAGTGAAAAGAGTCGAGAGGCAGTCTGTCGCTGTCCCAGACACTTCGATGTGTTCCAAGAGGATATTAGATGGGAGGCAACGCAGCGGCGTCATGAATCACAAGCAAATGTTGCACGCACCTACAATTGCCGTTGCGACTGTGCGGACGCCAATGCATCGTGTCAGCGCTTCAAGAATGGTGATGAGGGCTTCGCAATGGATGATCGCAGGTGAGCACATATTTATGGCACATTTATAAAAATTGTTTTACTAAACTTTCAGTACCAAGCTTTTCGGACATTTTGGCATCCAGCGCTTTATTTAACTGTCATACTCATGTATTCCCGTGAAAAAATACCGGAAATCGGACTACAACTACGCCTGTCTCCTATAAAACCCATTTTAAAGTTCCATCTGATTCATATCATTTTCCAGAGTGCAAATTAAGTACCAATGAATGTATCGTGATAAAACTTCACCCGGATAATGCAATTGAAGTATGTAGGCCACCTTATGACCAAAAATTGTTGAAATCGGATCTAAACTATTCAAGTCCCCAGATAACGAATATGTGTAATAAATTTTCAATTAGAACTTTTTATCGGATATATCGGTCAATCTGAGAGATAATGCTGTGCCCAAAAAATAAGGTGACGTTGTATTTATTTTGAAAATTCTTTATTTATTCTTCCAAATCAATTTCATCTCCTTTAAAGTAGTCCCCTCCCAATGCAATGCACTTATGGCAACGGATTTTCCAATCTTCGAAACACTGGTTGTAGTCACTTTCCGGGATGGCCTTCAGTTCCGTCTTCGCTGCGGCTTGAATCTCCTCTATCGTATAAAAACGGTGTCCCCGGAGCGGTCTTTTGAGCTTTATGAACAACCAGAAGTCGCACGGCGCCAGATCAGGTGAATACGGTGGTTGCGGAGCGATATGGGTTGAGTTTTTGGCGAAATGATCACGAATTAAGAGGGCAGTATGGGATGTTGCATTATCGTGGTGTAAAAACCAAGAATTGTCTTTCCATAATTCCGGCCTTTTTAGGCGATAGCGTTACGCAAACGACTCATAACGTTCAAATAATATTCCTTGTTTACTGTTTGACCGGTTGGAAGGAATTCATAATGCACAACACCACGATAATAGAAGAAAACAGTCAACATGACCTTGATTTTTGAGCGACTTTGGCGCGATTTTTTTGGTCTCGGCTCTCTTTTGGCACGATATTCGCTCGGTTGGTCGGTTGTTTCGGGGTCGTAAGCATGATCCAAGTCTCATCGCCAGTTATAATGCGTTTCATGACACCCTGATAGTCGGAAAGCATCGTTTCACACACTTCAACACGACACCTTTTTTCCAAAAAATTCAATGTTTTCGGTACCAGTCGAGATTTGACGAGCTTGAGGCCCAAAACATCCTTCAAAATGGTATTTGCTGAGCTTTTAGATACGCCAACTTCATCGGCAATGTCTCTAATTGTTAATCGACCGTTTTTCAACACCAAATCTTTGATTTGTTGAACGTGAGCTTCGTCGGTTGAGGTTGATGGTCGCCCTGGACGCTCTTCGTCTTCGACACGTTCACGGCGGGCTTAGAACTCACTATTCCACTTGTAAACATTTTTTTTTTCCTCAACGTACCCGCAGCAGAAAATTGATTCCGTAAACAAAGTTTAATGCAAATTCTTTGCTCAAAAAATTTCGACATCGCAAAAAACGAAAAACTCACTTTTAGCAGCTCACAAGACGACACGTATCTCAAACACTAATGAATATTTTGGCATGAAATTTGACATAAATGTGACTGACAGTACTACCAATCTAAAAAAAATAATTCTCCAAATCCTTCGACGCGCGCAGTTTAAATTCAAATGTTACCTTATTTTTTGGGCACAGAGTATATTATTGAAATCCGGAGAGAATCTTTTCCTAATAATAGTATGCCTGAAGATATATCGGGTCAATACTGCCATTAGCCCTCATATACCTAATATAAAAATTTTCGAACTTCCGGAAGACTTTATACCGCATACATCGGCCAATATGTTTGTTAACTTAACAAAATTTAGAGAAAGGGTTTTTTCAAATAACAGCGCACTTCTCTTCTTAGAACGAATGGGGTGAAATCTGGTCGTAGATCCCATATAAGTTACAAACTTTATGTACCTGAATGTATTGTCTGTGCTTTGATCCCGACGAGTTGCAACGTATGCAATACTCGTTCAGATCAGAACTTAGCCTTTTAAGACTTGGGTTTCTTGCAAGGTATTACTTCGGTACTACAGAAGTTAACTTTTTTTCTTGTTTTAGAGTGCGTTTGACGGATAAATGCTAGGGCTATAAAGTCATAAGAGAGTGATCTACAACTAACATTTTGTTCTCTTCTTCTCATCTCTTTCCAGATGCATTGCGGAGAGGCTGTGCAGTGTACCCAACTGTTCCTTTGGCATTTACAATGAACAAATCGGTCGTTGTCCGCGTTCGAACAGGAAACTCAAACGTCACAATAATGGCTTCGGCTAAACCGTTAGTATACACAAATTTTTACTGTTAAATTTTTCAGCTAATTATGTTTAAAGAAATAAATTATATAATTTTAAGCGCGTAGTTTAAAGAAATTTTGTAAATATTATTATAAGTATTATTTAAGCTATTTTATTTGAATGTCAATTGTACGAGTATTACTTATGATTGCTTATAATTACTTAAATATACTTAAATGTAGACTTAAGTTTAAAATATGTCATAATAAATTAAATGTTATTGCTTTCGCCGACTGAAATGTAAAGCCATATTGAATTTTCGCCAATAACCAAGTGAATGTGTCCCACAAAAATCAAGAGAATTTAAAACAAATATGAATAAATACATATGTCTGTATGTATATAATGTAAGAAACATATTGTATTTGTATGTAATTTTTTTAAGTATTTAGTTAATGTAATGATGCTTAAATAACAAATGATTATGCGGAAAAAACTTTTTATTGAAGTCATTAATTCTTGGGAATCCTTTTAGATTTTTGGGTTTTATGTGTCGCTATCGCCATTGTAGCGATTTTTCGGAATGCTGTGAAGGTTGGACTCATGCAGTAGATATAAATTCGAGTCTGTACCAGTTAAATAGGATATTAACCTATTTTATTAACCAAAAATATGAGTATTTTTTATTGGTAGTCATGTATGTGAACTCATATTCGTACTGAATCGTAATTTGTGACTCGATTTGATAGCCTACTCTTTAAATAAATAGCTGATTCTAATATTTCAAAATATAGATATAGCGAATCAAACAAACAATTGATAGTATAATATCGTAAACTAATGTAATCAGTTGTGGTTTCCGAAATTGATACTCTGCGCAAACTGATATGTATCGCAGGTTCGTTATTTGACTTGAGATTGAGATAACTAAAGGCATTAGTGGGACCAGCACACATTTAATATTGCATACATATTTAATGACAGAATTTTGATTTCTTGGTGGATCCCACACAATTTGTCACTCAAAAAAAAAAAAAAGGCTCATATGGATTGGTCGAGAGAAATGTTAGAAAAATACGATAGCGGTGCTTCGAAGCACGTCTATGATAACGTTACAGGTAATAAATAGTGAATTTAGACGAATGAGTCCGTTAGTAAACAGCAGTCGACTGTACAGACGAAATGAGCGGAATCTAACAATAGCTGGTCGCGCACGAAGCACTTCCTAGCAAATGGTTGCCTGTTTTTTTTTTTTTTTTGTGAAAAACTGAACATGTCGCAACCATGCCACTAGCCCAACTTCGTCTTCTTCTTTACAGGCCTAGACACCGTTTACGCTATTTAGCGCCAATTGGAGGTGCCAAGTGCAGCCAGGTCCTTCTCTACCTGATCTCTACAACGGAGTGAAGTCTTACTCTTCGTCTACGTCCACCGGTGGATACTGAATCCAAACTTTCAAAGCTGGATCATTTTCATCGTTTCCTCGTCTGCAGTTCTCACCGTTGTCAATGCGCAAAGGACGATATTTCTTCCACAAAAACTTTTCCCTCGAACACTTCTAAGGCTTACTAATCAGATGATTTCATTGTTCATGCCACCAGACCATATAGGATATAAGGACGGAAATAATGAGGGGCTTGTAGAGTTTGGTCTTTGTCCGTGGGGAGAGAAGTTTACTTTTCAATTGCCTCCTTAGTCCAATGTAGCACCTGTCGACAAGAGTAATCCTACGTTGGATTTAAATTTTTTTCTTTTTGTTCCCGTGCGTAAAAGATAAACTAGTGACCGTGTTACCGACACCTGGAGCAGTTAATGCGTTCAGAATGCATGTTTTGGAGAGACCTCAATCAAATGCTTCACTAATAAGAAAACTAGTAATGTGATTTTCGACTTTTGATCGTTTTTTTGTGCTCTAATCTCGAAATATAAAATACAGCCCTCGTATAATAAATATGTATTATTAAGATCAGTCTTAAATTTTTCAGTTGAATATAGAAAATGGTTTTTAATATATTCTACTTTTATTAAATTATATAATTAAGGGTTGTTTAAGTGATCACTTATGACCAATATAGACATTATTACTGAATACAAATGTAGAAAGTGTGGGGAAATAAGCGCTAGAGCAGCTTCTCTGCATCTGTTCAACCTTATTTCGAACTCGGTATAGATATCTAGGGACCGGAGATAAAAGTACTGAATGAAATATCAGCGGTATATAGTATAATCGTAAAGAGCTCGCTGAACCTCCTTTAAACGGTCCTGTAGGTGTAATTAGGTGTCATTCTTTAAATTAATTCAAATGTGCGCTAGATAAAATAATATTATCATTTTCAATTTCGTGTTACTACGACTATAATAATTCAATTCAAATAAAATAAACAAACAATAAAATAAAAAATAATACAGAGAATTAAAAGAATTAAAATATCATAAGCCAAATAGCTTTATCGAAAGTAATTTTTGACACTGATTGTGACAACAAAAAATTAGCATATTAAACATGCTATCACACTACACAGAAAGAAAAAATTGGTCCAATTTGTATTAATTTATGGATTCTCCTTTAGCGTAGACACCGCTTACGCGATTAATTTATGCATTACATATTAGAAGGCATAGGCAATTAAAATATCGGTAAATGCTCTCTAAATATGCATATGTAATGGTATATAATACTATATATTACAAAAATTAAATTTATTATTAAATCCATCCTTGCGGTGGAATATCCATGTGAAATTAACACTGTCCAGAGCCACTGAATGATATGCAAACGCCTAGCCGGTGGATCCTGGGGCTGTAAGTCAGGTATAATCAGGTGGCTGTATACCTTGTTTGTAAGACATCTTGACACTTATGAAGCGGTAGCGATAGTAGTGAGACGACTCAAAGATAGGTCTTCAACGACTCAAAGACTCGCGAGCGACTGCGCTTCAGGGGCAACGCGCGCGCATTTGCACAACCGCAGCGCTTGAAGTCAACCTGGAGCTCACACCGCTCCATATAGTGATAAAGCATGTTGCTCATGTCAAAGGGAAGATACACCACTTTAAAGTAAGTCTCGGCAGTAAAGTGGAGTGGAGTGATTCCATACTCGAGCTACTGCTGAGGGGCAGCACTAGCCAATGGTACACTGACAGCTCAATAACACTCGAAGGCATTAGATTTCGAAACCGCATGCCAGGCTCTCCAGACCAATGATATGTTTTCCGAGCTTTTTACAAGTAGAAGTATTCGCTATATAAGTCGGTATGGAGAAATTAATCTCCATCGCAACTATTGCAACCTGCGTATGAAGTCAAATCGCTATTAGTGGAGTAATATATGGGAAGGCTGAACCGCCTATCAGTCTGCAACGAACTGGAATGCTGCCATTGGAAGGTTACAATTTAGCAGGGTTTAGATATATGATCAACCTCCTCTGAGACAAGTTTCGTCTTTTTGTCGCGCTCTGTACTGGGCACTGCAAGCTCAATAAAAACTTGTCCAACATGGACAAAGATTCTTGTGGAAACTCCAGAACACCTCATTCTAGTTTCCCCAGCAATTTGTGGAAGTAAGTCAATGGCACTTGGATCAGGGACTTGGACAGGGATCACATCACCTCCATTGCGCGCATCAAGCTCCTGAAATTGTTCAGAGCATGTACATATACAATACCCACGTATATACGGGTATACATCATAAACCTTCCTAGCTTATTTAAGATCCACCCTAACGAACATAAATGTATATATACCATGTATATACAACAAGTTGATAAGTATGTAAATACTTATTTGTATCATCTGTATCGTCGATTTAACCGAAAGATATTCAGTTTTTATATAGTCATAAAAGCAATCAGTTTCAATTATCACTCTGTAGAAATTCAAAAAATTTGCCACAGAAAATAATAAAAAAAAAATTCGGGTGTTGCGTTAAATTGCTGCGCAAAATTAATTGACTTTCAGCTTTAAAATGTCTGGCTCACAATTAGCCCACTATTGTGGCGAGTAGCATTCACAGATCGTTATCGAAAATTTAACGAGCATCTAATATTCGCTCGACCCAATTGCAGGCGACATCCGAACACACATTTAGTATGTATACATATACCATATATAGATATACAAATACATAAATACATATGGAGATACATAAAATGATCGCCGCGTGGGTCAATGTTATCAACAAGGAGACCTCCAACGATTAATTTTTACAAATAACGGTTGCATTCCGTTAAGCTGTCGTTAAACTCACAGGCAACTGTGTTGCGAATGTTCAACTTTTCTTGAAATGACATTATTTAATGCTGCCTGGTAGCTCTAGTGATATGGATATCAGTCTCTTTGTTACAATTTTTTAGTTATAAACACACGGTCCAAACAAAGGCTCTCCAGAGACAAACACCGGCTACTACTATTGGAGTTTTACATTGGTCAGTGCAGACCAAGAAGCACTTTTTCATATTGGGTATTGCCATTTGTAAAAGGACGGGAGGGTATAAACGACCTTACGTCGCAGTGAAGATCTCAACTTAATTATAATCTCATGAGAGGTCTCCACCATAATTAAATTCATATGGTTTTGATAATCTTAAGATATCAAAAGAACGTGTTAGTCATTATAGGTGAGACGCAAGTACTCAAATTGGCCATGAAAGACAATGATTTGATTTTGTTAAGCAGTTTTTCGATCTACTGAATCGTAAAAAAATTTGAATTTTTTAGTCGATTTGTGACAACGAATGAAATATGGTTCCATCTTCTCACTCCGAGGTGAATTCAAAAGCCATATAAATGGATTATTAACGCTGAATCGAACAGAAAGCCAGAAAATACGTTAAAAGTTATAGTGTCTATACATTGTAACAAAAAAGCAACCGGAAATTGTTATTAAATTCTCCGTGTAAATGATATCTCAAAAAAATTATTTCGGTATGTTGGAGCGTGATCTGTCAAACAGTCTGTTTATAGCGGCTGTTTAAGTCGGTACGCCTAAGTAGTGCGTTGCGATTTGTACAATGGATAAAAATATCGAACAAAGAATAGGTTTTCAATTTTGTATTTCTATCCAAATTTTGTTAAGTCAAAAATCATTGGAGCGGAGAGAAAAATCGAGCCGAAATAAAAAAAAAACATACCAAAGTCGCTCAAAAATCAAGTTGATGCTCATTGTTTTTTTCGATATTCGAGCATCGTGAATTAGTTTCGGAGGGTCAGACGGTCAATAAAAAGTTCTATTTGGCCGTCTTGAGGCGTTTGCGGGAGAACATCTCTCGAAAAGGACCGAAATTGTGGAAGAACTGTTCTTGGATTTCATACGGTGATATGGCACCATCGCACCGAGCCACAATTGTGACCGAATTTTAGCCAAAAACGCTATGATTACCATTGATCAACCACCATATTCACCAGATTTGGTTCCGTCTGATTCTTTTTTTGTTCCCCAAACTGAAATTGCCGCTCAATGCATCCTATTTTCGGTCGATCGAGGAGATGAAATCAAATTCCCGGAAGCAGGACTTCCAGGACTAGAAAAATCGTTGGTATAAGTATATTACATCTTGTGAAGATTGCTTTGAAGGCGACAAAATAAATATTGAAGACTAATTAAATATTTTTTTATTTACATTTCCGGGTACTTTTTGGTCAGAATTTATAGAATTTATTACCTTGAAAAACATACAGACTTTTCGGCACCTTGTAAGCTACGATAATTCCAAGATACTTTCATACGACTGTTTATAACCTAATAACTTGTGGATTGGGAATAAAAAATTAGAAAAAAATTCTTCCCTGGACGTTTCAGGAAATTGAGGAACAATAAAACAAAATTTACAACAGGCTAAATCAAGAATTCTTTATTGGATGTAAAACTACCTAAAAATAAATAAATGTAAAACTAAATGGAATATAAATATAAAAGTAAGGAAATATTAAATGCTTTTCAGCAACAATTTGCACTCGGTGTAAATGCCACTTAAACTTATTTAATGCAATATACGGGATTCATTGGCGCCACCAGCGCCATCAACACCACCGCCAGCGCTGCAGTTGCAGAAGCGTGTGGCGCGTTGCGTTGGTGACGGTGTTGACATGTGCAGCACTTCCTGCTTAACGGTATAGCCACGCAACATATTGTCGCCGCTGCAGCACGTGCAAGGCTCGCTCATGCCGCCATGTGATCTGCCCACCTTACACGCCACCTGCGGATTTCCGCCCTCATCACCATCGAACTTGACACAGCGTGTGGTAGGACATTTCTAAGAAAGTAAAAAAAAAAATGTAGAAATATGCATCTCTGTCACAACAAAACCAAGAAATACGCTGAGACTTACCACAACCACCATCGGACGCCCGTCGTCATCATCGCAAGCATCATTGTCGCAACTGCAACAGTCGATTTCGGCTTGTTTGCGTATGATATACTTCGCCAAACAGCAAATGAGGAGCTAAAAGAAATCATAGAATGTAGCCGAAAATCAATGTGTACCAATGCTGGTGGGAGCTCACGTCCAATTTGAAGGCGATCAGCACCAGCGCAATCAGCACATAGAGTATCTCCCACATTTTGTTGGTGAACAACGGCAAACAACCCTCGGTGTTGATCTGCGAGAGCGTCAGGTAAGGTATGCGACTGTTGTCGGTGCGCGGTATGTAATTCTCGAAGCAGGTGGCGCACGTGTGCTTGCAACAGGCGTACGGCGCCAAAGCGGTCTCACTAAGTAAATGATCAACATTTTTTTTATTTTAATCGAACCACATATTTCAACGAACACTTCACCTGCTCGCCGACTGACACTGCGTTGCCTCTGCCGGCATCCAGGAGGCCTTCATCCAATCCTTGTAACTGTGCACGCCACAACATTCCTTGTGATACTGTAAACCGTCCCAAAGCAGCTTCCATTCCGGGCATGTGTAGTAGAGATCGATACCCTTAAGTAGCGACATTTCCGCCGTGTTCTCCAAGGCATCGGCACACGTGATCAATGACCAAATGGTGCCGAACCCACAGAAGACGACCACAAAACAAAAGAACATCCAAAGATTCAGCAACAAATTGACGTTAGGTGAACAGCGACGCGACCACAGCGAGGACCACATGGCAATGCTGCAGGCATACACCACCATTAGTTGAAAGCCGAGTATGTAGGTGTTAAAGAATTGACCGCCCAGCATTTTTCGCTCGACATCTGCCATGTAAGCGCCCAGTATACGTTGATAAATGGCCGTTGCGATTATAATGGCCAAACCGAGAAAGATTTCCGACAACAACAGCATGGTGAGATAGACGCGTGCGCGACCGAACGGCTCCTGCATTTGGGCATCGTTCAAAACAAATTCATAAAACTTAAAAGAAAACTCTGTTTGTGTCACGGAAAGTCATAATCAAAGAGTCAAAGCGTTGCCTTCTAAAATTTTTTTTTTTATTTTCATGTTTGTCGAGAAGAGAAAAATAGCTTTTCGATTTTCAATTTTCATGCGATTTTTTTTTTGTGATATTAAAAGTTTGTCTTGTATGACCTGTGATCTCAATGAAGTGGGCGACTTGGAAGCGTCAGTCAAGTTTTTATTATTATTACTATTAGAATGTGTTACAAGCTATTAGTTGCCAGCAAGTCTTTTTCGCGCTGTCCCCAATTATAACTTTATCCTTAAGTATGTTATATTGAACCTATAACATTCCACTGTTAATTGGACTACTCACGAAACCTCATCCAAAACGAACTAGTTAGTTCCGCATCTGCCCAAGAACAGCCTAGTCAATGTTCAGTTTCTACATCAAACGTATTTTAATGAAATTTTGCGCCATCTAGCGTAGAAAATTTTGCTAAGCTCGTGACTTGGGTGCTTGTATTCGCTAAATACACTCCATGCGTTCCATCAGCACGTTGCAGCAACATATGATTTAGCAACACTTTTCCTACTCACTTGAGAACAGTCCGCAGTAAGGAATAGTTGATTGCAAGTAATTGGGACCTCTGTCGGGAAAAATATAAGCAGTTTGTTTAGATTTGACACATGGGTTAGTAAAGGCGACATCTGTTGGGTGATAGTGGTTGAGTAAATCGTCAGTATGAACAACTTACATTATTATTTCGCTGATTTTGATTTTGAGTGACCATTTAGCATTATTGGGGTGGGCCAATAAAATATGTGTTAGTAATATTAAAAAAAATGTAAGAGGGTATTCCAAGTATTTTTCTTATCAATTTAAGTACTGGATTATATGTATGTAATTATTCATTTGAACACCATATATTGAAAGGAAGAAATTATTTACAATGGGTCGTAAAATCCACTCGATTGATAAAACAATTACGTTATGAAGAAAAAAATGCATTGCAAATTTGGTATACTCTATAACTAATGCTCTGGCCGGAGATAAAAAGTGGCGAAATACTTTATTGGGTGAGAATATTAAGATTAATAATTACGGAAACGAATGTAAAAAAGCCGGCCTTTCATTTTAAAATAAGGAACAATTGTAACTGAAAACAAAGGAACTTTGGGATGATACCTCACTGGAAACCTGTAGAAAATTAATTCAATTCATGCCATAAACCGCAAAAATTAGAAAAAAAAATATTTCAAAATAATAGGTGTATTATTTTGACCAATACTATTTCTTGTTTTGAAAAAATATTCAGTTTTTACTTTCGGAATGAAATATTTCCGACCCATTTATGTTTAGTAAAGTAAAGCAAAGCCTTTATAAGAGGTTAGATGGGTTTACGGCTTTCAAAAATATCGATTTTTTTTATTGTCCTAAAAAATTTTACAACACCTCCAGAATATTGTTCTAAATTTTCAAGTTTATCCGAGTAATAGTTTCGGAGATACAGCCTTGAGAACTCGTGCGCTCGAGGGTAGCTAGGCTAAGTGCGCCGTCTTTAAACGAGTTTATCTCGAAACTGTATTTTTGAAGTCAGTTGGCAAGATTTCCTGAGAACTACTCAACTAATCTTCATGAAATTTTACACAGGTCTTTGAGATACTACTCTAAAAGAAGGTTTTTTTTTACGATTTCAACTATTTGAACAAAAAAAGTCACGAATTTTTCACTGAAATTTTAAACATTTTTGTAAAAATGACTGCCACAAAACAAAATTTCAGTTTTTTTCTTACTTCCAAGTTCTGAGTTAAGAACTTAACTAAACCACGTATTTTTTCCACTTTAAATGATCCTGCAAGGCGTTATTCTACCAACGCGGGCGCATCATTTTTCTGACGGGTCACCGGAAATGGCAAAGCACAAGTTTAAATTATTTTTTCCAAAAATTTTAGAATTTTTTTTGTTAATTGTAAATGTTTGTAACAACAAGAAGTTCTAATAAAATATTTGACTTTTTATGTGAGAAAAAAATTGTTGAAAAAAGGCCGTTTTTTCGCAAAGAAACCTTCGTGACCCCTTAAGCAAACTATTTTACATTTTGGTAATCAAATTTATAGACAACAAATACTTAAGTTTTATTAATGAAAAAATTAGTACATAAGCTTGCAGTTCAGTGGCTAAAATATACGAAATCGGCATATTTTCCGCTTATTCTCTATGAAATATAATCAATTTCGACGCTCTGAATTTCGTAGCTTCTGATTGAGTTATGGCAATTTAAAATTATTAGCGGCATACGATTTTTAGCAGAAAAATTTAATATTTCCGCGTCAATTTCTGGCGTGAAAACTTTTCCCGAACTTACATGAACTTACGGCGTGAAAACTTACGTACTATAGGTTACCCCTATAAATTCTCTCAATTTTTAAATTTGAAGGGTTTGATTAAATATCGTATGCATATAAGGGTACGAATGCTTGTATAGAATCAATAAATATGTATGTATTTTGTAATATGTTGAAATTATATATTAATATTTTACAATGAAAATAACTCACCAATATACTATAATTCATGCAACCATGCGCCGACGGATATATTCAAATTGCTAATCTCCATATTTACGTTGCAACATTTTGCCTACAATTCACTTTAATTTCTTACGCACTTAATCAAACCAAGGATACACAAAACAAAACAACGAAAAACAAATTATGGCGCACTCTACATACACTTATAATATTTGACATGACAAACAAATATCAAAAGAAACACACACGAACCGCACCGAACAAAGTCGACTTGACGTCGCTGCGCTTTCCTGTATGCAGCTACCAACAAATTTGAACTAACTTCGCAGCCGCTACTCGCTTTTGCTATTTTCGGCTATTGCTGTAAATGCTTATAATATTTCTTTAATTTCACTTAACACACTTTTTAAAAAGCAAAATTTCAACTTTATTTTAATAAATTCTCTTTAAATTATTAATAATTACAATTACTTTACTTTTCACTTTACAATTGAACAGGAGAGCTTGCGCTACTGCCTTTTCCTGCGCACTGAACTGTAATTTGGCATCCGCAAAGTAAGGTTGCCAGATTGGAATATTTTAATGCATGTGATTAATTTATTTTTTATTTATTTATTTAGAAGAGAAATAAATATAAATAGTTATTCCACTTATATATATGTAAAGCACTGGCTGCTAGGGCCTTCGGCTTAATTAATATTTACAGATTAAGTTATTACCTTTTTTTTACCTACGACTAAAGCAACTTAAATATTAGTTTGTACTTCAGTTTCTTATATATTAAATAATTAATTTACATATGTGCATATATTTTACAAAGAGATTAATAAATAATTGATTAATTTTATTTACATTATATTATATTATATTATATTATATTATTTTATGCTAGAATATATACTGAAGAGTAAATTTAAATTCGTCATCAATAATTTATTCTTGGAATAAATTCATTAAAATAAATAAGTGAGTATGAAAAATAAATAATCGAAAGGGAAGTGAATTATTTATATAAAATTAAGGTGTGTAACTGTAACTGTCATCTGCAATTTTTTTTGAACTTGTGTATTTTTACTTTTAGTTAAATTAATATAAGTAAAAAGTGCAAAATAAAATGTATTTTTGGTTGTTATTTTGAAATTATATATTTTTTGTATTTACTAAAATATGGAAGTTAAAAAAACAGCTTTGCTGCTAAATTTCTTTAAATTTAACCCTAAATTTTTTTATATATAAATCATTAAGGTCGCATATTGTCATATAAAATATAAAATAAGTTCACAAGTGAAGGAAAACGATGTAATAGAAACTACTCTTTTTGAAACAAAATTTGAGTTTTGGTTATAAAATGGGTATGAATTGGTTATAAAATGGTTATATATTGGTTATATTTGACAGCAGAAGCTGAAAATTTTGTGCTACATATATGTAATATGATATAGTGAATCAAAAGCAATAAAAATCACAATTTCGAATTTTTTGAAGATATGTTGTTTTACATTTTAAGTTACGATATGTACTATATTTATTATTTTATAGAAAAGTACACTCCCATATAAGTTATCGAGCCTCAACTGACTAACCATTCGATCAGCATTATTTATAAGCTGAGTGAGTTTGTAGCATCAGCTCTCCACATTGATTTATCGAAAATATTATCTTTAAATTTAATAATAATAACTACTTTTATAAACAATAACAACTATTTTTGATCATTAAAGTTCAAAATATACAAAAAGTAACAACATTTTAAGAAATTTGTATATTAAAAATTTTTAAATTAAATTTCTACGTGGCAACACTAAATGAGAAGGAAATGACAAGCAGAGGAATTAAGCAATACAGCGGAAAGCGTGTGTTAGGAAACGGAACTGACACTTCGTATGTGCATCAGTGTTGGAAAAAAGTTGGTTTGTGTACCCGTTTTATATAGATAATCAGTTAGGTGGTTAAGTGTTTAATGTACCATACTTTTGTATCTTTTATCGATTATATTAGTACTATTTCAAATAAAAAATAATTTTTACTATGAACTGTAAATATATGATAAAATTAATTAAAAGTATTTAATAATATATGTATGTATTTATCATCACCTAAAATGCAAAATAACGTAACATCACTGTTCATAATTTTTCAGGCGAGGAAAAAACGATAGAAAACACTAATATTGAAATATGAGTTTTGGTTATGAAATGGTCATATATTGGTTATCATACACTTATATTGAAACAAAATTTGAGTTTTGGCCATAAAATTGTTATATACAGTTTATTATATCAGCCAGCGATTTTCTATTTTTTTTTTTTTTTGATAATATACTATTTTACATTTTAGGTGACGATATATACATTTTTTAAAATCGTTTTCAGGTTAAAAGTTTGAAATAAATAGTAAATACGCTTTGGGTATAGTACATTAATAAAAAATTAAAATTCAAAAAAATGTCCATCACTGATGAGTATCCTGTTTACACTATAACAACAAACTCTGCTGCTGAATTGTCAAAGTAAAATCAACAGCTGATGAGTTTCAAATATTTGGTATATGCGTGTGTCATCAACTCATTTTGCTTAAGTTTAATTGTGAAGTAAAAAATAATAATTTAATTTCAAAAAATTAGAACTTGCAAAGTTTTAAGTTTCAGTGAGTGTATATCGTGTAAGTTGTGTGAAGATTTCAAATTTGAATTCTGAGATTGACTACCATAAATGCAGGTGTTAGTGGGGGCAGAAGGCTTTGTACTTTATTTAAAAGGATTAGAATGGAAATATAAACGAAGTTTCTAGTAAGAAATAATTATTTAAATTTGCTATAAAACTTAGTTTTACTTTATTAATATTTCATTTTAATGTGCATACAGGTTTTTTAGCGAAATCATTTCCATAGCAAAGATTTAACATACTTCTAAAAGCAAAAAATAGTGAGAATTTTTTCACAATTTTAAAATTCTTAATTTATTCTTCAAAATTTATATCATCCCTCAAAGTAATCCTTTTGGCCTGCAATACTCTTGTACCAACGTTGTTTCCAATTTTTGAAAGAGTTGTTAAAGTCAATTTCCGGAATAGCCCTCAATGCGGGTAACGATTCACGTTAATGTTTTCAATTAAATCAGGCGAATTCGGTGGTTGCGGCATGATATTGGTTGAAAATTCGGCGTAAAACTCATGAAGAATCAATGCAATATGCGACGATCTATTATCGTGATGGAAAAACCAACCACACATCCGGCTTCATTTTACAAACAGTTTCGCGCAGATGACATATAACCCTCAAATAAAATTACTTGTTGAAAGTATGACCGATCGAAAGGAAACCTCTTTACAATCGAAGAAAAGTGTCAGCATTACCTTGATTTTTGACCATTTTTGACGTGGTTTTTCGGCCTTGGCTCACCTTTGCTACGATACGGGCCATACGGATAAATCCAATAATCATCGGCAGTAATAATATATTTCATGACATCCTGGTAGTCGGAAAGCATTGTTTCATATACATTAAATAATCGTCGATTCTCAAGCACCAATTCTTTTATTTTATTGACGTGTTGATCATCAGTTTATGTTGTTGGCCGTCCTGGACGTGGTTCGTTGTTAACGCGTTCTCGCCCCTCTTTGAATAATTTGTACCAAAATATCCACGATTGGTTCTGGTATCAGTTTGTGGGCCCACCATCCTTTAAGTGAGGTTTATCACCGCTGTTGCCATATTGTTAATCTTTTGATTCTTTCTTTTATTTTGGCTCCTATAGACGGCTCTAATAATATGTGTACCCGCTCGTATTCGTCCTGGACGACAATGGGCATCAACTGGCTATACTTCAGCAGCGTCGATTTATATTTTTCGGAAAGCACTGATAACTAAAAATTAGTCTACTCCCAGATATTTTAGGTGTGGCTGTGTGGCACTCCCCTATAGCGAGAGATATACTTTCCTTACCTTTTCTAATACTTATGAGCAAGCTTTTGTTCACCCAGTTCTAAACTCATTGAGGAGAACCATTGACGCAGACCGTCATTGCATTTGCTCCGGAGATCATTTATTTGTTTATCCACTACTACCAGAATAAGGTTGTCTACGTATGTAATTAATTTAACGGCTTTTGGTTGGTGTCTGCTTAGCATCCCGAGCCTTGTCTTTTTGATTGCTAACTTCGAGGCTTAGCTTAAAAAATGAGGTGGTGTTTTGGAAACAAAGTTTCGACGACATTCCTCTTAAAAATGCGCTTTTGGGTTGTTGTGCCTCATTTTTGAATTTTGACACACTGATTTTATATGCTGTTCCCCCAGAGTCTTCGTTTGCTTCCTCACAGAGTTTTTCAAAACAATTATTTTTACTGCGTCCAATGGCTAACTTCAGAAGCTTCTTCTGGCTTTAAAAATCTGAAATGCAGAGCTTTCTGTGCCCATATAACTTTTACTTCATTGAAATATTATTATGTAGTACTAACAATTAAAATTTATGCTTGTATATAATCCATAATTCACGTTTTCATGATGCCCATTACGACTGACGACTTATTGTCAACCGCACACCGGCATTCCTGAGTGTTTGTTTACCTTTAAGCTCGTCGCGACCTTCCCCTGCGTCATGAACGAAGATGTGTCGGCGTTGCCGCTTGATCACAACACAATTGTTTGTTTGTGTGTATTCACCAACTTGCAGACATATACTTGTACATACATACATATATGAACTTAAGTACCTCCGCTCTTTTATATTTTCGGAATCCAGTTCTTTCTTTACTTCGCAACGCCAGAACATACATACAAACGTGCAAGTCTACCTGTGCGAGAGTATAATTGAATTTTATTGATGTTGTGGCCATCTGTTGCACACATACATACATACATGTATGCAGCAGCATGATCGGATTTTGGTCTCGTTCTCTTAAAACGCCGATGTTGATATAAAATTATACGAATTCGCACGCATTATTTTAGTTCAAAGGTGTCTTTTCGCAAGAGTGTTTCGTCGCTTCGTCTTTTTACGTTGTCTTCAAAATTGCTTGGTGTCAAAAAGAATTCTTTCGTGCGCGAATAACGTAACACAAAGAAACAAACGCATTTATACACACGTCGGTCCACGCAGTTAGCGAATTCGAGATCGTGGCATGATATAATTGACTTTTCGTTGCGTTGAAAAGTTGAAGCGAAATTCCCGGTAAAGATTAATTTATAATTAGCTGTGATTAATGCGAGACAGTGTGGAAGTGTTGAAGTGATCGGCAGCATTAATGGAATATTAACCATATGCACACATATACATACATACACATGAATATTAACTTGTTGACCTTGAATGCTTTCGTTTGGTGCGCACACTTCGTGCTTATATTGTTTATACTTTTGCATCCCAAGAAATGTATTATATTATTAGTTATAAGTTGAAGAATACACAAAGCGTTAAATGAATGGGCGGGATGATGATTGGGGAATTCAAGTTCGTGCTCGCACATTCATTCATGTAATTTTAAATGAAAACTGTGTTAGCTTTTTAAATGTGTTCCATATGCATATACATATGTATGTATTTTTTTTCGAGTGAATAGTCATAATGGGCTTTAAAATAATGTTTCTTGTTTTTATTTTGCATGTAAAGGGTGATACATTTCGAGGTTCCCTAGTTTTGTTTAGAAAGAACACATAAACTTCAAATTTAGTCTCGAATGTTTAATATCATTCGGAAGAACATTCTTTAGCATTTATTTTTTGAAGATTATCTCTTTCCAAATTTTCCGCGACTACGTTTCAGATGGTCCATGCGTTCCGATTTCCGATGACTCGTTCGAGCCTTTCGCCTGGTAATTAGAGAATGGCACGCGCGATGTTTTGCTCCAATGCTTGAATCGAAGTGGGATGTCCGCATAGACTTTAGACTTCACTTAACCCCACAGAAAAAAATCTGACGGTGTGATATCAAACGATTTTGGTGGCTAATCGAACGGCCAAGAACGTGAAATCATCTGTTCTCTCAAGCCATTCTTTCAATAAATCCATTGATTGAGGCGAGGTGTAGCAAGTGACGTCGTCTTGTTGAAACAAAATGTCGACGAGATCACGAGGTGCAACTTCAAGCATCAAATAGTCGCTTACCATGGCGCGATAAAGGTCGCCATTAACAGTTTCCTTCTCACCGGCATCATTTTTGAAGAAATATGGGCCGCTGATTCCTCCGGCCCACAAACCACACCAAACCGTTGTTTTTCTAGATGAAATGGCAGCTCTTGAGGCACTTCAAATTCCTCTTCGTCCCAAACGCGGCAATTTTGCTTGTTTACATACCCATTGAGCCGGAAATGAGCCTCAACGTTGAAAAAAATTTGGCTCAAAAACGTTTGATCTTCTTGGAACTTTTCAGGAGTCCATAGAGCGAAACTATGTCGCTTGGGACGGTCAAACGGCTTCAGTTCTTGCACAAGCAGTATTTTGTAAGAATTCATTTTAAGATTTCGACTTAAAATGCGCCAAGTCGTTCCATACGTTAGTCCGAGTTCCTGCGAACGACGCCGAGTTGACACTCCAGGGTTTTCGTGGAGCTATATTTTCTTCACTGCGTGCTGGACGTGGTCTATTCGGTCGAATATTATCCAATAATGAATACTGGGTCACAAGATGCGTGATGGTCTTGCGAATAGTATGCTCAGTAGGTTGATTATGTTGACCATAAGTAGAGCGAAGCACGCAAACACATTCTCTACAGATTGTGAATTTTCGTAATAAAGTTGAACGACTTGCAAGCGTTGTTCCGGCATACATCTTTCCATGATGAAATGTTAATTAATACTGAATAAAAATAACATGACAGCTTGACGCGACTCACGCGTGAACTGTCAAAGAAGGCTATTGAAAAAGTACCTCTACTTAGATCATCCGTTATAAGAAGGGTAAGAAATTATAGAATGAAAATTAAGAGACAATTATTACTGGATTATATTTACAAATAACCATATTGAATATTAACTACTAATATTAATCAGAATGTGTGCGGTGTTAAATAAAGTTTCATTTTAATTGTGTTATATACTCCAAGAAATTCAAAATAGTAAATACTTGCTGATTAGCTTGGCACTTAATTCCGCTTTTAACTCTTGTTGGAAATGATAAAGGGCTAGGCAAAGTTTTTTCAACATAGATTTCGTGACGGATACACCGTTTCACCTTTTCCGTAATGTATTCAAATACGTGAAATAATTGCATAATAGCTATATGTATGTAAATAAATTTCTAGTATACTCAAGTAGTGCCAGTTCAATTTAAAAATCGGATGATTTTTTTTTTATTTTTCTATTGAATGTTTTGTTCTCAATAATCTAAAGGCTGAAACTAGTGAGTTCTTATGTTTTTTTCTTCTTATTGTCAAAACAAAAATATTAAATTGCAAATGCTCACACACGAACACGTTTAGAAATCGTGGAAGCCTATACCTAATATCCGGGTTCGGTAAAAAAATCAATTTTTTTTTTACATTTTTACCGTTGAATCATCTGCTGTCGTAAAGGATATTTCTGACTTTCTGAATACATCAACTCCGATAATTCACTGACCGAGTTTGCTGAATAGCTAGAAGTCACATGGAGCTAAACTAGGCGAATACGGTGGTTGCGGCACGATATTGGTAGAAAATTTGGCAAAAAACTCACGAAGAATCAATGCAGTATGCGACAGAGTATTATCGTGGTGCAAAAACCAAGAGTTGAGGGTCCATACTTCCGGTCTCTTTTTTCGACAAAACACTCAAATAGTATTCTTTGTTGGCAGTTTGGCCGCTCGGAAGAAATTCGGAATGTACCACATCTCGATAATCGCAAAAAACTGTCAACATAACCTTAATTTTTTACCTATTTGGACTTGGTTTTTTTGGCTTCGTTTCATCTTTACCACGTCATTCGACCGATTGAGTCCATTTCCGGGCCGTAAGCACAGATCCAAGACTCATCGCGAATAATAATATTGTTCATGACATCCTGGTATCAACCTTAAAAGTAGCCGCCAGAGTTAACTTTTTTCCTTTTCTATCTAAACCCAAAAACGAAAGAAAAATATGCTTTTATTTTAAATAAAAGTAACAGAAAAGAAGTTCATAAATAATTTATATAGAAAATCTTTATAAAACTAAGTTTTATAATTCCATCGTCTAGTCGTTTTTTGTTTTTTTTTTCTGAAAATCAAAATCAAAATAAAATTATTTTTGCTTTTGTTTCTTATACTAAAGAAGTATTCTCTCTTATTTAGTATGCGCTTAGGCAATCAATTACGTTGAACTTAGGTAACAGATCAAAAGTGCCTTTCAAGTTTCACGATTAGTTTTGTGCACAATAACACAAACAACAAACAAACAAGAATTATTGGTTTCTTTGAATCACCGTGATGTCTAAGTAATTAATTCGTCTTACGTATTAAACGTAAATAATCAAACACTAACACTAACTAATTACGCCGAAGATGCTTTGCAAAACTTAAGATCATAAATTTTGCAGCATCCAAATCGTGTGAATCGTTACTAACACTGCCCTCAGTGCGAGAGGGAAGCAATAATTATATAATATTTTCGATATACATTTGTATATATACATAAGTATATATATATTTTTGTATACATAAATACACGTATATTATGTTATATAGAATTCCTAAGGTTTATTAAAGTGAATGGATACTTATGAATTCACCTTTGTCCATATGTGGGGCTGTATAGAAACACATATACTTGTATATGGGGTATTCTATACCAAATCGACCACTTTTGAACCCGACCCCTTTAGATTTTGCTGAAACTTATCCATCCTTTTCTACCCTTTGAAAAACATTTTTGAGAATTTTTTCAAAATTTTTTGTCCAACATAGTTATGAATTTTGCAAAAAAAAAATGGATTTTTTCTTTTCAATTAGCCATAACTTTTGTAGAAATCGACTTTTGGGGACCATTTTTTTTTTTAATTTTTGTTTTTGAATGAACTTTTCGAAAAAATACACGAAAAAAATTTAACACGATCAATTATATAAAATAATCGGGTTTTTCGTCATTTTTTGGAAGTTCGCCATTTTTGTTTTTTCCTTCAAAAAAAAAAAACTTCAATTAATTTGACAACTATTATATTAAAAAAAAATTGTCAAAAATAAAATTTTTTTTCCGTAAACTTTATTTTTATCATATAATTTAACAATTATATTATATAATATTTTCAATTTATAGACTTAATTTACGAATATAATCAGCAAGATTCAAATTTTTACCATTAGTAAGGTCGATAAACTAGGGTTGGACAATTATAGACTTACCTATAGTCAGTATACTAGAAACTATACGCTAGTGTCTATCGATTTATGAATACGGTTTTTTCATACTGTATAAAACATAACAATAACATATATTTTTTATATGATAGAAATAAAGTTTACGGAAAAAAAAGTTTTTTCATTTTTGAAAATTTGACAATTTTTTTTTTAAATAAATAAAAAAAATATAAAAAAAATCGGCCCACTCCGGGATTAGCAAGGATATGTGTCAAATTAATTGAAGTTTTTTTGAAGGAAAAAAACAAAAAAAACAAAAATGGCGAACTTCCAAAAAATGACGAAAAAACCGATTATTTTATATAATTGATCGTGTTAAATTTTTTTCGTGTATTTTTTCGAAAAGTTCATTCAAAAAACAAAAAATTAAAAAAAAATGGTTTCCAAAAGTCAATTTCTACAAAATTTATGGCTATTTGAAAATAAAAAAACCACTTTTTTTGCAAAATTCATAACTTTTTTGAAGTTGGACAAAAAAATTCTGAAAAAATTCTCAAAAATGTTTTTCGAAGAGTAGAAAAGGATGGATAAGTTTCAGCAAAATCTAAAGGGGTCGGTTTCAAAAGTGGTCGATTTGGTATGAAATACCCCATATATACTTATATATGCATATTGTAAATGTACTATATATTTTTTTCAAAACTGATAGTACTTACTTTTTACCACTGTAGAGTCCGATTAGATCAAGGTAGATCATATACATATATATATATATACATATATATAAATAGTCATAGTAGGATGAAATCCATTGAACACGAAAGATGAAATAACAAAAATGAAAGGAATAATAGGTTAAGGGCATTCTGAGGTTGAGAAGAGGAAGGAGAAAAGTGTGGTTGATTTTTTATGGGATTAAAACAGTTTAATGTCTGTCTCAACACATTTTTCACATAACCCTACATACTACATATAATGTAAAAACTGAAGTGTTTGTCTTCTTATTTTTTTCACATAAAATTTATTTTTTACGATTTACTATTTATGAGATGAAAAGTTCAATTTTTTTAAAAACTCAGTAAGCTTTATATTTGTTGAAATCCCTACTTTCTGATGGTGTAAGAAATATACATATACATATACATTATTATGGTAAATTTGCTTAGAAAAGCTAAAAAGACCCTACTAAACGATTCAGCGGCATCAAAAAAAAAAAAACAGTCTTTGCACTCTGTTCGTTCCTGTTGATAGTGCTGACTTCGAAGTTGTAGAAAATTCCATCTATCTTGGAACCAGTTTTAACACCAACAACAATGTCAGTCTCAAAATTCAACACAGAATAACTCTTGCCGATAGGTCCTACTTCAGACTGAGTAGGCAATTGAGAAGAACAATCACCAAACCCTGTAAGTTCCTTATTATTCCAAAATTTAATGAGTCGACGTTACGAGTTTTCGAAAAAAGCTCTGCTGAAGATCTACGGTTTTAGCGCATTGGTAACGACGAATATCGCATCCGGTAGAACGATAATATTCCATCTCTGAAAGTATTCGACACAGTACCCGCCGGGGGAAACAGAGGAAGAGGAAGACCTTCACTTCATCGGAAAGACCAGGTGAGAAGGACTTAACTACACTTAAAATCTCCAATCGGAACCAAACAGTGATAAGGAGGAACGACTGGCGCGCAGTTGTAAACTCGGCTATAACGGCGTATGCCAATAAAAAAGAAGAAATAATAGTTTTAGTTAATTTTTCTTCAATAATTTGCTTAGTTCGTAAAGACTCAAAAATGACTTGTCTATCATGTTTTTCTATTAACTTACCCATTCTACCAAAAGTTTGCTTTATCGCTGTACAATGTTTCCTTATGAAAAATAATATCGGTGGTCATCTTGTTTATGGCCCATTCCTCGAGCATACGTGGCGTCTTTTACCAAGTGGATTTAATAAGTCTGCAAACCAAGATTCTTCCCCAAAATCACAGATAAAGTGGATGGGTGCATCTGTTGTTAGAAATGAGATCTGAGTTTGTAATGCCTGATAAAAAAATTGATTTCTGTGGGCAAAACTTACGTCCAAGATCAAAATATTAATGGTTGCTCTATCACAATGATACGTAACGCTATCAGATACCAACGCAGTAGTAAACAATTTAGAAGTAAGCCAGCAATGTCACTAAGAGAAGTCAATTCCATTGACGGATACTAAATGCAGTTTCCATTTGAGACTGCTATAGAGATAAAAGATGGGTTTAATGTAGTTGCAAGTATTGAAACTGTACGCCGGCGTTTGCGCGATCGCGACCTGGATGTCCACAGTCCAAGAAAAGTGCCGTTATTGTCTAAAAAACATGTTGAACGAAGAATTCGATTCGAGAAAGAACATTAAAATTTGTCTTCGACAAAATGGCGAAACGAATCGAAGATTCTTAATTATAGTATGCTGGAAAGGGAATGCGTGTAAGACGTCCACAAAATACCGAATACCAGCCGAAATATACAACAAAAGCGGTATAACATGGAGGTGTGATTATCATGGTTTGGGCATGCCAAGAGGCAAGGCTTAGGATCCATTTATTGGATTAAGGAAAATTGATATTGATTTAAGGAACACATGCTGCCGTATGCCAGTGAAGAAATGCCAGCCAGACAACGGTCTCAAGCACACAAGTAAACTTGCTAAAAAGTGATTTGAGAAAAGCAATGTCAAGGTAATTGAAGGCCACCACAATCATCTGACATCAACGCCAACGAAAATTTGTGGACTAATGTCAAGGAGTTAGTAGTCCGATGTAAGCCGACATCGACCATGGTACTTTGGCAAGCTGTAAAGAACGCGTGGGAGTCTATTCCACCGAAAGTTGCTAAAAACTTGCTGACCCACGACGCTGTGCTGCAATACTAAAAAATAAAGATCACGTAACTCAATACTAATTTCATAAAATACATTAACAAATTTGAAAAAAGTAAAAAAAAAATTCTACTACTTTTTTGTCAAAATTTCGGATTTAATTTGTTACACTACTAAGTTTTCGACCACACAAATTCCTCTTAAGTTTGTTTGTTATATTTAAAATGCATTGAAATTGATTAAACAGTGAGTTTTTTTTTTTTGGGACTAGGTTCACTCATTGTTAGGGCTTTTATGGTATAAAATACAAATTTTTTTATAAAGGTTAGTTATATTGAATACTTCTTAATGCAGCTGTATACATACATATATACAATGTAGGTATGTACATATGTGCAGGTCGCAAAAATTAACTTTAATATTGATTAGTCTGCGTTGTATGCCTTCTATGAACAGGGGAGCTGCATCCAACTAATTTGCGTAGATGAACATAAGTATGTATACGTGAGGTTGTTTAATTGTATAGCATATAAGTATGTTTAGATGGTTATTAGATGCCTACTTAAATATAATTCTCATGTGCTTATACATATGTACTTATATACATGGACACTTTTCGTAACAAAATTGTTAATAATTTGCCGGTGTTCCATACAATGAGTCGCTGGTATATGTATGTGTGACGTACGTACGTTTGTAATAAAGGGTTTTTCAATAGAAACGCTACGAAAGTAGGCCAATGGGGACAGCAATCCTGCCCTTTGACATTTTTCTTCACGATTTACCATTTCATCATGTGAAGATATACGATCCAACAACGTCTGGAAATTATTAAAATTTACAACCGAAATTCGGAGTCAGTGGCCTCAATTTTAAGAGCGCTACGTCCAATTTATTGTCGTCATAACGTACTGTCAGATCAACAATTGAGCTTCCAGTGGAAAAATTTGAATTCACAGTACAAAATGTTACCGTGCCAGTGAGACAAAGAATCATTTAAGGAAGACCCAAGTCAGCCTCTCACACGTCGTTCTCAAGCGTTGGGCATCTCTGTGACGTCGTTTTGACGAATTTTGCGAAAAGATCTTTCCCTATTTCCTTAAAAGATAAAATTGACACAAAAGCTGAAACCACTTGACTACGAGAATCGTCAAATGTTCGTGAATTGGGCTAAGCAATAATTTGAAAATGATCTGGCAGCAGTCCACACGTACTCTTTGAGTCACCATTGCATCCCGAAAAAATTACGGTATAGTGCGGTTTATGGCGGCGTCATGGGACAGCAATTCTTTCATGACGATCAAGACCGGCACATTGCTCTACCGCTCAATGATAACCGAATATTTTTGGCTCGAATTGGATGGTATGGACTTGGACAATAGTATGTGGTTCCAATAGCACGGCGATACAAGCCACACAGCGAATGTCAGAATCGATTTATTGAAAACCAAGTTTGGTGAACGGGTTATCTCACGAAATGGCTCAGTCATATGGCCGATATTCGATTAGACGCCGTAAGACTGATTCCTGTGAGACTACGTCAAGTCTGTGGTGTATGCCAACAAGCCAGCGACCATTGATGAACTTCGTTCGAATATCGAACGTGAAATTGCAGCAATATCGGCCGATTTATGCTTGATAACCGTCGAAAGTTGGGTTCAACGTCTGCTGGACTTTCTGAACTTCTGCAAGCGTGCCTGTGGTGACCATGAAAAAGAAATCGAGTTCCATTCATAATGGCATCGAATGTGCTTTCATTGATTCATTTCATTTCATTGATATACCAAACCGTTTTTGTATTGCTCTTATTGAAAACCCCGTTATACCTATGTATGTCTCTTCTGCATGTCTCTAAATTAGTCAGCGTCATACAGCCAACCATTTATTTTTGTGGATTTGAGCCAGCGACTGCATCGAAAGAGAGTGATGAATTAAAATCACTGTTTGTATTGTCATATGGCTGCTACAGCAAATACTCATGTGCATGTATGTATGTATGTATGTATGCAAGTTTGTGTGTGTGACGTCGCCGTCAGCGCTGACTGTGACAGTGAATGTGCCGGCGCGCACTTTTTTCACTACAACTTTACACTTTTTTTATACTTTGTTTATTATTTGGCGTTTGTATGTTGTTTGTGTTGTTGCCTGTGTGCCATACGTTCTGCTTTATTCAATAAACGCGTAATAATAAAACGGAATTGTGAAAACAGAAAGCCCCAACAAAGCTAAGGTGGGGAGGAAGTGAATATAACAGTGCAAAGCGCTGCAGTTGAGCGGGCAAAACGGTGTAACTAATACGTAGAAATATATATATAATATATAGAAATATATATATGTATATATAATACATACAAATATACAACGAATTGTAGCAAAACACACGTCAGCCGCGCGTCGCGTCGCTGACAGCAAGCAAAGTCGCTGTTGGTGTGGTGACACCAGCACCGCTTAGCGCTTTAACTACTCGCTGCCGTGCCCGGTTCTCGCCATATCGCCATAGACATCAAACGGGTATAGACGAACAAAAGCTTGTGCAGTGCAAACGGTACTCAATTCTAAAACCAAAAAAACATTAACTGTTGAACAGGTAGTGTGCACTTGTTATGAAATATTCCAGAAAATTAATATTTAATAAGCGGTTTCAATAATTATCGCCCATAAAAGCTACAAATTATTACTGTGCTACATAGTTGAATAGCTAAATTGCATAGCTAAAAAACAACAACGTTTATTTGGTTGTGTAAAATTTTTATATATTTTAATTGTGTTTAAATAAATTTTTATTTTATTTTCAAAGTTCAAATTAGTAATATTAACAACGTTTTTGTGGCTGTGTTTGTAAAGTGTTGACAAATAAGAAATCACCAACCATGAAGTTCCTCATCGGATTACTTGTTGCATCTCTAGCTGTGAGCGGTGTGCTGTGTCTGCCGGGTGAGTAATAATGACTACAAATAAATATTTAGAAAAAATATTATAGTGTTTATATTTATATAAGGATAATGTGATATTAATATACGACATTTACATATATATAATGTTCATATATAATACTATATAAATAGTCAACTTTTCCGCTCCTTAAATACCTCTTATGTAATATACGACATAACGCTATTTGTTTGTTTAATTAATGCAATGTCACAGCCTTAGTTAAAAGGGGACTTACAGGTACGTTTGGAAATATTTAATTCATGAGCAGAAAATGGCGCATTGCTTTTTGTTTAATTTTGAGTAATTTATTTAATTTCTAAAAAATAGGCAAATATATAACAAGTCTACTAAACAAAGTTCAGACTATATTTTGCATTAGCTAAATTAGCGTAGAAAACAAGCAAGAAACGTAAACTGCGGGTGCACCGAATTTATATACCGTTCATAGGTGTATTGCTTATGGCAACTATATGTTTAATTAAATTGATTGATATAATCAACCTTCAAGTCGAATTAAGTTTATATAATAAATTAATTTAAAATTTTATAAAGAGAGATTCATTTCGAGGTTCCCTACTTTTTTTATGAAAAAACACAGAAATTTAAAATTTAATTTATATCATTCGAAAGAACATTTTTGGCATGTATTTTTTGAAAGTAATTTTCTTGATAATAACCGGTCAGTTTGAATGACATTTTGTTTGCAAATTGTAGCGTTATCTTGCATAATGATCTAACCTAACTTTCTTGAAGATAATTAGCATGTCAAATAAAAAAGTTTTTCCTTCTAATAAGTTGATTTGAAACGATCAATTTGCACAGCAGCTTTATGCTATAGGGTCTGATAACGGCCGTTCCGTCAAATTAGCACTTTTATTAATGAGAAAAGAACGTGTGCTAAGTCTCAAATCGTGTGCGAAGTCTGAAACAAAATTCGCATATACATTGTGACTAAAAAGTACCTGGAAATTGTAAATAAAACGCAAAATATTTAAATATTCATTAATACTTATTTTATCGCCCACAAAGTAATCCCCACCAGAGTTAATAATAGCTCAACACCTATGCCAACGATTTTTCAGTACTCAAAAAACTTTTCATGAGCCCTTCTGCTCCTTCGGCGAATTTTGCTTTATCTCGGATCGGCAATTTCAGTTTGGGGAACAATAAAACATGACACGAAGTCAAATTTGTGGAATACTTTGGTTAAACGATGGTATTAAAGGACTATACTTTCGAACTATCAAAAAAAAAATCGTTTTTTTTGAAAATTCTAGATCACCAGCACCCCTTAATTGCGTTTTTAACTCTAAATTCGGTAACAATCGTGGATCAATGCAATGGTGCATTGTCATCGTATAAAATTCATTAAATATTTCGGCACAATTCCGGCCGTTTTCAAAAGATGTTCTCACGCAAATTTCTCAAAACCACCAATAGTACTCCTTATTGACCGCATGTGCCTCTGGAACAAATTCTTGATGCTTCAAACCACGAATATCGAAAAACCAATAAGCAACTCCTTGATTTTTAAACAACTTTGACGTGTTTTTTTTTTCGTTTCGACTAATTTTTTTCGTTCCATTTCGATGATTGTTGACTTGTTTGCATGTCAAACTCATAAACCCATGACTCATTGGTAGCTATTATGTTCTCCATGAATTTGAGATCGGAATTCGCACTATCCAGCATGTCCAAAGAACCCCGTTTACGGTGTTTTTTTTGAAAAAAATTCTGCTATAAAAAGAACTCATTTCATACCCAAAATATCAACCAAAATCATTGGAATGGACATCTTTTGAAATATCATTTATGTGTGACATTTAAATTCGAGGTAAATTTTTGTAAGAATGTATACAGAGAGAGAAACGCACAAGGCTAAATCGACTTACCTCGTCACGCTGATTATTCATATACTTGTATCGGGTGATTTTTTAAGAGCTTGATAACTTTTTAAAAAAAAAAAACGCATAAAATTTGCAAAATCTCATCGGTTCTTTATTTGAAACGTTAGATTGGTTCATGACATTTACTTTTTGAAGATAATTTCATTTAAATGTTGACCGCGGCTGCGTCTTAGGTGGTCCATTCGGAAAGTCCAATTTTGGGCAACTTTTTCGAGCATTTCGGCCGGAATAGCCCGAATTTCTTCGGAAATGTTGTCTTCCAAAGCTGGAATAGTTGCTGGCTTATTTCTGTAGACTTTAGACTTGACGTAGCCCCACAAAAAATAGTCTAAAGGCGTTAAATCGCATGATCTTGGTGGCCAACTTACGGGTCCATTTCTTGAGATGAATTGTTGTCCGAAGTTTTCCCTCAAAATGGCCATAGAATCGCGAGCTGTGTGGCATGTAGCGCCATCTTGTTGAAACCACATGTCAACCAAGTTCAGTTCTTCCATTTTTGGCAACAAAAAGTTTGTTAGCATCGAACGATAGCGATCGCCATTCACCGTAACGTTGCGTCCAACAGCATCTTTGAAAAAATACGGTCCAATGATTCCACCAGCGTACAAACCACACCAAACAGTGCATTTTTCGGGATGCATGGGCAGTTCTTGAACGGCTTCTGGTTGCTCTTCACCCCAAATGCGGCAATTTTGCTTATTTACGTAGCCATTCAACCAGAAATGAGCCTCATCGCTCATCGGACACGGACGCGAAACACATTTCGAACCGAACACTGATTTTGGTAATAAAATTCAATGATTTGCAAGCGTTGCTCGTTAGTAAGTCTATTCATGATGAAATGTCAAAGCATACTGAGCATCTTTCTCTTTGACACCATGTCTGACATCCCACGTGATCTGTCAAATACTACTGCATGAAAATCCTAACCTCAAAAAAATCACCCGTTACAAGTATTACGTATGTATTATAGAGTCTCAGAAGTTTCCTTCTAGGTATTACAATGGCATGATACATGACAGACCGAATATTCCCTGTTTAGGGTATAATAAGTAATACTGAATATGAATTAATATAAGGTCATCTACAGAGAACATAATAGTAGTTTTCCTTGATTGGAAATAAACGCTCGTAAAATTATTACAGAATAATTTTATGACTGTAAAGTGACAACATGTGTAAATATGACAATAAAGCTGCTAATGAGTGATAATTGCATAAATTTGGCATCGGAATAAACTATGGTACAAAGAAATGTTCTTTGGCAATATTATTGCACTTTAATGAGGCTAATGAGTAAAATTAAAAAAAATATTCACCAAAAATCACCAAATTAAATTCTAATGAGATCTTTACGGTTGTCACACATTTTTTAAAGTATTCACTTTGCAATTTTCAGTGGCAACTCTGTTCCAAAATATTTTAAAACTCGATAAATCTACATTATTTTTTTGCTTCTGTTGCATTCGATCGATGACTTCAAATAACACTATAATCCAGTCATTTAGGGTTAAATTAGGTAATGACTGGACTACTATTAGAAATAGTCTAATAGTGTTAAATCATAACTTCTTCGAGGCCATTCAATGTCACAATTTCGTGAAATAATCGAATCTTCAAGCTTTACTGACAATAGTTCGGTTGTTGCTCGTTTTGTGTGGGGCGTACCTCCGTCTTGTTGGGCCCACGTGTTGTCAAGATTAACTTTTTCCAATTGCGATTATAAAAAGTTGGTTATCATCGATCCATACCGCTCTCCATTGACAGTAACTTAGTCACTAGCTTCATTTAAAAATAATTACGGCCCGTTAATTCCACCAGACTAAAAAAAAAATTCTCATATTTAATATAATGTTTGTTAATGCCTTCAAAACAGACTTCTTTTGAGCCAATGCAAGCATGCCTATGTTTAGTCAGATCTTCACTGAATGCTTCGTTCCACTCGAGTATTTGTGTTCCTGATACAGGATACTCTCCAAAACACTTCTACAATTTGGTATTATCCTGATAAGAATATAGTAGAGTAGAAATAAGCTGAGGCTTGTAACGTGATCTAAGGTTTTTTGTGACCACTTCTCTATCACAAATATTCCCAAAAGCTCAGCACTCTTGCGAATTTCAGGAATGTGCTGTGCGCTATAGAGGTTATGTGATTCCTATCCACATAAATGGATCCACGAGCCTTGAGCATGTGAATAAGTCGTTTTAAAGTTTCCGGTTATCAAATATCATCAGGTCCTTCTCCACCTGATCTCTCTAATGGATTGGGGTTCTTCCTCTTCCTTTGCTTCCCCGGCGTATATTTTCAGAGCTGAAATGTCTATACGGACGACATGACTTAACCAGCGTAGCCTTTGTCTCCTGATTCTCTTAACTTCCCGATTCTGATGGCGTTTTTAGTATTGCTCAACGTCAGTTCATTCAGCCGTATTAGTTTTGTGGGGATATCAAATTCAGACATAGTGGCATAAAGACAGCTCCTTTTCGTGTTGCCAAAAGCAGCTTTGAAATCGGCAAAGAGATGGTGCTTGTCGATTCTCTTTTCACGGGTCTTTTCCAAGACTTGGTTCACGGTGAATATTGTGTATTTGCCAAGTCTGAAGTCACACTGATAAGGTTCAATCAGTTTGCTGACGGCGGGCTTTAATATTTCACGAAATATGTTCGATAGAACCTTATATGCCATGTTGAGGAGGCTTATCCCACGGTAAATGGAGTAGATTGTGGGGTCTCCTTTTTTGTTTATTAGGCATTACTTAAATTCCAAACGTCGGACATGCTTTCGACCATTTTCTACAAAGAAGTTGATGCATGCTCCTTATCAGTTCTTCCCTGCCGTATTTGAATAGTTCGGCCGGCAATCCGTCCATTGGCCCCCGCCGCTTGTAACAACATAAAAACTCTATCATTTCAAGAAGTAACTCTGCAAATTCTGACACACTTAAATTACAAAACATTTTATGCAGTATTACATAACTGCACTCGAAATATTAAAATCAGCTTACAATAGCAACATTTTTTTGCTGCATAATATTTAATACTTTCTGTCAAATTGCAGAAAGTAATGAAAAAAATATTAAGCCGTGGCTAAAATCAATAAGTTGAAAAAATATTTTCATATTATCATACATCAGCAAAAACATAAACAATAAAATAATGCGACGAGTACCTGTGTAATAGCAATACAGGGACAGGGTAAAAACCAAATAATGATACGACAGCAACAACCTCAACAATTCAACAATCCAACATTGCCATCGATATTCACATTTCCATTTGCATTCACACTCGCATTCGCATTCGTATTCATATTCGCTTTTTGCATTTGCATTTACAGCGGCGAACTCCTGATTACATATCCCCCCGCATACCGTGACGAAGTCGGCAAGCGCTTTGATGCGTTGACTGATGCAGCGATTTACGGTGAATAAATGAACGAGAAATCACCGGAAATTTCAAGTGTGCAATTTCGTACATATACATACATACATATATATATTCTTTTTTTCGATCGTTGATTTTTCATGCAACGGTACTAGTACTTACCGAGTACTTATCAGTATTTTCGTACTGTATAGTACTTGTAATGAAGTATCTCATTTGCAGTGCACTACAACATTCGGATTACAATGATGGCAAACTGTGCAAATGATTTCCACTAGATGGAATTTTTAAATCCATAATGTTGTTGTTGTCTTTTTCTATTGCATTCAATTATTTATTGAATTTTTTTCTCGCATTGTGCTCGCCAGAGATTAAACATTGATGCACTTGTGGACTTGTGTAGGTATTTATAAAAGTACAATAGCGCCACTCAGGCGTTGCTTCCGTGTTTAATATGCCCATATATTTATATTCATATATTTTTAATAAGCCGACTTTGTTTATTTTTTACTAGAAATCATAGTCAATTTACGAAATAAAGTTCATAGGTTAGTCTTAAAAAAGTGCACACATTTAATGATAGAAAATATTGTTTGTGGTATACAAGTTTTCATGTTTTGCTCCAAAGCCTGAATCGAAGCGGGATTGTTCGCACAGACTTTGGACTTTACATATACCCACAGGAAAAAGTCTAACGGTGTGGTATCACACGATCTTGGTGTTCAATTGACCAATCCAAAACGTGACATTATCTGCTCACCGAAGTCTTCTTTCAATAAATGCATTGGTTGAGGCGATGTGTGGGAAGGGGCTCAATTTTGTTGAAACCCAATGTCACCGAGATCACAAGCTTCAATTTCCGGCCTCAAATAGTTGTTCAGCATAGCGCGATAACGGTCGCTATTGATAGTTACGTTCTTACTGTCATCATTATTGAAGAAATATGAACCGATGATTCTACCGGCCCATAAGCTACACCAAACCGTTGCTTTTTCTGTCTAAAATGGTCTCTCTTGAAACTCTTCAGGTTCCTTTTCGTCTGGCAATTTTGCCTGCTTACATACCCATTGAGCCAAAAGCGGGCCTCATCGCTGAACAAAAGTTGGCTTGAAAACGTCGAATCTTCTCGGAATTTTTTAAAAACTCATATAGCATAGCGATGTCACTTGGAAAGGTCCAACGGCTTCACTTATGGCACAAGCTGTACTTTGTACGCAATTTAATTTCAATTTATAATCTCGACGTAAAACGTACCAAATCATTCCATAGATCAGTCCAAGTTGCTGTGAACGGTGTCTTATCGACTCTCCACTGGTTTCGACATTTTCATCCGTTCGTCGTATATCTGCTACAGCTCATCGTTTCATCGATGCGGTAGTCGTCGTTGCCAATGAGCAAGGACTAAAAATCTTCCGCAGAATTTTCCTGAAAACTCGTAATGTCGACTCATTGTTGTTGTTATCATCCATGCCTCTGAACCATACAGCAGCACGGGAATAATGAGGGACTTATAGAATTTGGTCTTTATTTTTCGAGGGAAGACTTTTATTCTCACTTGTTTACTCATTCTGAAGTAGCACCTGTTGACAAGAGTTATTCTGCGTTGGATTTCGAGACTGTTGCTGTTAATTTTGGTTCCAAGATTGACGAAATTATCTACTAAACCGAAATTATCACTGTTAACAGTGACGTGGGAGCCAAGTCGCGAGTACGACGACTGTGTTATGACAGGAGATATTTCGTCTTGCCCTCCAATCTGGAGAAAGCAGTACTAAAGGCGCTTTTATTGATGCTAATGCAATCAATATTATCGGCGTACGCCAGCAGCCGTACATTCATATAGAATATTGCTAAGCTTATTACTGAAACATATTAATAAGCTTTGGTCACCATTTGACTTTTCGGAAAGTGTCTGCCTGAACTACTTACCTGATGCAATGGAGCACCCAGGATGTCAGGTTTTTGGAAGGAAACCTCGACTTCAGATTCTACATATCTGAGCTCGGGCTTCATACTTACTATAAACGGACCTTTGAATGCATTCTTGCATAGGAGCAATCTATCGGAAAAATCAGAATGTGTGTGTGGAGCATGCATTGAGGATTGGTTGCATGTCATTGCAGGATGTCCAATGTACTCGGATATCACGAACCTTGGAGGAATGTGGATTAGTTATATTAGATGTCAGCAGTGTGATATCCACTAGTTGGAATGTTGAACTGTTAGTAACCTTTGAAAGGTTTGCGCATAAGTTATTTAGGCGGCTAAAACTTAAGGTTAGTTAAGGTGTGATTTGTGGCTGCGTGGGATGAGAATATGGGGTCTAACCCCTAATCACCAGTCCAGAGCAGTATAGAAGCTCAACTGATAGTAGTCGTTACGAGGTCTCACCAGAGACTTAATTCTGGTACCATGGGGAGCAGGAGCCCTTGTAGTTCGCTCCAACCTGCTCATGCGGACTGGCCCCTCGAGGAGTTTTGTGGTGGTTGTGGTTTAACTCCCGAATGCAGGCAGAGTGTTTTGATCACTCAATGTGAAGTTGACCCAAAGTACGGCAGAGACTTCGAACACTGCCAATTACGAGTAAAACACCCAAGAATAATATTTCAGCAGTTTCTCCATATCTACTATCTCTCCAGCATCTCTTTAACTTCTAAGAGCTGTTATTCTTTTTGTCAGTCGACCATACTCATTATTGTTGACTCCCGCTCTCAATTCCCGTATTGACTCTGCTGTGGCAAACCACACAACACTTTCGGTTGTTATAGTTCACATGCGTAAATGTATTTGTATGTCTGCACCGCTAACCAATTAATTAAATTAAATGAATACTTGCGTTATTTGCAAGCTTACTTACATACATACACAGACCTGAGTATTTCCTTTAGAGTCGTGCCTTCCGCTGCCGGACCACTTCAGTCCACTTCAGCCTGTTGGCATTCATATTTGCCCTTTTTGAAGGTAATTTATGATGCGTTAATCAGTGTGATAATAAAGTGCACAATTTTTGTGAAATGCTTGTCACAATAAAATCCTATAAGCATAAATATCGCCGTCGCCGCGGCACACCAGCATTTCCATGGAAGCCAGCCAAAGAGTGGATGGAATCACTGCCGAGGTGGTATTGGTGACTTTTCGGCTGCGGTAGCCATGCACAATTCATGGCTGGCATTTAAGCAGACATACAGCCATAAATAATATAAAAACATACAACAACAACAATAACTGCAAACCATACTTGTTGGGGACTTTAATTCTTTTGCAGCAGCAATTGCTCGCACTGCAGTCTGTCCATTCTTGTTGCTGCTTGTTCAACGGGTTGCTGTTATTGTTGTTGCTGTTGTTCGTCATTGCATTTATTTGCAGATGCCCCGTTTCGGCGTAGTTAACTGCGGATTTCGCATAACGAATGTACTCGAACTGTACTTGTGTGTATGTTTGTGTGCGTGTGTGTGCTGACTTTCATACTTGCGCCTGCAGTTGACAACGAAAGCGACAGGCAAATTAACTTTTTAAAATTTATTTCGTAGTTCTTATTGTTACTTTTTTCTTTATGCCTTGTCCTCGGCAATTCGATGCGCGTACGCCATTGTTGTTGGACACGGCTTGTTGCTGTTATAATTTGTACTGCTCCTAGCTGTGTCGCAACAGTTTTTTTGTTTCGAGCTTAAGATTATATATTTATATACATATATACATAAGTATGCATATATTTAAATAGTTATAACATATGAAAATACTTTTTTTTGCGTGATTTTTTTCCCACTTACATAATTCTTGTTTATCCTTGCGATGGCTGACTAACGGTACTAATTATAGGCTTATGTGTTAACCAACTGCTGCAGAGGCTTATATAAGTAAAGCGAGGATTATAGGAAGCAATTAAAAATTTGGCATTTCAGAGTGCTTTATTAGGTGGCCCGGCAGCTTTTTGAAGGAAGGAAGTTAAAACTTCGGATAGACAAAAAAAAATAATCCGTGAAAGTAGGATCGACACACACCACCTCCTTGTCGATTTTAAAGCTGCTTTTGACAACACGAAAAGAAGCTGACTTTATGACGCAATGTTTGAACTTGGATCTTGTGTAAACTGACGTTGAGCAAAACCAAAAGCTCCGTCATGATCGGGAAGAACCCTTCCGAGCCGTTCGATACCAAACGAGGTTTCAGACAATAAGATTCCTTGTCACAATTAAAACCAACAACAACGTCAGCCAACGCAGAATAACTCATGCCAACAGATTTTATCTTCGGACTACTTCGGACTCAGTTCGCAATTGAGAAGTAAAGTTCTCTCTCGACGAACAAGGATCAAATTCTAATTATGATGCAGAGGCATGGACGATGACAACATATGATGAGTCGACTTTATGAGTTTTCGAGATGAGATGGATAAAAACATTCCAGTTCTGATAGTAATTGACGCAGTACGTCGGGGGAAGCAGAAGAAAAAGAAGATCCCACCTCTTTTTGAAAGACTAGGTGAAGATTCCTTCAGTAATTGGAGCCCGTGGCTTCACTTGGAGATTCAAAGTGAATCGATTGGGGAATCGATTTCGACATCTCGTGGTGTTATGCTTCCACTGCCATTTAGCAGACTGGAGAAGTCGGTTACTAGTTCAACGAACTGGACAGTGGCATATTCCATGGCAGGGGTCATCATAAAAATGTGGCACACTTATCCAAAGCTACTGTTTTCTTTTCAATGGTAGAGGTTTTCACTTGGCTGGTTACAAACCCAGTGCACAACTTTGGGCAGGGGATTTTTCGCCTTCTCACTTTAGCTCTGCTTCAAACGGATGTTTTTTGGCTACCCAGTCCACTACTTAGTCTAAGACTGGAATTCGTGAGTTGGTTGAGCCATATGTAAAAGAATCGTTTCTAGCCACTCCCAAGTGAATGGCGTTCAGAGAACTTTCCTCACTTGCGTGAACTTCTACACATATCTCCATCCGCCTAGAACTAAGAGACTTGTTCACGTACTGTATTGAGAAAGAGAAACAGGCAAGCGGACAAGGATAAAGGACTCAGCTCGTTACGCTGATAATTTTGTATACCCTACTTTTTTAAAGAAAAACCACATACACTTTAAATTAAATGTTCGTAAAAAAGTTGAACGATGTGTGATCTGTTCAGGCGTAAATCTATCCATAATGAAATGTCAAGAAACACTAAACCAAAATTCCAAGATAACTTGACATGACTCACGCGTGATCTGTCAAAAACAGGCTATTGAAAAAATATCTCTATTTGGATCACCCGTTATATAATTTATGGGGTCTTTGAAGTTTCTTTCTAAATCTTCAACTGCTTGGCAAACTTAATATATTCGGTTGGGCTTATAAAAACATTTTAGCTTTGCGAAGTATTAGTATGTTTGTATGTTTATAAATATATATATAGTATATGTATATAATAGCTATTTCCTCCAAGGTGCATTCATAACAAGAAAAAACGTTAACTTCGGTTGCACCGAAGCTAAATACCCTTCACAGGTGCATTTCTGTTAGTAACTATGTGTCCAGTTTGTATAGAAGCTATATGCTATAGTAACTCGTTCTGAACAATTTCTTGGGAGATTACATTGTTACCTTAAAAAGTAATCTATACCAAATTTCGTGAATATATCTCGTCAAATGTTAAAGTTGTCCATACAAGGACTTGATTCCGATCGTTCAGTTTGTATGGCAGCTATATGCTATAGTTAACCGATCTGAACAATTTCTTCGGATATTACATTGTTGCCTTAGAAAATAATATATACCAAATTTCGTGAATATATCTTGTCAAATGTGAAAGTTTTCCATACAAGGACTTGATTCCGATCGTTCAGTTTGTATGGCAGCTATATGTTATAGTTAACCGATCTGAACAATTTTCTCGGATATTACATTTTTTCCCTAGAAAATAATCCATACCAAATTTGGTGATGATACATTGTCAAATGCGAAAGTTTTCCATACAAGAACTTGATTCCGATCGTTCAGTTTGTATGGCAGCTATATGCTATAGTCAACCGATCTGAACAATTTCTTCGGAGACTACATTTTTGCCTTAGAAAATATTATATACCAAATTTCGTGAATATATCTTGTCAAATGTGAAAGTTTTCCATACAAGGACTTGATTCCGATCGTTCAGTTTGTATGGCAGCTATATGTTATAGTTAACCGATCTGAACTATTTTCTCGGATATTACATTTTTTTCCTACAAAATAATCCATACCAAATTTGGTGATGATACATTGTCAAATGCGAAAGTTTTCCATATGAGAACTTGATTCCGATTGTTCAGTTTATATGGCAGCTATATGCTATAGTGGTCCGATATCGGCCGTTCCGACAAATGAGCAGCTTCTTGAAGAGAAAATGACGTTTGCAAAATTTCAAAAGGATATCTTAAAAACTGAGGGACTAGTTCGTATATATACAGACAGACGGACAGACGGACAGACGGACAGACGGACAGACGGACAGACGGACAGACAGACGGACATGGCTAAATCGACTCAGCTCAACATCCTGATCATTTATATATATACTTTATAGGGTCTCCGACGCTTCCTTCTGGGTGTTACAAACGTCGTGACAAAGTTAATATACCCTGTTCAGGGTATAAAAATTACTAATATATGTTATTAAAGTAATGATGATTGCGTGTTTGCTCAGCGAGGCCTATGCAGTGAAAATGTCTCGTGATGCGAAATTGCTATCGTGGATATATAAAAATAGATATACTTGTGTATGTATGTATGTTTAAGTAGTAAAAATTATTATACAAATACTAGCGAGTTATTAGAAAATCAAGGCAGTGACTCAATTAAGAATTATGCAATTGAGAACTAATTCAAATCAACTATAATAATTGGAGTATGAGTCAATAAACGCGACCTTCGGTAGTTATTAGCAAATTGTAGTTAAAATCAGTAAATTATACCCTCCTCACCCTGTGTTAAACCACATTATTTTAATATTTAATCATTATTTAACCGATAAAAACTAAATATTACTGTGCTTACGTGTCTATACCAGAACAATTAAGAACTAATTTTCACTTTGCCGTTAAATTTTTCAACAATAGCGAATTCTAGAAACCAGTAGTCTTCAAATTTTAATGCCTATTAAAGTCACCGTGTGTTAATTACTTCGTTAATTTTATCGCAAGTCATGTAATGCAAAAATACAGCAAAATAACGCCGATGAATCATCTCACCACTAATTAGTAACTGCATTCATTAAAAGATTTGCATGCATACATACTTACATATGTATGTATATATGTATGTCTTTGCATGTTCGTTTGAGCGTAACTACAGGTTTAAATTGAAAATAATGAGATATAATTCAGAGCTAATCGTTTCTGAAATCAGCAGAAATTAATTTACTGAATTGTGGAAATCATTTTATAACATATAAATCTGCATGTGCTCAAAACCGTTAGGCATAACGAGCTTTTCTTTGTACTATATTTTGGGGTTCGAAATGATTCGTAGAATTGTAATGAATGTAATTTTTTATAAAAATTGCAAGTAATTTTCTCTTTTTGTCGAAATTTTAATGTACTAAATATTTAAGCATATATTCGCTGAAAATTATTTTCAACACCCCTAAGATGACTATTACACTATTGTCACAGAAATTTGTATGTAACAGTTTATTAAAATAGTCGGTGTACTTTAGTACTTGACTAGCCCTTACGATTGCCACTTTTTATGCGAATTCTTTTCTTGAATATTCACTTAAAACCGTAGCGATGCGACACTCCTTCACTAAAAATAATGTCAATTATATAAATTTAGAGACTAAGGTATAGATTATTATATATTAATTACTTTTGTTGTGCTATAAAATGTTGTAAGGGCTAAGTTCGTAATTAATTGGGACCAGGTATTAAAATATAATATTATTCCTGCTATTATCTAGCTAATATAATACTAGTTGTTTCTTCTAAATGATAAGCATATCGTCACCTAAAATGCAAAGTAACGTAACATCACTTTTCATTTGTTGGCAGGCGAAAGAAAAACGATATAATATATACCATTCATATTGAAAAAAATTTGTGTATTGGTTATAAAATGGTTATATATCGGTTACTTACTGGTTATTTATTGGTTATCTTTCTCCATACAACTTTGACAAAATTCCACTGGATTTGTTCCCTTATAGATTGAATGCATATTGGACCATAAGTGGTAAGAACTTTACGGCAAAATGACCTTTGATAAGGGAAAACAGTTCAGTAGATCTTCTATGTTCTACTCTAGGCCAGAAGGATATCGCAGTCGCAGAGAAGCTGACCGATGGGCCCATGATTCCACCAGACCAAAATCCGCATCATGCAGTGAGTCGTGCTGTGCTTCTCGACGATTACGTGCGGGTTTTCTGTGCCCCAAATGCGACAATTCTGCTCGTTAACGTAACCATCAAGGTGGAAATGAGCCTCGTCCGAAAAGATGATTTTTCGGTAAAATTGACCATCCTCGGTCAAACGAACTTTGGGAAAAAGTTTTCAATATTTCCCAGTTTTCTTCCAGTGAATAGCGACCTATTTCGTAAATTTTAGACTTTTTATTGAATATCTGTCACTTTCCGAATGGTATTTGACGTTTCCAATGTCGAAATATAGATAATTCAAATTTATAACGTTAGATGACCCACCCTATATATAGGTCCAGTGCTAGAGCGCAAGATGGCAATAGAGGTCCAACTCGTTTCCACTCTCATGTTAGCGGGGTACGGGTGCAACGTTGTGTTGTCCAGGGATTCCTCTATAACCAGGCATCCAAACGGGTCTGATGCTGAAGTTATTTCATGTTATTTTAGTAAGACTCCTTGACTAACTTTGAGCATACAATTTGTCTTAATTCCGCTGCTCTGTTGTTGAAGTGACTGATCACCTTTCTAAAACAAGCTGCACTACGGAGGAGTAAGACTACTTGTTGATATAACGACCACTTCAGGAAACAAATAGTTTCTGTATAGTAAATAGCTTGAGTTGTTATACAAAAAGGTTGTAAGTCTCTGCCTGATTCTCATCATCAATATAGTCCGAGGTATTCAGACCACTACGAAAATAGTACTCGAGAGGCAACTTGAACTATTTGTTGAAGGTTACTCGATTATCTGTATCTCATTGATTGTGAAGCGTGAACACTTCTTTTTGTACCGGTCTATAAGAACTCTTTCACGTTATGGATTTCATTAGACCTCATATGTTGTTAGTCTTCAGAAGGAGTCTCTTGATGTTTATATTTTTTAATTGTGTAACTAGCTGAAAAAAGTTGATTACATATATTAATACATTTGATATGATTCAGGATGGTCGATTTGAGGTATCCTGTCACTGTCTGAATAGTCGTATTCAAGCAGCGTAGTTTATGACCAGTAGATCAGTTTGATTAGCGCAGGGTGTTAGATTCATTCAAAAAGTTCGATAGTCGGATTTCGATCATAAGAAATTATTGTAGGTAAATCGACAACCACGTGCTCTTACTGGATTCTCAGTTAGTCGTGACTTTATTTCAGAAGAACACTTTAATTGCCGAACTTCAACTGTATAACACAAATAATAAAGTTTTACAACTTAAAAATTTATCAAAAAAAAAAAAACTCAAAATTAGTTTTTGGACACTCAATATTTTTATATACCGTTACTTTTTGAAACGCAATGTGAAAATCGTACAGTTTCCTGTCACTTTGTTGACATACGAATACACACATATATCTCTCATACACTTAAACATATTTACATATGACTATCTGTATGTATGGTTGAAGATGAGCACACATGTCCCAGCTGAACATTCGAATATTTGGCTGAAAACCGCAAATTGCTATTAACGAAAATCTAATCATAACCGGAAATTAATTTGACAGAAATCTCATTAAATTTACAACGACCACAAGCGTAGTAACCTCGGCGGCTATGCTAGTTGACGAGGAAAGTGCCAGCGCCGACGCCGGTGACAAATGCCGGAGGGCGTCAGCGTAGCGGGTGACATATAGCTGGTCGGATTGTGCTCTCCGGCCGACCAACTGGACAAATTCATAGCTAAATGCTGCCAACTTTTGCAAGTGTTGCGCAGTTCACCGATGCATTTGCAACCGTTGCGTCGGATCGATATGCGGATGTGTGAGCTTATGTTTGGGTGTGTGTGTATGTCGATAGAATCTAGATTTATTAACACATGTAAATGTGTGGAACCATATGTGTACATATGTACATACAAAACTGGCGTTGCACATGGACTGAACTTACACATATATTAGGAGGGCGAAGGGCAGAGCATTAAATGGGCTTTGTAGCGCACCTTCGAGGATATACAAACGTAAGCAGCCACAGACAGACATATATTCGATATACATATATGTATGTATGTATATATTTATTGTGAGTTGCACGAGTTATTATCAGTGATAGCGGTCATCAACATCAAAAGCGGTTGCCTCACTGTGTAAGCCTTATAGTGTACTCTTCGTGGGTTCGTGGGGATTTTGTTGTTTGTATTATTGTTGCCGACAATGTTGTTAATGGCAGTGGCAACAGTGGTAATCGAACAAGATACGGTGAATGGCTTTGCTTTGATAACGTGACTCCATTAGGCAGCTTCTGTGCCCCTTTGTCGGCAATGTTAGATCGCTATGTAATGGCGTAGTATCCCGTAAAAACTCAGTAAGACCATTTTTTACAATTAAGTAAAAATTTTTCAACGGCAAAATATCGATAACAATTTTAAAATAGTGTTCTCGTAAAGTTTGTATTGCATATATATTTTTGAAACATTTTGAAATAGTTGCCACCTGTTTGAAGTGTATAATTTTGTTCTACATAACCATATATACATAGTAGGTATGAAATGGGAAGCATTTTTGTAATATACATATGTATATCTCAAAAGTGTTTTGCTAAAAATATAATTTTACCGGAGTTGCCACCTTTCCAAAAAAAATTCATTAAAATGTTTTATTGCACATAAAATCGAAAATAGGTCCGACATAATGCGAATGCTAAAAATTTTTTTCAAGAGAGTTGCCATCTATTTTAGTAGTTAAAATGTGTGAATTTTCGAAATATGAAAATATTATTATCATCGTATCATTATAAGAAAATTTACGTAAGCACATACCTGTATTTTTATATTTTTGAAATATTTTGAAATAGTTGCCACCTGTTTGTAAAATATAATTTTCTAAATAAAAATAAATGGAAGTGGTGGATGCGAAATGAAAATTATTTCAGAAATATATTTCTAAAAATCGTTCTGTTAAAAATAAAATTTCACCGGTGTTGCCACCTTTTTAAAAAAGTTAATTAAAAAATTTTATAGCACATAAAATCCAAAACAGGTCCGAAATGTTAATGCTGAAAATTTGTATCCAGAGTTGCCAGCTTTTTCAGAAGTTAAATTAAATTAATTTTGTTTTTGGTAAATGTAAATAATGTTTTTTTTTTACATAAAATCGAAAACAGGTCCGAAATATTAATGCTGAAAATTTGTTTCAAGAGAGTTGCCACATATTTCAAAGAGTTAATATGTGTGAATTTGAAATTTTAGAGGCAATCCTCGTAACATTCAAAAAATGTATGTCCTGCAACCAAAAATTTTTTTATTTTTAAAACTTTCGATTAATTTTTTTTGAATTTTTTATATAATAATGGACGCGTACTGCCCACAATACGCATACTTACAGTCAATACTGAGGCAAATGAACCCTTGGATAGGAAAGTATTTTTGGTTTGGTTTCGTGACTTCAATTCGATTATGTTGGTAAAAAGATCTGTTAGCTTAAAGCTTTTTAAAAGTGTTAAAAGTGGTTGCTGAGCTGCCTTGGTTGAATTTTCAGAAAAGAAAAAAATTTTTCAAAGAGTTTTCGTACTCACAGCTCTTAAAATGATACTCGTGGGAAGGTGTAACTATTTTCAGATTTTATTCTGAAAAAAAAAAAAAAAAATTGTAATCTGTAATAACATACATATGTATATATTCGATTCTCCGCTTTTTTCATTATGTTTGAGTGCTGCTCCCTTGTAAAGATATTTATATATATTTGGAGGCAACAACAAAGCTCTTACAAGAGAGTATATGAGCACTTATAGTAGCTGTGTATTCGATTCGCCTTCCACTAGGCCTTTTTTGGAAATCAAAATTTTTCAATTCTGATCTGGCTTGATTGAGATAGCATTGAATCATTCTCTCGTGGTGAACCACACACACAAATTTAATAGCTGAACGGTAATCCTCATAATCGGTGAGTGGTCTAAGCTTCCTACTGTCGAAGAATTTCGTTCGATATCGTATTTGGACGAAATTTCAATAAAATGTCTTGTATAATCATAAAGAAAACGATATAAAGTCAAAAAAAGATTCCTTTGTCTACATACTCTACAAAAACGCCAAGAGCTTAATCTTTTTTTAACCCGAGTTGCCACATGTTTTGCATATACATGTTCTACAAACAAGAATATTTGCACTACAGCACATTTAATGTCAGTGAAAGCAAATAATGTCGTTTTTTTCTTTGTACAAAAGGCACGCCAACAACATGCAACATGCAGCAACCTGTTAGCAACATTTATGAAAGTTTGATGGCAAAGCCTAAAATGAAATAAACATTTGAAATATTCGATTGTCAATAACAATAAATACACACGATTTGAATTTTATTATCTTGTGCAGGCACATACATACGCATGAACATGTACTATGGCACATCTCTGCTTATATCCATATGTATATGTGTGTGTGTAAATGTGATTAAAATATGTGCGTGTGCAATTGTTTTACGTGCCAATAATCGTGCAGATTATGAAAACAATAACCTCTTTGCGTTTAATATGAATAATAGTTATTTGTTGTTGTTGTTTTGCGTTTGTTTTTGCCTATCATATTGCTCATGATTTGCCATGCCATGTCAGCGAAATAAAATCGTGCAAAATTGTTTACTCATGATTGCATTTGATGCGATTATATTGTAAGCCACAGCGTCAACACGACGAAAAACTCCACCACCAACCACCCCCACACAGCAGCGGCTAAATAAGCACACCGTCACCGCCACCCCAAACACTTTTAATGCTCTCCGGCTTCACATGTTCAATGGCCTATATCTCTGTGAGGATAGCCGCAATCGAGTGAAATGTACGCTGCGGCCGCTCAACTAAACTCATAACGGTATCTAAATATAATATCAATGTGCGCTGGTGTGTGTATTTACACATATGCTTATTCATATCTGTGTGTGTGTGCGTGTGCACTTTTCTATGCAACATTGCTCGCAGCCGCAATGTTGTTGCATATTTTGCGGTTCTAATTGCATATCTACAAAGTCAGACTTCCACATCAATGCGTTGCGAACTAATTATTTTGATGGCATATTGAAATACTTTTAAGCACGGGTGATGCGGTGAGTGTGTGCGTGAGGTGGTATTGATGGGTGGTTACGTGTGTAAACATATTGCTTACACCATTTACCGCTACTTATTTGCACGGTAGGTGTACTCATGTAATCATTCGGTTTGTATATTTCACTGCTGGTGTACTTACATATGTAATATTTATATATACATACATATAATTTAGCTACTTAAGTACATATAAATACTTATAAATATACATACATATAAGCAATTGTTCGAAAGTGTTTTACGTTCGATTAGAATTTCTCTGAAATTAAGCATCAAGAGAAGATATTGCAGAGCAAACTAAAATTATCAAAGTTTGACCTTAAATTTTCTTTTGTTATATTTTTAATAGTGAAGGCACTGCCACGACGAGCTTGAACAGACTTAAATTTTGAAACAAGAAAAACAAATTTTTAACTTTTCCAACGTATTATTGGATTAAATTTTTGAAAACAACCTTTCTTACTAAGTCACTGCCATTTTGTATGTTTGGTTACCGGTAAAATTGTTCGCTTACTTCCGCAATGTAACGAAGTGTCGCGTGTTGATGGTCACTAACGAGCAGAGTAAGTCTCTTAGGAGGCACAAAAGTTTGTGGTGGTTTGGAGGCTCTTATGTGCAACCATTTTTAGTATTTGTAAAGACCAGCCGAGATTCCCAAAGAACACATTCATGTTCACTTCCCATACAAAAACTTGGTTTTAATCGTTCAGTTTGTATACAAACTGAGGTCTCCTACTGAAAAAAACACTGAAACCTCAAGTTTAGTGCGGAATGTTTTTTATCATTCGAAAAAACATTCCTTTAGCATTATGTTTTGAAGATTGTCTCTTTTAAATATTGGCCGCGGCTACGTCTCAGATGGTCTATCCATTGAGCCCAGTTTTCGATTATTCGTTCGAGCATTTCGACTGGTAATTGGCGAACGACATGCGTGATGTTTTCTCCAAGGACTGGTTCGAAGCGGGATTGTCCGCATAGATTTTAGACTTTATATACCCCAACAGAAAAAAGTCGAATGATGTAAACGGATCTTGGTGATAAATCGACCGACCCAAAACGTGAAAATAACTGCCCACCTAAGTATTCTCTCAATAATTCCATTGATTAATGCAATGTGTGGGAAGTGGCACGACTTGTTGAAACCAAATGCTGCCGAGATCCCGAGCTTCAATTTTAGGCATCAAATAGTTGATTATCAGGGTGCAATTACGGTTGCCATTGACGATTACGTTCTCAAGGGTATAATTTTTGAAGAAATATGGACCCGTGACTCCACCGGTCCCGAAACCACAGCAAACCGTTGTTTTTTCGGGATTAAATTGCAGATCTTGAATCTCTTCAGGTCGCTCTTCGTCACAAATGCGGCAAGGTCAGTTGTATGGCGGCTATATGGAATAGTTGTCGGACATCTTCTGTTCTAACATATGAGAAACTTCTTAGTACTAGTAGTAGGACTGATTCGCAGATAGACAAACTCATATAGCTAAATTTAGATCGTCATGTTGATCATTTTCATATACATATGTACATGCATTATAGGGTTTTCGATGTTTTCTTTTGAGTGTTACGAACTTCGTGTCGAACTTTAATATACTTCAGAGTGCTTCCAACCATTAACGCTAAAAGCAAAGAAATTTTAGGAGGCCTTTAAAAAAATATAGTCATACGGGTTGTGACAAATCACTCTGTTACATTTTGTAGAGTAAGTTTGACAGTTAGGCATGCTTTTCCCACTGATGTGATATTATTTTGATCAAAAAGAAAGGTGAACATTTTAATTAAAACTGTGGGGGGGTGGTATAATGCGCCCAAACCGTTTTGATGAATGTTTTGTGCCTGAAAGGTTTCAGGTCTCGACTTGTGCCTTCGTTCCACAACCACCGTATTCGTCTGATTTAACTCCGTGGATGATGGAGGAGATAGAAACTATGTATATCGGAGAAGTTTTTAGAAGCTACGCCGGACTATTATTCCGACTATTTAGATGACTTCAGTCAGAAAAAGTATCGGCCCTTAAAATAACTTCGTAACTTTAAAGCTTGCACTTGAAAAAATGATACTTTAATAGTCAGTGATGACGTTACCGACAGTAGTGTAGTTTTTATTTCATTCGAATGTGGAATAGCATTTCAACTAAAAGCTCGCGGTAATTAAGGGAAAATACAGCAAATCATCGAGAAAATATTTTAACAAATACTCATACATAAATTTTTCACCAAATGTACATATGTGTGTAGGTAATTAGTTTTATCACTACAGTTCTATATTATAATATTAGCTACACATTGTAATATTTTGTAATTAGCTAACATTTCTACGCAGTCTACAAAAATGCATCAAAGTTAACGATAAGAAATATTCAAATAATTTTTGAGAATTGCCTCAACTCAACTTCGTCTGTTTTTTTCTAAGTTTCTGTGAGTCAGTCACAGCTCATAAACAGTAGTTGTACTTTCGATTTGATAAATTAGGTTTGCGCGTGACAAATAAGTGCACAGTTTAATAACTGGGTTGGCAGGTTAGCCAACAGGCGTCTAAAAACTAAAGCTCAACGCAAAAATATTCAAATTATTTGTAATTTTATTGATGTCACCTTTTCACAAACTGTGTTTTTGTGCTCGTTCTTATCTCTATATATGGCAAGCAGTGACAAAAACGCAACGAGTGCCAAGCAGGTGTTTTCAACCATGACCATACTTATAGTCTATATGGAAGTAAAGAAACAGCTTCGTGTATAGTATACCACATGTGTGCCTATAAATCGGATATGCCGTTTTTTTCATGCAATTCTACTTCATGCGCTGTTCATAATAAAGTAAGCTTACATGAGCGTTAGACGTAATGTAAAAAATATTCTGGAAGACACTTATATAGAATTATCGATTACAAAGTTCCGCTATGGTGCTTTTATGGGAAATGTATTATCGTTAATTTCACTGGTGACTTTCTATTTTATTTAAGTCAGGCTGCTTGCTGAAGAAATTTCTTATCTAACCATGTCGTAGACTTCTTTAAGTACAAAATTTTGCTACGTTTCGAATTAAATCAGATCTATGAATAATTTTTGACAGATATTTCTACAATAATAAAAGTAACGACGAAAATTGTCAAGTCACTCAGATTATTTTCCTAATTATTAAACTTCTTCTTCTATTTTTTTGGCGTAGAAAACGCTTGCGAGGTTATAGCCGAGTTAACAATAGCTGTCGTTTCCCTTTTTTGCAAGGTGATGAATAAATTTTCCGCAGAAACTTTCACTTGACGATTCGTAACGTCGACCCATCAGATGTTATCATCATCAATGTCTCTGCATGCCACCGGCTCTTGAGCCTACCGGACTAACCTAAACTAACCTAAAGGCCGTAAATATCAGTATACGTTTTTGAGCACCGGTAGTGTTTTCAACAACGCATTATGCAGTTTTGTTTTATTTTGGTTAGCAAAAGTAATCATTAGAGATAACCTGTGTTTTCGGAGGGAACTCCGAATTTTAGGAGAAAACTAGAAAAATTCGGAGTGAACTAAAAAGATCTGGAGGCAACTCCTAACTTCCGGAGTTAACTAAAATTTTTCGGAGTCAAATCCTAATTTCCGGATTATTTAATGGAATATTCGGGAATACTAATAGACTTATAGAGAAAAGAACCTGTGCAAAATTGATTGATTGATATTTCAAAAACTGAGAGACTTTTCGCGTAAGTGCTGACAGACGAACATGGCTAAATGGACTCAGCTTGTAATTCTGATCCTTTATATTTTTTATAGTAGTGTTAAAAGACGTTTTCTTTTCTTCAAGCTCTCGGTAAAATAAAACCACGAATTCAATGAGCTAGCTTGACAAAAATGTCGGGCAGCTTTGAAATAGCCGATACAAACCAATCGGGTTGTTTATGGAAAAGCTATACTCGCTTATGGCTATTTTCGGTATCATTCGAGGCCGAGAGTGTTTACTTACACTGATTTGAACTTTTGTTATACTATTTTTATTAAAATGTTATGAGGTAACATTCGCGACAAAATCGTTAAAAGTGTCAATCGATTGTGAAAACTGGATTATCTTAAAATAAAAAAAATATCAATGGCACTAATAGCGGATTAAAACTTTTTTTTTTTTGAAATTATTTTTTTTTTTGGCCCAAACATCATAGAATTATATCGAATATATAGTATAGTAACTGACTGACTCTCAGTACGACCATACGGTATAGCGCCATCTAGCGATTCAAAACTTTACTGTCATATTTTACTTTCCATATTACACATATATATGTGTATATAGAAAAATGCATATTCCAACAGGAAGTGAATTCAATGTGGAAACGCTCGTTTACCAAATATTTTCAAAGTTGTACTGAAAATAGCTTAGGCGCTTTGAAATTTATTTCGATAATTTTTCTTACTATATTTAAAATGCTCTCAATTACGGCGTTTATTCTCTCTGGTCCGCGCCCAGTCGTAATATCCCTTCCTCGTGATCACGTGCCATCTTTAAAATAGAAAGTGTTATTCACCACAGGGTTTCAGGCAATAAATGCAAATTAGAGCACATCAATCAAGGTGGAGTATAAAATAACTGTTTTAAATGCGGAATTTATTCAAAATCATTCTTCACTTATCCCAAATATATACATACAAATACACATGCATATATAAATTCATATACATACACATAGTCATATATTACTTTATATTACAATAACACAGATTCCTGACACAAAAAAAGTTCACGCCCAAAAGATCTGCAAAGCTATTCACCAATCGAACAAAAATATATGTATACATATGTACATACATATAAGTATATACATATGTACATAGTATAACTGTGCATTTCTTTACATTATGAATGCTCGTTTCATTTAACGGTTTCTTATGTCTATCAAATGGGGCCGCGCGGCGCCACAAACGTGTGGTGTCACAAGTGCTGACAGATGACGGTGAGCTGGTGGCGTTGGCGGTGGCAGTGGCAGTGCTTCGGCATGTGTATGTCTGTGTCGCTGGTGTACGTGAACGTGACACTTGCAGGAGCTTACATTGGCATTTATGTGTCAACTGCACTTTTAAGCCGATTTAACCAAAAACAAAAGACAAGAAAATCTCTTGGAGATTCCAAGTGTTCGCATTTTAACTGTTCAGTGATAAATTAAAGTAAAGTATGAAAAATGTGGGCCATCCGCTGACACACATGCAAACACACGCGCTTCAGCACATATTTACATTTATACATGTATGTATGGCCACCGTTTATTGTGCGAGTGGTGCACCTTGCACACCGTTGACTGCAAATATTTACTACTTATAAATAAAGTGGAAAAATGGCTCGCAATATTTTACTGCTGGTGAATAAAAAGTTTTTGCCCGAATTGCCACTTCAGACATGCGTCGGGATAAAATACGCTAGAAGAATTACTCACGGTGCGGGTGTAGCTGGGTATGTGGCGCATGAATTTCCATATGTGTGTGTGGTTATGAGTATATTATATATGAGCATTTTTATTGAAAATCACGTATCAAACAAAAGAATAGCAAAAGAAACAAGTAAGGAAATGCTTAGTTCGGGTGCAAACAAACATTTTAAACTTTTGAAACTTACAGATCTCTTTAAGTTGTGAAGTGTCAGCTCGAGGATCAAAAGCAATATGATATATAAATATATTCTGTATAGCTCATACACTGTTTGCCTTATTTGACAAATGGGTCTTTTTGGTAAACCAAAAATCATTTTACATACGTAATATAGTAGTATATGGTGGTTGGTGGTAGTATCAACCCGATTTTATCTATTTTTGCAAATACTACAGACTAATTATATGCCACATACTAACAAAATGTTCCCTGAGATTCATTAAGGAAGTTCAGATATGGTGTGAAGTCAGCGGTTCCAAGTTAATGGAAAGTGTGGAAAGTTCTTTGAATGCCATTCACGTGGAAGTAGCCAGAAACGATTCTTTTACATATGGCTCAAGCAGCTGACGACTTAGACGAAGTGTCCTCTGGGTAGCCAAAGAACGTCCGTTTGAAGGCGAACTAAAATAAGCACTCTACTCAGGAATGTGCGCCAGGTTTGGGACCCTCCACATAAAAAACGCCCCGATGAAAAAAGGAAACGGACGAGAGACCCCCCTTTTGATGACGACCATAGCAAACGCATTAAGGATTATGATTTAAGAACATGCACCTGGAAAGTCCAGTCCTTTAGTTGGGAAGCTGCTGCTGCCCAGGTGGTTGATGTCCTCGTAAGAGGGAAGGCTGACATCACCGACGTCCAAGAAGTGCGATGGACGTAACAAGGACAGAGACGAGTGGTCTTTGTGGCATTTACTACTGTGGTTATATGGCGCAAGTAGAGCAAATTCAGTGTGAGATTCGTGGTGGGAGAGAGACTACGTCGCCGAGCCCTAACATTCATCCCTGTGGATCAGTGTCTAGTCACAATATCGCTGATTTGCGCCCACGCCCCGACAGAAGAGAAAGACGGTCTGACCAAAGATGCCATCTATGAGCGCTTGGAGAGCAGGCCCGTCACGATGTCAAGATTGTGTTTGGCGACTTTAACGCCAGGGTGGTCAAAGAAAGTATCTTTGGCACAATAGTCGGTAAATTCAGCCTCCACGAGGAAACATCTCCAAAGGGGTTAAGGCTGATCGACTTCGTCGGGGCTCAAAATATGGTTGTCTGTAGTACTAGATCCCAACATAGGAAAGTTCATCAAGTTACCTGACTCTCTCCGGATGGAAAAGCCATCATGTTATGATAAACGGAAGACAGGTATCCGGTGTTTTAGACGTGCTCACGCTCCGAGGTCCTAACGAAAATTTGCGAAGTGTATTGTCTAAAGCTTTAAACCCTTATATACAACTTGTAAGTTAGGTGTCTTCGATTTGACCAATCAAGAAAGTGGTGAATCGAACAAGTCACGTGCATAAATCAGAAATACTAGCTGAAACTTACAGGGATTGCAAGGCAATATATTATACTATTATATACAGGGTAGGCCATTTAAAGTTGACCCATTTGTTTCTAAAAAAAAGAACAAAAGAAAACAATGTTTTTTGTTCATTTCAAAAATAATTTATTTTGGTCCAAGGGAATTTGTTTCAGCTAATATCTAAAAATTAGATCGCGTAAATGGGCACCTTTAGCTTTGACAGCTAAATGCACTCTTTTTTCGACATTTTCCATGACTTTGGCCAAAGTTGTTTCACGTCGAATGTTGGCTTTCAGTTGAGCTAAGGTCTTTGGCTTATTAGCGTATACCTTGGATTTCAAATAACCCCACAAATAAAAGTCTGGTGGCGTCAAATCTGGTGATCTCGGTGGCCAGTCAACATCACCATTTTTCGATATCAATCGCCCGGGGAAAAATGGTCGCAATAAATTGATTGTTGGTCGAGCTGTATGGCATGTAGCCCCGTCCTGTTGAAACCAGAAGTTATCCATGTCATTTTCGCGAATAATGGATATCACATAATCCGTTATCATGGTTCGATAACGCTCACCATTGACTGTTGTCGTGGCTCCATCATCGTCTTCGAAAAAATACGGTCCGATGATCATATTCGCGCAAACACCGCACCAAACTGTTACCTTTTGGTCGTAAAGAGGCTGTTCTTCAATTAATTGAGGATTTTCGGTGGCATAAAATCGGCAATTTTGCTTGTATACGTCTCCATTCAACGAGAAATGTGCCTCGTCTGACATGATGAGTGTTCGCCAAAAGTCAAGTACGTTTTCAGCCATTTCGATGGCCCATTTGCCAAAATTAAGGCGTCGCGGATAATCAGCTGGGTTTAGTTTTTGTGCCATTTGAATTTTATATGGAAACATCTTCAAATCTTTATGAATTATGCGTCGGAGAGTGGTGCGAGAGATGTCTAATTCCTGAGAGCGGCGATAACTCGATGTCGATGGAGTCTCCTCAATACTGGCTCGTACAGCTTCGATATTTTCATCAGAACGTCTTGTGCGTTGTCTGGATGCATGACTGGCATTACTGAGATTACCGGTGTTCACAAATTTTGCGTATAAAGACTTAATTGTGTTCTTAACTGGAGCACTTTTCACTTTATTTTTTTTGCGAAACGCACGTTGAGTTAACACAATTGAAAAGTTATTTTGAATATAAAGCTGAACAATTTCAGCGCGTTCTTTTGGAGTGTACTGTTCCATGGTATAAATTGTCTTCAAATGACGCTTCTAACGCGGTATGACATTAGCCGATTTGTCAGCGCTGTTAAAAGTTACAGCGTTGCCAGATGGGTCAACTTTAAATGGCCTACCCTGTAGTATATGCGATGTCAACATACTTTCGTGCATTGAATTCAGCTGAAGAGCTTTGCTGTCAATTTTACTAGAAGACAGTTTGACAATGCTGGATAATAATTATGAAATAAAAAGTTGCCACACTTTTCATGGCAAGTGACCGATTTTCTACTTAATTTTACAAAATAAAAAATGCAAAGTCATTTAGGGTTCGTGAACACCAGTAGTAATTTAACTTACCACTACTTTGAGAGCTTTCTTTTAAAAATTGTAAAAATACTTATCTAGTAGCGATCTCATAACTACGATCGACCTATTATTGAGCTTAAACTTTTTTAGTTTACTCGATGAAATATTTATATTTTTTTCGAATGATTCCTTAAATTTCAGAACCAACTTTTCAAGCCTCACTTTATGTGCACTTTATTAGCAAAAAAGCTCAACATGTTCGTTGTGTAATATGTAGTGATTTCATTTCAGCCGTGTAAAATGTGCTGACTCTAATGAGAAGTGTCAATATTTATAATACAAACAGAGAGTATTTAAAATATAGTTATATGCATATATAAAACATTGATATTGAATAAGGCTTAAATATTATATTTACATGAATATTTAGTTAGGTAAATATACCGTGAATTTGTAAGCATACTCAGTGAGGAAATTATGACTATGTGATAACGGGAACGAAACTGTACTCCATTTTCCAAAATGTGGAGAGTTGCGATTCGAACAACCAACTGGTTTAAATCGAATAACTGGGTTTAGAAAATGGATGTGGAATAAAAAGAGATTATACAAATAAGAGATTTAAGGTTAGATTAAAGTTTTAAGATAAGGAGATCTCAAAAATGTGCAACTTTTTGCTACCTCTAATATTTTTTAAAAGAAAGTGAAGCTCCACTTTAGCTAAATGTAAAATTATTTTTGAGAGTGCTGATTCGAATATTCAACTAGTATAAATCGTATGAATTGGTATAGAAGTAGCTGTATAATGGAAACATCTTAAATATGTTTCAACAGGTTGAAAACCGGCCCAAACTCAAAGCTAGCGAGCAGCTAAAAGTTTTAAAAAATATTTGTAGGGGGCTAATTCGAACGTCCAAATGGTATAAATCATATAATTTGGTATAAAAAGTAGCTGTACAAGGAAAATATGTTATATGTGTTTTAAGAAGTTGAAAACAGAGCCAAACTCGAGTTAAACGAGCACCATAGAGTTTAAAAAATTATTCAGAAAGTGCTGATTCGAACAATCAACTGGTATAAATCAAGTAGTTTAGAGTAGCAAATAGTTGAAACAGTAAGTGATTTTCGAGTCTACATGCAATACAAGTAGTTTGAAAGAAAAGCTGGATTCCAGTTTAGTTGGTAATGTAGTGGCAAATCGAACACGCTTTAGTATTCATTTATTCAGTTAAGCACAAGAACTTAACTTATTTCAACGCGACAAATACATTAGTGAATTTTTCTCTACTGACCTTTACAATCAACGCATAAATAATCACCTGTTTAACTGTGGTTGTCTCTATTGTTCCATTTGCTGGTTTTTGTGAGTTTTCATATTTTGATTTTCGTTGTCAGGGTGATTAAATTTGAAAATAGTATGTATTTTGGGCGTAAACAAAGCCTACCAAATATATTTCGTCAACACATTAATACCCTTGAATATGTGGCAATGTGTGGCAACCTGCGATATTTAATTAATTAATTATTTGCAGTGCATTGTGTGTGAAATTCATAATTTGTGAAATAATGTTTGTTTTCTGCTAAATTTTGTGTATATAAATACTTAAAAGCTATCTGTGTCGCACAATGCCTTTTTAATTGGGTGCTTAGTTTGATATAATGCACATATTTGTGAAATATTTAACTAACAAACTATCCAAACACAATGCAGCCGATGTAGATTTATGAATATGAATATGAAATTTTAGTGCTGCTAAATGCAGAGGTTTATATATTTCTATTTATTTAATTAAGTGCATTGACTTCGAATTTAAATTAGTGACCTTTTATACAACTTTTGCATTGAAAATTTTGTGAACAGTTTAATAAAGTCCATCCTTCTTTTTGATTGGCTAAAGCCCGAATATCATGAAATTCGTTAGATCTGGGTTTTCTAGAAGCTGAATGAAGATTTTCGTGCCCGTTCTCTTCATAATCAGAACATCCATATCTATCCAAGAGAGCGTAGGACTCAGTGTGGCGCAACCGTCACTCGCCAAGGCTAATAAAGAGGACAGTGTAGAGTCCATCACTAAACTAGCCCCAATATGGAAGGAAAATATGTGTCAAGTCGGTAGATATCGACTGACTACATACAATACGCGTCGTAATCGTTAGTACCAGCAAGGGAATAAGAAACAAAAGTCGGAACGTGAGGAAAATGTCAATCGAGCGGCAAAATCTCTCTCGGTAAAAGACCGTTTATGGGTATTGGATTTCACAAGCTCATACGTAGGTTCGATGAACGATCCGTAACTCTTTGCAAAGAGGCAGTGTCTCTTGTAGGAGATATGTGAAAATCGGTCGGATCGGACCTCGCAAACAAAGTGGTTATTCCACTGCACTTTCGTCCTCGGATTTGGATTCTAGCCGAAGCTTTCTCCTTAGAAGAAATTGAGAAGATTTATAAGATATTGTGCACTGCCCACACACTGTTGACAAGTTTTACGGCTTGGAAGAACCAAAGACCCTTATAGACAAGCGCTGATATTGTAACGGGTGATTTTTTTGAGGTTAGGATTTTCATGCAGTAGTATTTGACAGATCACGTGGGATGTCAGACATGGTGTCAAAGAGAAAGATGCTCAGTATGCTTTGACATTTCATCATGAATAGACTTACTAACGAGCAACGCTTGCAAATCATTGAATTTTATTACCAAAATCAGTGTTCGGTTCGAAATGTGTTTCGCGTCCGTGTCCGATGAGCGATGAGGCTCATTTCTGGTTGAATGGCTACGTAAATAAGCAAAATTGCCGCATTTGGGGTGAAGAGCAACCAGAAGCCGTTCAAGAACTGCCCATGCATCCCGAAAAATGCACTGTTTGGTGTGGTTTGTACGCTGGTGGAATCATTGGACCGTATTTTTTCAAAGATGCTGTTGGACGCAACGTTACGGTGAATGGCGATCGCTATCGTTCGATGCTAACAAACTTTTTGTTGCCAAAAATGGAAGAACTGAACTTGGTTGACATGTGGTTTCAACAAGATGGCGCTACATGCCACACAGCTCGCGATTCTATGGCCATTTTGAGGGAAAACTTCGGACAACAATTCATCTCAAGAAATGGACCCGTAAGTTGGCCACCAAGATCATGCGATTTAACGCCTTTAGACTATTTTTTGTGGGGCTACGTCAAGTCTAAAGTCTACAGAAATAAGCCAACAACTATTCCAGCTTTGGAAGACAACATTTCCGAAGAAATTCGGGCTATTCCGGCCGAAATGCTCGAAAAAGTTGCCCAAAATTGGACTTTCCGAATGGACCACCTAAGACGCAGCCGCGGTCAACATTTAAATGAAATTATCTTCAAAAAGTAAATGTCATGAACCAATCTAACGTTTCAAATAAAGAACCGATGAGATTTTGCAAATTTTATGCGTTTTTTTTTTTAAAAAAGTTATCAAGCTCTTAAAAAATCACCCGTTACAATGCGGACTTCCGCGCTTCTCTCAATATGTTCAAGAGGGCCATAAGCAATGACTGTGAGAGGCTAGCTCCAAGGATCTTCCTACAGATGCTAGGGCAGACGGAACTCTTTTGTGGTAGAGGAGAAGGAAGGAGCCGACCTAGGGACCTTTGAGTTAGAGGTAGGGTGAGTTTTTATATGAGCTTTCATTTCAAAGAAATATGGCTCAAAAGCATACAATATTCCTAAAACCCAAAGCCACAATCTGCTGCGAAGACGTATTCTTTATAGGGGAGCATTTATCTAGTGCAACTCATTTTTCCTTTTCGCTATGAAGTGTCAATTGGAGATCCCAAGCAAGGCCAAGTCCTTCTCCGCCTGGTCTTTCCGACGGAGTGGAGGTCTTCCTCTTCCTCTGTTTCCCTCGGCGGATACTGCGTCTAATACTTTCAGAGCTGAGATGATTTCATCCAGTCGGACGACATGAACTTGCCAGAGTAGGCGCTGTCTCGTAACCAAAACCTTTCACTGGAAAACTCGTAACGCCAACTGATCAGATGTTGTCATCGTCCATGACTATGCACTCTATAGCAGGACGGGGATGATAAGTGACTTGTAAAGTTTGGTTTTTTTTCATCGAGAGACAACTTTACTTCTCAATTGCCTACTCTGTCCGAAGTTGGCAAGAGTTATTCCGTTTTAGAATTCGAGACTGACGTTGTTGTTGGCTGGTCGATCCAAGTTAGATAAAATTATCTACGACTTTGAAGTTATGACTGTGAACAGTAATGTGGGAGCCAGGTTGCGAATGCCACGACTGTTTGTTTGATGACAGGATATATTTCGTCTTGTTCTCGAGTAGAAAGCAGAACTTGACATTAAACTCTTGAAAATATGAACTAATTGCATTAGATTTCAGCATAATTGTTTATATTAGCAGGCAGCAGAAGACTTAAGATTTATGAATTCACATAATAATTCCGCAACAAATGAAGCTCGTATGAAAGTGTTTTGAATCGCGGTTTCGTCATGTGTGGCTGCCGAAAAAAGGGAAGAATGGGCCGGAAAACATTATTCCTGCGTACGCCTTTCGTTACCATTTGTAATTATGCGGAATTTTCGGTTTTGCTAAACACCCATACTTTATATAAAATCAAGCGGTAATGAGGAGCTGAGGCCGCCGCGAAATAATTGAGAGAAATGATGATGCGGAAAAGCCAGTGATTAGAGGGTGGTGTGGGTGTGGCAACACAAAAATCGTTCACATTTAAGTGACGGGAAAATTTAGTGCACAAACCGCTGACGTAGCGGCGCGGTACGAGTAACGGTTCGCCAACTGACGGTTGTTTGCGAAGGTTCGCCTAACTTTCGCGGCGTCAAAATGTGCCACAAGTGTGTGAGCGTTACATAATTTGTTAACGGTACATCCCTGGGGAAACGTGGAGATTGCTGGGCGGGTGATTTGATAAATTTTGCTAAATAATTTTTGAATACGCTGACGTGTGGCAAATTAACTGTTGCGCATTTGTGCTGAATATTAATTCGGTATAAAGCTCGCACAGGAGTACATAGACCGTTTTCATGTGTAGAGTGTGGACATACTAATATACCGCCATAATAGTTAATTAGCTGTGCTGTGTTAGCTTGATTTGCATTTGTAGGCGTTAATTGATTTTTCTGTTCTCTTTCTCTTTACAGCCGGCTCTCCAAGTGATGATGCTGAGGTGATTAATGTGCCGCGTCGCCATTCAACTGTCGATTCGGATGAAAGCTCAGCTGGGGAACCTGATTTCAAAGATTTCAGGGGCGTCATCGATACCGGTGTGGGCTATCCATTCCTGCAGCCACATCCTTTGCCGTTCTCATTCAATTTGGGATTCTTCGATGCTTTTGAAGGTATGTATGTATGTATGTTTGAAGGGTTTATGAGGGATAAGAAAATAAAATTTTATATAGTTGAATTTAAGCTTAGATACTAATAGCTTGGACGTATGAGGTTAAGTGCCGCTAATTGGAGGTCTTGAGAAGGAAGGAGAAGGATAATTATTACAACAATGCTACCTCCATTACTAGTAACGGGTTTGATCAGTTTTAATTTCCTTTCTGGTCTGTCAGACTGTGATTCAAATATAGCGATAGGCATATGTTTGGCGAACCGAGGATTGATACTAGCCTCCTCAATGAATGGAAGCTTAAGATTGTCAAGCTATGCGGGTTTGGCGATCCATGCGTAGACGTCTGTTCAAGTGAAATTCGTCGACTAAAATTCTGCCTGACGATTGACTTTTGGAAACAGAAAGAAAACTTTTGGTGCCAAATTTTGAGAATCCGGGTATATACAATACTTCGTGGTAATTTCGTGATCTTCGTCTTATGGACGGCACGAGTCTGAGCCGATGTGTTGTTATAGTGAAGGATCACTTTTTTCTATCGTCGATTGCAGCCTTTTTTCTGAAATTCGGCGCTCACGAACTCGACTTAGTTTCAACTTTCTCAATGTAGTCGATGCAGACTACAGGAAACGACGGACGATAGGATAGCCTTTATTCTCTACGGAACAATTTGTCTGAACTATATTCACAACTTCGTCCGGTCTGTTGTCTCTGGTGTATACCAAGTGAGCCGAGGGTACTATATACAGTAGTCAAGTGTTGTTCGGTTTCACTCACAAAAAAAAATCGAATAAACGACAGCTGGACAATGAATTTCCTCCATTTTCGTATCGAAAGAAATCGATGTTGTCGCAGTCAAAAAAAAAAAAAATCGATTCGATATTTGTAATCGCTTTCGTCACATAGGAGAATATCTGTATACTATGCGATAATAAAAGGTATTCTGTCAGTCCGACCTCCAGGCTTAGTGGACTTCGTAAGAATATATAATATGGGAAATACAGCTTAAGTGATAATCAGTTTGTATCTTTTCTAATTTCTAGAAGGTGCTAGACTGTTGTCGCTGTGAAAGAAATTATCAATATATTCACACTCTATTTGTCTTAAAGAGGAATACTGTTTCACAAATTCCACGACTAGAATTGAGTGCTTCAGTGCTTGTCTCATTAGTTCACGGTTTTCCTATTACCATATATGTAGTATATACTCTTATGTATTTATATGTATGTATGTAAACAATTATGCGGTATACACCTTAGGTGAAGCCTTCGAACATCCAAATGCCGTAGAAAATTAGCCTAAATAGTTTATTTTCCATACGGTGTCGTGCACAATCAATTGTGTTTTGTAAGACGTTCACTGGAAATTGAAAAATAAAAAACGAAGCACAATAAAAATAAGAATAAATAAGCAAAACCTACAATGCAAGCCCTCGTAACCTTTAAGAATACGGTAGACTATTAGGCACAAGGCTAAGAATAGAAACTTGGACATAAAAAGACAACAAATAATCACGCAATGCAAATAAAAAGTCGACAAAACAGCTTGCAAATGTGCACGCAAAGTCCATTTCCTATGAAATTTATAATAATACTTTGTATATGTGTATGTGACTACGCATTATAGGGTGGGCTGTTATAATGATTCAGAATTGTTTACTTGCGGTTGAAAAAAAAAAAAAAACACGAAAGGACGTTAAATTCGGTTGCACGACTCCTATTTAAATGTTATAGTGGCCCAAAATCGGTGGAAAAACTGAGGAAACAGTTCGCGTACATACAGGCGGACAGAGGGACGGACAACGGTGCGTTCAACGTGGGTACCTGCTGGCGACAGCTTAACCGCAGGGCGCCCAAAAGTAAAGCGGATCAAATGAATCAGCGCCCTGAAAATGGCAGGAATTTTCAGTACTAATTGGTTGTGTGGAATCGACACAGTAACCACCTTGGTAGGGTTCGAGGCTCATCTAAAATCTTTGCTCCACATTCAACTGACAAAGAGTCAGTTTTTCCCCATATTAAGGTTTTAACCACAACCACCATTATACTCCTCGAGAGGCCTTCCACACTTCAACAACTCACACGCAAACGACCCCAACTGTTTGGAATTCCGTCGTCCATAGGTCTAGCTAATTCTCATACCACCCAAATGCCTAATGTTCGAGTACGTCGGGCATTCTGCAATTAAATGTACGCAGTCCTCTACTACTGCGGTTGCCTGCAGTCGCTGCTTTACATTCGCCAAGTTTGGAATAGAATACATTCTTTCACTCATGGCCAGCCCCGGGTATTTGACATGCGTCACATACTTGATGCTGACCTCGTTCACCTGGACAATCGGTGGACGAACTGGCGACAAACTGCCCTTAAGTAGCATTGTCACCGATCAAATGATACCACATAAAAAGTATCGAAAAGTTGGACGGTCACAGTGTATCACCCCTAAAGAGAACTATGTTCAATAAAAACGAGTTTTCCAAAAAATTATGGTTTCCTTTGGTACCAATTCAAGACTTTTCAATTGTCTTAACCCCTCTATGTAGAACAAGATACAAGCAAAATTTTTATTCAATAGTTCAGGTTGGCTGTATGGACTGAATAATCGATATAGAGCTGTAACCTAGCTAGCCTAAATTTTTTAAACGTTTTCGAACAAGTAGCTAGTATTAAATGGCGTAATAATACTGAGACAGAACAGCAAGCGATAATTGCAATTTAATCAATCTCTTGGATTGAATAATAAGGAAATAATTGAGTAGACTGCCTTCGCATTGAAACATAATAAGAATGCTGAAACTAAACGATTAGATAAGTTTCGAAACGAATACGTATATTATTTGATATGCCAATGCAAAATGTATGATTATAGTTATAATACCATTTCGGGTATGAAACAAATTTGGTACAAATATTATTTGGACTTCAAAACAATTTGAAACTCAGAACACATTCCTCATTACTTCAAGTATTCTATTTCAGTGAGTTCGTGGTTGCATATGTTATTTGAATTAAGTTCATATAAGTAGAAGCTTCTTCACAATTTTATTATTTTAACCCTCTTGCATATTACACACTCACCTGCACATACCTACAAGTGTGTCTTTATTTTTTGTCTTAACACTTTAAATTCTTTTGATTCATGACAATCCTACTGTCCCACATCCGCCAACAATGAAATTGGAGAAATTCTTCTCAAAGTTAACAATGAAAACATTATCAACAAGAAAACAAAGCGTTAGAATAATTAAAGAATGTCTTACTATATACAAGAGTATGAGTTTCCTCTCTTCAAAATTCGGTTTAGAGAGCACTGCGTATGTGTAAGTCTTTGGGAGAGCAATGTAAGTTTGTGTACAATAAATTTTTTAATTTGAACAATCTGGTGTTCCTGTAAATATTAAGACGTAATTTCTTATGTACATACATAAATATATTTTAAAGCGGAAATATTTGATTAGTCAGCTACTGTTTATGCCTAAGGTTTGGTACTTTTTCGAAAAGTAATTTGTTATTTGATTTATTATTCACAAAGAAATATTTTCCTCTTGTATTCATTACTCAAATCAGTGTATAATATATTCATTAGATATTACATCAGGTTATCTAAAACCAGTAAATTTTCCAGCAATCAACTTTGCTTTGCTCTATTTTGAACAAATTTGGTATAATTTTATTGAAAAGTTATGTTTGGATATAACTAGTAAAGAACCAGATATAGCCTTCCAGGTTTGGAGAAAACTTATGAGTTTAATTGCTCAACGTTTTTTTCCTACTTTAAAAGAGTACTAAGAGCTCAATTAAAAAGTCCCCGTCCTATAACAGTAAGCACACCTTTTTTTGGCAAAATTCTTTTATTCATTCAGAATGCTATAGTTCCCTCCAAGGGTGATACATTGATTTCAGCAGCCCTCCAACTTTTCTATACCATTTTTGTAACAGCATTTGCTCTTTGCTTTCAAAATAGGCCTCTGTTTCGGCGTTCATATTTTGAGGTCAGTTAGGAAGAATGCGGTGGATGTGGAAGCAAGCGGCATCCCAATTTATGGAATTTTGTAATTATTTCCACTGATTTGTGGCGGCGATTTCGTTTTTCAAGCGGTCTAATATAGCTATGTAATAGTCGCTGTTGATGGTCCTTCCTGTTTCAAGTTAGTCAATACAACTTATTCCATGCGCATTGCAAAATACTGACGCCATGACCTAACCAGCCGTCTCTTGAGTTGTTCCACGATTTGGAGCGGGTTCATGGTGTTCCGTCTTCTTGGATGATTTCAGATTGGGCTTCGGAGAAGTGTGATCTGCGCCAAAATTTAGGCTTATACGCTTGAACAAACTGAAAACTGCTCCGAATCATCATCTCGCCGTTGTTTTTGGTTAAAACGTGGTACGCGTTTTTCACAAAGCCTGCTCAAACCCAAATTTTCGTGAATGATACGATGTACACATTTAGTTGATAACTTTATACTGCCTGATATCTCGATCAGCTTCACTTTACGATCATGCAAATTATTTTGTCTACTGCGTTTGTTGTCTTCGGTGCTAATTTCTCTATGTCTAAACCTAGCATAGTAATCCTTGATGGCTGATTTTCTTGAGGCAATGTCCGGAAACTCGTCAGTAAGCCAAGTTTTTGCTTCAACTGTATTTTTTCCCTCCAAAAAGTGCACGGAATTCCTTTTCATCTATTTTTTCACAATAAAAAAGTTCTTTCCCTCAAAAAGACATAATTCACAAACTAACGAACCGAGAGCTGACAAATTTATATACTCGCCTTTTGAAGGTTGCCGATCTCGCATAATATTTGTTGTATACTTTTTTCTCTTTGCAGACATTTTCCGTCGCCTGAGCAGCCAAATTTGGTCATCAACCGACGAGTTGGGTGCTCTTGACACCTCGAAAGGCAATACAACTTCAACTGTAAAGGTACCGTTTATTACATAATTATACCTTTTTAGTTTGCAACTAACGCTTTAACCGCTAATTTAGGTTGTCGATGGTCATAAGATCGAAGTCAATGAGACCGTTTACGGTGATGCCGATAATCTTTTCAAGGTGCGCTTGGTCAACATTCGCCCGCTCGAGTCGGGTGAAGACGTTGCCGAGACACCCGACGCCCAAAGGGTGGAAATCCCGTAACATCCGCACCAAACAAAAAGGATGACGAGAGCGAATCGGATGAACGCCGTGAACCGTTGGAGAAGAACTCATATGAGAATGAGATCAAACACAACATCGACGATCCCGAGGTAAAATATTAAGCGCTGGAGCAACTTTGCAATTAACGCAAATAAATCTATTAATGCAATAACATTGTAAAGTTTTGTATATTTTCATTTTGTTTTTACTATTTTCAAACAATTTAATTTTTTCGCCAAGTGTAAAATTCTGAAACTAATTTGATTTTCTTCGCTGCTTTGTACTATATAAATTTCAATATTTTTTCGATATACTTAAACATATCTACATTACATTAGCTTGACTATATTTGCTGACACATATGTGAAAAAATATTAATTTCTATATGTGTGTACTTACATACAACATATATATATATATCGAATATGACAAAATCTCAAAAAGGCATTTACGAAAACTACAATTTTTTAAATGCATTATTTAGTGGCTTTTATGGTTTTTGAAATACAATAAAAAACAACAATTACTAACATGTATGCTTGTATTGAATTCTACAAAGTTTTACCGCAACTAATATTTGTATTATATATTCTAAAATATATATAGCTACTTAATAAAATATATAACTTTGTATAGTTTCATAAAAAAAAAATGAAAACGATTTTATTTTGAAATGAATAAAGTTGTTTGTATTGAAGTTATTTTCGAATATTCTCCAACTTGTAAATATGCTTTTGCTGGAAAACTAATTTAAGGCATACTCGCGGGCTTAGCTGATATGCATACATATGTACATATATATACATACATTTAAGGCATACAATAACATATATACAATATAGAATATATCTATATATTTACATGGCTGTATATATGCATATGATTGAACTCTTAATAAATATAACAAATCTGGTTTCGGCATAATTTGGTAAAGGTAAGCTGTAAATAGTCCCATAACTGTAAATATTTCGAAAAAAATGTTTTTGAAAACAAAGTGGTGAGTATTGAGTAGCATACTAATATTAGAAAGTTCCAAAAATACACTGGTCAAGAGCAAATTATTTTGTAAAATTATAAATTATTAAGTAACCAGAAAATAACTTTTTCATAATATTTGCATAATGACATTTCTTGAAATCTTCGAATTTTTTACTACATACTACTTTAGACTAGATTAGATAAGTAAATGAGGATTGCAACGCGACATATACTCTTCACACAACGTTTCAACTTACCCCAGAAAATTTTCAAAAAAAAAAAAAAAAAAAAAATTTCAATCTACTGCTAGGTGCTATTGCGGCGATGTGATCCCTATTTGGAAACATGGGTCCGAGGGCCTTTATCCTGCGTCTACAGACTGCTGTGCAGTCAATTAGCAGGTGTTTTGGTGTTTCAGACTCCAAGTTGCAGAACCGGCAATTCGCACAAGAAGCTAGGCCCATGTTGAATAAGTGCTTCATGAGCTTACAATGGCCAGTGTAGAAGGCGACAAGTAGCCTGAGTTTTTAATTTGGGAGGTTGACTATATATCTAAACCTTTTAATGTTGAAAACCGTCTATTATCAACTTGGCTAGGAGCGTGCTTCTCCCTACCCACTGCTTCATCCTTGCGGAGCAGCTCTTTTATGGTGTGGGGACCAACCGCAATGAAAGCTTCCGGTCCTTCTATGTTGGTGAATGCTGCGGAGCGGGCAAGCTCATCAGCCAGTTCATTACGGCCATACTGGCATCCAATAAGGTGCACTATTTTACGATCTGATGGACTATTCAGTCGTTCTATACACTCCTGCATCAATAGCGATTTGATCTTGTACGCAGAGATCGCTTTGAGTGCCACTTGACTATCGCTTAGTATAGCTATACGTTCATTGCGATAGTTGCGTTGGAGGTTTAACTCCATACACCGACCAATAGCAAAGATCTCTGCTTGGAATATGCTTAGAAAACTACCTATAGGTATGCAGAGGTTTTGTGCGTGGCTCTTCGACCCCTGCGCCGATTTTCCTCCGACATTTTCGAGCAGTCGGTGTACTACTCGATTGTACTGTTCATAAGCAGTAGCTCGAGAGCGGAATCGTTCCATTTGGTTTTACTGCTGAGGGTAATTTTAAACTTCGTAGTGAAGTTAACCATTTTGGTAATGCTATCCCTTGGGAGAAGATCCAGTGGTAGTTCGCATCTTAGTTCCTTCATGCGTTGGAAAGAGATTACATTACCTCTGTCAAATCCTTCTGCTGTTTAGAGACTAGGTGAAGCGATGTGAGTTCCAGCAAAGAAGTGCCACTGCCGTCGTCTAACATGGGCGGAAGGCATCCGATACGCAGACGTGTCTAACTTCGATAATTGAATCTACCATCAAGCCGATTGCACACCTTAAGTGTTTTCGTCCCCGGCGACTGGAATTTTGAGAACAAAGCCGCATTAAACATTAGTAGTCTTGCGGCTAGCCAATCAAACAGGTAAACTAGTTGAGGCGGTTAATAACCAATGACGTGTTTACCAAGATATGTCAATCTCAGTCTCGAAAAAGCAAGACAATAGAGGAGGAAGTAACAAGAGGCTCCCACCTCGCCTTTCCACCATACGGCACTGGCAAAGAGCCATGTAGTCACACTATGTTTGAATCTACTGGGCATTGTCTAGTGAGAACACCTACCATTGCGGCGAGATTGACTTTGCTAAGAGCCAGTAGTTGGGAGGACTAGAACAATTCACACTGGTCTAGAATGATCCCGCAGTCGCACAAGATCTGATTGTTGAGCAGCGCTTATTGAGCTCTCGGAATTGGGGAATAGGTGTCCTCTCCAGTAAGCTCATCAGCTTTACAGTTTCAGGCGATTACGCTTTGGCCGAGCATCCATACAATTCTAATTTGAAGGAAGCTTGAAGTTATTCTTAAGGAGGTCACCTCCGTCTCTCCGTTTTAACTTAGAGCCATCCGAGGAAAAGCTCACTGCACTCCTTCTGCAACGGCTTCGTTTTGCCTACAAATCCTTCGAAGGTATGTGCGCTAAGAAGAACAGGAGCGCCATCAACCGTCAACTCTATTTCTTTTCAATTTTACACTCGTGTCTTCGATGTTTGGCTTCCAAGAGGGCTTCCCATCATTGGGGCTGAAGAGAAGACTGTTGAAATTTTTTGATAATATTTATTAGTAAATTAAAAAAAAAAATTTGATTGACTACACTCAAAAGCTTTAGAATTCGATTTTCGAAAGTTAATGGCGCCGGGAGTCATACTTTTTTCATATGAGAAGTTTTTCTTACACCACTGCGTTGGTTTTGTTGGGGTTGCATTCTATTTGTCGGACGAATAAGAAGGAAGCAAGCTCCTAAGTAATTTTTAATTAAAATTTATATAAATTTGGTCAAACCATATGTTTCAATTATATAGCCGTTTAAAAAGTTGTATTCCTCAAACCGCTGATTTTATATAATTTTAAGATCACAAGCTTAAAATCATTTCTAATATTTGTAACAGTCTCAAAACAGATGGCAGAAGAACGAGAAGTTACTTTTTGCTCGAAATTTTTTTGCGTTGTACATGTCGTATGAGTAACATTGCAAAAATATATTAGGATGTTTGGGTGTGTCATGTTGTATGAGTAATATTATGTAGCACAGAACAAAGTGAATGATCGCAATGACTAACAAATCTTTATTAAAAAATATATATATTGAGAATAAGACGTCCCGATTGTATTAAAGCCTGTTTGCTATTGAAGGAAAACATTAGTCAATTGTTATTATTTAATTTATTAGAAATAAAATGGTTCAAAAAGAAAGGTGGGCGCGAAATTGCGCTCTGAGACCTCTATTGCACACTGCTATGTACACATGTGCGGTGCTATACATATCAATATTTATGTAGCAACTGGTTATATATCGATATTTATGGAATGCATCGTTTGGCAGCCGTTATAAAAAATCAAATCAAATTTATGAATCCCCTAATGACAGCATATTTGTAACTGAAATTGAAAACATAGCTCTAGGTGTAACGGTATCGACTAGGTGGACTACCAAATGTATGGGAGTATATACATATGTATGCATATAGTATAAATACAAGTTTTTGAACACCGCGAATATCCGCAAATGCATGCGCGCTCGTGTATGCCTATGAGACCCGGCACCGACGGCACAGGGAAGGGCTTGATTGCCATACATACGCACCTACAGACATGTGTATTGGCAATTTATTGCCATTCGCTGGGTAAAAGAAGCAAATTGTTTCAATATGACGGCTGCTGGCGCAAAATATCTGCTGCGTTGTTTTCTCTACAGTTAATATTTATGGCCATAAATATGAAATGTCCATTCGCACAGCGACAAGTACAAACATAAACATAAATTCACAAATATGAATATGTGTATAGTATATTAGGGTGAGCCTATCAAATTCATGAAACGAATTACTGCGAAGGTTGCAATCTGACTTCGGGGAGCTGGATAAATTAAGGGCCCAGAGAGGGACATTCTTAGTCCTCGCTTACTTCGACTGCAGCCCTGATAACTTGGACCATTGCGCTGCGCAAGAAAAAGGGTTCAGTGAGTTTTTTCATGATTAAGTCGAAACATAAAGGGAAGTCTGAAGCGGAGTCTTCTATTGAGAGCTCTAAAACAACTCTTATTTCAGACGGCCCGACCACTGTAGTAGCTTTCAGGCAGAAGTAAACAGCCACCAAAGTAGCAGCATATGGACTTATGCCAAATGCGGCTGCTGTTAGGAAGGTATGCATCCGCTCTGATAGCAGAGCTGCTAGACAGGCTCTGAACTCGCTGACAGTCAGATTAAAGATTTTCAATGAGTACATAACCGCATTAGCAATTGCAATATGCCGCTTCTATATTAAACTTGTCTGGGTACTTAGCCACAGCGGAATCCTCGGAAAGTCTAAAGCCGATGAGCTTGCAAAAAAAGATACCCATACCCAAATTCCATCAGGGTTCCCAGTCTTTGGGCGCTGGAGCTATGGGCCTTGCGCGAGCTCAGTAATCTTGGTCTGCAACCAGCACTTGTGGGGTTGTGAAAGCCTTCGGGAACAGAGTGAAATGTAGAAGGTCCACTGAACTGCTAACTCTTAAGCTTCTCATCGCCGCAATAACAGGCGTCCCAAGTGGACATTATCACATTGGAAGTTACGCTATAAATTAAAGACGGGATGTAGAGAGAGGACATAATTTGTCAAAGATAAGGTGAAAATATCTAGACACTTTCCCATCCACTGTCAGACCTAAGTTGAAGCATCCCTGTTACCATACTTCTATTGAACCCAGCGAACTTAAGATGGAATGTAGTGAAAGGACTCAATTTATCAAAGTTGCAATGAGGAGGGTAAGGTAGAAATATCTAGAAATTTTCTCATCCACTGTCCCGTTTTCCCTGTCCAGTAGACGCCAGACCTGTTGTCATACTTCTAGCGAACCCAGCGAACTAATGATGGGATGTAGAGGAGGGACTCAATTTGCCAAAGTGCAATGAGGGAGATAAGGTGGAAATATCTAGGCACTTTCTCGTATACTGTCCAGCTTTCGGCAGACTTTAGTTGAATCATTGTGGTTGTCCCACTTTTAGTGAACACAGCGGTCTAAAGATGGCATGTAGATGAAGCTGGCGAATTAGTTGTAATTGGTATTAGCCGCCTCAATAAATATGTGTCAAGCTCTGGCATTTTGTTGATAAGTGACGGATTATAGTTCTGACATCACAATGGAGAAGCTGGCAGTTCCTCGTTCTCGCGATAGTCGGGTCTACTTAGACGGAACGGATCTGGATTTTTTTATCCAGCCAGGACTGTCAACCCGGCAGAGTTCTGATGCTACAACAATAACACCAACAACACTGTAATTTTTGATGGCCCGCAAGAAATCAACCTATTTACCTAACTTAACCTAACTCATATTAACTTAGCCTACGCTTAACCCATGTCTTCGCTGGGTTAATTGTCGACTCACCCTAATGCAGATATATGTACTTTTAGGTGTGCGCTGCTCATAACAGCGTCTAGGTAACAAATCCATACAGCTAGATAAAATGTGAAAAATGTAGGTGTTGCATGCCACAGACAGTGTAAAACATAAAAATGATTTGGTGAGCGCGTTTGCTGCGCTGTGAGTCCGCATCAGAATCCTTTAAATGCTGCCAAAAGGTCAGCAAATGCAAAAAATCAAATCAAAATTTGCTGCAAATAAATATGTGTGCGCACAAACGCTGGCGAAAAGACTGAAAATTTCATTTATGGCGAGATTTCAATTGAAGTGTTATTTCATAGAAAAATTCGTTAATTTCAACAGTGATTTATTCATGCAAATGAGCAAATTCAAACATGGAAAAATCTGTATTTTTTTTGTAAATAATCAAATCTTTTCAAAACCAACTGCGAACGCGTGTGACATTTAATGTCATTAAAAGCGGCAAAAAATATATAAATTCTATATTATTTTGCTACATTAACGGTTAATATTAAATTAATGTGATGTGTTTATTATGTATGCGCGAAAGTGCCGTTAGCACATATTTGCTTGCTGATTGGATTATACTCGTATACATACACACTCCTAATGGCATAAATAACTCTTTGAGCAAATGAAGGCTTGTATGCATATATACATGTATATGTGTGTGCGTGAATGAGTTGTCGCAAAAACAGGTGAAAGAATTCTAAAATATTTGTATAATTAACAATCCACGCCGCAGTAATTTGGAATATGCGGTGAAAAATTTAGAATTTCATTTTATGTACTTTATTTTATTTTCGCGATTTGGTTGTTGTTGCTGTTCGTTTTTTGCGACATTTGGTTGCAAATTAATTTCGTTTTAATGAGTGTCATTCATGCTTCGCGCGATAATTGCGCATTTACTTAGTACATTTTCATTTGATAATTTAATAATTCATCGCATCGCGCAATTTTTACAGTAATTTTTGACCATTTAATTGCTGGCGATATTTTTTCTGCGCTCCCGGTGCCATTATTTGCATAGAAAAAATGGTAATTAATTTTTAATACGTCATTTGTAATTGCATTCATAATTAAAGCATTTCATAGTAATATTTTTATTATTGTGGCTTTTGTATGTCATTGCTATAAATCAGTATGCTGCATGGCCACGAAAAAATTACTAACATTTGGCTCGCTAAAGGGTGTATCAATATGGGCGCTTTGGAGCGTGTAAATAGCCATCATCGATTCGCCATTTTCCAGTTCGCTTTTGTTTGTATTTGGAGAAAAGAATTCATAACAAGAGAGAGGGAGAGGATATCTCATTAAAGTAATATAGTCACCAGGCTCATAGCAGTGAAGAGAAAGCGGATAGCTTACCTCGCAAATTTGCGATCGGCAAAAACACGAGCGGTTTGTGATAGATACCGAGAGTTGAAGAGCGTAATGAGAGGTATATGCAGTTAAAAAGGGAAAGAGGCAGAAAGAGGAGGAAAATGCGTGATTTTAATAGCTAGAGCAGCTGGCCGACTGGCGTAATGTTCGAAAATTCTATCAAAAGATGCAGCGACTAACGGAGGGAACATACTTTTGTAAGTCCCAAAGTGGTGATCTAGTAAGAGATGCCCAGAGCATACTAAAATTATGGAGGGAACACTTCTCCAGCCTGCTGAACGGCACTGTAATCTCGTTCGATCTCGAGATGACGAACCCGATTCCCCAATCGATGGCAATGGAATAGATGTTCCATTGCACGACTATGATGAAGTTCGACTAGCAATTACCTGCCTGAAGAACAACAAAGCGTCGGGGACCGATGGATTACCGGCCGAGCTATTCAAATATGGCGGCAAAGCACTTCTTCGCAAGTTATAGTATGGTCGAATGAAAGCATGTTCAAAGATTGAAACCTAAGTGTGCTCTGCCGAATCCACAAAAAGGGTGACCACGAAATCTGCGCCAACTACCATTGGATAAGGCTGCTTAATATGGCATATAAGGTTCTATCGAGCGTAGTGAGTGAAAGACTGAAGCTCACTGCCAACAAACTTATTGAACTTTATCAGTGAGGCTTTAGACCTAGAAAATCTACTACCGACAGATTTTCCCTGTGAGCCAAATCATTAAAAATACCCATGAAAAGAAGATCGACACACTCCACCTTTTCATCGATTTTAGAGCCACCTTCGACAGCACTAAAAGGATCTGCCTCTATGCCGCTATGTCTGAAACTGGGGTTGGGTTACTCCTCAAATATAATACGCTTGTGTAAGTAATACCAAAAGCTCCATCAGGCTCGGGAGGGACCTCTCGGAGCCGTTCTATAACAAGCGAGGTTTCAGACAATGAGATTTCCTTTCGTGTGACTTCTTCAATCAGTTGCTGGAGAAAATAATACGTGCTGCAGAACTAAATATGGAAGGTTCAATCTAAGATTGATGAAATTGATATTATTGGCTTCAGCAACCTCACTGTCAGTTCTGTTTTCTTCAGACTGAATAAAGAACAAAAGCATATGGGTCAGTAACAGTCATCGCATTCGCGACTTGGTTAGCCAACAGTGGCGTGGCAGCCATAATTTTGAAGTCATCGATATTTTTGTCTATCTTGTAATCATTCTCAGAACAAATAACAATGTCAGCCTAGAAATCCCACGCAGAATCACTCTTGCTAACAGGTCCTAATTTGAACTGAGTGAGCAATTGAAAAGTAAATTTCTCTCTCGACGAACAAAGACCAGACTCTACAATTTACATGAAACATGAAAATTAATATGTTAAATGTATACATATGTATATCATAGTGGAGAAATTTCAAATCGACCTTCTAATATCAAACCTTACTAAATAGGAAAAATATATAAATCTATAAATATATAATCGTAGACATCCGGGCGACGTACTTTATTGCAATGTATAATACTGAAGTCAGTTCTTGTAATGAATTGAAAAATTTCACAAAACAAAACGATGTTTTGAGGACTTTTTCTGCAGTGACTTCAATGTCATGATACGTGTCCAGCAACGCCAGCCCGATCAATCTATATTGAAGCATGATCGTCCTCATCCACGTTTTCATGCGGCGAAGTATCGGAAAAGAGCATCAGAGTTCGCATTCGTCACTGTGTGCAGAACCGCCTATGAATAATGGAGTATAGGTCTACATCGCAGTTCTTAAACGTTTTTAATGCAATAGTCGGTTACTTTTGCTTCTGCTCCCAATGGCACTGCCAGTGATCAAGTTCACCTTTGCGCTTCAAACGTCGCACGACGTTCAGGCCTCTGAATCTATTTATCAAGCAGCCAATAAGATTTTCCATTTCTTGAGTTTTCGAAGTACATACTTTTTCTGGAAGCAGCAAACTCACTTCTCTTTTTTCTCTAAAAAGCCCGTCTTCAAATCTTCGCGGAAATTGAATTCACTAAACCTAAAACCAACTCAAGTCTCTTCCACGATATCACCGGTTAGGTGTTAGTTCGTCGAAATGACAAGACAATTTAAGCCTCTTCAATTGCTCGAACTGACGGATGCAAGTCTGTTGAAAAAGTCTCAGTTTTGTCACGGTGGCTATTGTTCTCGCATAGTATCATATTTGATATCTAAAACTATGATTAATATTGGGTCGCATATATTATTACTGAGTTCTTTACTTTAATAGAGTAATTGCTTTTCCTGACGTGTATGCCAGGTGACTGCAGTTGTGGCTGTGAAGTAATCTCAAACTTCCCTATGGGTGATCAATAGTCTTTCTTCCACATGCCTGGTGTTTATGAGCAAAACTACTTTTTTATGCGCAGCCGGTTGCAGGTGGGTATGGTTCTGGGTTAAGGTAGCCCCAGTGTTTAGAATTTGTCTAGGCTAACCCATAATTCGCTCGACGAGTCGTGCGTTCGCGTTGTGGAGCATCATGGTGGAGTTATTGTCGCTTAATATTTTAAGATTCTAGGACGATTTTCTGCGACATACTTTTGAGTAACGGCTTAAACAAAGAGCTATATTATTACTTTTATCGTGTCATTTTTGAGGAAGGATTAAAGGTATTTTCACTTTGTTCAGTTCAGATGTTGTCTTTCTAAAGAAGCCTGGTGATTGTCACCTACCCACTTCGCAGTAGACGAGTACATCGCGATATCGTCTTGTTAGATTTCGTCTATGATTAGTTGGAATAATTATTGTTTAGTATTTCTTTTTCTCGTTTAGTAGTCAGATCATCTCGACGTTATCGACCTAGTCGAGATATCAATAATGAGAAATATATCATTGAACATATGCAATGCCCTGGATAAGTCAAGTGCTCTTAGAACGTTTCGATCGCAAGATCATTTTTGATTGATCCTGGTTCCATTTTCATGACATTACGGTATTAAAACGTTATTGTTATTGTTGTCTATATTGCGGATTCCAATCTTGTATGATAAAACTTGCAGTTGATAGGAGGAGTAGTATCCCAATAGTCGTAGATATAGTGATCAGTGATATGGAAGCGAGAGTTCGGTTGTTATTAGCAAACCTTAATCTGTTACCTACAAGCTATTCTTAGCTGTCTAAATCTCTCTCTTGATTAAACTAAATAGATCAAGTGAAATAGCTATATGTAGTATCATGGGTATAGTTATATTGAGAATTTTTGACTTCCAAACAGAAATTGTTGAAAATTCTGCCATAGAATTAATATATTTAAACAACAGGGATTGGCCGGTCGAACAAAGTAATAGTAAGGTTGTGACAAAGGCTTTCTAATAAAAATTTCTTAGCTAGGTCTCTGCCATATGAATACAAGTAACATAAACAATGCGCCACATCGACGCCTAGAACATCAAAAGCTCTCAAAATCGCAGTTGAGGTTAATACTAGGCTACAACTGAAGAGAATTCCAATGCAAGCAAGTCTGAGAAGTGAACGACTGCTACTCACAGGGCACAAATGAGAGCAACCGTAAAAATAGTTCATGTCTCATAAAATGAAAAGTTTCCAAAATAAATAGCAATTTTTAAAATACAAAACATCTCATATATATTTTTTTTCATAAAATGTGTATATTTCTTAGTCTAAAGTCTATCAAGCTTTATATTTTTTTATTTTCGCAATGAAGTTGCATGCAATTTTGCACACGTTTTATTTTGCGCAAGCCGCAAATTATCAATATTTGTCTTTTATTTTTGTTGTGATGCTTACTACGTCCAAAAATGCCGGTGATTAATTTGACAAAGAACGATATTTTTATAATTCCACGAAATTATAACGAGAAATGGGTGAAAAAGCAACTAAAATTAAAATTGCTCTCAGCTTCTCAGCTATGCTTGTAAACGCGCTTGTAGCACACCTACTTGTAGGCGAACATAGTACGTATAAATGTATCTTTATTTTGGTTTATATATAGTATATACTCATATGCATTACGCATGCCTACCCAGTGAGAAATGTTTTTGGCATTTATTTTTTGAAGATTATCTGTTTCAAATCTTAGCCGCGGCTATGTCCATGATGGTCCATCCGTTGAGTCTAATTTTCGATGACTCATTCGAGTATTTCAATTGGTAACTGGCAAGTGACACGTACGATGTATTGCTTCAAGGTCTAAATCGAAGCGGTATTGTCTACATAGACTTTAGACTTACTTGAAAAGTCCCCACAGAGTCTAATAGTGTGATATCATACGATCTTGTTGCCAATCGACCAGCCAAAAAATGTGAAATTATCTGCTCAACAAAGTGTTCTCACAATAAATCCATTGATAGATGCGATGTGTGGGAAGTGGTGCCGTCTTGTTAAAACCATGTGTCGTCGAGATTATGAGTTTCAATTTACGGAAACAAATAGTCGGTTATCATAAGGCGATAACTGTCGCCACTACGTTCTCACCGGCATAATTTTTGAAGAAATATGAACCGATGCAAGCAACAGCCCACAAACCACATCAAACCTTTGTTTTTTTCTGTATGGAATGGCAGCTCTTGAATCTTTTCGGGTTAGTCTTTGTCCCAAATGTGGTAATTTTTTTGTTTACGTACTCATTGAGCTAGAAATGAGTCTCATCGTTGAACAAAATTTGGCTCGAAATGCTTTTAGTTTTTCAAGAGTAAGAAATAGAATATTATCCAATAACGATTACGATCTCAAAATGGGTAATGTTGTTGCGAATAGAACTCTCTGTAAGCCGTTTATGTTGACCATAACTTGAGTGAAGCACACAAGCGAAACATATTCTTTACAGAACGTGAACTTTTCTAATAAAGTTGAACAATTTGTAAACGTTGTTTATGGGTCTCTCCAACGCCAAACGATAATTGACACAACTCACGAGTGTTCTGTCAAAAAAGACTATTGAAATAAGTGCCTCCACTTGGATCAAGTTTTGAATGGTACTCATAAAGTACTCTTAAAAAACTTCTCTCCTAAAAACATATTAATGATCACCTAACTATAAATGTCTGCCATGAGTTTTCCAAAAAGATTTTTCAAACTCAGTACTATATAATATAATACAATCTAACGCTTTTCCTACTGGGTACTAATAGCAACAAAGCACTTGTAAAGTGATCTGTCGCTTGAAACGTCATACTAAGGTGACAGCTAACAGCTACCAGCCAAAGGCATAAGTTACTATACGACGCGACTGTGGTTAGCACTTGGCGCGTAGGATTTTTGAAATTCTTGACTGTTCAGGAAATATGGTAATTCGGCGTCGTTGAAGGTGACTCACGGCAACGCAGCGGAATCTTAATGAGTAATACCAAGAGTATTAAGTGCGCTACGCAAAAAATTTGATGAAACAATAATAGAGAGTGCAGATTGACTACAAGTATAGCTGACAACAATAACAAAACAACTAAGAGCGACAATGAAGCGTTGTTTCATGACTCAAACCTGCTAAGAGCGGTTTTTTCAGACGACAGCGTTAAAAGGTTTTATGTGAGGGGGGGTTTTGTAAGCTGTGCTGAGCGTAAATAATTTTATTTTTTCTGAGCGGTAGGTTTTGTTTATCAATAGTGTATTTGCGGTTTTGTTGGCCATATATAAAGAGTGGTCGCGCTGGTTTAGCAATCATTCAAGTATTATACCATAAACAATAAGCTAACTAGTTTAAGTCTCGATTTCAATTTCATTGCGTGAGTATTATTTTTAAACCAACTAATTTTCACAGCTTCTTCATACACGCATTCATACTTCATTTGAGGTTGCGACACATAAAACTAAACAAAAAGTAACCTCAAACTAACCAAATACTGACCTAAATTTACCTAAAGTTAAACCCCTAAAATTACCTCAAACTAATTGAATTTCGCAAAATCTTTTCTTATCGTTTCATGCACACACACACGCACATACATTGCAAACGAAATTTCAACTATAATTTCAACTTTAATCCCACATTTTGGCACATCAACCGTTTTCTTAAATCCGCATTGTCACCACCACCTATCAACGCGCTGAACACTCGCCGCCTTTCCACCCGCACCACACGCTCACATGTCATACAATACTCTTGACTGCACTGCGCATTCAACACCGATCCCCAGCCACTAGCTCAACTCATACAAGACACAATGTTGCCAATAACAAATGAGGACAATGCCGCCAACTTAAATGCTGCATTTGTTACAGACAATAGTCTTGAAGTGGCAGCGAGCAAAGGAAGCGCTGAACAGAGTTCGGAAGAAGAAATCGCCGAGGTAGTTGAAATAGACGGAAATATCGAAGCGGAAACCAATAAGTCTGTTAACAACAGCGAGATAAAAGCCGGCATGGAAAACCTCGAAAATACTACAACTGCCGTAGAGGAGCTAACAACAACAGTAGCAACGCCAACGACACAGGATGCTGTTGAGGACGAAACGCTTACAATTGAAAATAATGAGGAAACGGCAGCGAATAACAGCCCAAATGAGTCATCAAATACTGATGATGATGCCGCAGCAGCAGAAGCAGCAGCAACTGAAGGCGTAGCAACCGATGATGATGCAACTAACGTTGAAGAGGACGCCGCCGCCAACGAGACAACCACTGAGACTGCGGATGATTTGCGTGCTGAATTGGATGAGGAAAATATTAACGAAACAGCTAGTGGTGAAACAGCCGGAATCGATGAAGTAACTGAGCTGGCGAAATCTGTTGATGATTCGGCTGAGTGGTTGGGTGAAGATGCTGCTGTGGCTGCGCCATCTGACGTTGGCATTGATGAAGTTGACAACGAACCAAATGAGAAACGTTACGCAAATTACGCAAACAACAAGAATCGTGAAGATCTCTCATCATCCGATGACGAAGCGGAGGGCGACGAAGTGGAGATGGGTCCCGGCTTCGACTCGGAGTGGGGTGACTTAAAGGCAGATCTGGCGCGCGCTTCCAATGAACAAAATGATTTGAGCAACGACATTGATGCCTATGATGCAGTGCCGGTGGATTTGTCCAATGATATTGCCGTCAATGACATAGCTGCGCAGAATCCCGACTTAGCCGTAAATCCCGATGCTGAAATATTCGATGTGAATGCTTTGAAAAATCCCGGCGCCGTGCCGATGTTTGAAAAACTGACCATTTCGGAGCCTGCTAGTCCTGCCAAATAGGAAGTGTGCGCCTAAAAAGTAATAGTGTTATATATACATATCTAGTGCCAAGCTCTCAGCAGTACATTTAAGTTGGCTGTTGCGCAAATTTGCGAGATTTTTATGTTAAGTTTAAAGCTTTAGCAAACTATTTACGAATTTTGTATAAGACTTCCCGCTGTTAAAATGCCGCAATGCTCTCTTCCGCCATGTGGTTCACCGCTGCGCTCGGGTAAGATGAGTCATGCTCCAAGATTTCTACGCAGATCTAAATATTTTGTATTTTATTGATATTTAATTAAGTAAAAATGTGCGTAGCTGCAGTCAAAGCTTTATGAGAGTATATATGTAAGCATAATTTAGTATTCTGCGTAATTATTTTTATGAATTCTATTGAAATATATATTTACAAGTCTTGCAAAATGCCTTAATATAATACTCATCACCTGTTGCATATTCTATATATTTTATTACAGTTACTTATATACATCACAGCGCATTTAAAATAATTGTTTACACTTGTTTTAACTTAAAAGACTAAAAGAAAGCTTCATACACATTGTGTTTTTAGATTTTACACTTATTTATATATACATACAGATATGAAATATAATCAATTATGATAAACTATATCTCTGGATAAACAGCTTTATATTTTTCAAGAAATAAAAAAATTTCTGCTTAAAACCCTTTAAGCTCAATAAACAAATTGAGATGAATACCCTTCTTAGTTAACTATCTTCTATTAGTTATGCTCTTAATACCTTCTACCATTCAAATATAATTGGTCGAGATATTTATGTCTTATTCTGTTTAACATTTCGTCACCTACAAATATCATCGTTAAGTTGTAATTCTCAATGTACATTAAATCGTAAATTTCCTACCAGTATTAATAATACAACCGAATTAACAGATATACACTAATGTCTTACTTTCATTGAATGGAGACAAAATAGTAAAATTTTCAGTCGGTATCATCTCTGGAAACTAATATATTCAGAGGCATCATATGTAAATCTGAAGTCCGATTCAATTATCGTCATCACAACATAGCCAAATACATGATTATACAATATAAAATATTTTTATTAAATAATTTAGCTTCTAACTGACCTGCGCAACACGTCTGAAGGGACTAGATATCTCTGAAATGTCGAAAACCACATAATTAAATCAATAATATGCAGAGGCATGGACGATGACAACATCTAATGAGTTGGCGTTACGAGTTTTCGAAAGAAAGGTTTTGCGAAAGATGGATGTCCTTTGCGTATTGGAAACAGTGAATACCGCAGTCGATGGAATGATGTACTACAGCTTTGAAGTTATTCGACGCAGTACCTACCGGTGGAAGCAGAGGATGAGAAAGGCCCTCACTTCGTTGGAGAAATCAGGTTGAGAAAAATCTGGCTGCACTTGGTAACTCGTATTAGCGTCAAATAGCGAAAAGAAGAAAGACCGGCAGGCTGTTTTTAACTAAAACCACAAATACTAACTTAATAAAGGGTGATCCATTTCGACGTTCTCTATTTTTTTTAAGGAAAAACAGAAAAAACTTCATATGGGAATGTTAATTATCATTCGGAAGACCATTTTTTTTGATTTATTTTTTGGAAATTTTCTTTTGGAAATGTTGGCCGTGGCTACGTCACAGACGGTCCATCGGTTGTGTCCAACGATGACTCGTTCGAACATTTCGTCTGGTAACTGGCAAATGACATGCGTGATGTTTTGCTTCAAGGCCCGAATTGAAGCGAGATTGTTCGCACAGACTTAGACTTTACTATATATATCTTTACAGGAAAAGGCCCATCGGTGTGATATTAAATGATCTTGAAAGGCTATTGAAAAGGTACTTCTACCTGGATCACTTGTTATATTCGAAATTCTTCTGCAAGTGGATTTCTATTGTTGATCTTGCTATATAAAAATACCCTAATTTCCATAAAGTGACAGCTTCATATACATATTCGCATGCCATAAATCGATATTTTCTGAGAAATGTGTATTTTCTGTACGGATAAAAATCTAAAATTAAATTGTTGAAAACCTCAAGTTTTGATAGTATTAGTCAGAGGTGCAACCAGCTACTTTTCCTATACACCTCTGAATAATGGATATTTTGAAAAGCGTTTTCGTGCTAGAAAAGCCCGAGAGTTTATGGTACTACCGATATAATATTGTCAACATATTCAGATCCAAGAAAACCTGAATGATTCACAATTTGTACGTGTTCGCTCAGCACGCTTGGTGTTAATACCTGTAGATATAACAAGATATATCATACAAAAGAGAAGAGAAAATATGTCCATAAATCAATGGAAGTCGGCCATTGCCATTGCCTTTGAACCGTACATAAACATACTAAACTGGTAATTACAAGGAAGAAAAAAATATTTAAGGCTTTTAAAGAGGACTAGTTTTTGACAAGAAAAGGATTGGGCAATGAGATGAACCTTTACCACGCTATTAGTAAATATAATGGGAGCGGGTCGAAACTCCCTTGTCTTCTTTCGTTTTATTACTGTTAACTACCTTTATTTGAGCAGTGCAGGTTCTTTTTAAAACGGAGTAATGGTAAACGAAGAAGAGATCCATTGAGACCTTAGCCCACAGCAATATTTTCATTTTGCTTTTGTAGTGGCTGATCATTACCCATCGATGTCCGGTTACATGTCTTACCAGATGCCAGTTAGCATTAGATTAGAAGATATCGAGGTAGAATGAAATCAATAATTTATACTTAAATTTCCCGACTTTGTCAGATCAAGAGTTATCTTCACTTACTCACTTTTAGGATATATTCTAGCATTTCAAAAATAATGCAGAGTTTGAACTTTATTTAATAACTGTTAACCAGATACTTGACATTATTAGCACCACTAACGCATCCACGACTCACACATACATACGCACCTAGTGAGTTAACTCTGTTTAACTATTTGTACGCTAGTTTTAGCGTAGATTTCCATTTCTCTCAGCAATGTCGCATTTCGGCCAGCCACTTCCGGGTGAGTCAAGTATAATAACGTCATTGTTGCGCCAAACAACGAAAAGTGTCAAATGCAAAGACATTGTAACACTTAATCCGGGTAAGAAATTTAATGCATAAGTCTCCAATTAAATCATTTGCATGTTAAGTAGTTTCGTAATCTCAACAAACGCCCGGAAAAATGAAATACGCCGGCTCGGCGAAAGGCCAAACGACCGTTGTGACGATTCAGCACAAAAACCTCTCAACTTAAATATGAAGTCAACTGAGTATAAACAGTTCGGCCGAACCGACGAATTTCAATGCAGCTAAGTACGGAGCTGCGCACCAATGCGGCGAGCGTGTTCTTAACAACGACAACGTCAACAAGAAAAACATGAACTCATCAAAAGTGCAAAAGTAACTTAACAATGGCAATCTGACTAAAAACGAGTGACAAGAGAGTATGCGTCGGCCTGTTATCCTTTATCTAAGTATCTATGCGATACTCGGCGGGAAAGTTGGGGGGACAAGAAGCGCTGCTAAGCAGAAGAACAATGTAAATTTCGTCTGCGTACAGGGGTACTTAAGGCTTGAGCAGGGGGTTTCTACATCTCTACGTATTTGGCAATGTTTTTCTTTGATAAAGTTCGTGGCACTATCACCACTATTACGTCAAGTACGAAAGTGCATTTGTGTTTGTTTGTGTATAATGTAAATACAATCTTGTGGAGAGATTGTTAGCAGTAGACGCACACATACACACAGACACACTACGAATGTCCATACTGAATTATTCAATCTCTTGCTTATCGTCAACAACATTGGTCTGGCGCTTGATTCCAGCAGGCTTTTCTTATGCCTGCGCTGTGGGAAGTTGAAAGAGGGTGGATGGGTGAAGGAATTAATTTCGTCTAGCGCATATTTTACTATAGGTGTTGCTGTTGTGTAATCAAAATTTTAAGCTTTGTACTTTAATCCGCTTTTAATGTCGGAGATACAATTTTGACACAAGAGTTGGGTTCAACGAGTTGCACCGAAAAGTTTGCCAACCGCTGATAAAAATATATATGATTTCGTGCTTAATTAGGCGCGTTTGTAAATGTGGATTAAAAAAGATATAGTTTTTAAGCTGTCTGGTTTACTTTAATCTCTTTTTTGAGCAGCACAAGATGTACCATGATCTACGGAAGCAAATCGAGAACAACTATTTCCGGGTTGAACTAAATCAATAATAAGTTTTGGAAAATTTTTGTTGTCTAGTACTCAATCTTACGAGTCAATTTGAATCTTTTCTTTTAGCTGTATCCTCCGATCGTGTCGACTGGGCAATTGACGTCGCTGCTTACAATGTCATGTTCTCAACCTGGGTTCTGGCAGAGTCATTGCAGAAAGGCGGTTCCTACTGAAGGCTGACATATTTTCCCAGTCAACCCGTTATGTTGGTTATGTTGGCTGCTGCCACCGGCGTGTACAGCGATCCTATGAGCTGTGTCACCAGCCGCTTGCGGTGGTTGTAGTGCTACTGCCACAGTTTACAGTGCACGGGTGCCACAGTCCATAAACGTGTAAAGGGAAGAAGAACTTCTTCGCTCTCTTGTGCAGACGACCGAGGGTTTCAACTCTGGTAACAAGCAAGGAGGGGAAGAAGGGAAAAGCGAGTTATAATGCCTCGGTCGAAATATGGAACTGTCTCGAAGGCAAATCCAGCCTGAAGGAAGAAGAGGTGGAATGGCTGTTTTGGGCTAGAAAGGAGTTGACGGGGTCGGCCGGGAACACTTCACTAATTGCAATTGGTGTACTGCACCGGATCGAAGCACATCGCTGGAACCAACAACGTGGAAGGCAGCGGCGGCAGCGCCAATGAGATTGTGAAACGGCCATTGGCCGTCACGCTCATAGACCGCAGTAACCCGCTGCGACAAATGCCACTGGAGAGGTAGAAAATATTAGAAATTAAGCTATTGGAAGGCTTCTTCTTGAGAATGGACGCCGAAACAAGGGCACCCATGCCGTCAATGGAGGAAAAACCCAGTTAGCAGCCTGACGGTCCAAAAACCAGAGCTGGAGGTACTAAAAGTCCCAAATAAAAAAGTTTTCCATACAATAATGCTTTAGTGGTCCTACATATATACGTGTGTAAAATTACAGACCGAAACCTAAAAAACTCAGGGACTAGCTCGCATAACCGCTGGTCGCATGTTTTTCGAATCGGTAATTTTTTTGTCTGTAAGTTGGTAATACTGTTAGTGACATCTATGCTAAATTCCACGTCAAAATATTCATTTATGTTTGAGATACGTGTCGTTTTGTGAAGCTCTTAAAGTGAATTCTTCGATTATTACTATTTCTGAATTTATTGAACAAAAAATTGCGATAATGCACCATCTCGCATTGCATTGGTTGTTCCTGATCATTTCCTCAAATTTTCAACTAATATCGTGCCGCAACCACCGCATTCGCTTGATTTACCTTCGGTTGACTTCTGACTATTCAGAAAATTCACGTGACCACTCCGAGGCACCGTTTTAACTTACTTGAGGATATAAAAGGTGAATCGAAGAAGTCTCTGATGACCTTCACGACGGAGGATCTTTCCAAGTGATGACTGGAAAATTCGTTGGCATAAGTGTATGGCCGCGGAAGGGGATTACTTTGAAGGAGATAAAATGGACAAAATTCACCTTTCAATTTGATCACAGTTGTCCTAACTCCGACGTTTCTTTCTTGGCGTGCCAAACTTCGTGGCAAACTTAGTATACCCTGTTCAAGGTATGGAAATTAATTTGATAAAATTAATTTTCTGATACTCTTGTAGTGGCCAATGTAATCGATTTCTTTCCTTTACTCCCATTTAAAGATAAAGAGAGAGAGAGAGAGTAATGGTTAAAACAATCTACGAAATTAGTCTTAAGAAAAGTTCGATCCGCATTGTTGATAGTATGTTTAAAAGTTAAATATCTTAACTTTTCAACTTTTTTCCAATGTTTTTCACTTATTCAAAAATCTGTTTAATTTTTACAAAAAAACAAAAAAAAAATTAAAATTGTTTGGACATTCATAAAAACATTTATAATTAATTTTGTAATTTATCTGCAACTCTTGTAACCAATAATTGTGTTTCATTGTAACGATATAAGTTGTTAAGGGAAGCTTTTTGTTTTCAAAGAACTTGTTTTTTTTTTTTTAACTAAAATTTTTCGAATTTTCAGCATAATCCGCACACCAGAACGCACACTTGGTCGATATCAGTTAAAAACTCGCTTTACAGTAGCGTTTTTTCATACAACAAACATAAGCATGTAAACAAAAAAAATGTACTCAGCTCTTTATGTCTATCATTTTCATTGTAATCTGTCGGGGCATGCAAGATATTACGAAACAAAAAAATTTGCTGACTTTCGGAAAAAACTGAAATATTTAAAAATTGTTCTGTCAATTTGATGCGCTTTCAGGTTGACTTTGCAACATGCATGTTGGTGTACAAAAATGTGTGCATTTATGGCTCGATGCGCTTATGCTTTTCAGGTATATGACCACACACACACCACTACTACCTATGTATATGTATATGTATATGAAGGCATGCGCATGAATATAGACATTTATGATTTTATTTCATGCCTGCAACACGAAGTTTAAAGTTCTCTGCGGAACTATGGCTGTGCCACGTAAGTGCTTGTGCGCAAATGTGCAGTTATGTATGTGGTGTATGTGTGGCGCAGCAAAAACACGCAACTCCCGCGAGTTTCAAATTGGCATTTTGTGACAAATAAATTGTGTTTTATTAACGAAACTCATGAAAAACTCACTCATATCCGGCTGAACATGGGGGCTTAGTGGACATTTATTTTATTTGCTGTGTAATAGGTTGACGATGTTTTTGCTTGTTGACTAGTTTCGACTTTTTCATGTGCTAGCATGTTGTTTTAAAATGCAAATAACACAACTCCACGTACTTATATGACAGACTGTAGTGATATGAATGCATTGCTTTGTAACCAGTGTGAACCGCAACCATAACTGGTCAAACGGTTACCTTTTTTTAATATAATACAAAGCTGTTATTTCAGATAAAGCAGTATTCTTCAGCATGTTTGTCATCTGATTTCGGTTGATTTAATCCCTTGCCAGCTCAAAAAAAATGTCAAAATCTCTTATGGACCAAAATCATCAGTGATATTTAAGTACAGTCAAAAACTCTCAACTATAGAGTTTTTCAATAGGGACGCTACCAAAGTAGTCCGCTAGGGGTAGCAAACGATGTCATATTTTTCCCGTTATTTTGACATTTCTCTTTAGTAAGGTATGCTATTTCATCATGCAAAGATATACGATCCAACAACGAGTCAAAATTATTAAAATTTACTACCGAAATTCGTAATCAGTTGTCTTAGCTGCAAGAGCTATATTGAACGTAATAAAGAAGAACAGAATTTTAATTTACGTGCTTTAAACTTTTTAATTAACGTTCTCCAGTTTAAGAACAAATATAGTCCTCTTCAGACCACTTCACTTCTGACCAAAAAATTGCTAGTTATGAACTAGTCTTCATTTTACTGATTTACTTTTTCACTGCGTGGTACATAGCTATTTATGCCCCAACAAGTGCACACAAAATCGCGAATAGAAGTACATATTGACATCAACATACATACATACAAACATATGTTTGTGAGATCTAGCTATATGTCTAAAAACTCAAAACCCCCGCCATACAAACCCCACACAATCGCCTTAGCGGTCGTTCGCATCCATCATATTCCCGGACATATTCGTTTATGTTTCGCAAAGTTTTGTGTGTGTTTTCTAATAAAATATTTAAATGGTTTTTCATAAATTCACAACCTGAAAATAACCTATTGGTTAAACAAAAAAATACTTACCACTAAAGTGCTGACAAATTTTTCAGAGTTGATTTTTTATTTGTATGAATTTGTAGCTGTCAAATAATAATAGAAAATTCATAACTGTTAAATTTATATTCCAATTTTTTTAAGATTAATCGTGTTTAATGCTAATAGTTTTGAATTTATGCAATTATTTTCAGGGGTTATTAGATTTTTTTGAAGAGTGGATTTTGATGTAAGCCTTAGTCGGGCTAAGCTCTAGCTCCTTCAGCGATTTTACTTAGTTACTTCGCCTCAGTCGCCCGTTCACGTGATATCCGTAGGTATTATGTGGGTTGAGAAGACAATAAGAAGAGTTCAAGAGGCGAAATATAAGGCAGAACTTAGCGGAGAGATCACTTATTTCCCGTTTGATTAATATGTGAATCACCGACTGACGACAGTCAGTCTTCTGAACTCTTCCTCGATATATGCCAGTCTTACAGATCCATATTTAACACTTTGGCAGTAAATACGATCGGTGTTCTTAGTTGATAAATACATAGTAGCCTCTTGTTGAAAGAATCAGCTGCTTCACTTAAATAGTCGATGTCGCCACGCGTCTCTACAATGTGTTTACAGTTTTAGGCCATTTCATCCCAAATTCCCTTTGTACCAAGAAGCGTGCCAAAGGGCCAAATAATGGGAGTCTTGCAACTTAACCTCAACTACTGCGAAGCAGCGCAAGAATTATTTCCGGAAACGGTATTTGAGCAAAAAGTGGACCTAATTATAAGCCATATGAGCCTGCGGAAAGAAAGCATTTCAAAACAAGCCACTATCAGAACACGCCTACTACACACATGTAACAATCTGTGGCATAAACTTTTACAATTGCTACATCACACTCAACGTACCATTGAATGAATACTCCTATGATAGACTCCTAGATAAGGGGGTATTGTGGTCTAGAAATTAAAAACAAATCGATTTTTTTTATATTTTCAAAGTGTAACTATTCAAGAATATGTGTACAAGAGGATTTTTCAAAATTCAAATTATTTTCGGAGATGTAGGCATTTTTCTGACCCGGTATCCAAACAGGTTCGGCCGGAACCAGAAACTTTGAAAGCATTTTTCTCAAAACTGACTTTTTCGGAACGATACCCAAAATTTCTCAGGTTGTACTGGACCGATTTACTTGAAATTTTTATAGAGTCCATGAATAACCTTTTTTTTGTGGTTTCAAATAACTAAGAGGGTTGAAGTCATGGGTATGGTCACGTGGAAATTTTTAGAGACCCCCCACTTCGTCAGCTCATAATTTTTTAAATTTTTTACTTTTTTTAGTTTTTAATTTTTCTGTACTCTTCTAAAATTAACAAATAACTAATGAAAAATGGATAATAAAAATATTAATTGCCTTTTTTACGACACTTTGATATCTGTAAGAAGGACGCGGTTTCGTGATTGGCCCTACTTTTAGTAGAAACTCCCTGCCGTGGATAACTACCTCACGTCCTTACAAAGTTTCTGCTCACCTAGAATCTCAAATCAAAGGCTGGAGAGTTTATGTCAGAGTGCAACCCGAATAACGCTGTAATAATGGAACAACAGAGGGACAACCTAAAACGACCAATCGAAGGTGGTCTGGGACGGAGTAAGAGCGTAGACAGCTATAGCGGTGCAAGAGCTAAGCAGGAATGAGTGGCAACGCATTGAAAATAGAAGGAATAACCGGACTTAGGACTGAAAATTCCTTTACTGGGTTAAAGTTATCCGTCAATAATGATGACCGTCTAATTCGTAAAAGAATATGTAGTTTGAGCATTTTATTTATGATATTACAAATTAGTTAATTTTTTGGTCAACTTTGGTCAACTCAAAAAAAGTGAGCCGATAACCCCACTTGGCTTGTCAAAGTATGTATATGTACAAAAATTCTTGATGTTCATGACGTGTCGTGGTAGTTCCGTAGAATATTGGTTATCTTGAAACTTTAGTTATAAGTTTCAAAGCACTAACTTTAAAGTTATACTGGCTTTCGTCTCGCTGGCCGTGCGCTCGAAACTAATCAAGGAGAATAGGAGCTTATTGGCAATAGTTCCTCCATATTATATTTATAAGGCTAATATGGGAGCTCAACAAGCGCTGACCAACAGCAAGAACTTGTGCGACTGCGTTATCTTAATGGTACAGAATGAACCATAAGAGGTCTTCGTATATAATTGTAAGTTTTCTGACTGGACAATGTCCAATAGGTTTACACGCGGTGCGACTAAATATTTTGTCGGACGCTCTGTGATAAAGCTATGTATATGGAAGAGGGCGAGTTGGAAATATCTTGCCAACGTTTATTGCTCAGCTTTTGCCAGATTGACAGACTATTTCGGTAGACACACCTGTGGCGTACTTTGCGCATTTACTAGGTTTAATATTAATAAATCTGTAGTAAGTTTAAAACATTTCGCCGTGTTATGAGGACCTGCGGATTACACAAACAACGAATAGCTGTTCACGTTACTCTACGACTTCACCTGCCCTAGCATAACCTTCAAGTTGAAGGATAACCTTACCACGCTTGCTTGTTAGGAATACTCTGAACCTCTTTCAAACATCCAACACAGTTTCAAATCCTCTCTCATTCTTATGATAACTGAATTGTTGCATTAAAAATATTAAATTTATATTCCAACTGAACTTTAAGTGGCACAATAGGGCAATAATATATTAACTAAATAATAATTAGTTGTATTACCGTTCATTCCGGTTGGTTGAAAATGCGACAAAAAAATATTTATTTATTGCTTATTCAGTATTAATTATGGTCAACTTCCTGTCAAGTTAATTATGTACAAATTGTTTGAGCTTATGTACACAGTTATAAGAGAAATTAATAATCAGTTAAATTTAACGGCAATATATTTATTTAAACTGACGTAATTAAAGGCGATGCAATTGAGGTTATGAGCAGCTTGTTTGACAAATCAGTTTTTTTGATAGAAATGAAACCTGAAACCCAAAAAAAATTGTCCAAAGAAAAAAGTCAATATTAATTTCGTTGTATTTATAATAGTTGCGCTATAAAATTTTGAGATTAAAAAAAACAAATCGGGTTCCCTTAATAATATTGTACATATTTGTTTTAAAGAAGGGTTTGGATGGTGGGACTTCCAAAGAGTACCAACCGACAGTAAATTCTTATTATATTTTGCATAATTGAGGCAAAAAGCTCTTACATTTTAGAGCCTCTCGAAAGTCAGAGTTCTTAATATTAAATATTTATTTTGCCCCTTTTGAAAATATTAAAGTAAACTATGGTTTTAATGTGTAATTCATAAATGCAGTGTATATACATATAAATGGATGTATCAAAAGCATAGTAAATAGTATAGTTATTATTGTACAGTGAAGCGTTGAAGCTAGAAATTCCTTTGCAAATTATGAAAGCAAGTTTCGTTATATACTCGTAAGGTGATCCTTTTAAAGAAGAAACACAGAAACTTTAAATTTAATAGTAAATCTTTATTATCATTCGCAAGATGCTTTTATTTTTTGAAGATTATCTCTTTCATATATTGGGCGTGGGAACAGATGGTCCATCCGTTGAGTTAAAATGTCGACGACTCTTTTGCGCATTTCTACTGGTAATTGACGAATGATACGCGTGAGACCGCAAGACCTGAATCGAAGTGGAATTTTCCACAAAGACCTTAAACTTTACATATCCCCACTAAAAAAAGTGTTACGCTGTGATGTCACATGAACTTTGTGACAAATCGACCGTCCCAAAACGTGAAATTATCTTAAACTTTACATATCCCCACTAGAAAAAGTGTTACGCTGTGATGTCACATGAACTTGGTGACAAATCGACCGTCCCAAAACGTGAAATTATCTGCTCATCGTAGTGTTCTCTCAACAAATCCATTGATTGATGCGATATGTGCGGAAGAGACGTTGTTTTGTTGAAGGCAAATATCGTCGAGATCACAAGCTTCAATTTGAGGCGTTGTTTATTTTTTGATTGAATTAGCAGCTTTTGAATCGCTTCAGGTTGTTCTTTCGTCTCAAATGCGGTAATCTTCATACCCAGTGAACCGCAAATGGACTTCATCGCTGAATAAAATTTGGCTTCAAAACATTGGACATTCGTGGAACTTTTCGAGAGCGAAGCGATGTCGCTTAGGAAGAAGTCGAACGGCTTCAGTGCTGGCACAAGCTATATTTTGTACGCTTTCAATTTAAGATCTCTACGCAAATGCGCTAAGTCGTTCCATAAGTCAGTCTGTACAAAAATATCTCTACTTGGATCATCTCTTACATACCAGGTGTTTTTTTTTAGACGTATTCTGTTCCTTAATTAAAACTCAGCTTGGTTTGCTATTTCATAATAAACAGACTTACTCCAGACTTGCAAATCATGCAGATTTATTACTAAAATATTGGATCGTTCATCATCCTCATCCTCTGTGACACAAGCTCCCTTTTAGTTGAATGGGTTTTCTAGAACAACAGCCAACTATCTATTTAGAATTTCTGATTTAAAATAATTCTCATACCTCAGTTTTACTATATCTTTTCAAACAAGATTCACAATTTGCACTAAAATGCTATATTTCGACACACCACTGCATGATTGGTATTTCCGGCATTCACTTCAATATATTTTAAGTAAATAAAAAATTGTGTCTGTTGAATGTATTCGTGTTAACTTTCAATTTAAATACCTATGATTTATTTAGGTAAAATCTGATTAAATTTGTTGCATAAATTCAATTTGATTAAAACCAGTGAATTTCATCATTTTAATTGGACAAATAATGCAGTGTTTAAAGGACAATGCAAATACTAAGTATACTTAAAGAATGATTTACATTTAAATGCTTATAACGGCAATTAATTTTTGTTGCAATAAAAAAATATTGTGAAATATAATAAAGCGCTTCGATAGATACAGGGTGCGCCTTTTAACATGTTGATCCCTAGTTTGGGTTGTTCGGATAATTTTTATTGCTTATTCGAGCATCTCGGGTGCTACAGCGATGTTGTCGACCCGAGTGTTTATTTTGTAGGAAGATTGCTAGCAAATACTTTTGTATTTTAAAACGTGTCAAAAAAGCTAGAGAAGGGCCTTAACTCAATTTCATCCGTTTGGAATCGAGTCGGTACTCTGTTGATGTTATTGTAGTAACGGTTTTAAGTCCCCAGTAGAATGGTGAGGTTCTGATAAATTGTCATGGAGGTCATCCAACGGTTACACCAGGAAACGTGCTGATAGAAAGGGCAATCTTGACATACAAAGAGGTTAGAGCCATGCGAAGACTTGTTGCATAATCGACATAGGTTTCGTTTGTAGGAGTTTCCAGAACGAAGTTGCGCATGGCTCGCTCTCGATTCGCGCGGCAACTCGAGCTCGTCGTCCGCAATGAGTGGTGGTTTGACTCCAAGTACGCTATTCACTGAAAAGAGTCGGTAAAGGTATTTATGGCTACACTATGAATGGCGCTCAGTACATGTCTGAAGTCAGTTGCATTCGAAGTCAGGTCGGCGAATTCTTTTATGTCGTCCACAAAGTTAAGTAAACACCACTTAATGTTCTTAGGAGGTGATTCCTTTTCAATCAGGCGACTGCAGGAATCGTTTCTGGGGAAACACCCTGACAGAAACTGCTTAGAAGGGAGTTCATTATGCTTCTTAACTGGGAGCTTACGGGTCTGTCTTTGTAGATGTTCGATCGGAGAAATCAAGAGGTATTACGTTATAGACCGCAGTGCAGTGTTCTGCTATGTCTAAAGCTTCCTCGTCTACATTTCACTGTATCATGGCGACCATATTGGCGCGTTGTAGGTAAGGACTCACTAGCTGAATGCTTTGTATGTCGCCAACTAATTTTCTTTGTCTTTTCTCCATGTGCTGCCGGCTAGCGATTTGAGAATTTTGTTGCGGCTCTGTATTTTGGCTAAAATCGTGGTCTTATGAGTTGTAAAAACGTACAAGTCGTATAGTTTCAAACGTAATATCTTAGGGTTATTGACAGGCGGAATTGTAACGCCATCGACTGCAATATTAGGTCAAGTCTATACGCCTTCGTCCAGTTTGTGAATATGATCGCTGTGGATTTAGTGTGGGAGAGTGTTCGGCTCTGTGTACCGAAGAAGCCAGAAAGGTCGTAAAGATAGTCGTTTACTTTTGAGCACCTGCCATTGCCCAGCATCGTTATCGTGCGATCTTTAGCGTACGAGGTGATACAAATTCTCAATTCTCCAGCAAGGTCTCATGTATTTTTACTGAGGAGAACACCGTAGAGGTACTTTCTGGCCATTCGGGTCGAGGGGCAGAGCTTTGCGCGAGATTGCACAGCCTTAGAGGTTAATGCTGCCGAAGAGCTTTGCCAACATGAGATCACGTAACTCATGGTTCACTCCCGCGGTGTCTTAGGCCTGAGCAGGTCTTCAGATAGCTCCATCCATATATTATATCTAACCGAAGTAGAGTTTGGTTAAAGCGTTTTAGCACAGAAACATCAGAAAAACTCCTCCGGGTCCGGGATTCAATCGGGGTTAGATCGCCGAGAAAACAGCCTCTGGCCGGACAAAATTGATCTGTGCGCTCTTCAAAAGTTTCAAGAAGATCCAACGTTCTCGAGCCAAATTTTGTTCAGTAATCCGGCCTATTTCTGGCTCAATGGTTATGCAAACAAGCACAATGGCCGAATTTGGAATGAACTAGAAAAGCAACGATTTGGTGTGTGCTGGTGGAATCATTGGCCCATATTTTTTCAAAAATGATGACGGTAGCTGTGAGTGGCGAACTTTTGGTTTCAACCACTTCCCGCATACCAATCAATGGATTTATTGAGGGAACACTTCGGTGAGCAGATAATTTCACGTTTTGTGCCGATTGATTGGCCACCAAGATCGTGTGATATCACACCGTTAGAATCAAAGCCAATACTTTTTGGCCCACCCTGTATAGTTTTGATAAGACAAGTCTAGAAATTAATTGTCGAGGTAAATTTTTAATTCGCATTACAGTTTTCCAAGTAAATAAATACGTTAATTAAAACTTTACCATAAATGCAAGAGGATTAAATTCAAGAAGTCTGTGCAATAAGCTTACCATTGAATTTCAGTTTTTCATTTAAATGCCAGAATAAAAAATTAAACTGAATGATTTGCTGAAAAAAGTGTGCGAGTTAGCAAAAAATAACTTTATACCGAATTTTGCCGTATTTAGAAATTCTAAAATTTGAATCGAGCTATGCACATTTTAATACACATATGTGTTTATGTATATAGACCATTTCTGTTTAAAAAATGCATATCTACATTTCTGTATTTAACAACTCATACTTTTACACATTATGGTATATTTTCTGTTTTTTGTTCTCTCCTCCCCTCACATATGCGCTTTTCAATTTCCAAATTCCATTGTGTTTCGACATTATGCAGCCTGTCAGCCATTGTTAGCTGTGAACTTTTTTGAAAATTCACCCTTTCATTATTGAAACTTAAACTTTGTTGTTACTGTAAAATAGTTGGCCAGATTAAAAATCCCACCGACAGTGCTTTATTCGCTCTCCCCAACGGAAAGTGGCAACGTTTGTTCATCGTGCAACATTCAGGGCAGCATATGAGTGGAAAGAAATTTTATATACATACATATGCTCATATGTATGTGTGTATCATAAGCGCTCACTTATGTGAATGTGGCATGTTGTATGTAGTGGTGTTGGTTGTTGCATTCGAATATATTCATTGTTATTAAATTCTGCAGAAGGTGTGTGCTTTCATTTCTATTTAGTTTTCCAGTTCGGTAATTAAGGAAAATGAAATAACTAAGGAACTTGGAGTGGTGCAGCAATTTAAATATAGTATATGTTGTATATATCACGTATGAATACAGGCACAAACATTGTTAGTAATTATTATTTGAAAACTTTTCACTAGATTCAATATTTTTTTTAGTAATTCGGAAACTCGGCCAAAAGGCACTTCGAATGCAGGAACTTTACAATGCCGAGTAAATATGCGTTTTTGAAAATTCTGGTTAAAATATTTTTCATTATTCTTTGAAAGCTATAACTTGATTAACGAACTTGTAAGTAAAACATCAGGTAATATTTGAATTATAACGGCAACTGAGCAAATTAATAACAGTTGAGCGTGAGGTGGTAAAAAATTGACGATTTGGCGCAAAGGTTTGGTAAGTTGAGAAATTATTTTCAAACCGCGAAAGAGTATATTAAGGTAGTAGTCTGGTAACTTTGGCTAAAAAAATCGAAATTTTTTTCCTTAATTTAAAAGTACAATATCTTGAGAAACACTGTGAAATTTTCAGACAGAAATTCGAAATATTTCGGTAGTCATAACGAGTTTCCTAGAGCGCCTTAGAGTCCTCTCTCTCAGAGTTGTTGAACTTTAAACGCGTTTTTCTCAAAACATTGTTTTTCTGGTCGGCCCGAGTCCTAATTTTTTTTACTGAACCAATTGCTTTAAAATTTTAACAGGCTGTTCTGCACACTCATAGTTCTCGTCAGTACTAAGGAGAATTTTTTTCACTCTTAACTTTTTATTTTAAAACACTTTCTTTGCTAAAATGAAAGGTCTTTTTTTAAAGTCCGCCATTTTGAAGACCTCTTTCGGTTCTCTCGGGGCCAGAAAGGTCTCGAAGTCGCACAAGTTATGGTTGTTGACCAGCGCTAGCCGAGGTAAAGGTAGGTCCATAGATCCAGCGCTAGAACACAAGAGGATTTCGAAAAATCAACTCGCCTCCAACCGAAAGAATATCATGCTTCGAAACTTTTTTAAAAAAGGAATGTCGAAAATGAACCAAGTTGGCCATATAATCGATATTACTTTCGACTGCCGTTGGTTACAACGGCAGATCATTTTATATAACCTAGTCTATATCAATTGTAGTGGTATTGCAGGGTTTAATCCGAAATTCTAGAGTTCTATAAATCATAATTCATTGAAGGCGTTGAGTGACTGGAGTGTTCACCACAAATTCGCCTTAGTCTCTATAACTGTGGAATCAAAACGTGAAGGAGCTCCGTTGGCTTCTTGTGTTTTACTACTGAACTGTCGGCCCTGAGACCTGCTCAGCAAGTGTTGGTCAACTACCAGTGGAAGAGGTTTATAGAGCTCTCAACATTAGCTATTTGAACGAAAATGACATAGAATGATCTGAAGACTTTCAAACATCCAAGTGATATAGCGAAAATACATAGAAATCAAAAACTTAGGTAGATTTATGAAAGTTTCAGGGCACTTTGCATATAGCTAATATCCAACTATAGGAGTTTTTTCTTCTGGCTTCACAAAGAAATGAACATAACAGTCAAAATGTGCTCCCCTCGCAATGCTAAGAGATCGCCATCAAATCTAACATAAACTTACATAGCCTTACTCAATGTGGCCTAATTCGCTCATAAGAGATCACCATTTTACAGTTTAAGCAAAATGAAGAAATCTTGGTAAAATATATTGAAATATGCTGTTGCTTAGATTTTCCTTGGTACCTGGGCTGCCACTGTTGCCTTTAAAACATCACAATTGAATATACATGCATCAGATATGCGCTGCCACAAAACACGTTGGGTTTTCACAACCACACATAAAATACCGTTACTTGATGCTTTCTGTAAATTTGATTTACTAATAATATCAACTCCAACGAAATGTCTGTGCGGCATCCGCGAAATCAGTTTACTCGCAGGATACACAGGAAATTTTTTATATGCACTGTGTATTTTTTATATACTCCTGTTACTAAAGCATTTTTGCTCTCCTTCAGCGTTACGCCTTCGTTTGCTGCACTTCCACCTGCAGTTGGTGGCACTTGCCACCCACCGTTGTAGACGTGAGCGACCCGTTGCCGTGTGCTCAACCGCTACAATGTTGACGTTACAGCTGTGCAGATCATGAATGCTTGCCGTTATCCTTAAAGTCATAAATCAGGCAACGGTTGTCCGTCTACGGGCGCAACAATAACGGCAACAACAACACAACCAAAGCGGCGCTGCGGCAGTAGGCCGCCAATGTTTGCTATCAACACATGAAATATTTAAACAGCAAAGCTGTGCGCGCCCTCTTACCCGCTTACCATGATCCGCAACCAAGCCCTCATATGTACCCACGTCCGCGCCCCTCAATTCCAACCAATTTCAGTGTTTGGCAACAATTTTAATGCTTTTTTTCGCGTTTCCTTTGGTTTGAGGTGTCAAAGGTGTGTTATTGTTGCCGAAACTGCTGAAATAGTTGCAAATATTGTTGCAACACTTCGTTGTTTTTATGTTGGATTTTCGGTTTCAATGGCCATGTTGTGCTATATATGCTTTTCGCATATGTATTTCTTATTTTATTTGTTTCGATTTGTTGCAACAGCCGCTGTGTGCCGTGCCTGTAGCGCGGCCAACGTGTAGCCAATGCCGTGGCGCGGCTCGCGTTGGTGCCAGTGCCGCGGGTGATTTTCTGTTGTCGGTGTGAAAACATAAATTGGCAAGTAATTTCTTTTCACTGCTTCACTCATATTTGTTTTCACTTTTATAGCCTGCAACTATATTCTTCGGTTTTTCCTGTTAACAGGCACAGTGGCTTAATCAGTCATATGAAGGGAAAATAATCTGGCTTGGAGCTGAAAACCGAGAATGGAGGGAATAAAATTCTTCACTCACTGCTTATTATTTATTTATAAAGTCTCAGTGCAGCTTCAGTATATAAGCTTACTTAACAACTCAAGGAATTTTATGATTTTTTTAAATTCAAAAATTATTGAAATTTGGATGTTATTATATTTAGTAACAATATTAAAATCCAAATAACTGTTATATTAAGTACAAATGCATATAATAAATAATATAATTAATTACTTACGTATATTTTTCCAAATTTTTACATAAACTTTTTGCTGAGACCAATTAAAAAAAAATATTTTCGTAGATTCCATCTCTCACGCCACACAGTCCAACGCTTGCAATTTTGTTTGCATTTAGTGTATATTTGTTGCACTAACAAACAATGTACGCCTCCATACATGTAGTGATTTTTTATGAATTTTTATTTTCTCCTTTAATATTTAGGTTTATAGTTACTTGCAATATTTCATTTTAGATTAACTATAGTTTGGTTTTTTTGATTACTCTCTTAAAACATGTTGCATTTTTAAGCAATTTCCGGTGTATGTAGAAATCGTAGCATATTTTTAGGCGGCACAATACCGCAATATTTAAATTGCATACAAAAATTGATCGCATTTTGAAGAATTAGCAAGTGTCCGCAGCAATTACGTTTATGAAGATCGTTATGTTTTTATCATTATCTTGATATCGAGGTTGGTGGTTGCCTACGCAGATAGTAGCTCTTTTTATAAAAAGAAAATTCCTGAACACTGTTTAGAATATAACTCAAATGAAACTAAATGTGGTTACCAAGTGAGCAGAGGGAAATGCGTTAGCTATAAATACCAATAAAAGCTAGTTTTATCTACAAGGAGATATAATATTCTTGCTGTTACTCTCATCGGGTTAGGTGGCTCTATTCTTCAAAAAGTGGACAGGGTGAGTGTACTCGTGGCTTATTTTTGATAGGAAGCCCTTATGGATACCAGACATTGAGGGGAGAGTGAGAAAGGCATTATTCGACTGATTCTGTTGCAGAGGAGCCAAGTGGGGAACCGTTCTAACCAAAAGTTAAAGTAGTTATGTCAATAGCGTTTTATGTAGTCATTGTCTGGTGGAGAGCGCTCAGAAAAACCAAACCAGCTAAGCAACTGGAGCGTGTTCATAGAGCCGCCCTCACCAGAATTTGTAGGACACTAAGAACAATCCCAACAACGGCAATAAATGCCATTCTACACGTTGCTTCTAGTAGGTGTTTGGCGAAAAGCTTCTATTAGACTTAGGGAAGTTGGGTACGTGAGTGACTCTGGACCGAGACATACTGAAATTTTCCACCACTACTTCGATTGAATTCCTTACAATCAAAATCACTGCATCGCGGAACCTTCTTCTGATGGTTCTTTCTAAGCTGCGAGGGATTTGTTGGTGCGGTGAGACCATCGGGAGTTGAGAGAGAGAGCAAATGGCGGAGCCTTCTGTCAGAAGCTCCCCATCATGTTGAATTTCGGGCTAAAATACCACTGAAGGTTCTTTCAAGGAATGACTGCTATCAAAGTAACAGTAGATGGATACATAGTAGTGCTCAAAAATGTTGCTTCCTTCAGAGAAGTGTGCATTCACTCCGATGCCGAGCAGCTATACTGGCTTTGAGATCTCCAACTGGTCACAGCGGAATCGCCGTGAGCTTTGAAGGGCATCGCTAACCCAATTCCATACGATTTGAAGCTAGTCGGTATTCCAATGTCGTCTGTGTTTTGGTGTTGGACTTTTGGACCTTTTATTAGCCCAACAAGCGCTGGTTCACAACCAGGACATGTGCGACTGCGTGGTTCGTTTGGCTCAGAGTGAACTATAAGAGATCCTCCGAACTACTGGCTCTTAGAAAAGTCAATCCCGTCGATTTTGTATGTGTTTTGACTGGACTTTGTCCAAAAGACTCACACGCGGTTCGGAGAAACGTAGGCAGACATACCTTTGGCAATCCCACAGAAGCTGCTCATGTTGATATTAACCGCCTTAAATTTGTGGTAAGCTCAAAAGGCTTCGGCGATAAATAAAACAAAGACAAATATCTGTCCTAATGCGATCTGTCGACTTTAAGTCAACTCTACGATCTAACATATGTTAAGTTCCTATTCTTCGACCGTTGTCACAATACTTCACATGAAGCTACAATGTATCCAAAATATGCGTTGGTTTCCATCTAAACCTCCTCATTCATGTAAAATATTTTTCCAAAGTGCTGCAGCCTTAACTTTGAAAATAGGGAAGAGTCGGCGAGACCAATTCTGGTGAATGTATTGGGTGCTGGATTAGATCATGAGATGCCTTTAAGACACCAATGATGTTAGCTAACAATATAGGATGGAAGCAGCATTTTGAGAAAAGAACACGCAACTTTGATAGCCCGGAATAAATTTTTGTGAGAAAGGAAAACCCTATGTGAGGGAGGATCAAATTTAAAAGAGCTGAGCTCAAACAAAGCAAATAGCAAATTGTTTCATAAATGGCTTGTATTTGTAGCAATTTTTGAGTTATGCAATGAAATAACCTAAATTACTATTCAAAAAACTTTTCAAAGAACCATATCGTACAATTTTAATTGAATTTTGGTGGTTCTTGGCTCTTGAACCTATATAGACGTAGTTGAGTGAATTAAGAAACGGGTTCATTGCTGCAATGGGTGATCTGGTGCTTAGTAGCTGGTTACATGAAGAGGTCCAAATGGGGATGCGCTTGAAATTCTTTCCTCCTTCTACAATATCCCTAAAAACTTGAATCAAAGGAACTTGAAGGGAAAGTTGGATGGAGAGTTTTCTGTGAGGAGCTCTTCGCCAAGTTTAGCTTTAAACTGCCGTACCAATGTAATGTTTTTCAAGCAGAAGTCGTTGCTCTTAAGAAAGCATGCAGACGTACATTTACAAAATCTCGGGCAGGTAAGAATTCACTCCGACAGCAAAGCGGCTGACCTCGTTAATTGTGCGATCAAACTTAGTTAAGGAGTATCCTGACTACAAACAGCATCAAGGAGTATGTCGATCTTTTTTGCAGGACTTTTCCAAGATTTGACACATGGTGAAAATCTACTCGATTGTAGACTGATAAGGTCCAATCAGTTTGTTGACGACGGGCTTTAGTCTTTCACCCACTATTCTCGATTAGAGCTTATATGCCATATTAAGGAGGTAATTGGAGCAGGCTTCGGGGTCCTCCTTTTTTTGGATTGGGTAAAGCACACTTAAATTCCAATCGTCGGACATGCTTTCATTCGACCATATTCTACAAAGAAGCTCCTTCATGCTCCTTATCAGTTGTTCGCCGCCGTATTTGAAAAGCTCGGACGGTAATCTAGCGGCCCCCGCATTTTTGTTGTTTTTCAGACGGGTAATTGCTATTCGAACTTCCTTATTCTCTTCAGACATTAATTGATAATAAAAATTCGCTTTTAATATATTCCCATTAATGCATTTACTAGTTTCTTTATTTTATTAAATAATAATTCAATAATACATTTATTAATATTTAATATTATGTTCTAAAAATAATTTTCCGTTTTACAGATTTCCACAGAAAAAAAAATATTCTACAAAATTGTAGCATAGTGTATGTAAGTATATATATATTTATTTTATATTAGTATATGCATTCATATTTCACTCGTGAATATGAAACTGTCTGAAGGTAAAACACTTAATTTACCGCTATGTAAATAGTAAGTACACTTTTGATAGCACACATATACGCTTATGCGCGTACATATGTATTTGTCTGTATGCTTACATTATAAAATTTCTACGTGCCACAAATTGTTGCACATACATGTATATTTAACGGAAATTAAGAACACTACTAATTTACTACGAATGTTGGCCTAAGACTAAGTCACATAACTAATTTTAATTAAAAATTTGTAAATTTGATTTATGTATGTATGCGTTAAAACAAAGCGTGGCATATTCGGAGATGTTTATATAACATAACTGTATGTATGTATTTGACTCTTTGTAATTACTATGACTCAATTTGTGACCTACAAATTTTATTTTATTTTTTTGCAACTTTTATTTGGTGCGAAAGTTTCATGACTAAGAAGTGCTTGCGCTAAGAGCTTGGCTTAAACTTAATATGCAGTTAACAAAAACAAAAAAAAAATTTTGAAATGTAACTGTTTAAAGTACTCGTATATGTGTTTATGGTTAACATTTGTGCTATGAATACATTGATCAACGATGAAAAGCCCTCTCGATCACGCCATGGCTACTGAGAATGTGTGTTGCAATGTGGCAACGTTATTATGTGTACCGTAATTTTGTTAGCGAGTGGCAAAAGAACGCTCGCTAAAATACGAAAATGCTTTTTAAATGATAATAGCAATTTAATCTTTAATTTTTTGTGCCAAATTTACATAAAGTACGCTGAACTTACTGCTTGCTTTTGATGAAATTTTAAGCGAGTTGTGCGTTCTTTTGCTAGTCGCTTACTAGTCTTCTGTTTATTTTCATATAAAGATTTTATTTATTTCATTTGTGTAAAAGTGAAATGGAATCTTGGTAGAGTAACTACTAACTCGAGCTTGTAAGAAATGCACCCATTATATTTTAGAAAATATTTTTAATTTAGTTTACTTAGAAGGTTAGGTAGAAGAGAAGGCAGAATTTTAGGAAAATAAAGTGGATTTTAATTTATAAAAACAAAAATACTAACAAGTTGTTACCTCTAAAGCTGCCATGTAAGATTGATGAGCTGCCAATTTTTAAAGAAATAATTATAAGCATAATAGCCACGACAGTCGGGTCTACGTAACCGGTATGGACCGGGTTTTTTAACTGATCAAGGACTGTCAACTCGGCAGAATTCTGCCGTTACAGCAAAAACAGCAAAGAAATAAAGCACTTATAATAAATTTTGATTTGGAGTTTGATTAAATTACTCAACTGACTTCCGAAAAATACTTTCATTTAAGAAAATTATACTTCACATTTCCTTTTTATCGCATCAAAGACGAAGACATACTTAGTTTGTGTAAAATTTGATAAAAGTTTATTTAAAAACTATCTATGTTGATAACAACTTTTAAAATTTTAACACTTTAGATCCACAAACTGGTATAAAATATTAACTTAGTTGAGTCGTAACTTTATTTATCACAAATATATTGTGGAAATCTTTAGTAGGGCAGATAAACTACGAATGAACATCCAAAGTTCTATTTAAAACTTTTCCCTTGAACACTGATATAGAGCTGGCTACAATTGACCAAATGTAAGAGACCGGCGAAACGAACGCACATCTGGTATAAAACACTTTGATTTTACTATTGGTTCAAGGTGATTTTTTTAGATAATAAAAAGTTCAACCTTGATGGTCCAGACGGCTTTTTTTGGATACTGGAGAGATTTACGAAAAGTGCGGCGATATTTTTCAAAGCGCAATTTCGCGCAGAGGCTCACCTATGGTATGGGGCGCATTTTCAAATTCTGGTACCTCTGGCATTCCTTTCTTTGCCAAATGAAACTCATTCCCGAGTACGAGGAAGTATTAGAACAAATCCCTACATGTAAGACACTTGTAATAATCCGAAAAAATCTTCCTCTTTTTAACAAGACAACGCAAGAATCCATACGAGCAAGTCAACGAAAACGCGACTTCAACGTAAAAATATCGATCTTTTGGAATAGCCAGCAAGTTGGAATGCTGATGTAAGTCCTATTTTGGATACATGGGCTTTATTAATCCCAGAAATGTTTTCTCATTGCAACAACTCAACGCCAAACTGAATATTCGCACCTTTTTAATAATAATCGAAAATAATTATGAAAAAAAAAAAGAAATTTGTTTCTTTCCATTTTTTCGTAGTGAAAGAGCTATCTTTATAGCATTGAAGCAAAGCTTTTCCAAAAACTTTTAAAGAAATTAATTTTTAACCAGCGAAATGAAATTTTTTAACGCGTGTTCTTTTGAGTTATTAATGCGCTTTTCGGCATGTTTCGGAAGTCAGTCTAAACTAAGAACTGTAAAAATGTACAAAAAGTTGTTTGGAAAAAAATCAAAATTATAGCAAATTTGGTATTGAGGCTGTTTGTTAAAAAAAAATTGGTTTTGAAAAAAAAAAATTAAAATTATAGAAAAGTTGGTCTTAAGATTATTGGTTTACAAAAAATGGGTTTGAAAAAAAAAATAATTATAGCAAATTTGGTCTTGAGACTATTTGTTTACACGAAGTTGTTTTGAAAAAACAAAATCAAAATTATAGCAAATTTGGTCCTGAGACTATTTATTTACAAAAAGTGGTTTTGAAAAAAAAAAATCAAAATTATAGCAAATTTGGTCTTGAGATTATCTTAATTATAGCGCTGACGTTCCCTAAATTTTTTCTTTAAAATTATTCCAGGTCTTTAGTTAGCTGCAGGGCGTATTTTTTTTTTGCTTTGCTTCGAGGCATTTATAAACTCTAGTTCGATCTATGTGATAGCACTGTTAATAATATATATTTAAATTTGCGAATAATGACTTTTTAAACAAAAAATATGTTTTATAACAAATCTTACGCAATGAAGGTGTAATTATAGTACATTTAATTACAAGAACAATTTTATCTTTGTAAATATGGACTTTTGTAAATATTACTATATATACTAGATATAACAATTGTTGCTGCATATATTTGTATAGTTACAGTTTACATACAAAAACAAAAACAATATTTTAATTTGCCTTTTATTTTGCTTTTTAATTTATCCCTAAACAATTCAGCAAATTTGTTTGAATGTAACTATGCTTGAGGAAAGCTACTTCCCTAACAGTTTTTGCTTGCTTTGTTTTAGTTTAAGCTCTTTCTTTGGTCTTTATATTTAAATATATGCATGTATGTATGTATGTATGTAAGTGTGCTTTTAAGCACTTTGACTTGAACTTGTATTTTCACTATGAAAATTTGGGGGCCTTTGGTTTATTTGTCGCTGCAGGCTATATCTTTTTCTTCTACTACTTCCGCTTCAACGTCTCATTTATCATCGCCATTGTCACACATTAGCTGCAGGCGACTATGCTTTAGCTGCTTCAATATGGCTTAGCTGCGTCCTTGGAGCGTTTTAGTTGTACTTTCAAGCGTTTGGTGCCGATTTGGAAACCATGCATTGCCTGTATGGCCGCGCCCGCCGAGAGCGGATTATCGTAGGATACAAAACCGAAACATTTGGACAGATTAGTTTGCTTGTCGATGAACACTTTGGCGGACAGCACATTGCCGAATGGTAGAAATGTGGATGCGAGATCAGTGTCGTTGAATTCCTGAGGTAGATGGTAAATGAAAAGATTACTGCCATCCGGTCCTGCAGAGAGGTGAACATATATGTATGTATTAGTGTAAGTGCTGGTTTGCTTCAAAATATTTTTTGCAAAATTAATTAACTATAAAATTAATATTATTTTAGTTATAATTTGATGTCAACTCACCTTCGACTTGTTTCCCAGCGACGCCTGCTGCCGCGGCCTGCAGTGCTGTGGTGGTTAGTGGTGTAGCAGTTGTTGCAAAGGCGGCACCGTTAGTTAAGGGGCTTAGTGTCGGTGCATAGGGTGAGGTAAGGCTTTCTCCACCGGGCCCTAAATAAAATTTTTGCCATAATAAAATATAAAACAAAATATTACTTAAATGCTTTGAAAATCCAAATTTAAATATTTTCATAATTTTTCCGCTGAAAACACATTGTTTGTTCAGTTTGTATACACAAGCTCACTGATTTCGCAACATATCATCGCAAATGTCCGTTTAAGAAATATCAGAGCTACACAAATTCACGGTACATACAGACATACATAGCTATGTAAACACATTAACATACACAGGTATACATAGACGTACAAATAGGAGTTGACTACAACAACCTGCGCAATAAAAGTAGGGAAACATGCATTTGAGGCGGTACATAATTTTCTTGCTGGGTGCGCATATTTCAATTAACCTGCTTATGCGCCTACATATTGTCACCTAAAATGCAAAATAACGTAACCTCACTTTTCATATGTTTGCTGGGGAAGAAAATACGTTATAATAGAAGCCACTCATATTGAAACAAAATTTGTGTATGGGTTATAAAATGGTTATATACTGGTTACTTATTGGTTATTTATTTGTTATATCTGACAGCGGAAGCTGAAAATTTTTTGCTACATATATATTATATATTGTACTGATTCGTAAGTAATAAAAAACTAAATTTCGATTTTTTTGTTGTTAACTTGTTTTGCATTTTAGGTGACGATATATACTATATTTTTATTGAAACTATCCATTTTTTATATTCGTTGCTTAATATCGACCTGCAGTCTTGTTTTGTGGGCGTTTATCTCTATGAGTTTATGCAACTTTTTTGTTATATTGAATATGGTTGACAACAGCTAGTTCAGCCTTTTTGTTGTACGTGAAAAATATTATTTTAATTTTTTTATAAAAAAAATCGATGAACAGTTTGGAATTTTTTGCTTTGTGTTAGGCAGAATATTTGTTAAAATTTTGTATACCGTTTTCCTCTTTTTTGTGGTTTTATTGTACAGCCATGGTGTATTTGCATATACGACGCGTAAAGGGTGCTTATTTTTGTTGCCTTTCCTTGCCAAAGTATATGATTTAAAAAACTTAATCGTGCCTAATGAAGTGAACTGAATTCACTGGACCGTTTGGGAATATAATATATAAATTCTTAGATCCTTAACTAATTAAGCAATAAAATCCTTACAGAATTTTTATACACCACACTAAAATAAAGTGGCCAGAGAGTGTGGTCTCTTCAAAGAGAAGAGAGTGTTTGACGAGACACTATGGCTTGAAGTTGGCTGCTGTAGTCAAGTGTAGATAATAATTGGTATTCCAAAGGATCTCTATATATTATAATATACAAAAATTATTTTATTTTACAAGTACCACAATTCAGAATTTCTCGTAAGAACGAGAAGATTTTGGGTTTTGGAGATTACAACTCTTTAATAAAAGTTCATCAACGAGAAGATTTTGGGCTTTAGAGGTCTCAAATCATTACTAAAAATTTCTGAAGAAGAAGGTTTTTAGCTTAAGATATTACAACTTGGTAATAAAAATTCATGAAGGAGAAGAATCTGGGCTCTAGAGTACTCAACTCATTAATAAAAATTCATGAAGGAGAAGAATCTGGGCTCTAGAGAACTCAACTCATTAATAAAATTTCCTGAAGGAGAAAAATCTGGGCTTTAGAGATCTCAACTCATTGGTAAAAGGTTCTGACGATTGTTGTTCAATTCCGATCCTTAATTATTATCAACTAGTTCATCTGTATCTATCATACCTTTTGAATAGTAAGCCATCCCTGACTACTTTAAAACATTTTAAAAAAATTCGAAAAATACGTAAGTTTGAAACTCAACTTTGAAATAATGATTATAGTTAATATTTTAATAATTATTTCCATTTATTTACCGTATTAATCACCTCATCTAATCTATTCTGCTCATCTAACCTTGCTTTCTTTATGATCTGAACTCATATAACCTTTTCCTAACCTTTTCTTAACCTAACGTCTAAATTTTTCGTTTTAAATCTGCCGCATTGTTTTAATTCGAACACAACTAGCCTGACTTATATTCCAATCAGATTACTGCTAAATCATCACGCTTCTAACGTCGCCTTGCTTGTTCAGATCCAATACTTACTTAGAACAATGTTATGATCATCACATGATATATACATAGTATATTACGAGTATTTTATTCGGATTGTTGGTACTTTTTAAATATCTTGAATAAAATTTTATGATTTCAGTTAAGCAAAACTTGTTGACATTGAGGCAATGTTATACGTTGGGAACAGAGTCCAAAGAACTATAATATAATGTTGAAGTCAACCCTACTTAGAATAGTTGAAATTAAGACTTTTATAAAATATTAAAACCAAAACGGAAATTAGTTGAGTTAGGAAAAACTGGCTCATCTTTGGGCTGCTCTGTTTTTACCAGTATTTCGGTTGATCTACCTTAAACCGGATAAAAAAAAAATAAACAAAATTACGATATTAAAAATTATGTCAGTTGGCACTGCCATTCATGATTATATGAGTTAGGTGCTTGGTGCTTATGGTAAGGGATTCTACCTTGGTCCTGATAACTCAACTTGTTTTAGTAGCAATCTATGAATAACCTTTTTCTGAAATGTATTATTGGCGTTACTACGTGGACTTCCTTTTCTAAACAAATAATATTATATGTGCCCACAACTAGTTGGAGACGTTTATTACACGTTTGAATATTATACTGTTATTGCTTTTATTATTTGGTTGTATGAACGATATTACACATTTTAAGACATGCAAACGTGCTAAACTCAAGCAAGAACAAACAAAAACTAAATTTTCTATAAGATGCAATGTTAATGAGGAACCCAAATAATAATTTTTTCAACTAAATATTACATGCGGTGCACAACTAGGAAACGTTAAGAACATTCACGAGTATGAAACGATAAAATCACAAAAGCTAAACTCGAGTTAAAGCAACGTTGAGTTGTTTTCGAAATTTAATTGTTGTCAAAGTTGGGTTGTGTTCAAAGTTCAGTTGTATTCAAAGTTGAGTTGTTTCCAAGATTGAATTGTTCTCAAAGTTCAGTTGTGTTCAAAGTTGAGTTGTTTTCGAAATTGAATTGTTACCAAAGTTGACTTGTATTCAAAGTTGAGTTGTGTTCAAAAGTGAATTGTGATTTAAGTTGGGTTGTTTTGAAAGTTGAGTTGTTTTTAAAGTTTAGTTGAGTTGTTTTCAAATATTAGTGATGTTGAAAGTTCAGTTGTGATCAAAGTTGAGTTGTTTTTAAAATTGAATCGTTTTCAAAGTTGAGTTGTTTTCAAAATTGAATTGTTACCAAAGTTGAGTTGTATTCAAAGTTTAGTTGTGTTCAAAAGTGAATTGTGATTTAAGTTGGGTTGTTTTCAAAGTTGAGTTGTTTTTAAAGTTTAGTTGAGTTGTTTTCAGAGTTAAGTTGTATTCAAAGTTTAGTTGTAAAAAGTTGAGTTGTTTTTAAAGCTTAGTAGTTCTCAAAGTTGAGTTGTTTTCAAAATTTAGTAGTGTTCAAAGTTGAGCTGTTTTCAGAGTTGAATTGTTTTCAGAGTTCAGTTCTTGTCAAATTTTAATTGTTTTAAAAGTTGAATTTCGTTCAAAATTGAGTTGTTCTCAAAAGTACATTTCTCAAAATTGCTTAAATACGAGTTTAGCGCTTTATGCTTCAACTACACACATTATATATATAATACCACATTATATGAAACTATTCAATAAATACAGACCCCATTTCCATACTGGCAGTTGACTCATACTTACAAAGATTGGCAGCGGTGGCTCCGGTCAGCTGTGCAGTCATAGTTAGAGGCGTTTGTAGTAGATGGGCCATATGCGCTTGCGCCTGCGCTTGATTGCTAGCGCTTAACGCCTGTGCGGGAGCATACGACAGGCCGTGTATTTGACGTTGTTGCTGTTGAGTCTGTTGTTGTTGTTGTTGTTGTGATGAGGCGACAAGGTGACTGTGTGACTGCAGCGCTTGGTTGGGTGAATAGTTGTGCGCTCCTAGTGCGGCCAGCGTTACCAGGTTCTGCATCGGAATGGATCGAGCTGAGAGTAGTCCATTGCCAACAGTGTTGCTGGGCTGGCCAGACGCATCAGCTGCACCGGCTGTGGCATGGTTGGCGGCGGCGGTGGCGGCGGCGGCAGCGGCCGATAGAGATGCGGTTGTGACACTGTGATCCGGTGGGAAATTTAGTCCTGATATTTCCATTTTATGTGTTTTTTTTGGTTTTTGGTTTATCAAAGGTTTTTGTATTTTGGATTTTTGGTTTTTGTTTGAATTTGTTTGTGGTTTTATGATTTTGATATTGATTTAGGTTTTTTTTTTTGGTTTTTGGTTTTTGTACATGACCACAGAGTCAATCATAGAGACATACCAAAAAATGTTCAACGAATATAAAAATAAACATAGAAGAAAACACACACCCAATTGGATTATTTACATTTACAAAAAAATTATTTTTGCTATTTGCAGTTTAAGTTGTAAATTTCAAAAAGAACAAAATTATATGTCATAAAACAAATACATATAAACATACATACAAAGTGTACGGGTATAAAAAAATCATACAAAAATATATGCTACTTACATAAATAAACTGAGTAATTATAGATTAATGTAAATAATTAATGAAAGGAAAATGCATCAAAATAAGCTAGTATCGAGAAAATTACAATAACATTACAATAAAAATACAATAAAAATAAATTACAGCAAAAAAAACTTTGCGAAAATGCAATGCGGTTAGCAATAACAACAACAAATACAAACTAAACTAAAATGAGAACTTCAATGGGAAAATTAAAAGTGCTGCGGCGAAATCGAGACTTTGCGGTAACAGCGCGCTTATTAATTTGCGCACTAGCGAATTATTTGTCACGCCAGACGCTCGTCACAGCGTTGTGTGTGTGTATTAATTAATGACATTATTGTATTAGCGTTTAAGTCAGCGCAATGCATTGTGGTATCACTACAGCGGCTCAGAGTTAATAAATAATATACAAGTATGTATGTATGCACTTATACATAGACAAAATTCAATCAAATTGCATGCTTTAATTGTAGCGAGACATTGAGGATAGAGATTTATGTTTTAGAAGTAATGAAATCATAAGAGAAATGAGAAAGAACGCGAAGAGTGGGCGGTCATGTGGGCGGAGACAGGCGATGAGCACGAGTGTGGTGGCGAAAACTGCGCTGCGGCTATAATGTGACAAAGTATGTACGAGTATATTGGTGTGAGAGAATATGTATATACATATATACGTATGTATAAAAAAAAAATTACGAGGTTTGTTCGAAAAGAATGATGAAATCTCAAATATCGCATGACACGTGAATCAAATTCCATACTACATTGTTGTTGTATTGGACTTGACACAATCATCTAATATTAAGAAAGAGAAGCAGGTGGACATAGCACTAGTTCAGCGCAACAGATTTCGTGGGTATCGTGAAGCCGTTGCAAAACAGCTGTGATTCCTACGCCAAGATAGTTGGAAATGTCTATATATTGATATTCAAGGCAACCATTATAATACAAACAATAGTTTGTAGTTAAACCTATTCTGCAAATGTTACGAGTAAGAATTTTGCGACTTTCGGACTCGGATCTCTGAAACACAAGATTTTGAGCGACTGAAGTTTTGGCATTTGTAAGAAAATTTAATGAAAATCAATTTAATTTTTAGATCATGATGATCTATCTGACACAGGAAACATCCAAAGTAGTATGTTATGAATGGAAATATGAAACAAATTCATAACATGAGTTCGGTGAAGACACTCTAGAGATATCAAAGTATAATGAATTAAGCTTCAAATTTCCAACCACTATCACAGTCTATGGATCATCATCTATATTCTTTGGGGTATTTTATACGTGGCGGGTCCCATACCCAGCGCGCACTCCTCGGGAAGGATGGTTCGTCTTATGACTTTAGGTCGCCTTCGAACGGATGTTCTTTGGCTACCCAGAAGATACTTGGTCAAAGACCGGAAGTTGTGTGCTGCTTGAGCCATATGTAAAAGAATCGTTTCTGGTTACCTCCTAAGTGAATAGCAATCAGAGAACTTTCCTCACTTGAGTGGACTTCTACACATGAGGAGTATAGCATATCTGGCGTATGATTTATTAGTCGTATAGGATATTGATTAAAAATGTTTTAGGAAAGAAGTTTTCTTGAAAAAATACTTGACTATCGTCTTCAGAATCAGCTTATCATATCTTCTTAAGTTCTTAAATCGGCATAATTACTACTTTAAGGACACTTTCATGTAAAAAATAACCGTTGGAAGCATCATGTGTAAATAAATCGGTAACTAGTGCCTCGCAAGGAAAAAGTTCTGAGGTAGTTTCGAACTAGCGTTTCCGTTTTTTTATATTTGAGTGTAATAGAGAGCTTTTTGATGTTCAAATATTTGTATGGGTATCCGTCGGGTTTACCCTAAGTTAATAATACTGCTTCGAGTACGTCATCGAAGATGTGCGCGAAGCTGCAAATTATATTCCAACGCGTCAACAATACAAGATCTGATGAAAGAAACATGTGAGCATAGTATGTTTGAAGCATAACAGATTCTCAATTGGACAAAGTGTTAATGTTGCAACGAGCTTATTGTTTTGTACGTGCGTTAGTTTTCTTCAGACGTTTAAAGAATGAAGCATTAGAGAGTGATACTTATCCTCAAAGTCCTTAATATCGAATAGTAGAATTGAAGTATGAATATCGCTGTGAAAAGATGCTGTGAAATGGCATTAAACTAATTTTTTTAAAAATATAATAAAAACATTTTTTTACTTGAATATACGTAGCGTATGCAATTTTGAATTCACCATAGTTTTCGAACAAACCTCGTAAATATTACTCACCGCAAGAAAAAAAAAAGAAAAAAAAAATAAAAAAAACAGAGCAAATAATTATTTCTGTGTGGCTTATGGTTTAATTGTAATCGCCGCAATTAACTACACACACCTATGCATACATACATATACACCAGAAATAGAGCAGAAAGGTGTATAATTTTTTCCGAACTAAAAAATTCAATATAATAGAGCTGCTTTCAATTACCAAGTGTTTGCCAAAAGTCTGAGTGTAACAACAGTTGGGGGAATTACTTGTAATCAGTGTTTTTTAGTAGACTGCGATATTTATTTTGTTTTATAAAATAAATAAAATTTGTTATATTTATTACATACATATAAATTAAATTTGTTATGAGCCTTATATTTGTCAAAAAAATTTCATTAAATATATGTATATTAATTTTTCACAATTTTCTAAATCGTTCACTTTTGAAAATACTAATTTGTCAATAGGTGGAGTAACCGCACTAACATATTAAAAACGTCATTTTTTATTACTGGTAGTTCCATAGTTGTAGTCTCACTAGTTCACGAGACCTCAGTTGTAGGGCAGAAAGCATAACATATGAACATTCAAAGAGTTGCCAAAATTTTGTTTGTTTTTTGGTAATTTTTTGACAGTAACAGTACTGAGGAAATGACGAAATGCCAATACTGGATCATTGTCGAACTAAAAAATTCAATATGATACTTTCCAAAAAAAAAGTTATCATTTATCGGAATCAGAATCTAAACTGACGGTGAGCGCTCAAGCGCCATGATTAGCATTATATACCGTTGGAATTAAAAAGTTCCTGGCCTAACACATAGATGGCGCTATTAGAATTAAACTCATATGAAAGCTACGATTATAAATTTGACATTTGGCGTATCATTAGTACTTGAATTATCTGATTTTGAGAATGTTATTGTTAAAAAATTAATAAAAGGGAATTTCGCGTGCTGATAAAATACAGCATTTTTGAAGAGAAGTTGAAGCAAAACTTGCTTGCACCAGGAAAATCAACCAACAATGATTGGTATGCCAAGTTTAAGTAGATGAGGTGAAATGAGTATCGCACATGGTGAACGCAGTGGACACTCAAAAGAGGTTTTTATCGAAGAAAACATGAAAAAAGTCCACAAAATAGTTTTGGATGGCCGTAAAATGAAGCTGTTGAATATAGAGGCACTCTAAATTTATCAACTGAATGTCTATATCATATGTTATCATCCACTAATATTTGGATATGAGCAAGCTCTGTACAAAGTAGGTGCCGCTTTTGGCAAAAAAAAAAAATGACGAGTTGATAGTTCGAAGCAGTGTTTGGAGATGTTCAGGCGCAATAAACCCGAGTTTTTGCATCGATATATGGCAATGAATGAGTTATGCTTCCACCATTTCACTCCGGACTGGAATATTTTTTTATTAACTAACTCGAAAACGGAGGGACCATCAAAAGCGATTACGAGACGAAATCGCTATAAAACGGCCGCACTGAGAAAAAATAAAATTCTGTTTCATCAAGCCAATGCATCGCGGCACAAGTCAGTAACAACGATGACAAAAAGCTATAAATTGGGCTTCGAATCGCTACCGCATCCAACGCAAACTCGAGAGCTCACTCTTAGTGACTATTTCTTGTTCTCAGATCTCAAAAGAATGCTCGTTTGGAGAAAACTTTCGTCGAATAAAGAGATGAACGTCGAAACTGCGGCCTAGTTTGTAGCTAAGAACTTAAAGAGAACTATGTTGAGTAAAAAAAAAAGAGTTTTGCCATAAAAATGCGATTAACTATGGTATGCCGGGGACTTTGCAATTGACCTTATATGAACTTGGAATTGAAGACTTATTCGAGCAATATTGTGTGTGTGCGATTTAGAGTAATATCTTTCGAGCTGGGTATCGTAAACGTTCATCCTATAAAAATATCTAAAGTACTTGAAGATCAAGTCATTTGTAAATTAAATACAGAAAACTTTTTTTTGATGTAAACAAACTCTTTTATAACGGAAATTTTCGTTAAAAAAATATATATTTATTCACTCGTCTACATTAATGTCGATGTCTTGCAAAAAGTCCCCATTCGACATTATGGACTTGTAGCAGCACTTCTTCTTAGAGTTAAAACTTTCTAAATTTTTGGAATAGACTTTAGCTCTTTCAGCGGTTTTAATCGATATTGTAAGCCGCTGGCCCTTTAAGGTTCTCTTTATTTTTGGTGATAGAAAAATAAATTACATGGACCCCTTTCTTGAGGAATATGGAGGCTGGGACATCGTTATAATATTGTTTTTGACCAAAAATTCATAAACAAGCAACGCAATGTGAGCGTTTAACAAGCAAAAATCACCAAGCTCGTATGAAATGTAATGAAAATGATCAACGTCAGCAACATAAGCAAACATTTTTTCGATTGGACTCTCCGAAAATACGAAATTTTAAAATTCCCGTTATTTTTCTAAACTCATCTCGTAGCTATGCACATATTTGGTGAACACGCTTCCAATGAAAAATCGATTGTAATTTGAAGTAAGAAGTAGTACTATGTGGAAGAAATCACGACCCTAAGACAGCAATATACTAAAGAATTTTATCAAAAATTTTCACAATTTTTTCGTTGAAACTATAACTACAGGGAACATTAAAAGCATTTTCAGAGATTTTGCTCAGGCAGACAGATGGTGCTGTACGGAGATGAAAACGGAACTTAGTGAGTATATGTCATCATTTACATTACCACTGTCTGTGTAAAATACCGTTAGTTTTATTAACAGAAATAAACGAAATTTTGTTTTGACTTTGAGCTCTAGAATCATAAGTAACACATTTCTATTGTCCATCAAAAACTGAAACTAAATAAGCACGTGACATTATATTTAGTGCAATAACGAGAATACTAAGAGCCTTCTGATGTCTATAGAACAAAACAAAATGTGTTGCTGATATTTAAGTTTCTATTTCGACTTTCGGAAGTACCAGCAATACATAAGCAGTTTGTCGTAAGTATGCTTCAGCTTTATTGTTTCCCATGTGGCCCATACTATCTTCCCTGAAAGCTTTCATTCCGCTGTCAAGTTGCAATTTTTTTTTTTGAAATTTTTAAAAGTCCTGCCGAGTCGGCACTCAACGCTGTTGACATTTTAAATATTATACATTCAAATAGTCACCTACAAAGCGCTTAGGCAAAGAGTATGGCGAACGAGTGCAAAGCACAATGGGCGTTTCTTTGCAGCATTTGTACTTAGTTTGTGCCTGCACTTAAGTTAGTTGCCATGCAAGCTGGGGCCTACAGTCTTTAATACGTTCGGTGTCATTATGGTTGAAGGACAACTCTTCTGCTAAATAAATACATGAGTACACACACACATATTTCTCTTTATATTTATGAATAGTAAAGAAGAATAATTTGTGTTGCACATTCACATATTTATACATTGTATATTTAAGTGCATGCACAGTTATAAATAAAATGAAATTTATTCTAACACAAAAAATAATTGCAAACATGTCTACAGTCATATCAGCAAAACTCAACATAGTTGTTGCCTTTCCACTCTCTCACCCTAAATGTTTGTCTTAAACAAAGCGGAGAAGATTGCTTGAAACTGGCCAGTTCCGTGTTGTTGTAGGGGGCCCCAAAAATGGAAATATGGTTCTAAGTGATTGACGTGACTGTCATGTTGCCGCTTGTGTAAGTATATATGTATACACATATGTGATGATCATTATGCGGGTCATCTTTCGTCACCGGCGGTGGGTGCTGCCATGGACCCACCAAAAATGCTTCTAAGTGAATTTAAACAAAGCAGCTTTAATGCATTATGTATTTGTGTAGCACATACATACATACATATATATACACACATGCACTTTTTTATTCTCACATACATGCATACATATTTGCATTAGTTTTATTGTACTGGCAGGTCACAGCGATGTGTGTGTATGTGTGATGGTTGCCCGTCAGTGCCTGCACATTTAATCCGATTACAAGTGTGCCGTCCATTATATTTTTTGCGCATATGTACTTGCTCTGCTGCTTTAAAGCATGTACTTACTAAGCATATACATTAATAATTGTAATTTGTATGTGTGGACGAGTTAATGCCTGCTGGTTTTTGTTAATCCTTGCAAAGCACTCGGAGGTTTTGTCGAAAGTCGAGCTTTTTTTTTTAACTCGCGCTGTGGGCCAAGTAGCGCAAATTCAAATGGAATTTTTTTTCATATAATTTTCGCAAATGGAATGAATAAGATTAAGAATTACAGTTATTAAAAAATTAATAAGCCGGTTATTTAAAAAGAATCTGATATGATTTTTAGCTATCAAATGATTTGACGTTAATGACAGCAATGTTCGAATCGTATATTTTATGCTCGTTACGTGGGAACTAAGTAAAATGATATTATTGATTTGTATTATATTTATTAAATATTCTTGTATAATTATTTATCTTATGCCATTTAATCTTTAGACAAAATATAGTCAAAGTATAGATGTTTTAAGGTAGTTTATATTTATACCAGTTTTTAGATTGATCGCAATTTATCAGATATATAGTTTAAGCCCCTTTCTATGAAATTATACCAGTTTATAACCTCCTATTTATTTTATACCAGTTAACTGTTTTGACGTAATTTATCATGTAAATCGCAGATATATCGATTTAAGCATATTCTATATATTTGTGTAATTTTTATACTTATTTCCACCACTTTATTCATTTTATACCAGTTATTCGCTTTACCGTATTTTTTTAGGTACATAACAGTTATATCGATTGAAGCGTATTTTTGATAATTATACCAGTTTAAGTATTTTATATTTATCGATTAAAGAATTTTTTATGTATTTATGCCAGTTTCTGAAAAACATGTTTATTAAACCATTTTATGCCAGTTTTTTGTTTTCGGAAGTTTATTATGTACATCGGAGATGTTAATATTTCAGCATCTTCGACATTATTATACCAGTTTAAATACTTCTTATAACAATTGTATATCGTTGGAAGAAATACTTTATTTTGTTATATCGGTTTTCACGAAAACTTTAATTTATACCAGTTTTCTGTTTGACCACAATTCATATGTTAGTTATATATAACGCTGAAAGAAATCGTTTATTTAATTATACCAGTTTTTATAAAAAATTTAGCTTTATACCAGTTATAAGTTTGAACACAAGTCATCAAATATAGCTATTTGAACTTGTTTTATATTTAGTTATTATACTTTAGTTATTTTATACTAGTTTTTTACTTGATTTTCCACTTTTGAGATGGTTAAAAGAGTTCGTTAGTTCATGCAATGGTCTTCTCAGTTTAAACTAGATCGCAATCGACTCTTTCTATAAGCATATTCTGAGCTTATTTAGCATTTAATTGAGATCCCATAAAAATTAGCAATAGGTTGAGTGTTCCAAAGTGATCAGTATGCTAGAAATTGTGAAGGATAAACAGATATTTTTTTGGATGACCGGGTGAAATTGAATATTGAAAGCTTTATGAGCAGTTTTTCGAGGCATTATGGTAATAAGCCTTAAAAATTTGGAAACGCATACCTAACAACGGGGTAAAATTACGTAACTCAGCGAATTTTCGAGTCTTGGGAGTTTGTATGAAAAAAAACTCCGCCTTCAAAAAAAAAATTGTGCTGTAGCCGGTTAACTTTCGAGGTAACCTAGGTAGAGTTCTCTTCTCACTTCAACAATAAATAAGTGAGTGAAAGATTTTCAAATTTGAGGTTATACCAGGACACTAGAGACTTAGAGAGGAAAAGTTTAGTTGAATATAGTATGCTTCTCTACCTGCTAATAGATAGTAAACATTTACTACGGTCTGTTTTGTCCTCTCCTATATCACATATAGTCACCAAGGTCCAGCATACATAACAATTCCAGGAGCCGGCTGGGCGCGACTGAGGTGATGTGATTTCCAAGTAGAATGAACGTAGAGCCTGCTTTTGCAAATTGCTGGGTTATCCAAAAATATACCGGTCTGTTTTTTATAATCTAATAATAAGAATAGAGAGTTAGTAGCTTCGGTTCAAAATGATGGAGACGTCGACCATAAAGGTGATTGCGTCGGTTTAATTAACTTCTTTCGTATTATCTTGGAAAGCTTGACAATTTCGTCGATTACAAAGGTGGTTATACTGAAAGAATCAAAATTTGTTTGCATTTTCTTGAATAGTAGGACAACTTCTTCGACGTCCAACTAGGAATTCATATTTTTATAACAGAATTCAAAAAACTTAGTTACAACCATAAATATACTGTGTAGTATACTCGTATATACTTATGTACAATATAATATATAGGGTCTCTTGTTGAGGTCTAAAAATAAAATTTTTTCAAACAAATCCCAGCGAAATTTATAAAATGGCTTTTTTCGGGCATTTGATCCAGCGGCTTATCTCAAAATCGTCCTGTCGGCTTAATTTATAAATTCTTTCACTATAACAGCCACTAACTCGTTAATAGTGCGAATAGTGCTGGTTTGCTGCTGACCACAATCAGTAGGTTTATTTAACCACTTATATATATAATCTCAAGCTACGTAAACTCGGTCAATCGAAATTTCTTAAATTGAATAGAAATGTCAAACCCATATGCTTTATATAACAGCTGGTTTTACAGCTGTAATTCCACGAAATTTTATCGCTAAAAAATACACCCTATATTATAGCATTTACTCACTGAAATTCCGAAACAAAACTTGTATTGTTGACTGTCAAAATATCACGAACAAAAAATATTCTAGTTTGGCATTAACTAAAACTGTTGTTACACGCTTGTGGCAACTGACTTGTTACTTTTTGGCAGTTACATGAATTGCAGCTGTTTCTTATGGTCGGCGGTTCATCAGTACACACACTACACATACATATGTAAGTGATTACAAATACATACATACATATATTGGGAGCTTACAAATCCGCCTGTATAACTGTATGCTCATGCATTTGCAGGCTGTTGAGTTATTCACATGTAAATATGCACTAATAGACTCACATACGAGAAACAACAACAACAACTAAAACAAGTAATCAAGGCACAAACAAAATATATAAAACAACAAAAACTATACAAGTAGAGTGCAAAAAAGAAATAATAATTTAGTTTCTTCTAGTTGATAGACATAACTTGGAGGGAAAAGGAGTAGACAACGGTGGGGCGAATGTTGTAAATTTTGAGAGAAGACAACGCTTCAACAACTTCGGCAATCAATGAAGTATGAAAATTAACGAATTTCGAGAAAAAAAACTATGTATGTATATGCAAGACTCGCAACGTGACTAAGCTTCTCGCCAAAAGCGCCATTTTTTGGGGTTGGAGAGAAACTGCTTCACATCGCCACCTTCCTATTATAAAGAGTATACTTGTTTGCTTTGTATGCTAGTCATTTGTCACTCACCTTGTAAATACTGCGCTGGATGCAGACCGAAGGCCTGCAATTGCTGGAATAGGTGTAGCTGTGCGGCCGACGCATTCATGGCATCCGTGGTGGTCAGGTATGGCGATGCTTGCTGCGCTGCTGTGCCGGCGGCCGTTAGTAGCGATGGCGACACTGAGATCGCTGCCGAAGTGGGTACCAAAGCGGAGGCAGGATTAGCGACAGCGGTGGGTTGTGGTGCAGCGGCCACTGCTGCCAATGCTGCCGACATTGAGGAATTTGAGCGCACGCTGGCCGCCGTTAGGGGGCTAGGTACTAGGGTGGCGGCCGAAGCCGGACTGAGGCCGTTGGTAGGCGTCGCAGCCAGACCGGCAATGCTGCCAGTAGAGGGAGTCGTCAGTGCGGTGATGCCGACAAGACTCGCCTGTAGCTGCTGCATTTTCTTTTGGTCCTTCTCCTTTTGTGTGTCGGCGAATTTGACAACGAGCGGCGCCGAACAACCCTCCATGGTGCGGCTTTGATGCAGAGCCTGAAAGGGCGTGAAATAATGTGCATGAAAATCTCATTGTAGTCATGTGTTAAAACAGCTGTTTGTGTGTGTAATACTAAATGCTGGCGCGCATAAGGTTTAAATGCGGAAAGTTTTCACATTTTATTTCCGAAGTGCTAGGAAAATGTGTTTTTAATTTAACGTCACGGCATAAGCTAAACGCTGGCGTATCTTTTCGCAAGTGTCTATTCTATTTCGTGTATTTAAATGCATATTTTAGAGTGTGTGCATTGTCTGGTGCTTTTGGTGGCAGAAATTGTCTTAAACGTTACTGCCCCACTGCTGGCGGGTTAACGCGCAGGAAATTTTCCTAATTACTCTCGTGCAATGTAAGACAATACTGCAGCAAAGCCTGTGGTGGCCAGGAATTATGGTGACGGTAATTAAAGACCATTGCCGGCACACTGTCTGTGCGGAGAGTTTATTGCAGGCTACGCTAGAAATCGGCAACACGCCGCAACAAGCCCGAAACACTTCGAAGCTCTTAAACCGGCAAAGCGATCACATTACAACCGCGTTGTAGCTGCCACTTGCAGTTGAAGCAAGCATATTTTGTGTAATTAAATGGAGGTAAAGAGAGTGAGAGAAAGTGTTTAGTCTTTTGCAGTGCTTTTATATTACTTTAAGTACCAAAGTACATAAAAGTTACAGTTACTCTAAGTTGACAGAAAATTAAAAAAAAAATATATATTTCTTGAATCAAATAAATAAAATTAATTTTTCTGCTCAACCCGACTTAGTAGCCTTTGTACCGCTTCCCTGTTAGGTTTCTCTATTCCTGCATTGGTTGAAAGGTAAATACATCTCACAGGTAAATGAAATCTTGAACTAAATCCTAACAAGATCAAATACTCACAAGCTCTGAAACCTTTTGACTATCCTGGGGGTCATATATCATATGTCCGTGAATTGGGCTGAACAACAACTTGAAAATTAATCGGATTTTCATCGAAAACTCCTTTTCATCGATGAGGCTCATTTATGGTTGAATTTCTTCGTCAACAAGCAAAATATGCATTATACGTAAATCATGCGTCACCATTGCATCCCGAAAAAATTACGGTTTGGTGCGGTTTATTGGCCGGCCGCTTTATTGGGCCGTACTTCTTACGTGATGATCAATACCGGCAGGTTACTCTGAATGAGAATCGCCACAGCTCAATGATAACCGAATATTTTTAGCCCGAATTGAATGATATGAACTTGAACAATATGTAGTTCCAACAGAACGACGTCAAAAGTCACACAGTCGATTTATTGAAAACCTAGTTTGGTGAACGTGTTTTCTCACGAAATGGCCCAGTCAATTGGCCATCTGGGTCGTTCGATTTGACATCATTAGACTATTTCATGTGGCGCTACGTCAAGTCGTCGATGATTGATGAATTTCGTACGAATATCGAACTTCAAACCGTCTGAAACTGGGTTCAGCGTCTGAACTTCTGCAAGCGTGCCCATGGTGGTCTCGCAAAAGAAGTCGAAACGTTTTTGTTTTATTTAACTTTTGTAGCGCTCTTATTGAAAAGCTCATTACTAAACCTCCATTTGTTTGTATAAATTTATTCACTTATTGATATTTTAATTAAAAGTAAAATTGAGGGAGAGTTTCTACAAGTGACAGTGATTCTGAGAACTTATGCTATCTGAAACAAGATAAAAAAGTGGTTTTAATTTGCATAAGACTTTACATCGAATTTGCAAAAAATGGTGAGCTTTGGAAGAACATTTTTATCTTGATTTGAATAGGTACCTTTTCTAATGAACAGGTTTTCCTTATAAGGACTTGAGTTTGGTCTGTCAGTTTGTTTGGCAGATACATATTTGCTAAAGTCGTCCGATCTCAACAATTATTCGAGGATAATAAAGATGCTTTGATTTAGAATCTATGCTAAACTTCCAAATTGCGCTTTAAGCTAAAAAAGTGTCGGTATTTTAATTCCGAAATATTATACTGGTCCTAGTACTTTAGTTGGAATTATGTCACAGTGAGTTTAAGAAACATAATTCTTCAAGACCTAAGAAGGTGAATGCAAGCAACCCTAATCTGTATAAAAAACCTTTATATACTTTTAAAATGATATCTAAAGCTATCCATTAATAATCCATTCATCTTCATTAAAAACTAAGTATTGAAACTACTTCTTCTCTTCACATTTTTTATCTTTCCTACTTTCAATTTCTTCAAAGTCAGCTTAAAGCAAACTTCTCGTAAATTCAATATGAATTTGAAACCCTTGAGAATTTCATTTCCACTATCATTTCTATTTCTATACCTTTATATGTATTTCTAGGTTATACTTTATCGTACTTTTGAAATTTCTGTATCTTTTTGCAATAAGTCGCGGTTATATTTTTGCAGTAACTGTCAAGATGATTAATTGCACCAACACTAGTGTTGGTTGTACGCTCGTACCTAGAATATTTGCCATGCAATCGTGTGAGGCTTCACGAAGTAAGCGGTAGATATGTTTATATAGTTATAACAAGGCTGGAGTATGCCCCAGCTTGCACTCAAACTCGTAGGTATTTGCACAAACATACATACATTTACAAGAACAGCGGAAGAGGTCAACTAATAGTACATGGGAAATGAAGTAAAATCACAAACTTCCGCTGCAGATGGACATTAAGGGACAATACACATGTAAGTGTGCATACATATTTACATAAATATTTATTCTAATAAGGGCGGCTGTACTTTATTTGAAAATTTAAAGGGTTGGGCAGTAATTTTCCAAGGAATTATGTGAACACATTATTTATGCAACAATGGGTTTGTAATTATAATTGCTTTAAGTTGTTATGCATGGATTTGAAAGTCTGTATTTAAGACGTTTTGTTTAAAGTGTGAAATTATTTCAAAAACGAAGGTGAAGGAAGTAGTATAGCACGAAAAACTTCGAGTTTGAATATACATTATACCTATTTTTTGTTTTTTTTTAGTACTAATTGCTTTTCATGCGCCAAATCCTGTAGTTAAAAGAACTGGTATAAGTCATAATAGTGCCATAGAGGAATTGAAATATATTGGAAAAACTTAGATAGTTTTTATAAGTTCCTCAGCACTAATTGCGCTCGATTCGACAATCCATGGATATAAGATAAAAATTGGTATAAGTCAAATAACTGATTGGTATAAGTCAAACGAACGAATAAGCTGTATATGTGTGTTTTTATGATGTACTTATTACTAACTACCTTCGATCCTTTTAACCATGCAGATAAACAAGAGTGTCCTTGTAGAGGAAAAATTGGTATAAGATAAAATATTAAAAATAAAATAAAAAACAAACAGACTGAAAAATCTTATACAATTTTAATGTGATAATCAATACTCGCTGTTTTGATTCGCCAATGATTGGAGATAAACAAGTTGGATCTTGGAGATAAAAATTGGTATAAACCAAAAGTTCAACCGTCTTCGATTCGCCAATACTTGGAGATAACAAAAATTGGTATAAGTCAGAAGTCTAGCATACAGGAACAGATTTAAAATGGAAAAGCTTTATTTTATTTTTAGGAGGTATTCGCGATTAATTGCCTCTAAATCACCTAGATACGTTAAGATATCGATCCTAATAGGGACTTCACTTGGAAATTTTAAAACGCCGATCCATTGTGATATCTAAAAGTGTGTTGGCCTCCACTTCTTCCATAGCTATACCAATGAAAGATGAACTTTACTAATGGCTAGTAACCAGTTCTAGACCAACAGAATCTCGTAGTTGCACAAAAGCTGGTCGTCGTCTAATGACTGCGAAGGGTGTGAGAGGTCCATAGGTGCAGTGCTAGAACGAAAGATGACAACGGGGTAGGATCGTTCCAATTAAGATGTGAGCAGTTCAAAGCTGCTCCTTAAGCTTATATTTCTAGTGATGAGACGCACTCTTTGACTAACTTGTAGCATACATTTAGCAAACTTTGCGTTAGTATTGCCGCTCTTCTGCATTTCGGAGCAGCATGTTGACAGCCATGAAAATAGCAGCCACTTCCTGAACCACACTACATTGGTCTGATAGCTTAAGCTAAGCTTGACGGAGAGTTCCTTTTAGGAAACTTTTATTTCTATCCTCGACCCATCCTAACTAGGCCTCTTTACCACATTTCTCTCGGCTTGTGAACAGAGCATGTTAACAGAGAAAAGCCATCACGAGTAGCCTCCGCAAAGTAGTGGTCCATATTTGAGGGATGCAGTTGAAGGTGAAGAGAAATTTAGAGTGTCTCTGTTTGGACTACTTCACTTACCTCAGAACAGGCCTTAGATATTTCACCTTATCAACAGATTGAAGTTGTAAGCCTCCGAATTAGGCGAGAGAAACGTGTGGCACTTTATATCTTTTGGTAAATAAGAGCATTCCAGTTTTAGTTGGGTAAGCTGCTTCTATTCGCCTAATTGGATACCACATTCAGGTGCCTTCGATTAGCTCATGGACGGTAGTTAGACAATAGTTTGCCCAACTTTTGTGGTGGCGTCATACGTTCGCAGGATTAGGGTTAACAGACCGAGAAGACTGGAAGAAATATCTAGAGCAGTGCACCAAATAAATAATGGAGCATCTTTTCAGCATTTGTCGCGCATTGGCGACGATGACTATTCCTCTTGGAAGCCCTATCACAAAGGGCCAAACTGGTCTAAGCGTGGCTTTTGGCCTACCAGATTAACCTAATCTAACTTGAATTTAATTCTTGATAATCTCAACCAACGAAGTTTGCAAATTTCGCGCAGATATTGGATTTCTCTTATGCCATTGCGACCTAAAGAACACAAAACTGCATTATCTTTAAATGCTTACGAGTATGTGTTTACCCGATTTATGTATATGGTTTGAAGGCAAGTGTCAAGCGGAACGCGACCATGGAAGACAAAAATGTTGCCACATTTGTATTATATGCGCTTTTGCGCTTTATAATTTGTTGCCATTGGCGGAGATGCAGCAGACATGTGTACTCAAGTGCAAATAAAGACAAACACAGACACACATATATCCATGCAGGGGCGTAAATACATAAAATCGATAGCGGCAAGCGATTTTTTCTCCGGCGGCACGGAACGTGCAACACATTTGCGCTATAAATTTAAAAATTCGCGTGAAAAGTTGTAAGCATAGGAAATAAGCAGCGAAACATGCCACAACTCAGTTGCGCCGTGGAGTAAAACTTTATTGTATTGCAGCGCAGGGTGGTGAGGGTAGCGAGGGGGCAAAAACGTCGCAGGATTGGTACATTGTGGGGGAGAGGCGCACACCAGCTCACACACCACTACAAAAAGCGCCAACAAGCCACACTTTTAACTGTTTATAGTTGCCGCGGCCGGAGTGCTTGCATCCTAGTTGCATTCTACTTCACGTTGCATTTAATATTTATGTGTAATGCTTATCCGTTGCAATTTATTTTCTTGTAGCGCGCCATTGCCGAGCGCGCGCTTGATGCTGTTGACGACGTCGTCGCCGGCAAGGCCTTCCGTCTGCCGCACAGCCGATCAAAAGGGCTTATTTTTTATATGCCACATATTTATTCAAAATATACTATATGTTGATATGTATACACAAATATACATATATACGCACATATATATGATAAATATATATTTTTAAGGATATATGCGCGCGGGCTGCCTGATTAGGGGAGTGCGCTCGTTGCTATGGATTACATGCAGTGCATATGGCATGCGGTACGTGGCATGTTTTGCGCCTTGCAGCATCGTATGATTTTGACATTGCTTGCTATCCATGTTGCAGCTTTTGTTCTTGTCGCAGCGCTTTAACAATGCAATGTTGCCAGATGTAATCAGCGGAATTTATTGATCTTTATTGTTGTAGTTTATGCGACCGCGTAGTTGCAACGTTGCAAATGGAAAAAGCTTGTCATCAGTGGCTTTAAAAATTTGAGTTTATTTGTGCCGCAGCATCTAGAAGAAAGCTATGCAGCTCTGCGTTTATGTTTTCTAGACATATTATGAGGAATTGCTCAAATCTGGCCAGGCTGCTGCAGTTCAAGAGTATGAATATTTATACTGTCGCCACATGTTGCACAAAGTATGAGAGTTTTCTTTTAACTAATAGTGGTTTAACTTTAAATATTCGAGACGGATGTGGTCTTATATATATATTATATTCCAAAGGACGAAGGCCAAACCAAACGGATTTATTGGAATTTCTCTATCTGAAAACAGTTCTTAGCCACACCCACCTCATATACAAAGGTTATATTCAAAACTACTAAAACAACAAATTTATAGCGAAAACATAGCATCCATATGTTACAGTTTGAGAATGACTGGAATCGGACTAAAACACGCCTATTTCCCTTAAGAGACCATTAAAAATTCTACCAAATTGTTTCAGTTGGCATTGGATAAGTCTGGCAGAATAAAATTATTTAAGTGGAACCAAATTTTTTTAAGTAAGTATTATGGTCGAAATCAGACAACCTTTCAACCACCTGATACCAAATAAATGGACCTGAGTAGCCATGGCTCAAATTATACTAAATATAGTCTTATAGTTTGTACGATATTTTAACAATATAAAGTGCTCATATTTTCTTTCGTCTTTGGTCTGTTACTAAGTCTGTATTAAATCAGTTTGGTACTTCTCCTAGCCTTATATATCAGTTTGAAAGTTTAGGAACTTTCAGGTAGACTTTGTACGGTCTATATTCGTCAATATCTAAGATATGTTAGAAAATTTACTAGAAGATATAATCCCGGTAGCACCGGTGCCTCAAATGAGAGACATCCGTCTGCAACCGGCGGATATAGTGAAATATCCAGGGCTCGAAGAGAGAGCAAAAAAGACATCGATTGTCTTATATTGCAGTAGAGGAGCCACGGAAAGTTTAACATCATAGTCAAGCCATTATGTTCGATAGAGTCTTTATGTGGTGGAGGGCTCTAGAAAAGAACACACTTGCAAAGGAGAGAGCGTTCAAGGGGCGGCGCTCCAACCATGACATTGAACGCCATCTTGCACATAGTGTCGGTAGACATCATCTGAAGGTGTATGGCTGCGAATGTGGCTATCGGACTCAGATAATTTGGGTTTTTAAAAGGACACGTATCTGAACGTTAGGATAATCTCACGCATTTTGACTTCATACCGGATCAATTAGATCTCCATCCGCGTCTCCATCCAAACCAAACTCTCCTTCTCTGCCCATATACCAACGTCTGAGCTTCTTCACGGATGGGTCAAAGCTGGAGGAAGGTTGGTGCAAGGGTTTACTGTCAGCAGCTCTTTATCAACTCTAGCTTCAGCTTTCCTGACTATTGCACTGTTTTCCAAGCCAAAGTGCAGCCATTAATGTAGCAGAAGATCTGCTGCTCCGGAATGCAGCCTCTTTCAGAGAAGTGGCCATTCATTCAGATAGCAGAGCAGTGATATTAGTCTTAAACTCATTTACAGTGCGTGCACGGTTGGTCGAGGTGTGCCTTACCTATCAATAGCATCAAGTGTCTTTGTGATAGGATTGGTATGGGTGCCAAACGAAATTTGCAGATGAGGTGGAAACAAATCAACACTTCTTTTCTTCTTAACAGTACCGCGTTTGGGAGGTTAAGGCTTAAAAACTTGGGAGCGCATACCTTCAGACATTCCACCTAATTGACGATAATGGAAATTAAACGTCTATGCAAATTTTTATTGAATACCAAGCGTTGTGCCAATTTATAAGTTAGAATACAAGAGTCATTCTTTTCTATGGCTTCACAAAGAACTCCACATGCGATCTTTGATGAGCCATCTAACATAACCTAACCCAAAGTGAACGTATTGTTTTCGATATGTCGTAGCTTGGTGCTGAAATGTTGAAAAATCAGTCTCTGGATTATTATGGCGTCTGTATTACCTAATATAATAATTTTCGAACTTTCAGTTGACTATATATATTCCATATCGGCTAAAATGTATAATATTTTAATGAAGTTAAAAGGTAGCATATGTATTATCTCAGACATATGGAGCTTTAGTGCTATAGATTGAAGAAATCGGTACATATCGGTTCACTAACCAGTTTGTAACCATTATATAACGAACATATAACCTATATATAACCACTGTATAACCACTATATAACCAATATAACGATTTCCAAATTTTGGTTTAATTTCAAATCAATCACTATTTCGACGAATAACTGCTATTGAATTCATGTGAAACGTTTTCTTCGTCATTTGAGCTTTGCAAATTCAGACTTTACAAAACCTGCGACTGCATCCGCTTTTAGCCCCTCCCTACTTGTTTTATTTAACTTGTTATTTCATGATTTCCCGTTGCAGTTGAGCTGCATTGTGTGTGATTGAAGTAGTTCTTGTTTTATTGCTATTGCCACAGCCAGTGCATTTCAGCCAAAATGATACCGTCGCCAATTTGTCAAGTGCCACACACTGAGCGCGCCACGCATAAGTCGTCGGTGGTGGCAAGTACTACATGCATTTTATTTAAGCGGTTTTGCTGGGTGCTCAGCATTTAACTTTTATTTTCTTGGGTCATTTACCTCATACATTCATGCGCCGCCTGCTGCACTCGGATGTGTGTGCGCTTAACGCCTGCCTCCGACATCCCCTCACGAAGCGTCGATTGGTGTGTGTAGCAGTCGTGATGGTGGCTGACTACTGCGACAGTCTGCTGCCGTCGGCGGCATTGCGGTATTTCCGTGGGGATATGGCAGCGTAAGTGGGCGCTTTATGAGAAATTGCGCAAAACAAAGCGCGTACGAGTAGAAGCTGCAGCACGAAACCTTCTGAAAAGTAGAGAAATCTTCAAGACGAAAACCAGCAGTTTCCGGCGCTTGCTTGCAAGTGGCAAGTACGTAGCAAAGATTAAGGATACGTAAGTTGGCGGAGACCAACAGAATTGCATGTAGAGGCACGCACACACACACACACACTAACACTATTGCAAGTAGAAGGGTATTTAAAAATGCTTGCGCCATAACCAAATCGCGTTCTACTTATGCGCATCGTTGATCGTTGCGGTGCCACCACAAGTGGTTAGGGTCTGGCAAGTGGTGCCGGGCAACTGCGCAACACTCACTTGCTCAGCCATTCGCAATGCACACACACACGTACACATACAAAAATACATAAATATACACACGTACTCACCTTAATCGCTCCAATGGCATTGTGCTTCGTTGCAAACGTCACAAAAGCGCAACCTTTGCTCTGCCCATTTTGGTCGCGCAACACCGTACACTCCTCGATGGTGCCATGGCCCGTGAACAGCTGCCTCACATCGGCCTCATTATACTTTTTATTCAGCATGCCAACGAAAAGTTTACGCTCTGAAATGAGAAAAACAAAAGCGGAATGTTGAAAAGCTCTGCACAAAAAACAAGAAAAAAAAAACAGCTAAAACTATTGCTGCAACGGAGGCTGCAACTCCAAAAAAACACGTGTATGTTTTGGTGTACTTGCAACATGCCCCAACATACACATAAATTATATACTTATGCTTTCATATGGCCGAATATAAGCACATAATGTGCAAATTACAAACTCAAACACACACATACACATACACTCACGTAAAATGAACTTTAAACAAACTACAAAAATAATTTGCTTCGGGAAGTGGTTGACGGACGTTGCTGTAGGGTTAGCCCGTGTAAGCACGCGCAAAAAAGTAAAGAAGAAATAAACGGTAAAAAGTAAAAGAGAAAATGTAATTTTGGTTGCAATGAAAATTTAATACCCTGCACAAATACAATAAGTTCAATGAAATAAATAGACTTTGAATGGTAGATATTTTCATATTGAATGAAATTTGTATGGCAGCTATATGCTAAAGTGGTCCGATCCACACAATTTGTTCGAAGATTATACCGTTATCTCGGATTAAAATTCAGGCCAAAATTCGCGATCATAACTCGTCAAATAAAAAATTTTTCCATAGAAGGATATAATTTTTAACGGTCAGTTTGTATGGGAGCTATATGCTATAGTAGTCCGATCTAGACCATTTCTTCAAAACTTATAAAGTTGCTTTGGTGAATAATCTATGCCAAATTTAACAAGCATATCTCATCAAATAAAACTTGTTTTCATATAAGGACATAATTTTGAAGGGTCGGTTTGTATGGGAGCTATGTGATATAGTGGTTAGATCTGAACAATTTCTTTAGAACTGATAAAGTTGCTTTTGTGAATAATCCATACCAAATTTCGCGAACATACCTCATCAAATAAGAAATTTTTCCATTCAAGGACATGATTCTAATCGTTCAGTTTGTATGGTAGCTATATGATATAGTAGTCGGATCAAAAAAATTTGTACAGAGAATTAGACCGTATCTTTATGTAATAATCTGTACCAAACTTTGTGAAGGAATCTCGTAAAATGAAGAAGTTTTCCTTATAAGGACATAATTAAGAACGGTCGGTTTGTATGGGAGCTATATGACGTAGTAGTCCGCTCAAAATACTTTGCATTAAAGAATTACACCATATCTTTAGATAATAATCTGTAACAAATTTTGTGAAGACATCTCGTAAAATAAAGAAGGTTTTCGTGTAAGGATCTGATTTTGAACTGTCCGTTTGTATGGCAGCTATATGCTATAGTAGTCCGATCTGGACCATTTCTTCAGAACTTATAAAGTTGCTTTGGTGAATTATCTATGTCAAGTTTAGCAAACATGTCTCGTCAAATAAAACTTGTTTCCATATAAGGACATAATTTTGAAGGGTCGGTTTGTATGGGAGCTATGTGATATAGTGGTTCGATCTGAACAATTTCTTTAGAACTGATAAAGTTGCTTTGGTGAATAATCCATACCAAATTTCGCGAATATATCTCATCAAATAAGAAATTTTTCCGTTCAAGGATATGATTTTGATCGTTCAGTTTGTATGGTAGCTATGCGATATAGTAGTCGGATCAAAATAATTTATACGAAATATAAAAACGTTTCTCTGCAGAATAATATATACCAAATTTTGTGAAGATCTCTCGTAAACTAAAGAAGTTTTCCATGCAAGAACCTGATTTTGAACTGTCAGTTTGTATGGCAGCTATATGATATAGTAGTCCGATATCGGTCATTCCAACAAGTCAGCAGCTTTTCGATGAGAGAAGAACAGCTGCAAAATTTCAGAGCGACATCTCAAAAAGTGAGAGACTAGATCATATACTACAGACATAATGACGGACATAACTAAATCGGCCGAGTTCATAATTTCAAGCAGTCATAATAAAATTTTAACTTTTGGATGTTACGATCATGATGACAGACTCTGTTGCGGGTATAAAGAATAAAAAGCAACAAAAAAAAAATCATAAAAATATTAAAAAAAAGTATTCAACGCGCATAAACCGCAGAAAAGTTGTTTCACCATAATTGCAACAATAATGAATGCACATGAAAGCCATATTTACGAGTATTTATGAGTAGTTGACGCGCGCATAGCAGCTGCGCTCCCAAAACCAAGTGTTCATTACTAAAATTACCAAAGCACACACACAAACACACACACTTACACAAATAAATAACCCAATGTGCTCAGGTGAAGTGCTGGTGGGGCAGTGTTGCATGTAAGGCAAGTGGTGAAAACACACCTACAACACTTTATAGGCAATTATTACACCGACATTAACTGCAAGACGACTACCAAATGCCAGTGCGCCTGCGCATATGCTACATAAAACCGGCAAGCCGTTGCACGCCTCAACTGCCGCGCAGCGCTTGCGAATCTGTGACCGTAGCAAGGGTTGTATCGATGGTGCTGATGACGGCCGGTTGTTTATATGCGACTTTTTACGCAAGTTGAGTTTGACTTATTACAGCTGTTGCCACTTATTTAGTTACATATTAATAAAGCTATATAAGTGGTAGTATTTGTAGGCGTATAAGTGCTGTGCGTGCTTTAAGTTGGCTTTCAATTATTTATTAAAAGAGGCTTATGAGTGTAATTGCTATTTACATATAATTTTATATATATTCAAAAATCACAATCTACTTGCTTTGATAGATTTAGCGGCTACTCTACTTGACTATGGTGAGTGCAAATGAGTGAGAGTTTTTTAATTGCATATTAAAGGTTTCAGACTATGAAAGGTCGCAATCGAAAATAATAAAAAAGTACCTTTTAAAACTTGTGCCAAGAAACTTCAAGAAAACTTGTTTCAGTTCTTTCCTCTTGAAGCAAATAAGTGATATTGTAGAGTCATTCTTGCGCCAGAAAAAAATTCCTTCAAGTCGAATATCAGCACAAATAAAAAAAAAGAATCCTTTGAACTTTGAATAGAGCTGTGATAGAAGAATTGTCAGCCTCTTTTGTATGTTTAGTATTCTAGTAAAAATCTGAGATGAAATTCATTGAGTAAAAAATCGTCAAAATAAAGTATGTTGAGTGAGAGCCTGTCAATCGAAGGCCTTAGACTGCAACAATTCGTGTTCGACAATTACAGAAAAGCATTTGTCAGCGGCGATAGACCCTCCAAGATAGTGTCATAAAATTCTTTACCACTTTAGGTCTGTGCTAAAATTCCAAGGCAAAATTTGCTTAATTACCTTTTAGAGCTTTATATTTAGAAATCTGCAGCTTTTTTTTTTTTTTGAAACCACAATATAGTCAATAATTATTACAGACTGGGGAATCGAAGGAATCAAATTAGTCAAGTTACAGCTTTTGATGGACGAACAGACCAACAGTCATTTGTATTTCAAGTCGTTTCGTCATCCTGATTATATTAATATATATTTTGAGTGAGAGTTTTCAACCGGTAAGTAAAAGTCTCAAGTTAGATAGTTAAATTATAGTACGGTGCATTTAAATAATAATTGTCTCTTTGTAAGCAGTTTTCGAAGTCTAAAATCTTGAACAGAGGAACAACAACTTGAACAGAGGAAGACACTTGGAGACATCTTATAAAACGTTCGTCTTAACCCCTACAAAAGTTGGGAAGAGAAAAAAAAACTAGTGAAATAGTATAAACATTTAGAATTAGTCAACAAAGGACTAGTATCGAATCGGTCAAAAATGTGCAAAATTTTACAAATTTTTGGAAAGTTACTTCAGAAAGGTCGCTTAGTGAGGTTGGCTAATCAGCCGGAATTTTTGTGTAGAATTCCAATTAAAATTGATAACTTGACGGTTTCAGTGCAAAGTATCAATTATAAGTATAAAGGCATATATCGCCATTTTCATATTTAGTCAATGCGCTTGAAAAAATTATTGAGTTGAATTGAAATTAAGGAAAAACAAAACATAAATAATTAGAAAAAAAACCCTACTGACATCGAACTAGTAAGAAGGATATACAAATAACAACAATTTGTTGGAAAGTTGAAAGAGTTGTTGTATTAACGAATTAAACATGAAAATATAAAAAATGTTTCGTTTCCAAAGAAAGGTGAAACAGTATTCATATCAACAAAGGACGTAAAAAGGCAGAGGTTCTGAATAAATTTCAAAATAAAGTTAGCTTCCTAAGAAGTACTGATGCTGGCTTGTTATATATCTATAGGAAAGTGTTATTGTTTTGTCGAAAATCTGACAATTAAGCCATAAGCGGATATTGGCTACTAAACAATAGCAATTTGTGTACCTAGAAGAACATGTATCACGTGACTCATTTTGGAAACTCACCAAAAGATGTGAAACTGATAGCTTATGCAGACGATCTCATGGTGGTAGCAGTGGCTAATTAATTAGTCGACCTAAAAAACAAATGTAGCGAATGCTTGAATCTTCTATGCCGATGGTTCTCTTCTGTGAGTCTGAAACCGGCTGAACATAAAACAGAAGTCTTACTTATAAGCACCAGGAAGTTGTATGAACGATCTAAAGAGAAAAATTACCAATAGAGGCTACGTGCGTTTCAGCCGGAAATTCTCAATATCGAAAGCAATGAGTTCAGTAATATTGTATTCAGCATTCAGCATCAGTATGTATACAGGCAATGGATATAAAAGCGTATGCTTACAGTAGCTAAATAGAAAGCTGTTAGCGAAGCGTCTGCTTTCATAATGACAAAAGTGACACTTTTTCAAAAGATTAGGCGTCCGTCAGTTCGCACAACACAGGAGACTTAAGAGGGTATTTTACTCCAGAATTTTGAAAAATTCGATTTCTTTTTTCATATATTTAAAGTTTAGACTTTCAAAAATATGCCCTTGGAAGGATTCGGAAAATTCGACTTATTTTCGGAGATACAGCCGATTTTGTGAGGTGGCGTCCGTGTTCACTAGAATTGTCTCCCAAACTTTAAACGCGTTTTTCTCGAAACTACTTTTTTGCACGGTACCGGCATTATCTCAACTTCTATACAACCGATTTAGTTGAAATGAATGTGTAAATCTTCTTTATATAATCCTTTATCGTTCCTACCAGCATTGTGTCAAAAATTTTGTTTTTAATATTTAAAAAAATTTAGGAATTTCAAAAAAATTTTTTTTTTTTCAAAAAAAAAAACAAAAAATATCGTGTTCCCGGACTATAACAGCATCCTTACTGATTAAGAATTTATTTTGATTTTTTTTTTCAGACCACCAGGAGAGTCAGGATCAATGTCACCAGGATGCGCCATTTTTTACACCTGTCTCTCCCACCCCTGTAGTTATTTTAATTTTTAACATTTTTATACCCTGAACAGGGTATATTAACTTTGTCACGACGTTTGTAACACCCAGAAGGAAGCGTCGGAGACCCTATAAAGTATATATATAAATGATCAGGATGTTGAGCTGAGTCGATTTAGCCATGTCCGTCTGTCTGTCCGTCTGTCCGTCTGTCCGTCTGTCTGTATATATACGAACTAGTCCCTCAGTTTTTAAGATATCCTTTTGAAATTTTGCAAACGTCATTTTCTCTTCAAGAAGCTGCTCATTTGTCGGAACGGCCGATATCGGACCACTATAGCATATAGCTGCCATATAAACTGAACAATCGGAATCAAGTTCTCATATGGAAAACTTTCGCATTTGACAATGTATCATCACCAAATTTGGTATGGATTATTTTGTAGGAAAAAAATGTAATATCCGAGAAAATAGTTCAGATCGGTTAACTATAACATATAGCTGCCATACAAACTGAACGATCGGAATCAAGTCCTTGTATGGAAAACTTTCACATTTGACAAGATATATTCACGAAATTTGGTATATAATATTTTCTAAGGCAAAAATGTAGTCTCCGAAGAAATTGTTCAGATCGGTTGACTATAGCATATAGCTGCCATACAAACTGAACGATCGGAATCAAGTTCTTGTATGGAAAACTTTCGCATTTGACAATGTATCATCACCAAATTTTGTATGGATTATTTTCTAGGGAAAAAATGTAATATCCGAGAAAATTGTTCAGATCGGTTAACTATAACATATAGCTGCCATACAAACTGAACGATCGGAATCAAGTCCTTGTATGGAAAACTTTCACATTTGACAAGATATATTCACGAAATTTGGTATATATTATTTTCTAAGGCAACAATGTAATATCCGAAGAAATTGTTCAGATCGGTTAACTATAGCATATAGCTGCCATACAAACTGAACGATCGGAATCAAGTCCTTGTATGGACCACTTTAACATTTGACGAGATATATTCACGAAATTTGGTCTAGATTACTTTTTAAGGTAACAATGTAATCTCCCAAGAAATTGTTCAGAACGAGTTACTATAGCATATAGCTTCTATACAAACTGGACACATAGTTACTAACAGAAATGCACCTGTGAAGGGTATTTAGCTTCGGTGCAACCGAAGTTAACGTTTTTTCTTGTTTTTTTTAAATTTTTTCTCTGTATCAATAAAAACACCAAAAAAAATGGATAGTAAAAATATTTTTTGTTGTTTTTTTAAATAAAATTCAAAAAACTGCCCAAAATTTGATTTCTAGAGTAGACCCCCCTTAATCTGTTGTCCTTCCCTCAAATTAATACTAAATCTATTGTTCCGTTTAAGAGCATTGAGTTGGAAATAGGTTAGGTTTAGCGGATAGAAGTTTCGCATTCCGGTTTTCGTTGCTTCTCCCACAGATTCGCTTTAATACTATTTGTAAAGTAATGGATAATTAGTTGATTATAAACTTTATATAGAATTATGTGGTATTTACTCAATATTTACTCCTTCAAATATTTATTTCATATTTTTCTTCCAACAAAACTATATTTTCTCATAAAATATATTTTTACGAAGAAAGAAAACAAAAAACCAAAATATCAGCTAGACAATCTACACTAAGCACACCAAGTGCCAATATTTGCCCTAAATCTTTATGTACGCCAGTTATTTAATTATGCAACTTAAAGTCTTGCGCCAGCTACGCTTCATTGTGTTAGTGAAAAATGTTATAAATTCTCGAAACTTTCGCATTATCACGCCGCAACTTACTTTCGTTAGTTGCACAACAAGGCAAGAGCAACAAAGCAGTGTTGCAAGTTGTGTGCGCTTAAGCCAAAGTGCATTGGCAATACTACTCGTTAACAAACACTTCAATAAGAAAAATTTACCCAATAATCTAAGAACGTGTACGACTAACGGTTTATGCCACAACACACACACATACACACAAGCAAGCACAAAGTGCCAAACGAAGTGGTCGTAGACGATACTCACAATGAAAATAAATTTTATTTCCACAACAATTTTTGCATGCGCACAAGCGGAGCGTGCGGGTTTGGGGGTAGCACAAGTGACACACGTCCGAAAACTAACCTCAAATAAATTGTGTGCGCTAAGAAAGCGGCAGCAAGTAGTCGCAGCAGAAACTAAGCAATAAAAAAGAGGAGAGAGTAAGCAAGAAAGAAACGAGCGAATGCACAAATTTGTGTGAGAATAAGCGCCAGTCGTATTTTATAAACAAACAAGCTGTTCTGGAGCAAGCCGCAATGAACATATATATACACATAAATACATATATACATAATCTATACATATATCTTTGTATATAGACATATACAATCCAACTAAAGCGTTGAAGAAAAATTTAAGTTTGCTCCAACTGTAAGGTGGCACTCAGCGACGTGATATATGGGTCGAGGGGGGCGCTTGTTGCAAGTTGACAAAGTGAAAAAGTAAACTTTTCAGCTGCAAAACGAAACAATTTCCAATCACTTCCGTTGCTGAGATAAAAGAATTGCATGCGAGTTTATTTACGTACAACTTTTGCAGGAAAAGGCAATACGAAAGCGCGCAGAGTGCGTATAGCCAACGATTTGAGAGTGCATGTGTGTGTGTGAGTAGATATGAGTATATGTGTATAAATGCATGTTGTATTAATGTTTCGAGTGACACCGAACCATATCCAGCGTTACAAATTGCAATGGCGGTCACACTTGAGAGCTTACAGTTAGAATTCGCAACTGAAATTGCGTTTGTGTTGCACGAAGTTTCGACCAAACGTGTGATAAAGACACTGAGTCAATGTGTGTGCAGTTAGATAGATAGCAAGATAAATATTTGTTGGTATGTGTATATGTGTTTATGTATATATGTGTGCCAACAAAATGTTGCATAAACTTGTGCGCATATTTAAGACAGTGCCACAGCGCGTTGAGCGATACTCAAACAAATGCATGTGTGCATATATATGTATCTATCCGTGTTAGAGATGTGCAAACTTTTGTGATGATTCGATTTGCTGCAATTGTGATTTACTTTGCATGTGTTGGGCAGAAGTTTTGTCAACTGCGCTTTACATGGCGTAGACAAATGCGCAGGCAGCAACGCATATATGTGTGTGTATATTTATTGCTATAAATCTATCTTCATGTATATTTGTGTTGCGAAGGAAATGCAATAAAATGTGCAATTGCAACTGAAAACTGTTGAGTTAAGTCGGTGCTTATGCAACGGCAACGGCAACTTGCCGGCGCTGCGACTTAGCTGCAGATTTTGTGCGTCTTCTACAGCCATACCCCAGCCCAAGTCACACCCCAAAGCCAAGTTTTTGCCTGCAACTTTACTACGATTACATCGCGTAGCACTCGGTATACTTTCGGGTACAATAAGTTGCATTTATTGTTCAAGATTAAAGTTCTACGAAATATATCACGTATACGCCCCGGCTTGCCATTTGACTTGTGCACTTAAAAACAAAAGTGTTAAGCTGCTGGGGAAGGCAGCGCAGTTGCTTTATGGTGAAGATTAATTTTTAAATATGCAGATGCTGCCAATTGTGAGAGTAACGGTGTAATACGCACATAAATACACATATTTTCATACAAAAATTGCAGGGTAGTGAGCTTTTAAAGCAAAAAATTTATAGTGGGCTGAGTTGTATTGAATTTTTTTTAAATTTTCTGACAAATTTACCAAAGTAATATATAGAATTTTGTATGCCAAAAGAAAGCACAATTTTAGTAAGGATAAAACCTGCCTTTCTTTTAAATTCGATGCTACAGAGTAAGCATTTTTTTTTTTTTCGAAAATTAGGAAAAAAATCATAGCGAGCAGAGATATGTGGCATTTTTTGGAGTTCTCTGAGAAGTATATAATATATACAGTTTTTACACCATTTGAAAACAAAGATTTTAGAAAATATAATTATATAAAAAAAACAATTTTTAACCTGCGAAATTTTGATAGACAATTGAGCTTTTTTTGATTCTAAAATCAAATAAGGTTCCTTCCTAATATTTTAAATAAAAAATACAGCAAATTACATGACATATTAAGGTATTTAAAGATTTTGCTTTACAAGAGTTAAAAATGAAAAAAAAACTTGGATATTGGAAGTTAGTTGAAATTTTGAGATTATTTAAAAACTTTGTATATACAAAAGTTGTAGTTTGAAATAAAATATAGTGTTTTTGGGACAAAAAAATTTACTTGAACAAAATTTTGTAGCAAATTTTCTTTTTTACAATAAATACAAAATCCTAAAAATTTGTTTCTACAAATTTTTCGTAAATTTTGAGGTTATCTTACAAAGGTTTATTTGTAAAAGTCAGAGATATTTTCATTTTCTGACACTGTGCCATATTTTTTTTTCTATAAAACTCTCAGTTTGGCGAAAAATAAAATTAAAGCGATTTTAACCTATAAGTGGTTACACGGGTTTACGGGTTTCCGAAAATCGGATTTATTGTTATGATCTTATTAAATTCTACGACAGCTATAGATCCGAGTAATAGTTTCGGAGATACAACCTAGAGGACTTGTGCGCTCGAGGCTAGCTAGGCTTAGTGCGCCGTGTTTAAACGCGTTTTTCTCGAAACTGTGTTTTTGAATTCGGTTGGTAAGATTTCTCAAGAACTACTCAACCGATTTCCATGAAATTTTACATAGGTCTTTGAGATACAGTTCTTAAAGACTTAGTAGAAATTTTTTTTCGACTACAACTATTTAAAAAAAAAAATATATAGATATATATATGTTGTGAAACTTTCACTAAAATTTTCATTGTTTTGCAAAAATATATGCCAAAAATTCAATTTTAGTTTTTTTTTCTTCGTCCAAGTTCTAAGTTAAGGTTTTAACTAAAAAACATATTTTTTATTTTGGATGATCCTGTAGTGAGTTATTTTGCCAAAGCGGGCGCCTCATTTTTCCTAGGGGTCACCAGCGTCGCACTGGCCGAGTTTAAAATATTTTTTTTTTCAAAATTTTCTGAATTTCTTTTTTAATAGTGTATGTTTGTAACAATACAAATTTTTAATAAAATATTAAATTTTTTATATGAGAAAAAAATTGTTGTGAAAAGGCTTTTTTACCCGTGGAAACCCATGTAGCCACTTAAAATTCAACTAGGCCCTTCTACTTTCTCTTCAGCTCAAATCCTCCGTAAATTATTTTTCATTTAATTTTTGTTCTTTCGTCTCTCGTTTTCAATGCGTTTCTGCGTAGTATGAATTTCTCTTACTAGTTGCCATGTTCAAAGTGTTCTGTGCTGGTCTAAAGTAGGGTTATTGAAAATATACTGCCTTGATATAATTTTAATAACTCTAATTTTTTTTCATAAAGTAGATTTCAGGGTTGTGAAAACATTACTAGATTGGTAGAATAATGGAAAACAATTTTTCCTCTTTACCAAAATCGCCGTTGCTTGAAGAAAATGAGTCAGTCAGGTGGAAGCTGCATTCTTTCTAATCCTGTGATGATGATCCTCGCAGACCATAGTGCATATTCAGTTGAAATAGCAACTGAAGCTCAACAGTATGATAATATAGTAAACTATGCAAGTATGCTTTTGGTCAGTTGCAATTATCATATGGAAAAAGTATTGTTAATTTTTCAGTCAAAATCTAAGCATTTTGTATAAGTCCTCCATTTTGTGAAAAATATATGTAAAACTGATAATAGTATATAAAATATAGTAAGATGGTATTTTAGAAAGTCTTATGTTGTTCAAGATGCTGTTGTTTTGTTTATTCTGTAAAAGCAATAGTTCCAAGAATCACCATAGCTTGTCATTTGGTAACAAAATTACGCCGTCATTTGGTAACAAAATTTCGATATGAAAAATTTTTCACGTACTTAAATATATGTATATTTAATAAAGTCCTAAAGATAAAAATTAGTCTCATCCTTTTTATACCAACAAAAAACTTTAAAAAATAAACTATTGCATATTCTAGACCGCACTCGCCCCTCAAGCACAAAAAGTGGATGACAAAACTGCATTGCAAGTAAAGTTATGTTCTCAAAAGCATAAATACTATATGCATATGTCACAACTGCAACGGCATGCAAAAAATTACAGTGGGAAGCGTGTAAGTAAGTAATTTAAAATGCAATGTCAATTTGCAGTAATTGGTGGTGGAATTGTAATTTCATCGTGAAAAAATAAAGCGCAAAAAGACGTTGACTTCTGGCATATGTGTGCGTCCGTATGTGGGTGTGCGAAAATTATAGTGCAAACGGAGCATTGCAAATGTCTCAGCAACTCAAATTTGTGCGCACAACTCAACAGCGCTACTACTTGCGTTGCCTTGCCTCACCACACACACACAGATGCATATGCATAGGAATCCCCAGTGCCATACGTCTATGATTGCATAGCTGCGTTTAACTTGAGATATGGTCTCCATGTATATATATTTATGATATATACATATGTATGTATATGTATGTATATATACAAATATGCATTTGTAGCCATGCCTTTGTGCATGCTGCATGCCACACAGGAAGCGAACTTACGCCTGCGATATTCAAAGTGCTTCCCTAGCTGCTTATAGACATGCATACATATTTGTAGTATATACATATACATATATATGAATGCACACACATATATCAACGCATCGTCTGCATGCTTTAATAGCTTTGATACCTGGCCTGGCAATGCCACTGTGTGTGTGTTTGTGTCGCGCAATAGACATGAAATCGTAAAGAAACTTTTTTGATATGATTCACTTAAATGTCAAAAAGTTATCTCATTAAATTTCGTTATACCGGCATAATGTGTGAGGTCGCAAAAAATTGAAAAAAAAAAAAATAAAAGTTAAATAAATTCACAAGTGCATCACTCTAATAGTTTTATGCGCGTATTTAGAGCGACTGCCGGCTTAATATATGCAACATGCCCAACGCACACTTTTGCAATTGTTTGACAGCTTGAATGCTGGAAATGGCTTTGTGAAGCCTTTTTCGCTTTGTGCAGTGCAGGAGTCTGTGAAATGCTTGCTTTGTATGCAGTTGTCGCGTGCTAAGAGGTGTCGCAGTTTGAAAGCTTCGCAAAAAAGAGTGAAGCTTTAATTGTCATTGATTGGAGTGATGTTTCATATATGATGGGGACGGAAAAGAAAAAATATTTCTCACATTCCTCATATTGGCAGTTTTTTTTTTTTTTTTTTGTTATAATATGTACTGATATTCATTTTCTACTTTCAAAATTTAAAGACCCTCAAAGGTGTAAAAATCTTTGACAAATAATTTTTATCTTTTGATGAGATGCTCGTTAAAACTTCTCAAACATATACACATTCCTCAAATTGTCAGTTATTTTATCATAATATGGGCTGATATACTCTTTTTCACCTCCAAAACTCAACGACCTACAAGAGTGTCAAAATCTTTGACAATTAATTTTTTTCTTTGACATATAAGTTCTTTTCTTTTCATGAGATGCTTGTTCAAATTTCTCAAAAATATAATTTTTTGCTTACTGCGGTGTTCAATTTCTATTGAAAAGGTAGAGTTTACATAAAGTATAGATTCAGTAACATCCTGCCAGTGATTGACATAGTTTTGAACAAAAAATATTGACATTTAAGACTGCTAATATGACAGCTGCATATATGCACACACAATCACCTTACTACGATATTCAAAACAAAATTTCGGAGCAATTATCACATGAAAATTAAAAAACTATATTATATGGTTCATTAAAACTAAAAGTCAGCAAAACCATTTGCTGAAGACATGTCATAACTAGTCATTATGTCAGTAAAATTTTTCATCTGCTCCTTTTAAATATTGAGAAGTATTGTCAAATTTAATATAGAATGGATGACATCTTAAAAATGTATGTTAATTAAGGATTTTTATTAACTCAGGAATTTTTATTATTATAATATATATATAGTAACCTTTTCTTGTCAAATTTGTTGGTTGTGGGTGTCAAATTATAATAGTTTTTTTTATTTATTTTTTGTTAACTCAGGAAATTTATCTATAACGTAATGTTGCCTTATGTCAAATTTAATGACAGTGGTATCATTGTTGTCAAATATTCGATCTTTTTAAAAAGATCTGATCATCTGAGATCAGAACAAAAATATCTCGAATGCCACAAGAGTAATAGTGAAGCACCTAAACAGCTTTGTGACAGGTTTAGGGTATTTTTGTCGATAGCTTATATCCAACTATAGAAACTTTTTCATTGGCATCACAAAGCTGTCCATAACATTCTAAGTATTACCTCCTCAGTAGATTGAGGGACTCAGCAAGCTTAAGGGATCAGCCATTTTAACTTATCGTAACCTAATCGTTGTCAAAATAAATAAAATTATTTTCATTTAATGTCAAAGCAATTTATGAGCATATCGTTCGAGAAATTTTTATAACCCCCTTAACAGCATTCAGACGACCGCGTCATCTACCAGCTAGTTTTTAACACTATTATTATAATTTATATGACCGGTTTTATATGACATATGAAAGACTTTCAAACAAATCGATTTTTTATTGTCCAAAATTTTCAAGTTAATTGAAGCAACAGTTTTGAGATACAGCTTTGAGAGCTTGTTCGCTCGAGTCGAAATGCACCGTCTTTGATTGGCACAAATCTTAAAAGCCACAAATCTTAAAAACTTGGACGAAGGTTTTTTTTGCGATTACAGCTATTTAAAAAAAATGTCGCGAATTTTTCATTTTTTTTTTTAAATGTCTGCCAAAAATCCAAATAAATTATTTCCCTTCGCCCAAGTTCTAAGCTAAGATTTTAACTAAAACACGTTTCTTTTTTTTTTACTTTTGATGATCCTTTAAGGAGTTATTTTGCCATCTTTTTTCTTGAGGGGTCACCGGTAATGGCGTTACAATGGCCGAGTTAATGTTTTTTTTTTAATTTCAGAATTTCTCTGTTAATAGTGTATGTTTGTAACAATAAATAAATTTAATAAAATATTTCATTTTATATGAGAAAAAGTTTGTTAAAAAAAGCTGTCTTTTACCGGAGGAAACCCATGTAACTAGTTAAGCTTAGGTAGAGGAAAAATCAAGAAAGCAAGGAAGTCTTCGGTTCCGGCGATAATGACTTTAAAAATTCGAACAAACTATCTGTAAAGTTGACTTTAATGATATATGAGCGGGAATAGTTTTCTTTATAACAACTATTGAAACAAAATTTGTATTAGCAGAGAGGGAGATAGAAATTATAGAAAAACTTAATTAAAATTTCTACAGCTTCTAGGAGTCAGGTTTGCTGAAGCATACCCACAGGTACACCATAGAAAAAAGAAAGAATTTGTTAAATTTTTATACCACGATGCAAGCATCTGGCATTTTCATGATAGGCAACGTAAATTAAATGAACTAAAATTTTGAATATGCATCCAATATTGAAGTCATAATTAAATGAGTTCAATACGAAAAAATGCTTTGTAAATATGTTTACCCAAAAACTTGAAGCTAATAATTTCTATATATTTTCACAATTTCTATGATTTAAATCAAACATATTTCATTTTCAACGCTGTGATTTGGAGTAATTGGCATATATGTCCTTATATTAATTTTTATAAAACACACACAAAGAAAACTTTGCAAATATTTGCACATGTTAGCGCATTGGCAGCCAGCAATTGAATTCAGTGTCGCCTGCCACCGCACATTCCGCAGCAATGAAATGCAAACGCGCGCACTTCAACTATTTGCATAACGAAAAAAATGGCGAATTTGTTGTGCGAACTATGCACAAACATGGGAAAAGTGTAAGGGAAACACACACACACACACAACGAAAAAGAGTAAAAACAACGCCGTTATGCATGAAAAGAATTAAAAGTGTAAAAGTATAAAACAGTGCGCTGCAAAGAATAAGTTGGGAAGTTTAAATTTACATTTTATGCAGAAATTCCAGTTTGATGGCCTCCAGGGCGTATGCGTTACAGCAATCAAGTAGACTGCCAAGTTTTGGAAAATGCCAACCCGGCAAGCGTAGATAGCTTGTGAACGTGAGGGAAAGAGAGAGAGAGAGAGGGAGAAAAAAATACGAAGAAAATGAAAATTAATTCAATTAAGTTGTAAAATGCAGAAAACTTGCAACACCGTATATGCCCTTGCCACCAAGCGGCAAGCGAGCAGCAGGTGTGCAACAACTCAACTCAACTCAACTGAATTGCGACTTCACTACTCATTTTCACTCCATCAATACACACATACACACAACTATAAATGCATGTATGTGTATGTGTGTTGCATTTTTGTATGTGAAATATTCCGCATGTCCTTGGCGCGGTGACGTTGTCAAACTGATGACACGGCTGCGTAGCTACGCTGGCGGAAAGGCTACCGGTATGGTGAGGTGCATTATTTGCATAATTTTGCAATTATACTAAGAGGCGGAATTCATTGCCGTTGCGTACCGAATTTTTCAATTTAACAATATTTATTTATACAGACTCGCTTTTACACTCTCTTCGCTATGTTGTTTTTTTTTTTTGTTCTTGTGACGTTAAACTCTTTTTATCTGCATTCATTGCAGTGCGTTAATGGAATTGGCGTTCACATTTAACATTTCATTTTAATAAAGCTGGAGCAGTGCAGCAGGAGCTGAGGCATTTAGCAGATGCATATATTATATACAATTGAATCCGGTGAAAAAAAGGAGCGATAAAGCGATACTCTTATGCGGAACATGAAAGAATTGCCGTGGGAGTTTTGAAACAACTGGATGTTGTACTATATGGATATTGCATGATATTGGTGATGTTGAAACTTAAAATGGACGAAAGCCAAGGCGAATGTATAAAAAAAATTAGAAAATAAATAGACATTAAAAAAATTAAAGTTAAAAAAAAGAAAAAACGTTAACTGAAGCCACAATAGCGTTCACAGCTGCATTTTTTATAGCATAAAATTGTGTAAAAATATTTTTATCTAGATTTTGATTGCTCAGTTTGTATGGAAGCTATATGCTATGCTCAAAAATTTCTTGGGATATTGTAGCAATGCGTGAAATACTAGACTGTCTTTAATTTCGTGTTGATATCTTATCAAATATAAAAAAAAATCCTTACAAGGACTAGGGTTTCAGAGGTCGGCTTATATGACAGCTAAGCGATATAGTACGCGGCTCTGAACAATTTCTTGGGAGCTTATAGCGATACATGAAATAATAATCTGTTCTTAATTTCATGCTGAAAACTTATTAAATAAATAAGTTTTCCATACAAAGACTTGAGTTTCATCGGTCAGTTTATATGACAGCAATACGCTATGGTTGTTGGATCTGAACAATTTCTTTGAGGCTTGTAGCTATGATTTGAGTAACAATGTTAGCTAAATTTCGTGAATATATCTCGTCATATAAAGAATTATTCCATACAAGACTTCTTTTAGACTGATCAGTTTGTATGGGAGTTATATGCTATAGTGGTCCGATCCACACAATTATTTCGGAAATTGTACCTTTGTTTTGTGCAATAATTCATGCAAAATTTTGCAAACATATCTCGTCAAATAAACAACTTTCCCCTACAAGGACTTATTTTTGACCGATCAGTTTGTATGGAAGCTATATAATATAGTGGTCCTATCAAAAAAATTTGTACAAGAGATTATTAAGTTTCTTTGCTGAATAGTCTTTACTAAATTTTGTGAAGACATCTCGTAAAATGAAGCAGTTTTCGTTACAAGGACATGATTTTAGTTGTTCAGTTTGTATGGTAGCTATGTGCTATAGTCATACGATCTGAACAATTTCTTTGCAGTTTACATTATTCACTTGAACAATAGTCTGTGCCAAATTTTGGGAAAATACCTCGACAAATGGTAAGGTTTTTCATATGAGTACTTGGTTCCCTTTGTTTAGTTTGTATGACAGCTATATGCCATGTTTGTCCGAAATCGGCGGTTTCGTCAAGTAGGCAGCGTTTTGATGAGAAATGGATGTGTGCAAAATTTTAAGACAATATTTCACCTTGTTCAGTTATAAATATACTTTATAAAGTTCCAAGATGTTTCCTTGTGGTTAAGGGTGTCATAAATTCGAATCCTTTTTCCTAGATTGTCAATGTTAAGCCTTTTTGGATGGTCTTAATTCTTTCAAAGAACACGCGAAGGTAGGTTTTATCTCTTCTCTTATTAAGGAACTATTCTGCAATTATATCTGAATACCAACCGATAACCATCTGAATACTAAACGATAACTCTCCGATTACCATCCGCAAACTCTTTGATAATCATTTAAACTCGGTTTGAAATGTATCTTTTATGGCAACTTCAGAGAAAGGTTACACGAAATAGAATCTAAATACGTCTAATTTCAATCAGTTTTATATCACCTTGTAAGAAAAATCGTGCGGAAGTGCATGAATTGATTTCATGCTGATTAAAATACCAATGGACTTTTCAATAATTCTGGATATTTTCGGAAATTCTAGATGATTTAATTTTAACGAAACGTCATTGCTTTACCTTTAATTTTGTCTCTTTACTTGTTCATCTAAAGAAAGAAAGAATTAATTGGCTGGATATAAATGTGGGTTAGAATTCGTGAAACGCCCCGGAATTCCTTAAGCATATCAAACATTTTTCATCTAAAGCTTTGGCATGAGTTCGATTCGAATATATTTTGGTTATATATATGAAGCTGAAGCGGTTAAGAGCAGAGAGTAATAGTGGGTTGGTCGGAGAAGAGCTTCTTGATGATTTTTATGTGATTCAAAATTAAATTTGGTAATAATAAAATACAAAAAGGCCAGCTTGTGCTTACATCTGAACATATTTTCGTACTATGGCTGATCAAATGATTGTTTAGCAAAGAGGTCTTTTGTGGCTTTTATTCCGAAATTATCAAAAAAGCAATCCTACAATAAACTGTATGGATCCATGACTGTCTATCAAGAGATCTTAAGTCACTTCATTTCCCAAATGATCGAAAAGCTACTCCTTCAACCTGAAGTCATTATTTCTGAAAAGTAATCAGTCGAATAACCGAATCATTCTAATATTTAACAGCTACTATTCGCAGCATCTCCAAGCACAACTCAATATATTTGGTATGTACTGATGTATTAAAACATACCTACAGCTGGCACAGGACACCACCGATTGCTGGCATTGAATTGAAAACTCAATTAACTTATTGCTTGTATAATTGAAAATACATGAAAAGTAACAGCGATGCTAACGGATAAATTTCATTGAATCAGATATTTGCAATAATGGCGTATCAAACGCACACACACATACATGCACATATAAGTGTAAGTAATGAAAGCTATGAGCAGAGATATATACCTTGTATGTATCTACATGATATGTATGTATGTATATGTTTATACATATACAGATGAGTGATGCCACAATACTGGTGTGCAGACAATTTGGTAAAGAGTGCTTGCTCTACAACTTTTTGCATTCATGAAAACAGTTTGATGCATTTTCCGCTTCCGCTGTTTACATTTCCGCTTGCAGCAAATATTTTATGCTCAACGAGACAACAGACAGCAAACAACAAAACCAGCTATAATCATTCATTTTGCCCAAAATAATGTAATGCACACTTGGTATTTGCGTGAATTCATAAACACAAAGCAAACGTGGCACGCACGCACACACACACATGCATATAGCAAAACTCATGCTTTGCCACTGCGCAGCGTTGCACATCTACATTTCAGTCATAGCTCGCATAGCGCGCTCATCATTCTGGCGTTATGCAATCATATTTGTTTTGGCAGGGTTGCCAGGTGAGCGGATTTATGTATGATTTGAGGTATGCTAAAATGTGAAAAAAGATGTGCAACATTGTAGGTGCATATATTTAAAGCACATTTAGTCTAGGAAATGTTGTCTTAGCAACTTAGAAATATTGCAGAAATTTAAGCAATGTTAACTCTGTACGAAATTTTCTTTAAATAATATCATTATTAATATCATTTATAGTTTTAATGAAATAATAAAATTTCTTCAGTGGCAACTCCGTTGATTTTCATGTGTATTCTCTTACGCTGATGACAGCAACAACAACATATGCAACACTATTGTGCGTTTTAGTGTTTCGAGAATGGCAAACGTAGGCAAATATGTATAGGTGAGCGGTTAATACATGCACATAACTGTGCTTAAATATATACATACAAGTATATATGTGTATAATCAAATATCACGTTTGGCTTAACGGTATTCACAGTTCAACGATGGTTGAATGCTAAAGAATTGCATATAAGCTGATATGAGTTCTGCAGACTGTTACTATATGCTGTTCAGGGCACAATAGACCTAAGGTCGCGCTGCAAACCGCATCTATTTATATTAGACCATACTGTACTTAAGCGATTACTCGGGCTTAAATCATGGAAGAAACAGGTAGTTCTATTTATTTTTGCTTTCGAGGAAAATTACTAATAAACAGAAAATTATTTTTAGTGGACTTGGTGGTCGAAGTAATTTAAGTTTCGCAGGTTAAGAAACAGAGTATTTTTACTAGTTATGAGAAATCATATATTTAAAATAGAGAAAACAGCATATGAAATAAACATTTTTACAAGTAATCTGTGACATTTTTATTAAAAAATTGCGAAAAATTAACCATTGGTAACTCAACTTCTTTAGCGTCTCAAAAAAATTTTCTTTCTGTAGACAGCGTAACTCTTTATTGATTTAACTAAAATCAAAAACGAAAACTCTACAAAAAACATACTTAACACACTTAACCTCTTTAAACAATAGGACGACAATGACTCTAGGCCTACCGGCGCTGGGCTACAGCAGCAGTGGGAGATAACAAGTTTAGCTATGGAGCTAAGATCAGAAACTAGTGATCCAAAAAAGCATGAGAATGAATTATTTTAAAATAGAACTGGAAGCACTTACGAGGTTACATGGTTTTCTCGGGCAAAAAACAGCCTTTTTTCAATACTTCTTGGACGAAGAAAAAAACTTATAATTAGATTTTTGGCAGAAATTTTTACAAAAAAATGAAACTTTTAAATTTGTAAAAATTTCACGACATTTGTTTTTTTTTTAAATAATTGTGATAGATTTCAAAAACAAAGTTTCGAGAAAAACGTGTTTAACCTAGCTGGCCTCGAGCGCACAAGTTCTAAAGGCGGTATCTCCGAAACTATTACTCGGATCAACTTAAAAATTTAGGGCAATAATCTAAAAATGTTGTAGCATTTAAGAAGATAATGAAAAAAAATCGATTTTTGAAAATCCATAAACCCAAGTAACCCCTAAAAAAGTTGATTATGTCATCAATATGAAGGAGGTTTTGATATTCTGCAGGCTTACGGTTCTTGTCATTTCTTTTGGACTAATTAGTCCTATAAAAGTTTTGATAGCACTTTCACTTGCTTAAATTTATCTAGAATGAGCAATGAGATCGATTTTAATATTTCCATGACATTCTTATTGCAAATAATTCCAAAATAGAATTCTATAATGAGTATTGCCAAAAACCTTAAGAAGTCATCAAAGGATGTTTTCTTAAAACATACACGATTTTTAGGCTGATTAAAAAACATATTCCATTTAAATAAACGCAAAATGCATGCCTTCTTTAATATAACCTAAAAATATTGCACTAGCAATCTTCCTTTACTTCATAGATGATAAGAGAATTAACTTTTCCCTCCCCTCGCATCAATCAATGTATTTATTGAGAGAACATATCGGTGAGCAGATAAATTTAACGTTTTGGGCCGGTTGCTTGGCCAACAAGATCGTGTGATATCACACCGTTAGATTTCTTCTGTGGGAATATCTAAAGTTTAAAGTTTAAGCGGACAATTCAGCGCGATTCAGGCCTTGGAGCAAAACATGACGCGTGTCATTCGCCAATGACCAGTCGAAACGCTCAAACAGTCATCGAAAATTGGACTCAATGGATGGAACGACGAAATATATTAGTTATCTATTTATAATGGTGCCAGAGAAATACGTATATTTGAAGCATTAGCTTTTCAATTAGTATTTGCGCTAGAAAATAGAGTCAGCGATAAATTTTACTGTTACCTAACTCTATGGCACATATCTACAATTTTAAATCCGCTTAGTAACAATATATTTTAGCTGCATTCTAGAGCTGTCTTACCACTTGGCATTAAGCCTAATCTGTTTGCATGCACACATGCACATACATACATAGTTAAAATGCATATGTGTTTGTAATGGACTGCCTGCTTGCGTGCGTGCACGCATTTTCCTTTACAATAATAACAATTTTCTTAACTCAACTAATTTACGTTGAATTGTTTGCGCAAATTGCAAACTCACATAAGTAGGAAGCTCACGTGTTTTCGGTGTTGTTGCGCTAATTGTCTTAGTATTAGTAGAAGTGCGTTGCATTGCAGATTGGAACGCATTGGATTGCAGCGAGGAATTGTATTTCAAATATATTTGTATATATAAATGTATAATTGTACATATATGCTTGTACATATGTTTACGATGAAGGAGCTTAAGTGAGCAGCTAACTGCGTGAAAATAAATATATATAAATATTTATATATATATTCTGCAATTAGAAGGTGTGTTAGCAAAGTGTGAATAGTTTCAGTAAATGTTTATTTTTGTTAGTGCAAAAATACCCAAAATTATACTCATATACCCGGTTATATACCCATTTCTGCTGCAGTGTGTAGATTGAGAGTGGCAGGCAATACAAATTTGCTATCGATAAATAAAATAACATAAATAAAACATGAAAAACTGTTAACTTTGGCTGCATCGATACTATATACCCCTCACAGTTGCATTTTTTATGAAATAAAAGGGTATAAAAAGATCTTTGTGTTCATTTCGAATGCTCGGGTTGTATGGCAGCTATATGTTATAGTCAACCGATTTGAACAATTTTTTCAAAGGTGGTTGCCATGAGTGAGATAGTGAGCTGTGCTTAATTTCGTGACGATATCTGTTCAAATAAAAAAGTTTTCTTTACAAGGACTTGAGTTGGATTGGTCAGTTTATATGGCAGCTACAAAACAGAGTTGTAGGATCAGAACAGTTTCTTCGGAGATTGAAGAGATTCTTAAGGTTATAATTTGTACTTAATTTCGTAATGATATCTTGTCAAATAAAAGAGTTTTTCTTACAAGGAGTTGAGTTCCATCGGTCAGTTTATAAGGCTGCTATATGCTATAGTCGTCGGATCTAAACCATTTCTTCAGAGGTTGTATCAATATGTGAGGTGATAATTTGTTCTCAATTTTGTCATGACATCTTGTCATAGGAGGATTTGATTTGGATTGCTGAATTTGTATGCCAGCTGTATGCTATAGTCGTCGAATCTAAACAATTTCTTCAAGAATTGTGGCGATGCTTTGAATAATAAACTCTGCTAAATTTCGTGAAGATATCTCCTCAAATAAAAAAGTTTTCATTACAAGAACTTGTGTTGGATCGGTAAGTTTGTATGGCAGCTATATGCCATAGTTGTGCGATTTCAGCGGTTCCAACATATGAGCAGTTTTTTGGTGAGAAAAGAAAGTGTGCAAAATTTCAACTCGATATTTCAAAAATTAAGATACGACGATGGCTAAATTATTACCATTAAATTATTGATAATAAAATTTCATTAAATTTGCCTTAAAAATAGAGAAATTAAATTTTTTTGTAGCCTGCTCAAAATACATACTTAACTATACATATGTATGTCTACTTTGTATGCGATGAATTAAAAATTCACGCAGATCACGTAAATTTAATTACCTATTCGAAATGCAATTGCCATAAACGCCCCGACCGTGCAACGCCATAACAGTCTGTCCACCCAATTAATTTATACAGATTACAATTTTCAATTTTAATTTCAATTTTTCACCGAGCGCCAACCGCCCATTACACACGCACACTTCCACACACATACAAACAAACTTATGCACACACAGCCAAACGCAAATAACGGTATGTTTGCGCTCAAGTGACACACAAATCCATTGCTCGGCGTAGAAATAAGTAAGTGTGTGTGTTTTTCTCGCATTCGGCCAAATGATAATCGGCAAAACACTCCACAGCCAATGCCAAAGCAGGAGTAGAACTCGGCGATAATACCAATATGGCACGATAGTGAATAAAAATCACACATAATGACAATAAAAGATAATGACATTCGCCACATACGCCACTGTTGGCTCGTTGCGCCAGCGATTGCCGGAGAGCGGCGCCAAAACAAGAGCGCTGAGGCCGGCGAAGGGCGAAGAATGCGCGTCGAAAGGACGCGGTGACCCTTTAGCGGGTGCAAACGCGACAATTTCTAATCAAAGCAATGAAAGAAAAAACAACAAAAGCAAAAGAGCGAAAAAATAAAACCAAAAAGCAATCGTAGTCGTTCGTTAAAATGGAGGAAAAACAAGAAAACCGAAAACAATAACGAAATTTTGCGCCAACAATGCTGTGTTGCAAGCTGCACAGGCAAGTTTAATCACATTGTTATTGTTGTTAGTTAGTCGCCCGTATTATTGGCAACATATGCCGTGCCGCAGCGCTGGCAACGCAGCTGGTGCAGTCAACACGCGCGCCATGCAACGCACGCAGCATGTCTGGCCGCGCGCCTACCCCCTTCTCCCCTGCCAGGCAGGCAGGTTCATTTGTTCGACTCGCCCATTATAGCTATAGCTTTGCTGCTGCTACTGTCGGTAGCAAGTGTTGATGGTGACCGGTGCCAAAAGTCATCAGAACCATTCGGTGTACAATCGTCGAGTCAGGCTTGCCCACATCCCGGTCGCACAATAGTTTGTATGCACAGTTATGTGCTTGCACTCCTCTCTGGCTTAGTGTGATAAAAATCATTGATCTAAAGGTTGGGTGAGCACAGGCCATACATTCTTTTGTTTTAATCGTTGAAGTACCGCTATATTGGCAGGTGTATTGTGGGTGGAATGCACTTTCAAAGTGTTTACTTTGCTAAATGAATTAACTCAATACCCATTGGAAGTCTCGGATTTGGAAGATTTACGCTGGACGGAGGTGTGAGTGTGTCTAACTAGATTGGTGTGTGGATACGAGTGATTTAAGGTTCAGTATGTGTGAAGAATGGAGGGTGGAGCATGTGGAAAAGTTAACGCAAGTAAGGAAAGTTCTATGAGCGCCATTTACTTGGAAGTGGCCAGAAACGATTCTTTTACATATGGCTTAAGCAACTCACGACTTCCGGTCCTAGACCAAGTATCCTCTGCGTATTCAAAACGAAAAAAGAGAAGGTGAACCATTCCACTCCAGGGTTGTATGCTGCGTTTGGGATCCGGCACGTAAAAAATGCCCTCATGAATAGGTAACAAGAGCAACGGATAAAGATCCCTTTTTGATGACGACCATGGCAAACTCATTAAGGATTAAGATTTAAAGGCATGCACTTGCAATTTTCGGTCCCTTAGTTGGGCACAAGTCCCTATTCAGCTCGTTGATGTTCTTGGTAGAGTAAAAGCTTATATCACTGCCGTCCGAGAAATGCGATGAATAGGACAGGGACTGAGATGAGTAGGTCCTTGTGGCATTTGCTACAGCGACCATATAAAGGAGCCCAAATTCAGTGTGACATTCGTGGTGGGAGAGTCCGTCGCCGAGTTCTTGCTTTCACCCAGAGTGGATGAACGTCTATCCACCATCCGTGTCAAAACGAAGCTCTTCAACATATCGCAACATTGCGTCCACGCATAGACGGAAGAGAAAGACGATGGGAAAGACTGAAGATGTCTTCTATGTGCGCTTGGGGACTTTACTGCCAGGATGGGCAAAGAAGGTATCTTTGGCACAACGGTCGATAAATTCAGCATCTGATAAAACATCCTCAATGGGTTGAGGCTGATCGACTTCGTCGAAACCCGAAATGTGGGTATCTGTAGTACTAGTCCAGCGGCATTAAAATGGCCACCAAAGAGACATACGTTTGTACTGCAAAACGGTTTTTGGCCGATTGCCTGACTCCTAGTTGGACTTCCTAGACGATTTATGGCCCCACCTATCTTGCTGCTTTTATTTTTGTTGCGCTACTCTATCGTATTAGTCCTCAAATTTTTACTGTAACATTTTGAACGCTAATTTTCTCATTTCTTCACATTACTATGCTCCTTAAAACCCCAATGGCAACATATATATTTGTTAATTACTCAGCACAGAATACCTTGTTTGAACAAGTAATCGCACTTAAAAAATACAAAATTCAACATTCAGTAAAAAAATATAAAAAAAATCTGTTGATCCATAACTATAGCTATCTTATTGTTTGCCATTATCCACCCCCCAATTATGCGACCCGGAAATGTTCGATAATGCTTCGCTTTTCTGCTATCTGCAATCAGCGCTTGTGCTGACAATGGTGGTGGTGCTGCTGTACGAGGACGTTCGTGGCTGTGCTCTCAGAGGCACTTGAAAACTGCTGCCGCAAGCAATGATAACTACATCGAATATTACACTAAACAATTGTCGCATTTTGCCCGCAACCGCGTTCAAAACGTCAAGCACAATTCTATTCAGCACTCGACCTTCAAGTGGTTGCCGGCTGGTTGGGGATTGCTGCTTGCAACAATTCTTTTCATTATTCGCGTTTATTCTCGAGCAGTTGCGCGCTATTTCTGAAAAAAATTGCTTGTTCTTCAATTTTCCCGCCGTAGATAAACTCAATAAACTTCATTTAATTCATTGATGTGTGGCGGTACAGTCGCGAGCAGATATAGTGCACTTTTAGAAAGCTGTTTACTGCTGATTGTCTAAGTTAAAAGTTTTCTGTTTAGACTATTTAGAATTTTTTCTATTACATGGAACATCTTTGTACATTCTAAGCCAAATAATGTTTTCTTTTGTAGCAAAATTTAATATTTATTGAATTCTAAAATCGTGTATGGCTTTAAGATAATAGCTATATACAATAGCTCGCTATATCAGCGAATTGACAGCATTACTGAGCTATGACAGCAGTCAACCCATTGCTTAAACCTGTCATCCTCCCGTCAATTTTCTGTCAATAAATAGTGCTAAATGACGTCAATCTAGTTAAATGCAATATTACGTGAAAATTTCGATGGATTTTTACGATGCATATGAGCCAAAGGTTTCATAATCAGCTGCTTGGATAATAGTTTCCCAGCGAATTTGACGTATATTCTGACGTCTTTTAAGAAAGTTGACAATTTATTACGATCGCCTGTAAATTTTCTGTCAGTTCTTTGGAGAAAATATTGCAAATATGACATCTCTCAGGAGTTAGTCCAGTTCGTTGAAATATTAAGTGGAATTTTTGGAGCTTGTTAAAATCTAGCGAGTTTGACAACCGTCAGCATAGTTACTTATGAAAGCTGACTTGTCTGGCTTGTCAGTTTCTGCAAGGAAGTTGTTCTAGTATGCCATGTCGCTAAAAAATAGTCTAGTTCAGTGGAATATTATGTGGTACACTCATTTGTTCATAGATTCTCAGCGTATTTGCTAGTAATGTTGTAAACTGACAACTGCTTGTCAATTTACAGTCACTTATTTCCAGGAGGTGGTATTCAAGTCAGTGACGCTTGTTTAGAGGAACATTTTATATTACAAAATACACTCAAATAAAAATGATGTAAAGGTTGCTCCATCAACTGTTACTCAATAAATCTCTCTTCAAATTTGACAGCCATATTATAGCAATAATAGAGGCTGACAACTCTTTCTTCCAGCTGGCAGCTGGGTGTCAAGTTTCTGTCATCAAGTAATGCTAGTATGACACCACCAGAACGCTAACACAAAGTATTTTCTTTTGAGAATGCAATAAGAGCCTGGAATTTGTACTTTTTCTCCGGAGGCTGCAATAAACCATTGGTCCTCGTACTTTTTCAAATCCTCACTGTAGCATGCTGCGACTTCGAGAAAATATGGAAAATGTATTTCTTCTCGAGTGCGCACTAGTTGATTTAAGTAATAAAACAGCGCGCGCCCAATGCCGACAATTCAGACAAAATCAGCATTGCTCGCTACTCGACGTCGCCAACTTGAGCAGTACGAAGACAAAGGGAACTGAACTTAAAGTACTTGAATGCGCCGACTGTCCGTCCGCTAGGCCAGCTAGCAGACTGTCTATGCACAATTGAAATTAGAATACAATGACGTTGATTGCTTAATCCGCTTTGACTTCGATTGTTGTTGCTATTGCTGTACACTGCTTGTAATATGCATGCAGTTATGATAGACGTACATATGTAGAAATAGTATACGCCAAAAAAGAAGAAGCACATTTAGTAGATATGTCTACTATATAGATATATTTGGTGCATATATTTATAGCCGTTTGCATATATATTTCGATTAACTATGAATATATATTTATGTACAGATATGTATGTGAGTATATGTGTGTGCTTTCGTATAGCGCCGGCATGAGTGTAGTTGTGGCAGCAATTTATTGAAAGGATCATTAAGATATCTTGCTTTTGCTGTTTTGTCTCAATGAAAGGCAGTGAATAGAAAGAGCAATTTGGCAAATGGCCTGCAATTGTTCATTTGAGGTAGTATATGCATTAACTGTGACTATAAGAATTAATTGTGCTTGTGCGTATGTGTGTGCGGCCCTTTAATTGCCTTATCGAGAAGAAAAGCATTTGATATCTTCATATTTTCACTATATAAATATTTGTATACATATACATATGCATATCGTCAACTAAAATGCAAAATATCGTAACATCGTTTTACATAAGTTTACAGCTGAAGGAAATCGATATAACAGAGGCCACTCTTATTGAAACAAAATTTGAGTTTTGGTTATATATTGGTTATAAAGTAGTTATATCTGGCAGCTGAAGTTGAAAATTACTACATATGTAATATAAAAAACTTATACCGAAATAAAATTCGAGTTTTGGTTATAAACTGGTTATATATTGGTTACATATTGGTTATAAATTGGTTATATATTTGTTATAACTGGCAGCTGAAGCTAAAAATTTTGTGTAACATTTATCTTATGCAGGGACTCATAAGCATAAAAACTCATACTGAAAGAAAATTTAGTTATAAAATGGTTATACATTAGTTAAAAATTGGTTATATCTGAGAGCAGAGGCTGAAAATTTTATGTTACATGTTTGTATATATGTGTAATATGATGTAAGAATCATAATAAAAACTCATATTGAAATGAAATTGAGTTTTGGTTATAAAGTGGTTATATATTGGTTACAAATTGGTTATGTATTGGTTATATCTGCAAGCTGAAGCTGAAAATTTAATGCTACATACATTTGATAAGGTTTAGTGAACTAAAAGCAATTAAAAAATCAATTTCGATTTTTTTGTTGATACGTTGTTTTGCATTTTAGGTGACAATATGTACATATGTTTGTATGTATATCTGAGTCATTTGTTCAGCTTCTTTTCGAAATTCTTATTTCACTCGCATATTACATAAATACTTGACGTATATTTGTATATACTTGTTTTAACCACAAAATGATTACTTATCTGCTTACAACAATAACACGCCCGAGTTATGTTAGTTGTTATGCAATTTTGTATGCTGACCCGAGCGTTTGCCGTTAATGTCTGTTAATTAAATCAATTCTACGTTTGTCATTACGTAAAACCTTCAATGACACTTTGTTTATAACCACAAAGTGTGCTGAAGTGTGTATTGAAATGCTATAACGCTAATTTGTTGCTACAATAAATCAATATTACAAACACTCTGCTTTATATGTATTAATAGATCCGTAGAAAAGGCTGGTTTGCATTGTGAATTTGAAGCTTAATTGGCTACTTGAGCCGTAAAGCACATGTGTCAATTAATGACATTTTCAAGTGGCAAAAATGCGTTTATATGCAGCTGTATTTACAACATATATTTACAAACAAAAATTTTTAATTAGTGTAAAGAGCAACACTGCTAATTATAACACATTCAGATGCTGGCATTATACTCATACGCTTGCTAGTGAGTGACAATAGAACAGGCACTAAGAAAAGAAAGTGCTGCTAAAGGAATAACACAAACCAAGCTACTTTGTTCAAGTTATACAGATAGGCTGTTAGGATATGGACCTTGATTATAGATCTATACCCTCTGATTCTTTCAAGTTTCATTCAGTCCTGCGGTTCTTATAAAATTATTCGATTTCACTAAAATTGCTTAAAAAATAAGGTATTTACTGTCTAATTTTGCTAAATGATTATATGAATATTGAGGAGTTTTAAAAGAGCCATAGCCAATAATCTTTATAAACGAAGAAAATGCTGGCTGTAAGCAGCTGGGGGTACCACTGGCAGAGGTATCGATAGTGAGGCCGTAGAGTCTGTTAAAATTCGTGCAGGCATTCTGAAGAATGTCTACTTCTCTTGAACCTAGCAACTGAACTCTATTTGGTATCGCAAAGGACCAAAATTGGTCTATGCGGCGCTTATTCACGTACCAGTTTAACCTAACCTAAAAAACAACCAACATGAACGTTTGTTTGAAGGTTGAGTGTAGATGCGAGACACTTTCGCGTAACTTTTCTCTAAATTACGCGATTTTTTGCCACTCATTTGTAAAAGAACAAGTCCATTAAAGTCTCAACACCCTTAACTGAGGGAGCAATTTTTGAAAATGAGTGCTGAATAAATCAGTTGAGTTGATTTTTGGTCTAAAAGTAGTAGTTTTAATAATCAGTTAATCGATATTTGAAATATCCTCGAATAGGTAAGAAATACGAACTCTAGATACGGGGAAAGATAGCAACACAGACTCTTTAAAGTAAGAAGGATAGTAAGAGGGTCGGTAATATCCATTTACTAATGATTTAAAATTCCCTTGTAATAACCATGCTCCAAAATCGTATTAGCTTTTTTACACAGAAGATGATAATAACACTGCGAAAGCCAAGTATTTGTGCAAAGTCGAACCCTCTAACAACTACGAGTATTAGATTTGGAATTTAAGAACAAAACTCTATTTTGGGCTCTCCAAAATTCCAGCTCTGCTTTCTTGACACAAACAACATACTTCTGAAAACAACAGCGAAGTCGTCAATAGATCTATTACAAAAGAGTGTGTCTATTCGATTCGCCATTGCACAATATTGTGCGTAAACATAGCTGGTGAAACAGTAAAGTTCATTTAAATCGTTGAGGTATGAGATAACATTCCATTTATTAAAATAATAATATAATTGTTTTTAATTGTGGCAACCCTTTTGAAAAATATTTTCAACGAAAAGTTACTCTTTGACTACTATAATTTCAATCATTTTTTTCATTCTCTATGATACTCTGGAACAGGTGGCAACCACTATAAAAACGTTTTTATATTTCAGATTTCTATTTAACTTCTTCAGTTTCATTATACAGCTGTAAAAACTTTATTAAGTAGTGTTTTTGTTTTAATAGATGGCAACCCTTCTCAAATTATTTCTAAACAAAATCCTTCACATTATTTTTCATTTTAGTTTGATGTTCTAATAGCGACTATACGTTTATATTATAAAATTAATTTTCAGTTTTAAACAGGTGGCAACCTTTCTGAAAATATTTTCAACTATAAGCACACTTATTCTTCTTTAGCTTGATTACGCATTGGTTAATACTTGATAAAATTTTGACTTTTTGTGAGATTTTTATATAGGTGGCAACCCTTTTAAAAAATTTTCTAACTAAAATCGTTCTTCACATCATCTATACTATTAATTTGATTCTTTAAAAGGGCTTGTACGTTTATATTGTTACATTATTTGTCAGTTTTAAACATGTGGCAACCCTTCTAGAAAATATTTTCAACCTTAAGCCTGCTTATTCTTTTCAAGCTTAATAATGCAATTATAATTACTTAAACTTATGATTATTGAGATTTTTAAATAGGTGGCAACCCTTCTCAAAATATTTCCAACTAAACGTCTTAATATTTTTAGTTTGCTGCCGCAATTATATTTCATATATTTTATTCGTCTTATAGTTATTTTTAGACAGGTGGCAACCCTTTTGAAAAAATATTCAGCCGTACGGTAACTTGATTTTTTAAGTTTTATTGTCGTGTCTTAAGTCTCTAATATTTTAAATTATTATGACTAAAAAATTTCAAACGAGTGGCCACCTTATAACTCTTTATTTCAGTTTCAACAATCTTAATTATTCTGACATTTCTTAAATTTAGATACACAACTTAAAAAAACGAAAAACTTTAATAACAAAATTTCGTTTAATTTTTATAAAAGTTTGAAACAGGTGGCAATCTTCTGTAAAAAAATGTAGAACCATAAGATGTCTTTAAATATTTAAGTTGTTCTCCTATTCCATTTTTTTACGTACAATTTTCGAACAGGTGGCAACTTTGTAACATTTTTTTCAACAATCTGGATTATTATTTCAACAATTTCATTACGGAATCGTATTAGCTTGGTCACCTATTTTACTTTCATTAACTGTTTGAACAAGGTGGCAACCTTGTAACTTTTGTTTTGAACAATCATCAAGTTGCACTATATACTTTCGCAAGCGTCTTTTATATTTGTTCTGTTATCCAAACTAATTAAAGTCGAACGAGTTTACATCACGATCGCATGAAATTTCTCTTCATTTTCGAGCATTAAATTTTTCAATAAATAAAAACAATATTTTGATGTCTACATTACCAATTAGCTGGATATTGTTGAAATAAGCTCAAAATTTGTTGATGGTTTCTCAATTCCTAAAATAAACATTTTTCATTTGAAAGTGGGCAAATATTTCACATTTAATTGCCGATATTATTTATACATATGTATATGTACATATGTATATATATTTATTTATTTTAAAAATATTTTCAAGAATGCCAATACAAATTTCTAGCGGCGTTGTAAGAGAATCCATGCAACATTCTATTCATACGCGCTGCAATTGGTGCAATTAACTGAAGTTTTCTTCACTTTTCCGCATAAAGTTTACGCTTTACTTCGAATTTGGTTTTGTTTAGAAGTTTCTCCGGTTACACTTTTCATTCGGTTTCATTCAAAAGATACACGCATGATAAAATGTGCACACATAAACGCATGCATGTGTGAGTGTGTGTATGTGAATCTTTTCATTTTTATTTGGGCATAAAGTACTTCAACTCTGACCCAATTCTGCCATCATAAAATCTCATTCAACTTTGCTGCTTTGCAACAACAAACTTTTCACAACTACAAAACACGTTAACTTTTACACATTCATATTTATATATTGTACATGTACATGTGTGTTTACTAGTAAACTCGTTTAATGTTGTATTACTCACATGCCAAGTAAATGCTTGCGTGTGTGTGTGTGTGGCTGTACACGAGTGCATAAAAGAATAAAGCTTGAAGTCATATTTCACAAATGAAAAGTAAGTTGTGAAGAAGCGTTTCTTATTTGTTAACGTGCAAGTGCACACACTCGATTTTTTATCCATGCAAATCTGCTGCTTGTTTACATCAAGTGTCGTCGCCACCGCTCTGTCGGCGCTGCTGCTGTGGGTGTGCATGTGTGCGTGTTTTGGTTTGCATGTGTGTTTTGGTGAATTTTATTTTTATTTTTGCCTAGTTCAAGGTTGTGTTAGATACGGTGCTTTGTTTGCGTCATGCCGAAAGCGTGCAGCAGAAATAATGAAATTATGAACGCGCATGTATGTGTGAATGAGATGTGTGTGGCGCAGACAACTAGCGGAAAAACTTTTCAACTTGTTTTCGATATTGCTGTGGTTGGAAAGTAAATTTGTCTTTTTTTACTCCTCTTCTTTTTTTGATATTAAATAATGCTTTGCGGTTATTCAACTAAATGAAAAAAGTTCATAATCAAAATAAAAAGTTTCGTAGTGAAGTAATTGTGGATCGGTTCAAAAATAAAACATTTTTTCCAAAAATACTATAAAAACGGTTTTTAATTAGACAAAATAAATAGTTTAATTTGGTTGTGGAAAAATGTTGAAAAAACCGTGTCTCTATCTCTCATTGCATAAATTCAAAAAATTTAAATATATTAAAAAAAAAAAAAATAAAATATATATAAAAGAATAATAATTAATTCCAAAAACCAAAAAATATGGAAAAATTGAATATAAATTTATAATAAACAAAATTTACTATTTTAGTAAATTTAAAAACTTAAATAATATAGAAAAAAAGAAAGATGATTTCAAAAATTTTATATATATAAATTGTAAAGTTAAAAAAATTAAATTTAATTATTTCTTATTGTACTATTAATATATGTATTTCAAGCATCTCATAATGACTCAATTAAAAAACAGAAAATTCTTAGGTTAAATGTAATGAAAATTTAAAATAAAAAAGGAAGAAGTAAAATAAGTAAAAAAAAATTATTAATCAATTTTTAAAATTAAAATCAGCTTTTATTATTTAAGGATATAATATACATATGTAAAATAAATATACAAAAACCGCAAAATAAAAAAAAAAAATACATAAAAAAATTATATTAAAAAAACATTATGTATGATATGCGAAATAAAAAAAAAAATAAAAATATATTTAATTTAATTAAAGCTGAATTTTATTTTATAATACTATATTTCCTCCCAAATTTAAAAATAAATAATCAGTTTTTTAACATTAAAATTAAATTGGATTTAATTATTTATTTATTCTTTTTAATTTAAGATATTACTTTTATAAAAAAACTAAAAATATTAGAAACATAAATAAATGAATAATTTTAATTATTACTTTATGCATAAAATTGATAAAATTGAGAAAAACCAATGCTTAAGTTTAAAACAAAAGAATAATATTATGTAATATATAATTTAGAAGATAATACAACAAAATAAAAAATAAGAAAAGTAAAAACAAAAAAAAATGTTTTTTTTTAATTAAAAATAATTTGGTTTTTATTCTTTATTTATTTAGTTTTTTAATTTAAAAATATATGTATACCAAAAAATGTATTTATATTATAAAATTAAAAATAAAAACTAAATAAATAAAAATTATTAAGTTTGACCATTTAAATAACAAAAAATTTAAAACATCAATGACCAAATATAAACCAAAAATTACAAAAAAAATAAAATTATATGCCATTTAATTTAAAACATATGACAATAACATTAATAAATGAGGACAAAATAAGAAAATATTAGTTTCTTAATATTAAAATTAAATTGTATTTTATAATTTAATATTTTTTCCAAAATTTAAGAAAATATGTATATAAGGCAATTTTGAAATATTAAAAAATGGAAAAAACAGGTAAAAATATTTGAATATTATTTATTAGGTAAGAAAAAATTAATTTAAAAAAGAAAACAGCAAGGCTTTAAAATAAAAAGATGAAAAAATTTTATGCAAGATATAAAATAAAAATTAAAATAATGGTAATTAAAAATTAAAAACAAACAACAAAAAATATAAAGTTTAAAATGTAGAAATTAAAAACAAAAAATATAAAAATTAGATAAAAGATAGGAATAATTAAAAACTTAAAAATCTTAACTAAAAACAAAAACTAATTTTAACTAATATCATTTTTCTTATTATAATAATTTTTCGTTATAAATAAATTTTAAGGTTTTTGTGTTTTAGTTTTTTTATTATATTTTTTTTTTTAATTAAAGAATTATGTACATGTAAAAATTTTAATGAAAATAAAAAAATAATATTAAAAGGAAGTTTAAAATTTAAAAAAAATTGAATCAAAAAATTGCTTCGTTTTTAACAACACTTTTTCTTTAATTATTTAAAAAAAAATAATATAAAAATTAATTTGTTGCATTCGCCCGATTCAAAAAAAAAACTATTAAACATATTAAAAAACAATTATGAAAAAATTACATGAACTTAGTTTTAATAACATTTTCACATTTATTATATGAAAAACGGAATGCATTTGCTGCATGCACTCTACTGTCTGATATTACTTGTCATTGCCGACTGCCATTATAAAGCAATTGCCTGCAATTCGTATGGCAGTCACGCACATTCGGTTATTGCAGCGTTTATGATTTGAAAAATAACTATAAAATCATTTAAAATAATTATATATGGTTTGATTGAGTTTATAATGGCAGTCATACAATTTTTAGCTGCTCGATTTGCGCTAGACATTTTTATTACGAAAGGAGTTATATACAAGTAAATACATTTTTTTGGAATTCGTTAGCATAGCTGCAATTTCGGAAATATCCAATTATCCTCTAAAAAAAATCTTATTTTAGTTTCTGAAATTTCAGATTATTTTCTAAAAAATTTTATTTTGATTTCAGTACTGGGTCTTCTAAAGAACGTTAGGTCGTCTAAAGAAGGAATGAATAAAACCAATTGATTTTAGTTTAGCATTTATCTTTCGAAATTTTTTCTCTGAATCCCCTGTCCTCATCCTGAATTAGTCAATCTGCTATTAAGGGCGAAAATACATGTACTAGACCAACAGTTTTTAAGATAGCGATCTGAACATTTGCAGGTATTCCTTTCTGTTAAAAGATCTGCTCAGATGTCAAAACCGCCGTTATGGCAATACTACAGCATTTATTTGCTGTACAAACTGTTTGATCAAGCTCAAGCCTCTGTATGGAAAACTTTTATTTGGCCAGAGATCTTCTGGAAATTTTGCAAAGATAATCGTTCAAGATCGCAATTCGATTATATATCAACATCTCCATATGTAAATGTATGTATAATTTTTCGCAAATAATTTTCTGTTGAGAAAAAATATTCACGCAAATTGTCTAATATGTTCTGATATTTGCTAGAAACTGCAAAATTATCGCATTTTCGCTTTTGGTGTAATCTTTGCTGTTATAAATGTGATGTTTTTTTTTTTTTAAACTGTGTTAGAACTGGTTTTGAAGCGCACGTGCTAAGCAAAGCTCATTGTTAACATTTATTCTGTAACCCCAGTGTTAATTGGAGAGGCTAGTTGCCTATGCAATGTGTAAGGAAGTGTGTGTAAAATGTACATATAGTATATAAATATAATAGTAGTAATAGTAATAAATCTACGTACTTGTAATTGTGGAAAAATTATAGTGATTTAAATATTATTAAACTTTGAAAATAAGCAAAAACACCAGATTTTCTCAATCAGTTGCGAAATACTGAAATCACTCAACCTAAAAATCACTAGCTTGGATTTTATTTCCATAAGAGATTTACATATGCAAGTATAACTTATGTAGATATATAGATATGTAGTCTATAGCTATAGCTATATATATAGAGTCGATTTTTTTAGAGATTTTTATTGAAATTAAAACATTTTCTTTGTCAAATATAGGACCGCCAGAGAGCGCCAGAGTTGAAACAAAAGGGACCCAATTAGTTCCTATACAAAATACAAGTATATTATATACTAACAAGGCATTAGAAACTAACTAAGTTTTTTGAAACATTGTTCCATTAATATATTTACGGAGCAGTACTATGCTAGACAGGCGGACGTACAGGTGAAAAATGAATCTACGGAAATCCACCTACCGGGATCCAATGGGAAGAGTTCAGAGGCTCGCTGAGCTGTGTATTTCGAAAGCCACGGAGCTAGCCTTAAAGAATTTCCAGAGTCAACACCTACGTAGATAGCCAAGCAGCAATCAAGGCAGTACCCTCGTATCGCATATCGACCAGAAAAGTCCTGGGAAGCGGTACAGCAGTGGAAAGCCAGAAGAAGCGACTTTACTTCTATTGGGTGGTAGGCCAGAAAGTCATCGAGGGCAATGAAATAGTGAACGCGATTGCGAAGTATAGTATGGTGTACGGCTAACATCCGAAAACGTGATCAACATTGGAAAACCCATGCACTGTCTATACCACGATCTGGATCAAAGTATGATAAAGAAAATCAAAACCCGATGAAATGGGCTAGATGAGTGCAAAATTATTAAATAATTTTTAATAAAATTACATACGAAGTCACCAGCAATCCACTTATTGGGCCAATAAAGCAAACAAAAAGAAACTACTGTTTCCAAAAATTTTATGCTTATAACATTTTTCTCCCCAAAATTCAATCGCGTTTGTATTTCGGAAATGATTATTCCACATAGCACTCGTACAACTGTCATTTATCGTTTGCAACAAGCATCAATGTAATAGGTTCACGTCAATCTGTATTGGTGCTTTATGACAGGCCAATAAAAGCTGTCAGTTGGCGGCAGCAGCATTGTATTAACATTATAAAGAGCTGGTGTTGCACACATATCAAACGAAAAATTTACTGCACTCACTTGCCTACCTCTACTTCTAGGGTAACAGAGTAACATATGTAGTGTTTATACTAAATTTCGTAAGGGCTACAAAACTAAATATTCCAATGCACTGCGAGTACATACTTAAATTCAGAGTTAAATCGAAATGGTTGCAAGTTTCATGTTGCACGTCGCTGCTGTGTCACCGCAAGAAAATGTCAAACTGCTTGCAGGTTTTTCAACGGCAGTCAAATATCACCAGCATGAATAGAGAATTGTGTGCATAAAAATGTAGGCAGCACACGACAAAAGGGCGCAGAGTCAAACAAAAAAATTTGTTGGAAATGTTGGAAATGTTGCAGTCATAGTCGTTAGTTAGGTGCGCTGCTTTTCTAAGAAAAATATTTTGGAAATATAGCAGTGTGGTCTAATAAAAAAAGGAATAATTGCTCTATTTCTTGATTCCAAGATCCTTGACCCAAGATTCGCGAAATTTCGTAAGCTATTTGAAAAATATGTTTCCTGAAGCTCTTTAGAGGCCTAAGTGGCACTGATAAACTGATAGACAGTTGTCCTAATTGGACAAATTGGCTCTGGTGATGACAAAGAAGTGAGCGGATGCGTCGGATGTTGAGAGTAAAGGTCTAAGGCAAAGTACTTGAAGGCCATACATCTAAGAATTCAGCAGAGTAGAGGCGTAAGACAAAGTATCTGGAGGCCACACACAGAAATTACTCGCGTTTCATTCGCTGTTCCCAGCTACAAATTTGGAAAAATTAAGGACTGTGCATAACTCGGCACCAGCGTAAATTTCACCAAATAATCTAAGTTTGGTGAGGAATAACTCTTGCCAATTGGTGCACCTTTGGTTGGTAATTGAGCATCGACGAACAAAAATTGAGCGCTATAGGTCTCTCACTATTTTGGACATTTATACGTCACAGTAACTTGATGACGAATCGAGATGATAAAGCACTTGGAATGTTCCAGAGAACTGTTTTCCACAAGGTCAGTTGAGAGTCTACATGACCGATGAATATCGAAGAACATGAAACCACGAACTGTATGAACACTGCGGCTACGAGGATATAGTTCAGCGCATAAATAGCCAACGAATGCGCCGGTTAGACCATGTCGTTCACACACATATGTAGAAGATGATGCTTCAGCGCAAAGCTGAGCTTTCGAGACCTATGAAAGGACAATGGAAGCAAAAGCCCGACGCATGCAATGGCAGGCCAAGTACATAGTGGCCTGTGCCCACTCGCAAAGGATAAAGGCAACTGTCGAGATTTTTGTGTTCTCGGTCCAGATCAATCCACGGTTGTAATGGCAAAGAAGAAGAAGAGCTCCATGAACTTTTTGCATATCTCCAAGACGATTTTTTTCAGCAAAAAATAAAGGCAACTGGCGAGGTTTTGTGGTCTTGCTTCAGACCGACTCACGGTTGTAGTACCAAAGAAGAAGAAGAAGAGATCTATGACCATTTTTCATTTCGCATTTCTCCAAGTGGATTTCTTCAGTTGAAATTTTGACAGTACGAGAATTTCATAATAGAACATTTTCCTTGCAATAGTGAGGCTATCGGTGGCGAAGCTAAGTCATTATCCGACCGACTTTATAAATTTGGATTCCACCGCTTGCGTACCACATACAGCTTTTCGGCCAACTACTTAACGAAATATAGAATAATCGCTAAGTTTTCTCTGGATTTAAAAGAAACGCAAGATATTTTTAGTCAAGAGTTTCCTTGATTTAGGATAAATTGGAACATTTTCATAACAAAACAAAAAGTTAAATATAAAAATTATTTAAAAAAGAATAACTTATATATGTATGTTTATACTAGAATTAAAATAGGGACTCTTTTGTAGCCACCAGTTTGTGGATTAGTCTTCTAGGGCATCTAAACGTCGACTATGTCAACCAAATATACATATAAAAATGCCTCTATATATATATACTCCTTGAATTAGAAGAGAAAATTTTACACAGCACTACATTCACGTGCCACAACTCACACACTTACACACACTCTTACTTATACACGACTTTTCCGGCAGGCATTGAAGGACCTACTACAATACACTCAACGATTTCTATAAATGCAGACGTTGTTCAACACGTGCTAGACACATTTGTGCGCTCTTCCACTAGCTATATTCGCATGTATGTATATATGTAGATGTATAAGATTCATGTAAGTGTGGCAACTACGCGTGCAGTGCAGAATCGTTTCCGTTTCTTCAACGACATTCATTTCCTTCTTCCTGTGCGCGCTACGTTGGTAATTTAACAACAATTTTGTTATTGTAAATTTTGTCTATTTGTTAAAGTGTCGTTGGCGTGAACAAAAATAAAAAATTCAAAGCGCTATTGAAACACCAACAACAACAATGTTGGTGCGTACACCAGCGCTGCTCCAAGTGCGCGGCAGCAGGCAGTGACGGGGTTAGCACAACACCTTGAGGCTGTCGTCTCTGACGTGACATTTTCGTTTGGCTGACATCTGATGTGTGGTGACATGACACGTAACGTCACGTAACGCGCAAAGCAACGTGTTTACGTTAACGCTTTCGCACTCAAAATACCATTGCGATTATTTAGTTTGTCTATCCGTTCGTGTTGGCTGGCGCGTATTGTTATTGTTGTTGCCACTGACGTTGGCAGTTAAAAGAGTTGGATGCTCAAGCGTCGCCGCAGACATATGCAAAACCATATTTTTTATATGTGTGTGTTGTTAGTGCTCTTGGTGTTCTTGGTCGATTCATAAAGGCACTTGTGTGAGAAATGTTTTTCATTGCTAGCGCTGCCGCATAAATGCGCTCCACCTGTGGCAAGCGTGTGAAAGAAAACCTTGTTGTTGTGATAGCGGCAGAAGTCTGCTGAGTTTACAGTCTTTGGCCGGATAAATCTTCGGGTCCGTTCCCGTTACGTGGTCCCGATATTCGTTGAATCGGTGAAACTCTAAAACACCTCGGCATAAGAAATGATTATTAACTAATTGAGCTCAAATTCAGCATGCCGCGAAAACGTTAGCCAAGTTACCCATGCCGCTGTCAAGACTTATGGAAAATACCGGAGGTCCCATTGCAATTAGAAAGAAACTGCTCTTGAATAAAACTCATGTACACACACGAGAAACATAGACGGAAAGTACTTGCTAAAATACATAAAATATCATAACTAAGAGTCGTCTTGGCGTTCCGTGCTGTATCCGCATCCGCAGTACTGGTGATAACATAACTCTAGTTATGAAAGAAGGAGGGAATAGAAATGCACATATCTAAAAGACAACAAACAAGGAAGCAAACACTTGAACTCTGTCAAGATAGTATTTACGGACACGGTAGACACGGATGTAGGGCAAAGGAAGATGGACTGCCAAACCAACCAAACATCAAATATATAGAGATGTGGCACAGTAGAAAGCACAACGCGGCAAACTAATACTTAACACCGATGACTTTGGGTCAGGGAAGTTTCCGCAAATCCAAAGTTGGATGTATTTATGGAGACGAACCTCTGGGTGACGAAATCCTTGCTGTTTTAAGTGCCACCTCTTGAAAGATGCACTCAGAATATTAGAAGCGTGAACAACTCATAAAATTTAGTTGAAGTAGCGACGAAAAGTGACAGCAAATTTCTTCCAATGTGACAATGTGTGATATGTACTAGTACTAAAAAAGGAACAAGAAATCGAACTCTCCGGTCTTGAAAAATTCGAGTCAATAGAAGGTAAGCCAAATAGCTTGTTGAGGGCTTCAAAGCTGTAGGCCTCCGTGGATGCAGAGAGAGTAAAAACCTGCAATATGTCCATCTTGGAAAGCTTTCGCTGAAGTAATGCGAAAACAGTTCCGGGGCATGATCAATAAGTAAAAGTGTTTTAGTGAGTACAATACAGCGAAAAAACTCGATTTTTTTTTTAATACTCTCTGAGAAATCAGGTGAAGAGAGTATTATGGCTGCACTTGGTATCTCAAATTGACGCCAAATTGAGAAAGGAAGAAGACTCTCTGAATAAATGATTAAAGTTAAGCCTCTTAGCGGTCTCTAGATTGGCCTATCCTCTCAACACTAGTACATCCTTCATTTGCTGATTATAAAAAAACGTAAATTTGAACTCAACCAAGCAGGGGCATAGATACTCAAGTATGTGGCTGAATTCGGGTGTTGCGAGGTTTAAAAAATAAATATAAAATATGATCTATTATTTTTTTTCTGTAGATTGGAGAAATAATAATTTTTAGTGAACAATTTTATAATATTAGAACATTTTTTAATTCTGCTTCATGTATTATTTGAAAAACGTGCCATCTGGCAGCTATTTTTTTTGAAGTTTCTTCTCTTTTATATATCGACCAAACTAGCGCGAGCTCACTTCGAAACTATGTCACTTTTGCGCTTTATTTATTTTTCTTCCATAAACTTTGTTGCACATCATGACATTACAAATTCCAAAAACATCAAAAAAGTATCAGTATTTTTCTTCTAAAATTTTTATTTTTTCAAATAAGAGAAACTTCAGGAGCTACATTTCAATTTTAAAATCATAAATTTTCTACAATTCTCAACTGAACTTCTTACACTAAATCTAAATTTCCACAAATTACAGATTTTTCCATACGAAATATATTTTTCGGTACAAAAATTCATACACACATACGTAAATACATATAGTACATGTACATACTCCACCTCTGCAATATGCACTCCGAATGAAAATTTACAGCTTCGTAAACGCTTCTAATTGAATTATTCCTATTGTCTACATAAAATTTCCAAAAAAAAGTTTGTATCGCTTTGTTTGCTTATCACCGGATTTTCTGAATTTTCATTCTTATTGTTTCGACCACAATATTAATATTAATGCAAGGTACCAACTAACACTACATGGACGCTATACCTGCGGATATTCTACGAAGTTGATACATTTGCACTACGAAAGTTTTGAAAATAAGTAACCAACACGAATTTTTGTTGAGTTTTGTACATTTTTGCGAAATATGTATTTAAAGTGATAAGCGAATTAGTTTCAGAAATATACAGGTTGAGTATCAAGTACGCTACTCGAGAGTAATTTCATACTAGTGCGTAATGGATGAGTTGTAAAGTCGATAATAAAGTTGTTATGTTGTTTTTATATACTAAATTTATTTATCTATTGCTCAAATTGTAGTAAATTTTAGCTTTTGAAAAAATTACTTTGAGGAGTAGGGAACTGAAAGGTACCACTATTAGTTATCTCAATTACTTCGAAATCAAATTAAGAATGCTGAGAAGAAGGAACGTGGCAGATAGGACAGAAGGACAGTTAATTATGCAGTAAAAGGTAGAATCATGACCTGCAAATATTGACAACATTGAGGAATATGTTACACACATACTAAACAGATTTTCTTATTCTAACTATGTATTTGACGATGCAAATTTGCATCCCATTCGAGTGGCTTTTTCTGTTCAGCTTAAGTATTTTTCAAAGACATATACATCCTTCTGTCCGAAACAAAATGTTATATATCGTTGGCTTAAAGAATGAAACATAAAGGCTTTGAATCCATATAAAGCAAAAAAATTTTCTGTTCTGTGTATTTAGAAAAAGGCAAATTATTAAAAGACAAGGCACTTGTATGATCCTGAGAGAGAAAGACATAGACAAAAATATAATTCCACAAAAGCGTCAGAGATGTATTTAGCAACATGCAGACACTCTCTTCACCATTATCTGGCCTTTGCAAAACTGAGGCTGAAACATCTTCTTCCTTCGGCGAACCGCAAGACATAGCCGAAAGCGGATTTGGCTGCCTCAACAAATTTCTGATTGGATCATTATTGCTTGGTCGAATTTTTTGGGTTTTCATCATCAATTTTTTAGGAGCTCAAGGCACCATAACTTGCCCACATTACGATGTTTAACCTAACGTAAATTGTATCAAATTTAATGGAATTTGAATACAGATTCAGTTGAAAACCTCCAGCAATTTTGGCCCCGGGTTTTTGCAAGTTACAAGAAGAAAAGAAGTGTTACCCATCATGATAACAGCGCCATTGTGAAAAGTCTCTAAAGAAATAATCGAAATACTTCTTGAGTATTCAAACAACCGCAGCCAACCTAGCTCAAAACTCAAACCGAATGGTAAAACATGCAAAATGGATCAAAAGTGAGTAAAAGCTAAAAATTGGTTCATGCATTTCTTGATAGTTAAGATATAAGGGACTTAGTTCGTCCAAAAACATGAGGTTATATCTCGCTGTTTGGCTCAAAGGATGCTCCAACTTCATTTATATAATTATCTACCAGAGAATTTCCACAATCGTTCCTTTGGTTTTGACTTTTAGAATTTATATTTACGAAATTTTAAGGAACAAAATAACTCGGCTTAATATTTTGATATATCTAAACAGCTGAGAAGAACTAGAAATAGTAGAAAATAGAACTTTTTCTTTTATTTATTTTTTATTTTTCAATAACTTTACGATAACTGACATTTGAGGAAACTTCTCTTTAAAAAATGCTTCCAAATATTTGACGCTTCTAAAAAAATTTAAATAAAATTTTCTCGTAAGATCTTCATTTAAAATCAAATAAGTTGTTTTTAAAAAATTCAGATATTTTTTACATTAAAAAAACATTGGCAGTGCTTTTAAATATTCTCTCCAAAATTTAGAGCCAATTGAACGTTCCAGAGATACAGAAATGTCCAACTCATCTATCGTTGGAAGTGGGAGAACAATTGCTAACCACAAAACCTTCTCAACTATGACAACTGTCATTGTTTCATACGAAATATTAGAGGTACTCAAAGGTAATCCAACTGTGTTCTAATAACTTGCTTCGTTAAACTCTCACAGTTAGAATCTTGGAAGTACTTTGAACCTCATTTTGGGTAATTTTAGAATATTTTTATATTTGTAATTACTTTTTGTTTTATAGTCTTTCCGCACAAAAGTTAGTTGATCAATTAACCTATACTAGATTAAAGCGTTAATTTAGTTTGATTTACCAAACAAAATAAAAATCTTATTTTATTACAGTATTTCTTAATCGAATGCAAAGCGAGTTGAAACTGGAATGTCAATCGAGCTGAAACTCTGTGGGTTGTTGTCCAGGCTGTCACTATGGGTTTGTTTAACTCCGCGGGTTGTTGTCCATGCTGTAAATTTGGTTATGTGCCTGGATAAAGTAGCAATCAGCTGATGAATTTAAATCATTTGAAAAACTAAGAAATGAAGAATGAAAGCAAATATCGGGGTTTTCAATAGGAACGCTACAAAAGTAGTCCGACAGGGGCAGTAAACGATGCCAAATTTTTCCCTTTCCCTGCATTTTTGACATTTCACTTTAGTACTATTTGCCATTTCGTCGTGAAAAGATATACGTAACATATATATAACAGCTGATTGTCAATCGAGCCTGTCTTTAATTGAGTAGCAGACTGTGCGAAAGTTAAAATCTGCTTTCTCAATTAAAATCTAAAAGCCAAATTAATTTGGCTGTGTGTAAAGGTTGTTATGTTTTCTTATTTATAATTTCGATTTTTTCTGAAAAAATGAAAATAATTTATAATATTTTTTACCAAAACTAATAGAGACTAGTGCGCGCACAGAAAGCGCTGTTTCTAAGCTGCTCTTAACTGCTATGTTTTCATATATTTTTTCTACCAAGCGCTCATACATATGTTTACTAAACTTTAACTTGCACATATACACACAAACATACATATGACCATATATTTTTAGTTGCCAGCTAGTTGTGGGTTGTGGAAATTCACATACACGTGTTAATTAAATAACAAAAAACGGAAAATAACAACTGTACAAAAAAAACAATCGGAGAGCACAAAAAGTTTTCGGTGTAACTGGTGTTGGTGGCGTGTTGATATTATTTTCGTTTGTTGAGTTTTTAGCATAACCTTCGATGTGACTTTTTAGCAACAACACAACAGACTCACAGCCAGCATTATGTGTGTATGGATGTGTGTGTGTGCTTTACAATAAATAAGTAAATGAATAAATAAATAAATACAAATGTGAGAGTTTATGAATTTGCTCTGTTCTCTATCTGACCGAGTATTCGGTTTCGCATGCGTGCAACTCATGTTTGCATAGCCCACTTCGGGCGGTGGTGGTGCTCACACACCAATATTTGTACACATTTAAATGGAAATTCAACACAACAAACTGGTGAAAATATTATACAATGCCATTGCACGCCACTACAAATTATGTTGGTAGAAAATATTCCATTGTTGTCGCTTTGCACTCGGCACATACCAAATATTGCTTGCCACACATATGTGTGCCTGTGTATGTGCTGGTGTGCATTTATTGTCTGCAGTTAATGAAACGCAACCGGCGGTAGGTCTTACTGTGGCGGCATGCATTGCCGATTGCCAGTGAAATTTCATGTATTCCCCAAATATACCATTGTTTAACAACTAGAAGTTCATTTAGTCGAACAAGCCCACCGACAGTGTTCAAGTAGCGCGCTGACCGCATAGACAACACTACACCCATGTAGTACTAGGGTTTAACTTTTGCTGAAATTCTGATGCAACTTCATAATATTCACAATACTCATATTTGTTATGAATTCATAACGACAAATTTGTTGCTGTTGTTGCCGATATGGTTGTTGCATGAATTGAATTAGGTGTGTAGGTACGCCTACCGAGCACAGAGCGATGCCTCTCCGGAAAAGTGCACTTGCTGATTGCTGTGGACATACATACATATATAAGCATGTGAATACACCTATAAGCATGTGTGTGTTTGTGAGTAAATTCATACATATGTATGTGTATCTGTGCGGCTATGCATAATGCAGTTAGCAGCTACAAATGAGTGTCCACTTGTCCCGGTAGAGTGTAATAGAATTTTGTCGCGATAATATTGTGAATTTTGTATTCAAATCAATTGTGTGTGCTGTTTCGATTGCATTACTAATTTGGTGGCAGTCGAGTGCAACAAAGCCACCTAAATATAAATGCATGCATGCATTTGAATTTCATATTTACAACTATTGTGTATGAGTGCTGGCAAGGTGCATAAAATTTTAACTAAATTAGGCACACAATAGAGAGAAAGGAGAAATATAAATAAGTAAAAATAAGTAAATTTTCACATATAGGGTGTATTTTTTAGTGTCAAATGCTACTTATTTTAAAGAAAACTGAGAAGAGCTTTGAAAACACTCATAATTTTGGCTTTCATAGTACACAAATTTCTGCTACTTGCAAATTTTGCTTGGAATTTCAAATATGTGGCAACACTGACTGAGGTTTTATGAAGACTAAGATGTCGAACAAACATTTCTTTTTAACTTGGCCGACATAATTTTACCAAAAACGTGCTCAGGAAGCGTTTTTAACGAGTCATTCGTAGGTTATGTACTAGTACAGAGCATCCATTCAAAGGACCCACATAAGAAGATCACTTCAGATCACTGAGTCAAAAACCTTTCTTAAAATGAAGTGGTTAACAAAGCCTTTTGCTAATAAAGTGAGATTTTCTGGCGCTGTATGGCTGTTTTCCGCCTATTAATTAAAGAAATTTTACAGCATTTGGACAAAGAACCCTTGAAATGTTGAAATTTGAGTTCAATATTTGTAGAAACAGTTCGATCATCGTTTACTTCTAGAGATCCAGTAATGAAAATTAGCCAAATACCATGACGTACAAACATACTATATGCAAGTTGAGCGCCAAAACAAAAGATTGAGGTTTGAGCTGACTGAAATACTTTTCTGTTAGTTAAAAGGTTGCCACCTATTTCACATATTATGTGCAAGCAACTAATAGGACATAAAACGGCGACCGAGAATCAATCTGAAAAGGGTAAGACGGCTTATTTTTGAAAAAATTTTATGGCAAGGGTTGCCACCTGTTTTATTTTCCTAAGTCCAAGAAACCAATTGGAAAAAAACGAAGTGTAAGAATCAATCTAGGAAGATTAAGAAGACTTATTTTTGGAAAAATTGTATGACAAGGGTTGCCACCTGTTTTAATTTCTTAAGTCCAAGAAACCAATTTGACAAAAACGAAGTCTAAGAGTCAATCTGGGAAGATTAAGATTACTTTATTTTAAAAAAATTGTGTGGCAAGGGTTGCTACCTTTTTCACTTTTTAAATCCAAGAAAATGATTGACCTCAAAACGGCGTGTAAGAATCAATCAGGGAAGCTAAAGAAGGCTTAGTTTGGAAAGAATTGTATGGCAGGGGTTGCCACCTGTTTTACTTTTTACGACAAAAAACTGATTGGACTTAAAATATAAAAATCTGAAGGGGTTAAGCAAAATGTTTAATGGCAAGCGTTGCCACCTGTGTTAAAATTGAATTCGAAAAAATTTATTTACTAAACTAATAGCAATTTTATAATTTATTGAGATTGAAAGGAAGATCATAGTAAAAAATATTTTTGCGAATGACGAAAGTTGCCACCTTTATAAAATCTGAATTTATTAAAATTGTATAAAAAACTTATTCTAGTTGACTTCTCTTTTGATATTAAAGAACCTGTATAGTATTAAATAATTTTCAAATGGGGATGGTTACCACCTGTTTAGTATTAATTTTTTTTAATTAAAATTGGTTTGATAAACTAATATTGGTTAGTTAATCTGTAAAGGTTGAAGACGCAGCACAGTAGTAAATAATTTTGCGATTGAAGAAGGTTGCCACCTGTTTAACATTAAAGTTTTAATTTATTAAAACTGGTATAAGAAACTAATTATGGTTGGTTAGTCTGCAGAAATTAACGAAGTTGTATAGTAGTAAATAATTTTGCGAATGAAGAAGGCTGCCACCTGTTTCACATAAAATTTTTAATTTAAAAAAAATTGGTATAAAAAACTTATTGAAGAAGCTGTGCAATAGTAAATAATTTTGCGTATAAAAAAGGTTTCCTCCTGTTTAAAAATAAATTCTTAATTTAAAAAAAAGGTATAAGAAACTAATTATGGCTTGATATCTAGCGGAGATTGAAGAGGGATTGGAGTAGAAAATATTTTCAAGAGACCTTAAGTTGTATATAAATATATGTATGTAAAGTGGTTTTGATTGGACTGATATAACATAAAAATACTATTTCTACTAAAATTAAGTGTCACCATTTTTTTTGAACAGATGGCGTAGTTTGTTCGATTGCTGGCGTTCTATGGCTAGGCGAAAGGGAGACAGCTAATATTCCGTGCCGACATTAAATGGCAATAATGTGGTATAAATTCTATCTATTGTCAATACTAATTATTTATTTTAGAATTTTCTGCATAAACGCACTATTTATTTCTTACTAAGAAGAGTAATAATACTAATATTTTGTTTATTTTTTGCTTTGTTGGAAATGTATCACTATTGGTGCTCTCTTTTTTACAACAATTAATACACACATACTCAAATATATGCTACATGTATACCCACGCTAATAAAGTAAGCTCACTAAAAGTCTACCTGCGGTGAATAGTTGGCCTATTCTGGTCGAATATTTCTACATATTTTCATTCTATAAATAGTGACAATAAAATTCTTTGTTTGCATGTGTGTGTGTGTTTCTGTTAAACGACAATACGTAGGCAAATTGTCCCAGCAATGTAACCGTAAGTGAGGCGCAACCAAATCGAACATGACTTGCATATTAAACCATCTCAAACGAGCGCTACGTACCGATATTGACATTTACATACGCGCCCAGCTCGATGCACTCAAGCGTACTAACAATTCAATATACATAAGCTAGGTGTATATATTATACAAGTATATATGTATACTTATAATGTATATATGTAGTTTTGAATGAAATTCATTAGTTTTTCGCTCACGCCAAAACTCAAAGAATTAAACTGAAAGCTGCTCTTTTGTCAAGTCTATTTAAGTTATTGTTTTATTTAAATGTACATATGTGTGTGAGAAAGGGGTGTATTATGAGTATATGTTTATATAGCTATCATATATATATATGTATATATATACATACATATGTACAAATTTGAGTACTGGTACCGTAAATGTATACCAATCTACACACCTACATTTTGGAGTGCGTGAAAGTTATTTCAAAATGGGTTTGTTTCTTAACTAAATATGTATGTATGTATATAACGGACTTTTTATGGTCAAAATTTGGCTCCACAGAACAGAAAGCGATTTGAATTTAACTGTATATCGTCACCTTAAATACAAAATAATGTAACATCACTTTTCATAAGTTTACAGGCTGTCGGAAAGCCTCTCCATTTATTGTAAAAGAGCATTTGCTTACTCTCTTCCACGTTGTGTTTCCACAGCAGTTTACTGTCCAAGACTACTCATACCTCAAGGTACTTGGTGCGGTCACCGACAGGAGTTGTATCCGATTTATCGAAGAGAACCTCCACAGAGGAATTTTGTGCTTTCTTGTGAACACAAGCAGATCTGATTTCTTCGCTTTCAACCCCAGGTTCGAATGCTAGTTCTGGACTACTGAATGCTGCTAATGGTTTGTAGACACCTACCCGATATTAAGATGGCAATGTCGTTCGCACATGCCACTATCTTAGGGGGTTTACCTTCAAAGCTCCTTAGCAGTTTATTCATCGCTAATGTCCATAGAAGGGGCACCTTAAAGAAATCCTCTATAGATTTCCTTGGTCATTTTAGCCTCGTTTCATTCTGGTCCTATACGTTTAGAGGTCAAAAGGTTTCTGAACCAGCGTTGTATAGCGGGATCAACATCTATTGACTGAATACTATTCAGAATAGAATCCGTAGTTACTGCTTTGTCCCACTTAACTTTCTTGGGTTGTCGAAGTTCAAAAATATGATCTTAGAAACGATTTTTGAATATCCTATACTAAGAGATAATAAAAAAGACGCTAAAGTAGCTTAGGGGCATCTCATTCACTATCTTTACCATCGAGTTATTATATGAATAGACTGGTTTGGGTGCCAGGTCACAACAGCAAACTGTAAATCTAAGAACTCCGGAATGGAAACGGGAAGGAGCTTGTGGTTTACTACTGAAATTTGGGTCACAAACCAGGTCAACTAGTACTGATCAACTACCAGCAGCAATGTGGTCCTCCAAGGTCCACTTTTCACTAATCGCAGGAGTACTAACTGGACACTGTTCGAACGGCATTTATGCAGTTAGATTGAACATCTTATCGAATGCCAGGTGCATTACTTCTTTGAAAGATGCGATAGAAAGATAGATAGAAAATAACTGATGTTTTGCACTGCGATTTCTGGTCTATTGTGCCCTCTTCTATATCATATTTGGTCACAAAGGTCCCGCACTCTGAATAATTCCAGGAGCTTGCTCTGCGCGATGCAGATGATAAAAACCCTCTCCATGTAGATGGAACCTAGGGCCGTGAGCCTGCTTCTACAGATTTCTGAGCTATTTAGAATCAAGTGCAGAAGATGGGATAGAATTATCTGAAAACTTCCGCCTCGAATGTCCCGTTTTTGTCAAATCAAGGCAAAATCACCTCGGATCTTATATATTCAGATAGCCAGTTAAAATAGTGGAAATAGAAAACAAAAACTAAGCTAATTTGTGATAGATTCAGGCAATTTGCTGATAGCTGATATCGAGCTACAGGAATTGTACGTTTGGCTTCACAAAGTACTGAAAGTAACGGTCAAAGTGTGATCCCTCGCTTTGGTAAGGGCTCAGGCGTATATACTCATCTAACCCAAAGACATTTCAGTCTACTTGGGTTCAAATTTTGACTTTCTTACAGAAGTGATAAAAGAAATATTTTTTTCAAGAAAAAAAAATCACAAATCATTTTTAACTTATTAAACAAGTGCTACGAGTATTAAGTTAAAAAAACAAAAATATTTAACTTGTCAGACCAGTTTTGATATTTTAACCGTTAAAGGAGCTTACTACAGTCGCTAAAAATCCCTGCAAACCCTTGGAATGCCCACTGTATGTTCCTTTTAATGTCGGATATCCGAAAAACCAAGGGCAAAATGCGCACATAAGCTAACAAATGACTGTGTCTATTAACTAAAGCTCCCCCCACCTCCACTCCACCTCGCTGTTGCCGCACACTTGGCGCTTTGGCAATTTGTTTATTTATCCGTTGCGCGGATTTTCAATGAACTTTGTGCTTGCCAGTCGACTAACAACGATTTTGTACTTTCATTTCCGCTCGCGCACAATACAAAGCAAACTAACTAATCTGAATAAACAACAACAACAATAATAACAACAAGAACAACAAATTTAATAACGGATCTGCCGATTTGTTTGGTTATAATGTTGTTTTAGTTGCATTTACGGTGTATTGTTAACGGGTACCGCCCACTCCCCACCCAGTCCTCACCCACACCTCCAAAACGCATTAAAATGGGCGGTCTGGCCACAATGAGCGCGTACCTTTAAATTACGGTATTGTTGTTTATATACATACTAATAAGTTGTGAGTGTGTATATATGTATGTGTGTGTTTTGTTTGTGTTTGCTTGCAATGGTCAAATTAGTTGCTGTTGTTGGCTTATTTGCGAATTGCGCTAATTACCTGGAACTAAATATGGCGCCGGATTTGGCGGCGGCAGCCAATATGTGGACGATATCGACGGATAGAGCTGATGGCCATTTGTGGTGGTGGTGTTGTTGATATTGTTGTTGTTGTTGTAACTGTTAGGTGGTGAGTGGCGGTGTTGCACGTTTGACTTGTGGTGTTGCATTGCCGCTGTTAAAATCAAAGTGCCGCCACCAATGCCACCTACCATGCTGGCGTTGCCACCAGCGTCAACGATGTGTCCGCCGCCGCTGCTGCCGCCATCGTTAACATTTCCACTTCCGTTTCCGGTGGTGATGCTGTTATTAATCGCGTCATTTGCTACGCCACTGTTGTTGGGAATGCTGGCGGTGTTGTTGCTGTTGGCGCTGCTGCTGGAATTGCCGTTAGAATTGGCGTTACTGTTGTTGGTTAGTAGCAGGCTGTTGGCAGTGGTGGGGCTGCCACACTGGTTGGCTGGCGTCGGGCTCTCCAGCCTGTTCGGATTTTTCATTACGGCCCTGCTGCGTTAAACCAATTCTTTGTTTGTTTGGGTGTGTGTGTTTTAATTTTGTTAAATTTGTTGGCTGCCACAATGTTGTTGTAGTTTGGTGATATTTGTTACTTTGTTGTTGTTGTTATTGAATTTTCTTTTAATTTTGTTTCAACACTGTATCTGTTTAATTATTTTTTTTTCGTTTATTTGCACGCACTTATTTATGGCTTTTAATTTATTTTGTTTCACTCGTTGTGGTTGTTGTATTTATTTTTTTAATTTTCACACTGCACGTACTCGGGCGCTGCGCTCTTTAGTGTAGCTAAATATTTGCATTAAAAAATATATGTATTTGTTTATGAAAATATATTTGTTTGAGTGTATGTGTATGAAAATCTGATTGTATGTGTGGGTGTGTGGTGAATTTCAATTTCGCAATGCCATTTGCACGCAGTTTGGCGTTATTCGCGTTGCGCACGTAGCGTCTGTGGTGATATTTTGTGTGCGCCTGCCTGTTGATTAAACCAATTATAATCGTCATTATTTTTCAATTTCGTGCCATTTAATTTCCTCCGTATATTTGACTAAGTAATTTCGTTTCAATATGTGCCGCACTTTAATTTGCTCATTCAATTGTCGCATTAAGCCTATTTGGTGTTTTGTTTAATCAGCTTTTGCTTTGAGTACTTTCTGCTTTTGTGTGTGCTATTGAGTTGAGGTTAAAATTGTCTCGTTAAAGGTAGGCCACTAAAAGCGCGTACAAATATTTGCCTAAGAACAGGTTGCATACTTAGCGTGTACCCTATGAGGTTGCCAGAGAGCCAAGCAAAGCCAGTGGAAATGTACAGTGAAGGAAAAGAAAGCTAAATATAAACACAAATATGATTGATATTTGTATGTGTATGCATATTCGTGAACAGTTACATAAATCTTTCATCAAGAAAAATCTCTTTATGGTGTGAGATCTCAATCCTCTGGGTCTGTAAATTTTTCGCCTTGATGAATTTTGTGAAAGATCTTTACCACACGCTACAATGACAATATTTTCTGAGATGACTGACGGTTTTTCTCAATAGTCTTTTTTGACAGTTCCCGCATGAGTCATGTCAATCTGTCATGTTATTTGTGTAAAGAAAATATAGCGATGAAGCCTATGTCTGGCTCAATGGGTATGAAATAAGCAAAATTGCCTCATTTGGGACGAAGAGCAACTTGAAGAGATTCAAGAGCTACCATTACATCCAGAAAAAATAATGATTTGGTATGGTTTCTGGATCGGTGAAATCATCGGTCCATATTTCCTCAAAAATGATGCTCACCAAGATCGTGTGGTATTACACTGTTAGACTTTTTTCTGTGGGAATATGTAAACTATAAAGTCTATGCGGTCTATCCCGCTCCGATTCTGGACTTGGAACAAAACATTTCGCCTGTCATTCGCCAGTTACCAGCCAAAATGCACGAACGGGTCATCGAAAATTAGACTAAACGGATGGACCATCTGAAACGTAGCCGCGGAAAATATTTGAAAGAGATAATCTTCAAACAATAAATGCCAAATAATATTCTTTCGAAAGATTATAAACATTACCGAATAAGTTTGAACTTTATATGTTTTTTCTTCAAAAAAGTAGGGAACCTGGATCAATCTACATATATAAGCAATTCTCAGCTAAAAGTCATCATAATGAAAAAAGAAAAAAAAAATTATTTTTCTTCTAAAAAAAAAAATTGGCAACTATACTTTACTGGAGCTCTATAACAACGCCTAGTCAGGCACTAACCTGTATTTCACATTTAAAATCCACAAACCTGTTCTGTAAGGCAGCGAACCCCTTAGGCTAGCCGAATACTCCCTATCATTATCAATATCAATATGCAATAAGCCGCATTCTACTCAGGAAGTTCCCATTTCTACCCAATGTTACGAAAACCGAAATTCTAAAGAATTAAGCTTAAAAACGGTCTTTAATAGTGCAAACGATTTCAGAGAAGACTGCGAAAAGAAGAAGGTGAACAGGGATAAACAACTATGCGGGCTCAAACTATATAATAGAGTAGAAAAAGGTGTCATTTCAGTGAAACTAGATACCCGAAACGCCCTCTGACTGCCAGATTACTGCAGAGTCTTTAATGAGGAGATTACAGCCATTAAAGAAACTCTTCTCGTTCTAACAAAGTGTGCCGAAAACAAGAAATGCATTTATATTCACAGATAACTAAGCGGCTTAGAAATCACTAAAGTCTTTTAGAGTTTTATAAAAGATTATAAAATAATGTTTTGATTTCTAAGTGGATCTAACATCCTTTTTAAAGTAGCAATAGTTACCAGAATTTAGTGGTATTCCTGATAAATGAGCAGCAGATAAAAGTAATGACACAGATCACTGTGTAATTGGCAGACTATCATTCAATAACTAACTGTATAGAATCTGTCAGGAGGTGGAAGAAGATCAGACTTAAGGGCATCTTATAACTATGTGAAGCAAGGTTTTTTATAGGGAAATAAGCGTAGTTGAGAATTTATTGACGATCTCACAAAGATTACACAAATATATTTTTTTGCTGAACTTTATCAGGAGCACAGGGTAGTTGAGATAGAACAATATAGTGAAGTGATTTTAGTCTCAATGGTTACACAATGGGTATACTAAAAGTCAAGGTGAGCCATCAGATATTCACTCTACCCACCAAACTATGTTCTAATGGGACGAATAAATCGATTAGTATAATTTATAAGCCTTAAATTTGGCTTGGAAGTCGTAGAGCACCCCTTGCGGCCAAAAAAAATGTAGCTGGGGAAGCAGAAGCATGACTCTATGAGGGTTGTTACCAAATACAAGAAGAGCTCGCAGAATCTTTGGGATTCACTCAAGCAGTGACTGCAAAATGTTCAAAACGATTACACTCAAAAGCAAGAAAATTTAGTGACGTTTGAATTGAGCAAAAAGGCTTTGAAAGACGAGTTTGAGTGTCAGAAATGCTGCCTTAGCGTTACAAAAAGAAATAGTTTTTGTATCAATTATGACCTGTACTGAAGAATATATTCGTTAAAACAAGACTAAACACAAATATCACATGAGAAGCTTGGTGAAAAAGCCAAATCAAAGAGAGCGCTGAAAATCACTGACTCCCAGGTAATGTTCTGTATTTTGTGAAATCAGCAGAGCGTGCTATTTTTTGAGCTACTAACGCTAGATGACAGGAGAATGCTACAGACAAAAACTCAACAAATTGAAGTGAGTAATTGCCGAAAAACGCCCTAATACGCAACTAGACAAGCGGCAATCATTTTTCATCACGACAACGTTTGGCGTCATGTTAGAAGTCCGGTTAAAAACTTTTGGAAAACAGATTCCGGGAAGTTTTGTGTCATCTGCCTTATAGACCAAACCTTGCCTTTTCTGACTACCATTTGTTTCGGAAAGCTCTCACTGGAATACGGTTTGCAATGGGACAAAATATCAAAAGTTGGATCTTTGGCCGTCAAGCTGGTGGAACTATTTGGAATGTAGTCCAAAATTATCAGAAAGAAGGTTACAGCTTCAAATTGACAATAATTCCAGTATCACTATTGTACTTGTTTTTCCCAAATAAACGTTTCTTTAAGATTAGTGACCCATTTATTTAATTATCTTAAACTCACTTTGTAATAATTTTTAGTCTAAAAATAAATTAATATCAGAAAAATGCAAATACTTGCATCAAAAACGAAAAAACTACCTCATCGCAACTCTTTTCACCCACCCTAGTAGGCAACCACTGTGTTTTCTCGAAATGCTGTGCCGTTTTCACTTTTTGGTTGTTTTGCTGACGGGTATTACATGTCGGCACCGAAGTGCTAAAAAGCAAAGTAGTTAAAATAACATCGAGAGTACAAAAAAGTACCGAATTTAGCCGAGGACAATGGCAACCGCATGCTTATGTGCCTCATTAGCACCTAATGAAGACGATTAGAGAAGAACAAATAAAAGAGATTATAGAGAGTTACGGAACGCATGGGTTACAAAGCATTCGTATGAGCTCGCATTAAAGTCTAATTTATAACATGAGTATAATAAGTAAATATTGAATTAATGAAATGATGGCACAGCAAGCTGAGCTGCCTGATGTCATGTGGCTACAGTAGTAACTAGAGCTGCTTTGATTGAAAGTTTAAAAACAAAATTTTGATAAGATAGTAAATCGAAGAGTATTTTTCTATAAAAAGGTCTACTCTACAAGGTTTTTTTTTTTTTAATCTTGAAAACCTTTAAAATAATTTATTGCCCTCTATTTGTGAAGTAGTTTAAAATTCACCTCCAAAATTCCAGAAAATAAGCACTTAAGCCATGCCCGTGTATTTTATGAGGTATCGATCTGAAATTTTGCACAAGCTCTTTTTTACTCAAGAAACTGCAAATTTGGTGCAACTGTGAATTTCGGCCCACCATAGCATATAGCTGTCTTACAAACTGAATGATCCAAATATTGTTGTTCTATGGAAAACTTCTTTATTTTACGAGATATCTTCACAAAATTCTGTAGATATTGCTCTGGAATAAAAACGATATAATCCTTTGTAAAAATTGTTTTTATCGGGCCACTATATCATATAGCTCCCATACAAGCTAAACGATCCAAATAATGTCTTTGTATGGAAAACTTTTTTAATTGACGAGATATCCTCATGAAATTTGGCACAGATTATTCTTTAAAAAAATTGTTTGATCCTCCCAGAAATTACTCAGATCGACACACTATAGCGTACAGCTGCCATACAAACCAACCGTTCAAAATAATATCCTTGTATGGGAATCTTCTTTATTTTACGAGATATCTTCATAAAATTTGGCATAGATTATTATTTAAAACAACTATGTGATCTCACAAGAAAGCTTTTAGATCCACACACTATCTTATATAGCTGTCATACAAACTGACCTTTCAAAATCATGTCCTTGTATGGAAAACTTCTTTATTTTACAGGATATCTTCACGAAATATGTCACAGCTTAATAATTAAAGAAATGGTACGACCAACCAAAAAATTTTTCAGATCGGCACAATATAGCATATAGCTGCCATACAAACTGACCGATCAAAATCAAGATCGTGTATAGAATCTTTTGGTTTGTGAAGGGTATTATAGCTTTGGTGCAACCAAATTAGCCAAATCAGTGGTTCTAAGAATCTAAAAATATATGAGATTCCAAAAAGACGCCCTTAGGCTTTACTGTCAAATCATATTAGTAGCCTTCTTAAGTGGTTGCGGTGTATAAAATAAATTAAAAATTTTACTGAATGAGCTGAGATGTTTCAATAACCGAAATTCTTTCCACACATAATTCCAAAAAAGAAAAAAACAAAAAAAACTCAACGCTTTGTACTGTGATCTAAATAATTCCGAATTATCTAAAATTTGTAAGCTCAATAGTGCAACGGCGTACAATTTATTAAAAAACAAACAAATACAAGTCACATTACAAAATACACATGCACACTCAATTTACTTGGAGTTCGTAGTTCCCCGAAGCACTTGCTGTTTACTACTTGAAAATGCGCAAAAGCGAAAAGCATGAAGGCAAAGCAAAGAAGTGTACTCAAGCGATACTAAACTACATAAATCGAATGAAAATGTCTTTGTGAAAGTGATGGCGGCATAAATCGACAACTACTAGCGCACTATCTAGCCGGGCGGCTGGCTAAAAGCCGGTCAAGCGGCGCAAGTACATAGCAAAAACTATCCAAAAGTACCAGCAAGCGCGACTATGCGCTGCTTAAATGCTTGTCTGCCTGCTTCCTGCACACACACACGCATATATATCTATATAGCGCCTGCTTGCCAACATTTGTTTTCGGCTATGTCACAATTGATTTAGTAGACTTTCGAACTTGTATCGATGCGCAGCTTTGCATCACGTCGAGAATGGCAGCATATCCGAGCATGTTAATGTACTCCAAGTGCGCCGTGTTTATTGGCCATTGCCCGGCGTATGATATGCATGTGTGTGTGTGTGGTTGGCGGGCAGGCATTTTAAGTGGCTGTTCGTTTTGGTCAACAATGAACTTTTCAGAATCGCATACATGACCAAATGTAAACATAGAGGTTGGTAAGTGTGTGTACATGTGCCTGTGTGTGTGCATATATGCAAGTGGAGGCAACTGTCAGCTGGATTTATACGAAAGTACATTATAAATAGGTAACTATGCGCTTATTTATTTTAAAGTGCCCGTTTGGAAACGTTTTTCGATGCTAAGGTGGCATAACAACTGCATTTTAGGGAAGGCGAATAACGGTATATGAGCTGTTTTGTGAGAAATGTGCAAAATCTTATTTATCGTCACCTACAATGTAAAAGAAGTGTATCGTAAACAGATTTAAAATCGATAACTGATATTATAACCAATATATAACCATTTTATAACCAAACTATGAGTGTATGGTAACCAATATTTAACCATTTTATAACCAAACTATGAGTGTATGATAACCAATATACATATAACCATTTTATAACCAAAAGTCAAATTTTGTTTCATTGTGAGTGGTTCTAGTATATCGTTTTTCCTTAGCCTGTAAACTTATAAAAGTGAAGTTACATTATTTTGCATTTTAGACGATATATACATATATTAAGTATACATAAAGCATTTTTTTCGTAATATTTTTTCCATTTTTGCGGCAAATATAAAGAAAACCGGCAAAATACAACGCTACATTTAGCCAAAATTTCCATTTGGGCACAACACACGCACACACACATCTACTATATATATATCTACATATGTATTTATGTATTTTTGTTTGCACAAGTGCTCACATGCGTCTCTATATAGTTATGTACATCTGAGTATATATGTATATAACAATACGGAACTGCTGTTTTAGCCCAACCGTTTGACTGTGAGTGTTTGCCGGGCTGATCGTTCGACTTTTCGGTTCGTACACTTGTTTGCTCGCTATTATTGACTCAATGGGCAAATTGAAATATGGTTGATGTCAGTGAAATGACATTCGCCGTGCTTGTTGTTGGTTTTTTTTTGGTGTTTGTTTTTGTTGTTTTATATGCATTTTTTATTTTTGTTGTTTTACATGAATTTTTTTTGTTGCCTACTTGCTGTTATTGTTTTTGTTTATGTCTTACAATTGTTGCTATTGTTGTTGTTGTTATTGTTGTTGTTCTTATTATTATTGCTGTTGTTGCTACAGTACATTGCCATTGTCGATAAGTTGCGTTTTTGCCTCGCCGCACACTCACTTAAACTATTTTAGTTGCTATTTTTGAGTTTATAAGTGCTTGAGTGAAATAGAGCTGCCAGCTTTGGCATCTTATTGGAATTTAAGTACGTGTAAATATTCTTTCGGTGCAAGTAATTTGGCACAGTTTCGAAAAAGAAATTTTATTAATTTTTTTTTTCTTGGAAAAACAACAATAACAACAAGAGAAAAACTATAAAAGCAATAAAAACAAAAACAACAAAAATAGTATAAACTTTTGTTGTAGAAAAAGTGATGATTTGTGCGCGATATTGGTCACCATGTCTTCATTTTTCGTCTGAAGTTAATTAAATATTATCAAATTTGCAAAAACAAAATTAAAGAAAACTATTTTGAATATTAGAAATGTATGTTTGACCGCTTCAATTTCGATGTGAACCTATCAGCTTTCATTGGAAGGGTTTTATATTTGGATTTCATTTAACTATGTATTCCTTTTATTTTTTTAATTAGTTTTAACGCAAAAATATCTTATTTTATTTATTTTTTCTTCTCATAAAATTTTCATTTATATTTTAAATGAACTAGATTTTTTTGTTTTACTTATTTTTTTTATATATATTAAATATTCTATTTTATTACTTTAATTTTCTAATTATATTTTAATTAATTTAATTTATTTTATATCTTTTTTTTTCAATTTAATTAAATTTATTTTTATTAATTTTGTTTATTTTGTTTTTTTAGTTGAGTGAAGTAAGTTAATTTTTTTATTTAAAACAAAATTCTTTTTATTATTTTATTTTTATTATTTTTTTTATTTGTGGTATATAATTTTACTTTAATTTAATATAATTTGAATAAAATTATTTAAAAAATTAAATGAAATGTAAGAAAAATAAAATAAAATTTAATTAATTTAAATTAATTAAAAAAATTAAAATTAAAGTTAATTTTATTAATTAATTTAAATATATTGAATTCAATTTGCTTCATCTCATTTGTACTTTTTTTTAAATATCTTTTAAATTATATTTTTTCCATTATTATTTTTTAAGTTCATTAAAATAATTATTATTAAATGTGATTTAATTTATTTTACTTTCTTGAATTTGATATTTATTTATTATAGTTTATATATTTCGTGTTATTAAATATTTTTATTAATTAATTGAATTAATTTTTTTAAATTAAATTTAAATTTTTTAGTTTTTTATTTAGTGGTATTTATTTTATTTAAATTTAAGTTATACTGTTTTATTTTAATTTTAAATTAAATAAAATTAAATTTAAAAGCTTAAATTAATTTATTATTTTGTTTTACTTTAACTACACTTTTAAATATCTAATAAATTTTTTTTATTATAAATTCTTTCAAATGATTTATTATCGTATTTCAAATTGAATTGTTTAAATTTTTTTTTGCAATTTTTTATTTAGCTTTTGGTTTCTTTTATTTTTTTTATTATTTTAAGTAACCTTTTTTTTTTTAATTTAATTTACATTTCTTTAGTTTTAACTTTTTGATAATTTATATTACATTATTTTACTTTAGTAATTATTATTTATTTAATTTAATCCTTTAAAATTTAATTTAAATCTGTTGAATTTCATTTATTTTATTTTTATTGAATATTCTTGTTTTTTATTTAATTTAATTTTTAGTTGTTTTATTTAAATTTAATTTATATAATTTATTGAATTTATTTTATTTTCATTTTATTTAATTTAATTTTTTTATTTCACCTTTGTTTCCTTTATTTCATTTTTTACTTTTGATTTTGCTATTTATACCTTTTATGAATACCATAATTTTTTTACAGAAATAAATATTCTAAAAATCTTTATAAATCCCTTGACCGCCCTCTATTGCAAACCAATTTTCCACCTAGAAACTAAAGGCTTTCCCAAAAATCGAAAATTTCTTTCGCTACCTCATTACATCCTCAATTAGGGCAAGTCAATATCTTTTTATACAGCCTTGTATACTTGTAAATACATACCGCCTTGCCTTCAACTCCCACCAACAATGAACTATTTAGCACTTGCTTGAATAAGACCAAAATGTCGGAATTTCCACACATTAAGTGGCATTGCAATATTTACTTATTTACATACGCACACACACACACATACACATGCATTTGCTACATTGGCGATGGTGTGGGGCGTATACGTCACGCGTTTCTGAGTGCAAATATCTGTGTTATTGCCTTTTTATGCCCAAAAAGTGCATCTTAAAATGAGGTTTATGTCAATTTCTTCCATTTCACATGTCTACTTTTCACACACACAACAACACACATACATATGTATGTACATCTGTGCATATTTGGCATATTTGCCGCGCGCTGTAAACCGTATTTATGAATATTTTATGAGTATCTGTTTACTACTCACGCCAGCACGGTTCGCTGTTTGTTTTTGTACTTTTGTACTTGCCATTTACATATTTTTGGTTAATAGGGGGTGGTAAAGAATTTTTATGTGCTGCTGACGTGTCGCTTGCCTTGCTCGCACAGTGCATATATTCCGTATTTAATTGTATCTGTCACTTTTTGTTGTACTTTTCGTCCAATCGTGCTCGCATACGTGTGCAAATACCTACATATGTATGTGTGTGTGGGTGATTTTTTGCTCAAGCAGCTTCGGTCTCATTGACAAGTGACAATATACAGTTGTTGTTCACTAATTACTCGAAAAACATTTATTTTACTGCTACGAAACTGAATACAATTTAATATTTGCCTTTTAAAATGTCAGGGAAATAGTGAAGTGAACACTAGGGTGGGTAACTTCTTATTGTGAATTCGAATATTTGACGTAATGAAATACCTATATAATTGTTAAACCTTATAAATTTTAGTTTATTGTAATTAAAAACGAAAAATTACTAGTAGAATTAACTTAATTTTATTTTAATTTTAGTTGATAATCAAAAACAATTTTATATAAATATTTTAACCTATAGTAAAATATTTCAATCTTTATTAAATATTTTAATACTTTATAAAATATATAGTGAAGACAATTTTGTATTCATTTGAGTAAATTTATATGGTCGAAAATGAAAAGAGATAGTGAAACTCAGAAAAATAGTTTTGGTTCTGAAAGAAATTTTTTGAAGTAGTACAAACAAAAGACTTAAGACACAAACCAAAGTTTATATGGACATTTTCTAATTGGTAAAATTTTATAATAATAACCACTGAAGTTTTTCATTTATCATTACAATTTTGATCATTAACATTTATAATTTTGTTACGTTTCAACGAATTTAAATGTGCTAATTTTAATTAGCCTTTTTCAATTTAATATAATTAATTTTAATTTATTAAATTTTTTTATTTACATTTTTTTTTTATTTTTTTTTTAATTTTTAATTTTTAAATTTTATTTTATTTTGTTTTTTTTTTTATTTTTTATTTCATGTAATTTTATGTTGTTTCACTTTTATTTTTTGTTTAAATTTATTAAATTTTTTTATTTAATTTAATTTACTTTTTTTTATTTTTTTTTTTTTTTTAATTTTTATCTTTTATTTTTTTTTTTTTTTTTTTTTTTATTTCATTTAAGTTTATATTGTTTAGTTTTTATTTTTTGTTTCATTTAATCTTATTTTTTTATATATGTTTTATTTTTTTTTTTTTTGTTAATTGTTAATTTAAAAACTATTTGTTATTCTAATAATTTTTTAATATATTTTCACAAAGGTTTCTAGAAACTTTTCTTTGAAGTATTCCCGTTTTTGTTAAGTTTTGGCTAAACATTTGATACTACAAAGATTCACCCTAGTACGTTCATGTGGTGTCGGTATGTATAAATAGTCAGCATGCTAAGTTCAAAGATTTCTCAAATTTCCGGTGCAAATTAAAACTGACATTGGTGCAATTTTCAAACTGAGTGAACAATGATTTTTTTTTTTGTTTTTTGCTTCATCATTGGATGTAGAAAAATGGAAACTTTTACGAAAATTCAGCAAGCAATTTTTCGGAAATGAAAATTAAAAAAAAAATGCTGTTTTCATGTTAGGAAATAATTGTTTTCAAAATGGGCAACAATATTTTCTTAACTTGGCATAAGACTAATGAAAGATAATAACAAAAAATAAAAATCAAGTTAATGAAAAAAATTTTTTAAAAAAAATATTAAAAATTTAAAATTTAAAAAAATTAGAAATTAAAATATATATTAAAAATTAACAAAAAAAAAATTCAAAATAAGTTAAAAAAAAAAAAAATTAAAAAAATGAAAAAGAATAAAAAAAAAAATTAATAAAAAAATGATTTAATATGATAGTAATAATTACAAAAGGTTCAAACTATATTAAAAATAAAAAAACGTGAAAAATTAAAAATAATAAATAATGAATGAAAAATACAAAAATTTTATGAGAAAAATTATTCAAAAAATTGAGAATGTGATTATGAAAAAAATTTAAAGTTATATCAATCATTAAAAATAAATTAAAAAATAAATAAAAAATTAACAAAAAGTCTTAATAAAATAACAATTTAAAAAAATTGTATAACAAAATAAAGTAAATATTTTTTTGTCTATAAGAAAAATATCTATTTTTTTAAATAGATTAATTAATTTAAATAAAAAAAATTAATTAGAAATAATATAATTAAATTTAATTAAGTTAATTAAATTAATTTTAAATTAAGGATTTATGAATTACTTCTTTTAGTTTAGATAACTCATTTTAATAAATAATTAATTAAAAATTAATGTAATTTAAAATTTAATTCAGATAGTTTAATTAACTTCAGATTGATTATTTTTAAAATTTATCATATTTAGTTTCATTAATTAATTTAAATAAATAAACAACTAATTATTAACGTAATTAATTTTAAATTAATCATTAATTACCAGTTCATAATTCAATTCTCAATGCATGAAAGCGAACTTTTTGGGGAAAATTTTCATTACTAATCTATTATGAACATAATTAATAGCTTTTACTTTAAGCTAATGATTAAATTAATATCTATTTTAGTTCAAAGTAATTATTATGGAATTATTATTATTTAGTTATTATTTAATTATTTTTAATTAGTTAATTATTAACTATTTTTTTTTTAATTTTTTTATTTTTAATTAATAATCGTAATTTATGAATACAAACAAACTGTAAATATTTAATTACTAATTAATTATGTGGATAATTTAAAGCTTATAGCTTACTGATTAATTTATGATGTATCTCAGTTTAAATTAAGTTAAAGAATTATCAACTAATTATTTTCCATTTATTATTTTTAATTGATTACAGTTATTAAATACTCAATTTGCAAATACGAGCTCTTTTCTATATTTTAATTACTAATCTTGCGACGCAATCACACACATATATATGTATGAGTAATGCAGGTAAGAGTATGTCACGAGAGATGCATGTCAGCACGAAGGCATCTTCTGAGGCATATAAATAAGCAAATATATGCAAATATGTAAGCATGTCTGCACAAAGCAAACACTTAACAGCATGTATTTATGCGCATATTGTATGCTTTTGTAAGTATGTATGTGTGTTTGAAAATGCAACGCAACGTTGCAACATACGCCGCTGCGCAAATGAACTTCAAGGTAAGGGAAAACTTAATAAACTCAAAAAAAAAAGAAAAAAACGGAGAAGAAACAATGGCAAGCAGCTTTGCAGCAAGAGATGTTGGCATATGAAGTCATTTGGCTACACAGACACAAACACACATGTATTTAAATATTGAGTTGCTGTATTTGCTGGCGGGAGGAATCGTACACCAGTTTGTGGCACTATCATTTTACTTGGCTCATTTTCCTCAAGTTTGCGCGACGCGTAACACGAAACGACGTTTTGATTTCTTCAACAAGTTGCCAGACTTTATAAAATAAACACACACATTTTTCTCACTCGACTGTATAAATAAAATTTGCGCTTTGTTGACAATTTCATTCGAAACCACACATTTCAGTTGACGTTTACGTTTTAAGCAAATAATGTTGGAATACTAACACACGTGAGAACACGCAGGCATATTTATATATAATATTATTATATATATATATAATTATATATCGACACTTAAAAAGCAAAATAACATAACATCACTTTTCAAAAGTTTACTGGCGAAAGAAAAACGATATAATGGAAACCACTCACATTGAAACAAAATATGAGTTTTGGTTAAAAAATAGTTACATATTGGTTATAAATTGGTTAGCACACACTTTCGTTTTGGTTATATATCGGTTAGCGCAACTTGAGTTTTGGTTATAAAAAGGTTATATATTGGTTATTTTATCTAACAGTGATTTTTGATTCTTTTTTTGATGATACATTATTTTGCATTTTAGATGACGATATGTACACTGATAAATATGTTTATGTATCTCTAAGCGTTTGTAAGTACGCTTGTAAGCCAAGCAAAGTCAAACCGCACGTTTAATTGGTATGTGTGTATAAGTATGTACATATGTGTATGCACGTGTATTTTCTCTACGTATTTTATCACACCACTTTCGTCGCGACATACATACATACAAATGTATATATTTACCGCCGCGCGTGTGTAGCGCAAATCACTTAGTGTCACTAGAATAATGACAAATATTTAATGTGCTCGTTACGTGCGTGCAACTACAACAAATATGCAAACTTACACCAGCATGCAGACGCGTCTATATACACACATATATGTATATTTGCGTGTATTTGTGCTGTATGCAAACGCAATGTTGCGTTGCCACAAGGCAACAAAGCAAGACGTTGATCAAATACAGCGACTCTTACCACGTAACACACACAGAGCACAGAGCTTTCTTAAGCAAACAGACTCACATATATACATATGTATTTAAGCACATTTAAGTAATGTTGTATGTTTTTATAATTGTTTAGACACTTCAAGGCACACACACACACGCGATATGGCAAGCATTTTGACGTTAGAACGCGCGATAAACGAATTTTGCTGGTCTTTTATTTTTTTCTTTGACTGGCGCAGCTTCTTCAGATAAAAAAAAATTATAAAAAAAAATTTTCAAAAAACGAAAAATTCGAAAAAATTAAACAAAAAAGCATACAAAAATTTTTAAAAAAAAAATACAAAAAAAAAATCGTAAAAAAGTCCAAAAAAGTATTACAAAAAAGACAATTAACTGTCAGCTGTTATTTCTCAACTCAATTCAACGCGTTTATTTACGCTGCTGGGCGCGTATCTAGCGCGACGATTATCAGTGGCGCACTAAAATGCCACAAACTATGCCGCCGCTTCGCATTGCGCGCTCAAAGCGACGAGCGCTTTCCACTTATTGAGCGCTGAGCAACAGGTAAATGCCATGTACTACAACACACTGTAACAATAACAACAACAACCACTAAGAGATACGCGCAAAATTTCATATTGTGTCTAATGGATATGACAAATTTTTTTAGCACCGCCATAAATACAGCTTCGGCTCGTATATATTTATACAGTACACACATAGATATGTATATAAATATGCACACACACACTTCCACTCACTTCTAAACGCCCGTACTCTACGTACTAAGTACTCGCCCGGCGTATGCTCACGAACACAACACAAGCCGATGACATACAATAAATTATACAGTGCACAATATTCATATAATACTTGTATGTACATAAGTATGTATGTAATAATAAGTATATATAACTTAGCGCCTGCTGTTGCCGGTGCGCGCTGTTTTGTTGTCGTTGACGTTGCTGATACTAGTGCTGTTGGTAGCGGTGAAATGCCGGTGTTGTCGCAGCGCTTTGTGTTCGCTTCGCTTTAAACGCTGACGAATGACAAACTGACGTGACGTTTTGCAGGCCTAGCCCATTTTAGCCAAACCCACATAGCTATATACAAACAAGCAGACAAATATACACACAAACATATAACCAAAATCACACAAACATACAACCAAAAACACACAAACACACAATCAAAAACAGAAACACAACCACACAAACATGTAAGCGCCTATATACACCGCATATGAGTTATAAACATCCGCTCATCCAACCATCCGTCCAACCATCCATTTATCCATCCATACATCGTTCGAATACGAATTACCCGCGTATTGTCTTGCCAAACGTATCGCTCGCTTGCTGCCAAATTGCTCATTTTTTTCTTTTCCCACACCGTTTTCATAGATGCGTGCGCGAGCGAATGCATGTGTGGCTCTTTTTTAATGTTCCGCGTGGCTTGTTGCTCCAAGCAACTTGCATTGGTTGAGCATAAAAAAGAATATGATTTGACCACACTACAGAAATAATTTAGAAATTAGAAATAAAAGCACGTATGTATATGTGTTCTTTTTCTGATAAAAAATTGATAACTTTAGATAGTGGTATTTGTGTGTAGTATTCCAGCAAAGTGAGCTTAAAATATACCATAGAAATCTACGTATGCAGATTTTTGACCCAGTGACTTCTTTACCTTTCAGGACCAATGTTAGAGAACTCTGATTACTGTGGGTAAATATATGTAAGACTTTTTGTTTAAATTTCACACGAAACCCCATTAGCCAAATTTTTTTTTTCTATGTTAGCATAACTGTCAGTAACATCTGTGCCAAATATCGCATCGAAATAATCATTACTGTTAAGTATACAGCTTGTCTTACTGAGTACATAAAGTGCATTCGGTGATTTTTGCTATCAGTAAAATTATTCAACAATTTTTTGTTCCATTAAATTTTGTGTGCGGAGTCAATTATTTGGCGTGGACATGTTTATAAGATCATCGGTGATAATTTTTTGTCGCGAGCTAGTCGAAAATCTAACTTGCAACGTTGGAATATCGGAAGGATCAGTGAAAACCATTATGAAAGATGATTTGGGTCTAAGAAAAGTGAAAGCACGGTTGGTACCACATCCCTTAATTTTTTCGAAATAGAGCGTCCCGGTAACAATTGTAAACAATGCTTTCCGACTACCAGGATGTCATAAAATGTATTATTACTGGTGATGGGTCTGGGATATACGCTTGCGACCTCGTAAACAGACGCTCAATCGTCCGAATATCGTGGCAAAGGTGAGCCGAAGCCGAAAAACCACGCAGCTCGAAATTCAGGGTTATGTTGACAGCATTCTTCTATAACCGAGATGTGGTGCACTCCGAATTCTTTCTGGCTGGACAAACTGTCAACAAGGAATACTATTTGAGTGCTATGCGTCATTTGCGCGAAGCTCTTCGGAAAAATAGGCCGGAATTATGAGCTTCTTGGTTTTTGCACCACAATAATGCAGAGCATTGCATTTATTGTTTGTGAGTTTTTTTTTTACTCTAAAGGACTAAGGCAACCACAGAGATGGCATATAGTATAGTGAGCACCTACGACGCTATTGCTGCTGTGGAGCAGAGTATCGAAAATACCAGAATGAGTTCATCCACCATCGTGCGAAAAAATTTAAGCTGTGTCTAGCCACTTTATGGATGATTTAGTGGAAGGATTTCGGGCTAAGGTTATGTAACTTGTGGCATTGAAGACGATAGATCATCAGGCGCGTCACACTTTCGAGAATGGACCAAAAACGAGATGGGCACCGCTTCCGATTTTTATTACAAGATAATTTTGTTCTGCGCTGAAGTTCTTTTTTGGGTTTGAATGAGTACGTTAGCAAACAAAACTCTCGCATTTGAAGTGATAAGTCGTAGTTGATACGCCGTCTCATCCTCAAAAAGTCACTGTTTGGATGCTCTATGAGCAGAAGGATTCAGGGGTTTTCATTTTTCTTCAAAATGGCATCGGCTATAATATTACCGTTAATGCGGAACGCTATAAAGGCATGATTGTATACTTTTTCTTGCTGTTAAAATTGCGCAGTGGGAAGTGATTTCCCCTTTTAAACCCAAGTAAAACTGAGTTGGTTTCGTATACAAGAAGATATAAGATCCCGATCTCACCGCTACAGCAAACGGAAGACATCCGTCTGCAACAAGCGGATACAGTGAAATATCTGTTTAAGAAGCTTTCATGGTAGCCGAATATCGAGCAGAGAGCAAAAAAAAAAGCATCGATTGCCTTTTATTACTCTAGAGGATCCATTTGAGAAAATTGAGGTTTCTCACCGAAAGTGTATCTCTGGCTCTACGGCAGCATAGTCAAGAGCTTTAGAAAAGACCACACTTGCAAAGAAACTCGAGAGCGTTCAACGGGCGACGCTCATCAGCATGTGTTGTGCACTAAACTCAACTCCAACCACGGCAGTTAACGCCATCTTGCGCATAGTGCCTGCAGACATCATCGGATGGTGTATGGCTGCGAAAATTGCAAGCAAACTGAAATAATCTGGGTTCTTAAAAGCACATGTGTCTGAACACTCGGATATCCTAACACATTTCGACTTCATAGCAGATCACATGGATCGTGTAGTCGCCAAACCTAACTCTAGTGGCTCCTTCACTGCCCATATACTGACAAAGGGAGTTGTGGGTGGAAAAAAAACCGTTGGAGGAGAGAGGTAGTAAGCTTCTTTACGGCTGGGTCAAGGCTTGGTGGAAAGTTTAGTGGAGGGGTTTACTATCTAGAACTCTATAAACTCCAGTTTCAGACTTCCTGACTACTGAGTGTCTTCCAAGCTGAAGTTGCAGCCATTAAGATAGTAGTAGATCTATTGCTCTGGAGTGCAGGCTCCTTCAGTGAAGTCACCATTCACTCAGATATCAAAACGGCGATACTAGTTTTGAACTCATGAACAGTGCGTTCAGAGCTGGTCGAGCAGTGGCTAACATCGATATTAATGGCATCAAGTGTCTTTGTGATAAGGAAATTGCAAAGTTGATGAGATAGCAAAGAAAATCACCCTAAAACCGGTAGAACGGGTATTGACTACTAAGCGATTTGCTAGTTTATAAGTTACTAAGTTCGAATTTCTTCTTTTCTATGGCTTCACAAAGGACTACAGATAGGAGTCTACGTGTGATCTTTGATCAGGCATCCAACCTAACCTTTCAACAACATTGGGAGTGGGGTATTAATATGAAAAATCATATGGAAGTCAAGTAATAAAGGACTCATTTAAAATTTTGTTGAGTCAGGTGACGGAGGTGTGAGTTTGACGGTCTTGTATCATGTGATCAGTATGGCGAATATCAGTTATAGCTGGCCTCAAAGATGACATTTAAGTCAACTTAAATATAGGGTTATAAACTGTGTTTTTTTCAAACGTTTGTTTATTAAAAAAAAAAACAAAGAAAATATATTAACAATTGAAAATATGTGTTTATTAGCCAGCAACAGCAAGCAATTCTCCAATTTAACCTAAACGAGCGAAAAACTAACAATTACTACTCAAGCCTTGAACTTAATTATTGTGCACTGACTTCAAGTATAAAAGCCCAACCGGCGGGTAGACTATGTCATGAAATTTTGTAAATTCCGGAAACCTTAAAATATGTAGAACAATTTTCCATAATGCCATGAAAAAGTGTCTTCATTTCGGCTGTAAATGCTTACTCGACAAACACTTTATTTATTTTTATAACTTTTGTTATTGTGTACAACTTTTTTACATACATATAGTTGTGAGATATTGCAGTTATTATTGTTGTTGTAGGCAGTTCATCGTATTTCAGTAATTTTAATTTTTAGTTTCGTTTAAATGTCATTTTTTACTCAAGGTGCTTGTAAGATTATATACTCGCTCTTGAATATATGTGAATATGTGTGTATGGCTGCGTGTTCGTGAATGTATTAATAGAAGACAGATGTGCGCGTGTTTTCTTTGGCAATTGGTTAACTAAAGGCAAATTGCATACGTTTTCAAATATGAGTTACAAATTAGTATATTTGCTACGATTTTAAGTAAAAACTAAAAATGTATTAATGAGTTTTAGTTTTAGCTGTAATTTATTTGGAGGCTATTGTATTGCTCTTGATTTTTAAATTTTTTCGAAAGTAATATTGACAAAGATTTTAGTAGAAAAATTTTTTTTTTGACATAATTGATTGTTTGTCATATAGAAAAACGTATCAATTTTACTCCAAAAATTAAATGTTTTTATTAATTGAGAAAAAATGCAACAAGAAGTGTATTAAAGTAATTATTAGTTTTTAAGAAATTGTTGTTGCTATGGAATTTCTCTTATTTACACATAAGTACAATTTTTGTTTATGGCAACACCTACCCTGTAGGAAAAAATTAGTGCAGAACCAAGTGAAAAGTATTTGCAAGCTTGATTTTTTTTTGCATAATTTTGTGACCTTAAACTCTGTATTAGTACATTTAACAAAACTCATAAAGAGACTTGTTCAAATTAAATTAAAATAAAGAGTAAACATTTATCTTTTTCTGTTCATGATTTCATTTGGGTTTATTGTTTAAAATGCCTATTCAATATAAATAAATTTCCGATAAGAAATAATTAAAAAACCAGATATTTGAACAAAACATTAATCTGCTTTCTCATCTTGCATTTTAAAAGTGAGAACTTTTCGCATGTACTCAAAGTTCAAGTTCAAGTTGATTTCGATTGAAGAAAGCATGGGGATAAACTTGTATAACTTTTACTGTGTGCTTGAATATGTTCATTAGATTTATAAAATTCTATGTAATTTATGGCAGTTTTCTTCTTTTATACCAGTTTTTGTGTTTATACCAGTTTACTGCTTTTATACCAGTTAACTGTTCTATTCGCTAGTTCCACTCATTTTCACAACAAAAATATTTAGTATTTAATTTTGCCAACTAATTTGATTTATACCCCTTTAATGATTGACAGACCATTTTTTAAGCATAGAGAATCGAAGACTGATTTAACCTGAGTATTGATTTTTTAAATTTATACCAGTTCCCTACATTTGTTCTACCAGTTAACTGTTCTATTCGCTAGTTCCACTCATTTTCACAACAAAAATATTTAGTATTTAATTTTGTCAACTAATTTAATTTATACCAGTTTAATGATTGACTGACCATTTTTTAAGCATAGAGAATCGAAAACTAATTTAATCTGAGTATTGATTTTTGAAATTTATACCAGTTCCCTACATTTGTTCTAGTTGCCTTTGCTATTCGCTAGTTCCACAAGTTATCAATTAAAAAAAAAATATTTAATTTTGCAAATCAATTTAATTTATACCAGTTTATTGTTTAATTCGCCATTATTAAGGCATAGAGAAAGGCAGACTGATTTGATCAGATAATAGATGTTTGACGTTTAAACTAGTTTATTGGAATTATACCAATTCATTGCATTTATACCAGTTATTTTTTAACACTTCTCCAGCAAGTTATCAATTCAAAAACATGTATTGTTTTTTTCGGTCTGTTCATTTTATACCAGTTTGTCGTTTCATACGTTTTTCAACAATTTTTTTATCAGTCCATTACATTTATACCATTTTCCAGTTTGATATGTTTTTCTAGCAGTCTTTTATTAAAGTTAAGATAATTAAAGACAATTTTTAACTGATTATGTAATTTAAACCAGTAATTTTCGAGCTTCGCTTTTTTACAAGGTTTAGTGCACTTGAAAGCTTCTACCAATGCCTATTAGATTTATACCAGTTGTTGTATGATTCTCATATCTCAAAGCGTTTGTGATGGAAGCACTGATGTGCCTATAGGATTTCTTATCTCACGATACACTTCCAAGAGAGCACCATTGTTAACTTTCTTCTTGGGGTACCTAGAATACTTATAAATGTATGTACATATGTACATATATCTATAAACCACGTGATCTCGCATGTCAACAGCGACGAACCGTAATAAATGAAAACACTTGTTTAAATAAGAGTAGAATTTCTTTATTGCTATATACATATACATATACATTGAAGTATATATGTACATATGTATATACGCATTTATATAAACATAGTATAACATTTGACTTGTTTATAAGTAAAAGATAATAATTTATATACTTCTTCAATTTCAAGTTCAAAATTTGTTCTGTGAAAATTGAATGACTTCAAATTGAGAGGAAGAAATCACAAGCTCGCAAGAGTTTTACAATTTTTCATTTAATATTTTATCAGCTCTCATAGCACAGGTGGCACAAGAGACAGTATTACTTCGTTGAGCTTGAAAAGGCAGATATAAAGTGCTGAAAGCTTTATAGTTTTATAAGTATTTGACCTTTTCAAGAATCTACTTGTATATGTCGTGGTAGGCTATACCAATTACTCTGATTGAATTTTTTTTTTAATTTTTTTTTTTAATTTTTTTTAATCTCCCAATGTTGCCTACTTTTGAGCCGAGTTTCGAGAATAATTGTAACACATTGCGATTATATTGCAAATGGAAAAACTTCCATATACACACATATTTGTATACATCTCGATTATTAATATTATCCCAAAATGTATTAAATACGCCCACAAATATTTCTTGAATTGAAATGCAAAACGCGATTTCAAGCAAGAATCAAAAACTGATATCCAAAAATGATATGGCGATGCATATTTAAATTTTTCGAAAAAGGGGATGAACAATGCAAATGCAACAAAATGCTGTGGAGTAAAGAGAAATGCCACACCCCAATGATGGCATCCAAAAACGAAAAATCAATTAAAAAATACACTACTGATTAATAGAGCGTCGATAAACCGCAAAAAAAATCAAAGAACATCAACGAGAAGTCACAATAATAATTCAAATTTGATTTACGCTGTTTTGGGAAATATGGAGAAGTCATAAATGGTATTTGTAAGTCATGTGTGTGTCCTGTAGCATGTGTGTGTCCTGTAGGAAATATAGGACTTGTGAAATTTATTCATTTCATACAGGCTTTATGTCCATACAAGCGAAACCACCAACAGCGCTAGCAAATCACACAAATTAGTCCATGGCAGCTGCTATTTGTTGGGCATGCGCGAAGTGCTTAACATCAACGAAGTATCCACACACACACATATACTATATATATGAATGAATATATAGTATACATATCTGCGTATCTGTGAGATATCTATGTACATATGCTTGTGGCCGGCATACTGACTGAATCGACCTAGTCACAAGTGCTTCTCAATCAGAATTTTAATTATTATTTTCAATTATCGAAATGTGCGCGCCCGCTTTGTGGGGCCAAGTGGCAAAGACGCCAGATTCAAGCATCCCAACTACGTCAGCAATCTGAATGAATATGCGCCGGCTCTGTGCGCGCTAACAAAGGCACACACACAGAGTGTATGGAACTGAATATGACTAGCGTAGCATTTCATTCTCCCCATCATACCGCATTATAGTGTGCGCTGTAGCCACTAGCAAACTCATATTACACATTTTGCAGGGCTCATTGATTTCGTTTATGACCGCCATTTGGAATGCGATTTTAATCGCATGTACCTCATGGACGAATACAAGGCATATGGTTTGTTTTAATTAGATTTTTAATGAAATACACACTTCAACATTCTGTTTTCATAGAAAATTTGTCCGCAATTAATTGGAAAAAATGTGTATTGTCGAACAGAGGTTTATATATACTTGTATATCTATAGTAACTGTGCCACTAAACAGCGTCACATATGTACAGAAATATCACATAGCTCCGTGGCTTCCACAGCTACACTCGCTTGCATTTATGGTGCAGTGAAAAATGGGCGTCTGATTTCCCGTTTTGCATTATTTTGCTTAACTAGAAAGAGTCAATGCGTGATCTACTTGTAAATGAAGATTGATTGACGACTATCATTAAGGGAGGTCAGCGTAATTGGAGACCTGTATATTTAACAGACTTAATAAAAATTCTTTAAAATGCTTGAAATTAGACGATAAGTGGCCCCCTTTTATGTTGAAAGAGTATTTATCAATAGTAATATGAGAGTTCAAGTATTACTCGACCAAACTAGGGAAAGCTTGTTTTGTTTGGGAATATCACTCACCATAGAGCTTAAGCTTAACACAAAGAAAATATAATCAAAAAGTGTTCCTTAGAAGTGAACCAACACTTGTGGAACCTCTTATTAACCAATATATGTAAACAAGCTGACAATCAAAAAGCGGAGTGGAAACTCTTTCAAGAGTTTAACAGATAGTGTAAGCCTCAATATTTTTAAAAGTGTTTGCCATATCTGTTCAGCAGAAACTGAGATATATTGGGAACCGATAACATGTGAAGAAATCATATGATTTTAAGGCAAGTAGGCACCTTTAAAATCTTAGCTTCTTAAAGGAAAGGTCATTGGAATAACTTTGAAAATATAACTATGCCATCTCTTACTTACTGAAAACAACTATAGATCGATATCATTTCTTACTTATAGAAAAAAGCTTTTGATTGAGTGGAATCGAACAACGACTGGCATAAATACTTTAAAATTGTATAATCTAGAGAATAGCGTACAAAAATACATGGCCAGTGAATTGGCGATCTGAAGGCAGTTTTTTTAATAATTGGAGAGTTTAGAAGTGGAAAAATATTACAATATAAATAGACTGAGCTAGATTTACATCCAAAAGAATGTTTCTTTGAAGATATTTACTCGGATTTATACACTGTTTATAGCGGAATTACTCATCGAAAATGTCAGAAAAGCGAACCGACATTTTTTATATTCATGGTAAAGGAGCGTTGTTGCCATTGACTTCAATATGAGACCTATTTTGTCTGGTAATAAAACGGAATTTATTTTTTCTTGGTATTAATGAAAAAAAAATTGAACATTTGAAAATATAAACTTTTAATGAATCCAATTTTTATTATTGATTGGTTGGTTGAAAAGGTCCCAACTCAGTGGATTTGGTATAAGACATGTTTTTTTCAACCTAGCTGCCCTATATCTCTGAAGTTGGAGCATTGAGAGCCATGGAATTTATTTCTGAATTCTGCATAATTTGAAGATGGGATCGTTTGAGATGCCCCACATAATATTACTAGATTTAATTTGCCAAAAAGTAGCTTGCTTTTTGGTCTGTCCACCATCAACACCACCCCAAAGTATTTTTTTTTTGGTATGCACAGTGTTCTCGTTTTCCAAGACCTGAGATGTTGCTCTAGTATCCATTACTTCTAACAACTCTTGAGGAAGCTGAAATGTCTAGGGTAGTGGCTTTCAGCTAATCCCGAGCTTGCCACTTCGTCTTATTTCCTTTTATGCCTAAGTGACTGAGTACCCTGATGTTATTGCCGAGTTACTTATTGAGATTTGAGTTATTAGCATCTTGCATAACCTAACGTAGAGTCAATTAGTACTGAAAGCTACAGTCATAATTAATTCTGCTTGGAATGAGTACCCTGATGTTATTGCCGAGTTACTTATTGAGATTTGAGTTATTAGCATCTTGCATAACCTAACGTAGAGTCAATTAGTACTGAAAGCTACAGTCATAATTAATTCGGCTTGGATGTTTATGGACTTGCTGGTTAGGGCTGAAACTCACTTGACACTATCTGTTATGTCCACAATTTCGGACTGAAGGACAGCCTTGTAAGTATTTTGTTTGAAACTACCCTTTGTTTATGCATAACCACAGAAGAAGTCCGCTCCTGTTCCTATTCCACTCTTTGAACCGTTGGTGTAAGAGGAAACATATCTAGAATTCACCTTTGGAATTGTCGATCACTAATCCATTTGGCTTTGCCAAATAAGGTAGTACGAGTTAACTAACGAGATCGAGTATGTGACATCAATCATGAAACGGCTAGTCGTATACTTTACTTCTATGTTTTGTTTAAAATATCTATTTATCTAATCGGAACCCAGTTTTAGGAATATCTTTTAGTATATAGTATAGTAATTGAGCCAGCCTTGACTTTACAAAATGGCTAGAACTATAGATGGAAATAAATTAGTTGAGGTTTCTACGACGAAACTTTGCACTACGACAAATATCTATGACAAGGAGTGTTTATTAAAATGTGAGTTATCAAGAGGGCGGCCTATTTTCAAACGAACAGTCGTCGCACTTGATAAGTAGGCGTTAGGAGTTTTCGAGATAAATGTTTTACGGAAGATCTATGGTCCTTTGCGTGTTGGCCATGGCGAATATCGCATTCGATGGAAAGATGAGCTGTATGAGATTTAATATACAACGTCTTGATACACATAGTTTAGCGAATTAAAAGACAGATGCTACGCTGGCTATGTTATGTCGTTCGAAGGGAGGAAAACACTCCAGGTCTAAAAGTATTCGACTCAGTACCCACCGGAGGAAGCATTGCAAGGCTTCCACTCCGTTGGAAAGACCAAGTGGAAAAGGACCTGGCTACACTTGGAATATTCAATTGGCGTGAATAAAATCGGCTATAACAGCGTAAGCGGGGTCTACGCCAATGATTATGATGAAAAAGAAGATAAACTCTTCTTCTTCTTTACTGGCGTAGACACCGCTTACGCGATTATAGCCGAGTCAACAACAGCGCGCCAGTCGTTTCTTCTCTTCGCTACGTGGCGCCAATTGGATATTCCAAGCGAGGCCAGGTCCTTCTCTACTTGGTCCTTCCAACGGAGTGGAGGTCTTCCTCTTCCTCTGCTTCCCGCGGCGGGTACTGCGTCGAATACTTTCAGAGCTGGAGTGTTTTCATCCATCCGGACAACATGACCTAGCCAGCGTAGCCGCTGTCTTTTAATTCGCTGAACTATGTCAATGTCGTCGTATATCTCGTACAGCTCATCGTTCCATCGAATGCGATATTCGCCGTGGCCAACGCGCAAAGGACCATAAATCTTTCGCAGAACCTTTCTCTCGAAAACTCGCAACGTCAACTCATCGGTTGTTGTCATCGTCCAAGCCTCTGCACCATATAGGAGGACGGGAATTATGAGAGACTTATAGAGTTTGGTTTTTGTTTGTCGAGAGAGGACTTTGCTTCTCAATTGCCTACTTAGTCCGAAGTAGCACCTGTTGGCAAGAGTTATCCTGCGTTGGATTTCTAGGCTGACATTGTTGGTGGTGTTTACGCTGGTTCCAAGATAGACGAAATTATCTACAACTTCAAAGTTATGACTGTCAACAGTGACGTGAGTGCCAAGTCGCGAGTGCGACGACTGTTTGTTTGATGACAGGAGATATTTCGTCTTGCCCTCGTTCACTGCCAGACCCATTTCTTTTGCTTCCTTGTCCAGTCTGGAGAAAGCAGAACTAACGGCGCGGGTATTGAGGCCGATGATATCAATATCATCGGCATACGCCAGCAGTTGTACACTCTTATAAAAGATAGTACCCTCTCTGTTAAGTTCTGCAGCTCGAACTATTTTCTCCAGAAGCAGGTTGAAAAAGTCGCACGATAGGGAATCGCCTTGTCTGAAACCTCGTTTGGTATCGAACGGCTCGGAGAGGTCCTTCCCGATTCTGACGGAGCTTTTTGTGTTGCTCAACGTCAGTTTACACAGCCGTATTAGTTTTGCGGGGATACCAAATTCAGACATCGCGGCATAAAGGCAGCTCCTTTTCGTGCTGTCGAAAGCAGCTTTCAAATCGACGAAAAGGTGGTGTGTGTCGATTCTCCTTTCACGGGTCTTTTCCAAGATTTGGCGCATCGTGAATATCTGGTCGGTTGTTGATTTACCAGGTCTAAAGCCACACTGATAAGGTCCAATCAGTTTGTTGACGGTGGGCTTTAATCTTTCACACAATACGCTCGACAGAACCTTATATGCGATATTGAGGAGGCTAATCCCACGGTAGTTGGCGCAGATTGTGGGGTCTCCTTTTTTGTGGATTGGGCATAGCACACTTAAATTCCAATCGTTGGGCATACTTTCGTCCGACCATATTTTGCAAAGAAGCTGATGCATGCACCTTATCAGCTCTTCGCCGCCGTGTTTGAATAGCTCGGCCGGCAATCCATCGGCCCCTGCCGCTTTGTTGTTTTTCAGGCGGGCAATTGCTATTCGAACTTCTTCATGGTCGGGCAATGGAACGTCTGCTCCATCGTCATCGATTGGGGTATCGGGTTCGCTTTCTCCTGGTGTTGTGCGTTCACTGCCATTCAGCAGGCTGGAGAAGTGTTCCCTCCATAATTTAAGTATGCTCTGGGCATCGGTAACTAGATCACCTTTGGGGGTTCTACAAGAGTATGCTCCGGTCTTGAAACCTTCTGTAAGCCGCCGCATCTTTTCATAGAATTTTCGAGCATTACCCCTGTCGGCCAGCTTATCAAGCTCTTCGTACTCACGCATTTCGGCCTCTTTCTTTTTCTGTCTACAAATGCGTCTCGCTTCCCTCTTCAACTCTCGGTATCTATCCCATCCCGCACGTGTTGTGGTCGATCGTAACGTTGCGAGGTAGGCAGCCTGTTTTCTCTCCGCTGCGACACGGCACTCCTCGTCGTACCAGCTGTTCTTCTGCACTTTCCGAAAACCAATGGTTTCGGTTGCAGCTGTACGTAAGGAGTTTGAAATGCCGTCCCACAGTTCCCTTATACCGAGTTGTTGACGAGTGCTCTCAGAGAGCAGGAGTGCAAGCCGAGTAGATAAACGTTCGGCTGTCTGTTGTGATTGCAGCTTCTCGACGTCGAACCATCCTTGTGTTTGTTGGCGTGCGTTTTTTGCTGCACAGAGGCGGGTGCGTATTTTGGCTGCAACAATATAGTGGTCCGAGTCGATGTTAGGACCTCGGAGCGCACGCACATCTAAAACACTGGAGACGTGTCTTCCGTCTATCACAACATGATCGATATGGTTGGTGGTTTTTCGATCTGGAGACAGCCAGGTAGCTTGATGTATCTTCTTATGCTGGAATCTAGTGCTACAGATAACCATATTTCGGGCCCCGGCGAAGTCGATGAGCCTCAGCCCATTTGGGGATGTTTCCGCGTGGAGGCTGAATTTACCGACCGTAGTGCCAAAGATACCTTCTTTGCCCACCCTGGCATTGAAGTCGCCAAGCACGATTTTGACATCGTGGCGGGGGCATCTCTCATAAGTGCGCTCCAAGCACACATAAAAGGCATCTTTGGTCACATCGTCCTTCTCTTCCGTCGGGGCGTGGGCGCAAATCAGCGATATGTTGAAGAACCTCGCTTTGATGCGGATTGTGGCTAGACGTTCATTCTCCGGAGTGAATGATAGTACTCGGCGACGGAGTCTCTCTCCCACCACGAATCCAACACCAAACTTGCGCTCCTTTATATGGCCACTGTAGTAAATGTCACAAGGACCTACTCGTCTCTGTCCTTGTCCCGTCCATCGCATTTCTTGGACGGCGGTGATGTCAGCCTTTATCTTTACGAGGACATCTACCAGCTGGGCAGCGGCACCTTCCCAATTAAGGGACCGGACATTCCAGGTGCATGCCCTCAAATCATAGTCCTTATTTCGTTTGCCATGGTCGTCATCAAAAGGGGGGTCACTCATCCGAGGCTTGTTGTTGTCTTTCATTGGGGGTGTTTTTTTACGTGGCGGGTCCCAAACCCAGCGCACAACCCTGCAGGGGTGTTTCGCCTTCTCACTTTAGCTCGCCTTCAAACGGATGTTCTTAGGCTACCCAGAGGATACTTGGTCAAAGACCGGAAGTCGTGAGCTGCTTGAGTCATATGTAAAAGAATCGTTTCTGGCCACTCCCAAGTGAATGGCGATCAGAGAACTTTCCTCACTTGCGTGAACTTCTACACATGACTCCATCCTCCAAAGAAGATAAACAGTGTTACATAAAACACACAATTGGTTCTATAATAAAGTCTCTTCACTACCATAATATCTAGAAAAATCCCAGTTTCTGGAAAAAGTTTCGAAAGAGCACTAAGGCGGTCTCGAATGCTAGTTTTACAAAATGGAACAGTCAAAACTATTATGCTTAACAGATATAACGGGTGATTTTTTTGAGGTTAGGATTTTCATGCAGTAGTATTTGACAGATCACGTGGGATGTCAGACATGGTGTCAAAGAGAAAGATGCTCAGTATGCTTTGACATTTCATCATGAATAGACTTACTAACGAGCAACGCTTGCAAATCATTGAATTTTATTACCAAAATCAGTGTTCGGTTCGAAATGTGTTTCGCGTCCGTGTCCGATGAGCGATGAGGCTCATTTCTGGTTGAATGGCTACGTAAATAAGCAAAATTGCCGCATTTGGGGTGAAGAGCAACCAGAAGCCGTTCAAGAACTGCCCATGCATCCCGAAAAATGCACTGTTTGGTGTGGTTTGTACGCTGGTGGAATCATTGGACCGTATTTTTTCAAAGATGCTGTTGGACGCAACGTTACGGTGAATGGCGATCGCTATCGTTCGATGCTAACAAACTTTTTGTTGCCAAAAATGGAAGAACTGAACTTGGTTGACATGTGGTTTCAACAAGATGGCGCTACATGCCACACAGCTCGCGATTCTATGGCCATTTTGAGGGAAAACTTCGGACAACAATTCATCTCAAGAAATGGACCCGTAAGTTGGCCACCAAGATCATGCGATTTAACGCCTTTAGACTATTTTTTGTGGGGCTACGTCAAGTCTAAAGTCTACAGAAATAAGCCAGCAACTATTCCAGCTTTGGAAGACAACATTTCCGAAGAAATTCGGGCTATTCCGGCCGAAATGCTCGAAAAAGTTGCCCAAAATTGGACTTTCCGAATGGACCACCTAAGACGCAGCCGCGGTCAACATTTAAATGAAATTATCTTCAAAAAGTAAATGTCATGAACCAATCTAACGTTTCAAATAAAGAACCGATGAGATTTTGCAAATTTTATGCGTTTTTTTTTTTTAAAAAGTTATCAAGCTCTTAAAAAATCACCCGTTAGGAATGCTGTCTATCAATCAGCTTTGATACGGCGAATATGGAAGTGTTACATAACTAGGCAATCGGTCAACCGACACTCGTATGTACAACTAAGCCTCAGCTCGCACATTTAAGCCCGTTCGTGCCCCTGATATCGCATGTCATTGGCGTAGTCCGACGTTTCTCTGTCATAAACGTACTAATTTTCCGCCAGATGATTGATTTCAACGCATACATATCGCTAACTTTGCGCCGAGCGAAATTCGAGCTGGCGCATTATAATTGCCACCGATTGTTGCTGCAATGCAATTGACACAGCTCGGCTCCCGTACTGCAAGCGGCTGGTGTTACAAATTGTTTTTCCAACTTGTCTTTCAGTCTTTTTTTTTTGCGTTTTTGATGCAAAATGCACTTTGATTAGGAAGCGAGAGAGCAAATGAGCTGCAACGAGGCGGCAGTAGCAGCAACAACAATAAACAATGAACAACAAAATTGGCATTTAGGCGCTGTGAGAGTACATAAGTAGATGCCTGTGTGTGTTTACATATACAAATATGTATATTTGTGTGTGTTTTTGTAACACAACTCGCCTCGCTGCAACTGGTGATGCTGCGCGAATTCCAACGCCGCTGTGAATCAAAACAAAAACAGAAACAGCTGATCGAGTTGCAAACAGGTTTGGCGATTGCTGACGCGCTTCTCTCGCTCCCATGTTGTGTTGAATAAAAAGATGAAATCAAATGAATTTAAAAGAAAATAACAAACATTTGAGGCGAGTTTTTTGCGTTGTTGCGATTTTTACATATTTAAGCAGCTGTATGCTTGTTGTGGTACATTGTATGTATTGTATGTGCGTGTATTTCGAGTAGCAACGCAATTATTTGACGCTGAAATTGATGATGTTTTTGACTTCAGCGGATAAGTGGCTATGATACATTTTTGATACGATATTTTCTCAGATTTTTTATTTCATTTCATGCCATTTCACTTCATTTATTTTCAAATAGCAGACACTGAGCGCGCGGTGTGTCGGGGGAGAGCTTGCGAGTACGCGAGGCTTCAAACGAGTTACATGCATTAGCAAATTGATGCTTCGTTCGTACGATTGAACTGCCACAACGGCGGCGACGTAGGAATATTAAGTGATTGACTGTTGACTCGTAAGTCGAGGTCGCAAGGTGTGCAAATGAACGTTAAGTAGAATTTGAATTTATTTATTGTTTTATTATTTTAGAGGTTAGCGCATTGTCGAGGGGTAAAGCGTGTCTAGAGCCCCGAAGAAAGGCATAACTGTCACAATTAATGCTTGGAATGAAAAATAAGTATTAAATTTCTGCTTCTTTTATACTTGATTAATCATATTATGGAATAAATATCAAAAATTTAGTGTCATTTGGAAGAAAAATGAGAAAAGTTGGGCCAAAATTCGAGATATACGGAAAAAAGAATAGAAAAAACGGGAACTTCATCTACGAAAGACTTGACAAGAAAGTATGAAAAATTTTAGATTTAAATATTTTGTCCTCAAAATAACGGACTTGCGAAAAGGGCTGGTATTTTTTTATCGAAGAAAGTATATAGTTTAACAAGTTTATAAAAAACAAAAAAAAAAAATAAAAAAAAATAAATAAATAAATAAAAGCGGAGAACACATGGGATGTAAAGCAGTTTCGCCTCCACGCCAAATTATCTCCGGCCTTCGTGACCTTATTGGACTCCAAAGAACCATCAATTTCTGATCAAGACTGGGTATTCTTAGGACGACGTTTATAAGCTTGGTTGAAACCTAGATGGTCTGAAATTCTATATATGGGGTCGACTGTTTACAGTAATGGCTGGTGGCTCGTAGGGACGCAAGAAATAAATAAGAATGGACCCCATCCATAACAGATGAAGACTCGGTCGAACAAACATTTCCAAGAAAACGGAACCGTCCTCTTATAAAGGCAGTGTAAGAACTTAGGTAACCCCCGAAATGGGCGGCAATGTGTTGGGAGTTGGTAGAAACCCACCAAAAGGTAATGAAAGCTCTATTACCGCGCGAAGCGGTATCGTCAGTACCAGTAGAAGAACTTCTATTATGATCCTGGGGGTCCGCATGTCTCAGCAATTGCTAAGGATTCCAGAAGAAATATCGTGACGACAGCGAAAAAGCGGAAATATGATTGTGGCTTAGCAACAAAGATCAAAGAGTGCGACGATATATGATAAAAAGCTGAACAGCATGCTTGCACACTTAAAAGTGCTAGGAGAGGCCTGAATAGAGGGGAGGAAAACCGGGTGGGATCGAATATTGAGGGGAAACCTCCCTCGACAATAGGCAACATACAGGAGTGGCAGCAACGCTTAACGTAAACTAAGAGGCTCTGCTGAATTCGGGGTATTTGGTATTCCCGTGATGAGTGGAAGCTGATGTTATATGTCAGTCCGTAAGAAGGTGGTCAGCTGAAGACCCGTGCCACCTTTCAGGTTTAGCCTTCAAAAGCTGATAAAGCATGCTGAATAACGATTGGAATCCATCGGGAGGCATCTAGACTAGAGGCAGACTGAAGGCAGACTGGAACAGCTTTTTAAAAAGGCGGTATTGATGTTGGTGCGAAATTCATGATATACTTACTCGTATTCAGTGGTGCGAAACTATTAAAATGACTTATAACTGTAATCTATGGTATACTTTCGTATAAAGTAGGTCTGTTTTAAAAAAAATTGAAGTGTTAACTTTAGTTCGTTGTATGAATGTTAGCGATACTGCTAGTAGAAAAAAATTATGAAAACATTGCTCGCCACTGTATATATACAATACAAATATGGTATATAAACTGCCGTACACACATCTATTTTGATAAGTCCATGTGCATTTAGAATTTTCTCCGAAGTTTTAATACGCTTTGCATTTGTTCGTGCTTTGCATACATACATATTTATACCTGCACCTACATACATACACATCTACTGAATCTACATATGCAAGTGGAAAAGTCGTAATTAGCATACCAAATCGCTTCTAGAACGCTAGCAAACAAAGCTCAAAGGTACTTATATAAATGTAGTACACAAGTATTTTACTCATACACATACACATAGCTTGTGTGTTGATAAGTACAATTGCCGCTGTATGCAAAACAATAGATTTGTGGCCGCGAACGCGCCGTGAATACCCAAGTCACATTGCCGTGCTCATTTCAATGTGCATTTAAAGTGTCACTTCAATTTCCATATTGTCTAGTTCGATACAACGCACTTGCGAGCTACACAGCGCGAAGCTCCTACTGTTTTGTGCTACTTTGGGGAAAAAATGCTAATATCACTTATACGAGTATGTTTGTGTGTAGGTAGATAGCATGCGAAATTATCACCGGCGGGTTAATGTATGCACAGTGCCGTGCATAAATTAGGCATATCACATGCTAACAGTCCACCGGTTAATATGCCTTGGCGCTGTTAAAAAAACTAGATTAGTTACTATATTGAAAAATATGCGCAAATATTTGTAGATATGTATGTGTGTTACACTAGAGCGTCACCGTAGATGCGACGCTGGGTGGTTAAATGCTTAACTAGCGCCGGTTGGCGCAACGCAGTGAATCAACAGCAGCAGCAAGTTAGCTTCAGTGTCAGCAACGGCATTGTGAGCATCACTGCCATAAAATATCTGCTTAAAACATACATACATACATACAAATAAGCTATCATCTATGGCCACTTAAAGTGGATATTCGCATTTCGTCAATTCGCATTTTTCAAGAGTCATCGCTGAGGTATGTATGCACACACAGCCAAACATATATTTATATACACACATATGCATATAAGTATGTGTAGAAATTTGTTTGTGTGCCTGTGTAGGTATGCATTTATGTAGGTATATTTGTGTGTTTGCTGGCATTTTTATTGGCGCTGATGCTGTGCTTTTGTTGCTGTTGTTCACGCTTTTGCTTTCGATCGATGAATCGATTCGATATAAAATTGCTTTTAATTGAGTTGCCAATCGAAAAAAGTTCATTTAGCTTATTGTTTTCTACTATTTTGTAGTTTATCATGGACAAACTGTGCATTGAAGCGCAAAGTTTGTCGCTGACATGCATGGAGTACACACAATTGTATATATATTCGTTGATTTAGGTATAAATATTTACTAGAACAAGCACTATGCAAGGAAGAAATTGAAAAAAGTTTTGAAAAGTTAATAAAAAATTTAAAAAATATTTTTTTTTCAATATAAAAATAAAAACAAATTAGAAAAAATTAATTAAAAACAAAACTAAATATAAAAAAAATTTAGAAAATTAAAAAAAAAATTACTAATAAAAAAATCATAATTATTAAAAAATTTAAAATTACTAAAAAAATTAAATATTACAAAAAATAAAATAAAAAAGAAATAGAAATTAAAATAATAAAAATATTAAACAAAAATAAATAAGAAAAATAAAAAAATTAAAAAACGTAAAAATATTAAAAAATTATTTATTGAGAGAATAAAAAAATTCAAAACTATTTAAAAAGTAAACCGAGTTAGAAAAAATTAAAAACTAAGATTATAAAAAAAAAAAAATACTAAAAACAATATATACGAAAATGAAAAAAAATTTAAAAATTAAAAAAAGTTAACCTTTTCAAAAATATTAATAAATAACTCATAAAAAAGAAAACAATTTTAAAAAATTACCTTACAGTAAAATAAGATATAAAAAAATTAAAAATAAAAAACTAAAATTGAAAAAAATTAACAGGTAATTAAAAAGAATAAAAAAGTAATTAAAAAAATAAAGATTTGGAAATTATTAAAATATTTAAAAATTATAAAAACAATTAAAATATGTTAGTACTTTTGTTTAGTATTTAACAAAATTTAAACAAAAATGTAAATTAAAAACAATAATTAATAGAAAAAAGTATAATACAATAAAAAAATTGTAAAAATAATCATAAGCGGCAAGCTCAGAAAAAAATTGTGTACAAAAATTAAAATTGATTAAAAAAGATTTAATATATGTATGTACGTAAAATTGGATAAAACCACAAAACCGCAACAACACAATCGAAAAATAATTAAAAACACAAAAAAAGTTTATAAAAAATTTAAACACAATTTTTGAAATTATCAAAAAAACCATGCAAACATTTTTTACAAAATATATTAATAAAATATTAAAAAAAAAATTAAAAATAAATTAATTATCAAAAAAATTAATAATTAAAAAATTAAAATTTGAGAAATACTATAAAATTGTTAAAAAATTATAAAAAAAAAGAAATTAAAATAATTAAAAAACTAAACAATAATATAAAAAATTTTAAGAAAACAATTTAAAATGAAAAAAAGAAAAATGTTCAGAAAAAATTATCACCACATTAAATTAAAATAAAAAGAAAAGTTTAGTTATAAAAAAAAAATAATTCAAAAAACTTAAATTTTAAAAATCGTTAAAAAAAAGTTAAAAACGAAATTAAAAAATTTAAAGAACAAACAAAAATATATGAAATAATATTTAAGAAAAAAAATTTAAAATGAATAAAAAATGTTTAAAAAGAATTATTAACACCAGGCTCAGAGAAAATATGTTAAAAAGAATAATAATAAAAAATTATATACATATGTATGTATCTATGTATGTACTTTGAAAAAAATTAATTGTGTGCAAAATTTGGATAAAACCCCAAAACAACAACAATACAAACAAAATAACACAAAAAACGCCAATTATTTGAGCAGCCGTTTCGCCTACGCCATTGACAAAACTCCACATATAATGCTGGGAAATCTATATATAATGTTTTAGCTCATTGTATGCACCAATTGTTGTATTTTTTTTACAGAAAGTTGCACAAAAACTTCAGCACAAACTTAGACACACGACAACACAAAGTACGCGGGCGCAGCGCGTTCATCACGACTGCGTCACATACGAGATCACCAGAAACACAGGCACCAACAACTTCCATATAAATATGTCACAGCAACATTGTTGTATTACTATTGCCACAACACACTACCACAATAATTTCACAATAAATTTAAAACTAATTTCAAAATAAATTAGAAATTAATTTAAGTAAACCAACACTTTTTGTTGAGAATTCGAGCTCCGCTGCGCGTTTAATTCAATCAAACGCTGAACGCATCCGCACTTCTAATAAAACAGAGCGCAACGCGTTACAAAAACAACACAGCAAATTGTAAAACAGCACATCCGACACGAATTCGAATTGAAATCTATAACGTACCGCCGTCAAGTACCGTCACTGATGGCGCACTTACATCGATTGCGCATCGAAACCGATCGAACGTTGAAACCTGCAATATCCATACGACCATACAAGCTTGCCTAACGACAGACAGACATACATACATAATATATATACTTATATATATTGTATGGTATATACATATGTAGGTACGTGTTATACAAATATTCCCCACTGGTATTCACTTATGCCGGTGGTTGTTGGCTTTTGTATTGTCGGCGTTTGTTATTTAGTTTGTTTTGGCGCTGTCGTTGCTTGATTGATGTCGCTGGAGCGCAACGTTAACTACTACGTACGGCGCTGTTTTGTTGCGCTCTGGCAATGCCGCTCGCCGTAATTGATCAATGAACAGCGCACGAAGAGAGCGAGAGCGCATACGAATACTGTCGCAGGTTGATCACATGAATGTTGTGTTGTGGTTGCCAGATGACAAAAATATAACAATTTATAATTTTTGATGAAAGTAATAACGGTAATACTAATATAAATGCTTTAAAATTAAAATGTTGAAATGCATGACATAAAGTGTAGAATAACTTATTTTCTTGACATTAAAATTGACATTGCGATAATCATCACGATCACTTGATGATCTCTGTTTATTTTGCGAAAGATACAAAGTATTGAATACTTTCAGTGAGGTCAGTTTGAGGTATTTTAATTTTTTTTTTGACGTATGAACCATAACCAATATCTTCCCGTCCGTTATGAGGCCGGTTGTGGAATCATAACTTTTTACTAAGGTTATCAGAGTGATTTTGATGTTTACATTACGGATTTTCTTATTGAAACTAAGACTCATTTTAGAGTTCAATTTTGAGACGGTCAATTTTTCGACATCGTAGCCATAAACGATGGAATTTTCATTAGTTCTGGCGCCTTTTTTGAAATCATTGTCGGCATCATAACCAATAGCCCTGAATTTTCACAAGTTCTGACCTTTTATTGGATATTAACACTATTATTGTTATTTCAGAGATTCTGGAGATTACCAGAAAGGGTTTCTTATTGAAACTTCGACTTACTTTAAAGGTAAACTCTTCTTCTATAATTTTATTTCTTACTAAGAAATTGGTTGTTCATTGTAAGATATTTTTGAACCAAACTTGTTAGCTTTGGAGATAGCGATCAACTTGACATATTTTTTGTTGCTTTTATATGTAATCTTTTTTCTGACAAGAGAGCAGACTCGAGCATAAAAATGGCGAATTAAAAATCGGAAGCCATTATTGTAATAAATTTAATTTTTTTAACCGCTTCTAATAATGCTTTTTGCTATTATTTAGGAAGTTTTGCCTTTCGAATTATGTGGCAACTTTACCTGCATGCTTTTTATGCTTTTAGAGAATCTTCTCACATAGTTTCTCTTAAATTTTGTAAACTTTTTGTTTTGACTCTTCGATCAGCTGCTTGTTGTGGGAGTGTGTAGTAAAGAGTTAACACACAAATGATTACATATACATATATATATATATATGTAAACGTCACTGTGTTTATTAAAGTATATGAATTTGATGGGATGACACACGTGCGCTGGCGCTGTTGTTGGTGTACGTAAATAGGTGAACGTGTACATAGATATACTCGTATAAACTGCAATGAAGTGCTGATATCACTCAATTCACTTTTGTTTAAGATGTTTTGTTTTAAGCTATTAGGGTGTGACTAAATAAGTGAATATTTAGTCAAGTTATATAATAATAAGCAGTATGAAATAATTGTAGTTAGACCCTTAGCAAATTTTAGTGAATATTTGGATTTCCGAAGCTCTTTTTTATTCTAATATATACCATTTACCGGATTGATTGCCAGGCAGTCGAAAAAACAGACATAATAAACATTTTAAAAGGGATTATAGACCAATTTGTAAATTCCTTGAGATAGTTTAGGAGGAAGGCTAAAGGAAAAAGTATATTTTCTTGAAAATTATGCTCATAAGATAGTCGAAATATTTGAATGTTTAAATTGAATATTTCCAAACTAGCTACGACCACATGGTAACGTCAAGGAAGCTCCTCTAGCAGTCTTAAGAGTATTGATTTGGCTGACTGGAATTCAAAAGAAAAAAACCTTTCAGGATACCGTGGAAATTTTTACAATGGAAAATATGGAACATAAGTGGGACAAACTTTATTCGTAGTAAAGCATGTAGTAAATGATTGGTGTACAAAATGGTATACCAATAAGTCCAAGGGATTCAAGGCAGAAGGTCAATTTTGCAGCTATAAAAGCAGGTATGTAGGTTTTTACTAACTGCTGAGTGGTGTGCTGGCTATAGCTGGAAGATCCAATGTTATCCATTAAAATAATATTACTTAACTCACGTCTTTTAAAGCATTTTGCTACTTAGTACATTTTAGCACCTTTTACCTCTAACTTCTTTTCACAGAAGTGGACACGATTAGTGTCTCTATTGGAGACACCTTACCTAACTACCGGAATTGGGCATGTCTCAAGCCAGTATCCATATAAAATTGTTCCGTAAACGACGTGAGTTCATTGATTGTGCCTTGGAACAATTTAAAAACGATAACAATTTTTTTTAAGAAAATCATCTTCACCGCTGAGGCTCATTCTCATCTCAGTGGTGTGCTAAATAAACAAATCTGTCGATTCTGGTGCGAAGAAAATCCACAAATTCACCGGAGAGAGTTTGACAGTTTGGTGTGGTTTGTAGTCTGGTGGATGGACTGATCGATCCGTACTTGCTTCAAAATGGAGACGGAGATACTGTTCCTAGACTATTTCTTCCTCGTTTTAAATGTTGAAAAATGTTTTTGTTTCATCTCAAGAATTATATCCAAACTTTATTTAATTCAAAAAGCGGCAAAAAATTTTCTCACTTAAATATAGTAATACAACTAAAAAAATCAGCCAAATTCTTGTCTTTTCGAAGGTGTGTTCGGCGATTTTTACGATGAGTGAAATTATTTAAGGGATAAGTAGGGTAATTTGGCCTGTTTTTTGACATTTTTTTTTTTTCATAGAAATTTTTATTCTACAATAGATGTTTTTCAAATATCATGAGGCATAGCGTGGAGTGAACTTAACAAAGAATTTTCATTAAATTTCGTGAGCGGAATGAAATCTCTGATGCCGAAACGTTCCGAATATAGGAAAAGGGTTTTGGTGATATTAGTTTGTCGCGAACAAGTGTTTTTGTTTGGTATAAACAAGAGGTCCAGGACGGCCATTAACATCAACTAATGATCATCACACCAATAAAATAAAGGAATTGTTGCTTGAGAAACGACTATTAACAGTCAGAAGTTTTACTTGGCATTGCTGAAGCATCAGAAGGATCAGTGAAAACCATTTTGGGAGATCATTTGAAGCTGAAGAAAGTGAAAACGTGATTGTTTCCAAAATCATTAATTTTTTTTTTTTTTTCAAAAAAAATAGCGACGCGTTAATGTTTGCGAAACAATGCCTTGCGGCTACTAGGATGTCATGAAACGTATTATTACTGGCGGTGAGTCTTGGATTGATGCTGATGACCAGGAAAGGCAAGGGTGAGTCGAAGCTGAAAAACCATGTAAAAGCAGGTCAAAAATGAAGGATATGTTGACAGTTTTTTATGATTATCGAGGTGTGGTGCATGCTTTATTCCTTCCAATCATCCAAATTGTCAACAGGGAATACCATTTGAGTGTTATGCGTCGTTTGCGCGCTGCTTTAGTAAAAGAGGGGAATTATGGCCTGAATATAAGCCCAACAACTCTTGGCTTTTGCATCACGATAATGCACCGTCGCATACTGCATTGATTCTTTGATAGTCTTTCGCCAAATTTTCAATCAGTATCGTGCTGTAACCACGTTGATTTAGCTCCACATGACTTCCATCTATTCAGAAAGCACAAAAGACGTCTCCGGTTTGAGGCAATTGATGACGTTAACAGTGAAACGCGCATTTGAATGATGTTTCGGAAATTGACTTGACTCCGAGGATTTGAAAAAACGTTGGCACAAATGTATTTAGGCAAAAAGGAATGTACTTTGAGGAGAGATTTTGAAAAGTAAATTAAGAATTTTAATTTTATGAACAAAGTCCTACTATATTTTGCGCACAGTAGTATCTATGCAAGCACTATCTACTACGTAGGTATGTATATGTTCTTATTTCTTCTAAGTTGGTTTTATTAATTATCCGCACTTAATTTACACTAAAATAGCTTTATATGAATTACAACCACCGAACATATGAAAATCGCTTACGTTCCATACACACACACGCCCACACACATTCAATTGCATATATTCGGAAATTTGTACGAATTTGCTTGTATGAATATGTGCTTGTGTGCATAGCAAAGATTTGTTAGAGCCAGCACGTCCCGAAAGGCGTCTTCAAATTGCTCATAATTAATTGCCCCCTAACAGAGAACAAATGTTTGCATGCCTCTAATGATTTGCAAGCAACGTTCTTCATTCCCCATTGCCGGCGCAAACGGTGCGCCAGCATAATTTGGCACGCGAACCGACACGGGCGCAAGGACGCGGCGCGACGCGCAGGCAGGCTGGGGACGCTGGCGCGATAGCGGCAAAATTTAAGTGGTGAAGCCGTTATTTAGTGATTGATTTAATGCGCCGACAATTGTTGATTTAAAATTTAATAAAGTCATTCATTAAACATGGCAGCAGGAACTAATTAGCGGGAAAAATAAATAAATATGCTTACAGTGCGCAACATAAACGCACACACGCGAATGAGCGCGCACTTACACACACTCAAATAGATGTATGTGTAAGTGCGTGCATGTTAGCATGTGTGAGTGCGCGCGTATGCAATTGCTGTTGTTGGCAGCCGCGCGGGGTCGACGTCGGCGGCCGCAACGTGTGGCTATGATTTTATATGCTTAATTTGCGCTTATCACGCGTTCAGTTGGCGATTAAGCGCAAAATCAACAGCAACTTTGGCGACGTTGTTTGCCGGCGCGTCGTGCGTCGCGCGCGTGTGGGCGTTTATTTTGAGGGCGTTGCGGTGCAACACAGAGGTGTTATTGCCGACGCGCTGCAGCGAACATGCTGCAATTTTCAATTAATTAAACGTGAAAACTACAACAACAACATGCTGTAAGGTGCGCTGGGGAAAAAAACCCAATAACGTTACAACAACAACAATACAACAACGTGAAAACAGCATTTGTGGCATTAAATTTGCCTGATTAAAATTTGCTATATGCAAAAAAAAACACACGCAAAAAGTTTGCGGCTGCAAAAAGCCAGCAATAATACAATGCAAGTGTGTGTGTACATGTGTAGATACATAAAGCATAGAATATAGTATATACATATTTGTATGTTTTCATAAAGTTGGCAGTTTGTCAATGCGCACTAAAGCGCTCAACATCCGCATTTAATTTAGTTATTTCGAAAAGTTTTTTCGCGAAAAGCGCTTATATGTATATGAAGGAAAATGCCATGTATGCTAGTATATATACACATATGTATGCATATATAAGTATATGTGCTGCTACTATATATGCAATGATCTATTGATGCGTAAGCTGTTTTGAAAAGCATAAGTTAAAAACTAAGGCACTAACCTATATTAAGTAATATGTGTATCTAAACACACCCACAAATACATACAGTCATATCCACACAAACACATGCACACCTTAAAAATATGGTTCCCCAAAATCCGCTTGGCGCTACTTTAAATGTTTCGTTTATATTTTTCTGGCCGTGAGCGCAAATATATGTGGCAGCTTGGTTTGGGCGCGCTAATGCGTGTGATGTCACTGGTGCGATTCACTTTTGGCGCAATTTAAAGTGATATATTAGTATTTAATTTAGCGGTTGACAGCAAGATTTCAGCGTTGATGTTTTCGAAATGTTTACACTTGAAATGCTTATATACTATATATGTATATTTGCATAAGAGTTTAGGTAATCATGTATAAAATCTGTGGTTAACTTTGATGGAATTGACAAATTTTTGCTAAAATACAGGGTGCTCTTATAGGTAAATAATTTCAGATTATAGAGTAATTAGGTAATCATGAATAAAATTTTGCTTAATTTTGAAAGAGTTGACAAACTTTCCACAAAAATATGTTTTGCTCTAATAGGTACATAATTATAGATTATGTGTGTTTAGGTAAACAAGAATAAAATCTTGATTTGATTTTAATGGAATTATTTTTTTTTCCTAAAAAAACAGGGTGCCCTAATAGGAACATAATTTTAATTTATAGAGCGTTTAGGTAATCATGTATAAGATCTGTGGTTCACTTCAATGGAATTTACAATTTTTTATAAAAATACAGGGTGCTCTAATAGGTAAATAATCTTAGATTGTAGAGTGTTTGGGTACATGAATAAAATCTTTAGTTAGTTTTGATGGAATTGACAATTTTTTATAAAAATATAGGGTGCTCTAATAGGTACATAATTCCAGATTATAGTGTGGTTAGGTAAACAAGAATAAAATCTTTATTTGACTTTAATGGAATTATTATTATTTTTCTTAATACAAGGTGCCCTAATAGGAACATAATTTTAATTTATAGAGTGTTAAGGTAATCATGAATAACATTTTTGGTTTACTTTGATGGAGTAGACAAAATTTTTCTAAAATGCGGGACACTCGAATTGAGTTCGTGAGTTATAGCGTCGCAAACATGGAGCAAAATAAAGAGAAAATACGGCATATTTTACAGTACTACTACGATAAAGGCAAAAATGCATCTCAGGCCGCCAATAAAATTTGTGCAGTTTATGGACCCGATACAGTTTCCATTTCCACCGCACGACGTTGGTTTCAACGTTTTCGTTCTGGTGTAGATGTGATCGAAGATGCGCCACGCTCCGGAAGGCCTGTTGTCGAAAATTGCGATAAAATCCCTGAATTGGTCGAAAGAGACCGGCATAGTAGTCATCAAACCGTCATAAACCATTTGAAGAAGCTTGGAGTCACTAAGAAGCTCGATGCATGGGTGCCACACGAATTGATTCAATAAAAATAACGCAAGACTTTTTTGACAACCCATTAAAACAAAATCAAGTTCTCCAAATTAATTTTCAGTTGGTTTTTCAACATTTAAAATACTGTCATACACATTTTGAAAGTTCTTTAACTTTTCTTTTTTATATATATTTTTTCGAGAATTTAAATAATTTCTTGATATTCATAATACTTTCTCATAGGTTTTCTTACCCAATTAAATTTGTGCAGATTCTACAATATTTTCAGTTTTTTTATGAAATTATCTGGCAACCCTACTCGAAAATATCATTAAATTCCAAGTTTCGGTAAGCTGTCTTTAAAGCTTTATGTTTGCACATATTTTTTTTGTTTTCTGATTTATTTTATATACATGAGGCAACTCCATTCGAGAATTTAAAAAAATTCATGATCTTCTTAATACTTGCCTATAGGTTTTTTTACCCACTCTAAATTTGTGCAGATTCTACAATATTTTCAGTTTCTTTACAAAAATATCTGCCAACCCTACTCGAAAATATTATTGAATTCCTTCTACATTTCAGTAAGTTGTCTTCAAAGCTTTATGGTTGCACATATTTTTCGTTGTTTTCTGATTTATTTTATATACATGTGGCAACTCCATTCGAAAATTTAAATAATTTTTCCATAGGTTTTTTTACCTATTCTAAATTTGTGCAGATTCTACAATATTTTCAGTTTTTTTATATAAATATCTGGCAACCCTACTGAAAAATTTTATGCAAGTCAAGACTTTTCTATTACCTTTCGGTAAGTTCTGCTATTAGTTTTGTGTTTGCACACATTTTATAGTATTATTAGTTTTATTTCCATAGAATGGTGGCAACTCTGTGCGAAAACTTTTAAAAACTCAAAACCTTTTCGCTAAAAATTTTCTTAAGAGTTTTAACTTGCATACATTTTAAAAGGATTTACTTTCATTGCTAGGTGGCAACCTTTTTTCCTGCTAGAATTTTAGATTTTCGGAATATTTCTCATTAGATGACTTAATGCCGTCTTTTTTCATAGCTTAACTTAAGCGCTGCAATTACTACTCTTACGCCAATTTCTCGTGTACATATTAATTCTGGAATCAATACAAAATTCAACACTATCTTCAACCTTTAAATATTTATAATACTTTCCGCATTGTTGCGGCTATTGTTTTAGTAGAGAAGTTCATGATTAAATTTGATTCTTCACCAGTTAACCTTTGAGATACAACTCTTCTAAAATAATTCTTAATAAAAATTCAAAAGTGCTAGACTTACATTCTACTTAAGACACTTTGATTTATTCACCATCTAGGATAAGTGATAAAACATCGTGGTTTTGAGGTTATAACCGGATCGTTATTCTCTGCCGAAAATATAGTGATAAACAAAATAATTATTTTTATGACTTTTGTGTTTGTGAACACACCGATGTTGACCGTGACCTTTGATATTAATGTTGACCTGGACTACACGTTTTGAAGAAGCTTGAATACGTTTATACCCAAGCACTGTTTTATATATATGTATACACAAATTACAGTTATCGCATAAAACTTTATGAAGACGCACATTTCCCTTATTTCCCATCAATGCACAACAATTTCCCAGCCGTCCATTTCAAAGCAGCCACCGCAAATCCCACATTGCCACTCAATAAAAGCGTAAACATATTTTCCAAAGCGCTCACGTCTTCTTAAATCGTAATTATACACTGACTTACACGTGTTCGGGCACGCATACTTAAACGAATGTGTAATTACATATCTGGCCAGCAGAAGATTCCACACTTTGCGCACGTTTGCCTTGTAAATGTTATTTTGAAAAAGCGCCGTTAAATAAATATGCAACAACTGCAACAGCAGCGATAACTATTACAATAACAATAATAATAAAAGTGTAGTATTGGGTCCTTGTACTAACGGAAACACACGGAAGAAATAGAAATTCCGGCTAAAGGAAGTGAGAGAAAACATTGTTGCATAATGATTGTTTTAAATGGGTGCGCAAGGGTAAGTGTGTTTATATATAGTACAAGTATGTAATGTTGTAGGGTGTTTGACGTAGTTTGCACGGGTGTGAGGGGTTTTAAGATATTTGTTATTTTTGGTGAGGCTTGGCTTGTAGTTCGAAAACTATTTTGTTTTAAAGACGCTTGAGAGGCTACCACAAAAAGTGTTTATGAATTATGTTCGAGATTCAGATCGAGAAGACTACAGGGAATGTCTAGAGCGAGGAACCAGGGAAACAATGGAGCATCTCTTACGTACTTGTTCTACATTGACAAGACTACGCTGTAAGCATCTGGGGTCCATATTATGTGAACTTCACTGGAGAAGGTATGAATAGTGAGGCTGCAGAGTCTCCGTCAAGCGTATTTATCCCAAAAGAGCAACCCTAGCAACTGAAAACCATCTGGTATCGCAAAGGAACCAAACTGGTCTACGCGTGGGTCATAAGCTTACCAGATTAACTTAACCGAACCCATGTTCGAGATTAGATTTGGTTAGGTTATTTTAATTTAAGTAAGACTAAACTTCGATACAGATGTCCTGTGTGTTTTTCCTTTCCATACTTTGTGTGTGATAAGCTCTATCTTTTCTCAGGTTTCGTTGTAATTTTATGAACCAAATTTATTCTCTATATAGATCATATTTCAAATTTGTACATAATTTGTGTTTTCGTATTTAGGAGACTGTAAAAAATCTAATCACAACCTGACAGTCACTAGAGAAGGCAATGGAGCAATGATCAAAGCTTATTGCTTTCTTGAATTGGAAACACTGATGTACACAAGCTTTAGTTCCCACAAGATGTCGCTACGTGCCATACAGCCAACGAAACCATCAATTTATTAAAGGAAACTTTTGGTAAAGGCATTATTTCGCGTTGTGGATCTATAGCGTGGGCTCCAAGATCAATCAATTTTACAACGCTGGGCTATTTATTGAGTGAGATTATGTGAATTTGCTTGTCTACGCAGATAGGCCCGCGGTAACAGGCTAGAAGAGAATATTCGGCGCGTTCTTGCTGACATGCGACAAAAGCTGGTCGAAAATTCGTCCTCTAGGCTGGAATTTATTCGAGCCAGCTGCGGCGGTCATTTAGTCGAATCAAAATGACAAAGTTTTTTCTTTATAACAAAGCTTAGATAGGTTTTATTATTTTCTTGCAAACACATGTCTAGAAAAAACACCCTTTATAAAATACATATATGCAAGAGAGGTCCTTTACGTACAAACTTTCGTTCAACAACCGTTAGTGTGGTTAACTACAGCAATGTGGCACAAACTGCTCCTGCAAATATTAAAGTTACATTGACTTTAGTGTTGCTTCAAGTCTCTGGTGTTTCACTATTGGCGGTTGTTGGCCACTGTGGAGTATACGCACCGACATCGCAACAAATACATATATACTTGTATCATGTAGTATTCACTGTTGTAAAGTTACTGGTCAATAACAATATTGGCTTGCCAGTGAGCCCAGCTGCGCGATACTTGCAAACATCGGAGGAGTAGCGCTTGAAAATATATATACAGACAGAGTTTTATAGATATATTTATAGTATGTGTAGTCGGCATGTAAAATCATTCGCTGTTTGTAGCATACTTTTTGCAGCAGAAGACAACATGCAAGATTGTAAAAGATAAGCACTTGTTCTCGGTTTGCTCCCTATCAACTAAAGCCTTTTTCTGTAACAAGTGTATGCGAGGGTGTCTATTGTTTCACTTGTTAGTATTAATGTACATATGAGAGCATTTCTATGTACACTCTGAGCAAATAGAAAGTCTCCTATAAGTGGAGACTATAAGGAACGGTTTTACTGGAGGTCTAAATGGGTTCATCCAACAGTCCTTTTGATTTGGCACATGTTTTCATTGACTCAAAATACGGTCACTTTATAAGTGATGGGGTCTTGTGAATTTTTTATTTTTTCATGTATTCTCCAAGTGTTCAATTTTTAAAAATATTTGCCAAAATCAAGTCATTGAAGTTCCAGGAACTGACGTAATAGCCAACATATAAATTCTATACATACAAAGTTGTTGGTAATGCATGTATAGAATTCTTTAGTCAGCATGTATGCGTTGAATAACTTACATTTACTAACCTACTAAACTGGCTGAAATTTTTTGAAAAGCTCAGTGTAGTTTAATTCTAAGCAGGTATCACTTCAAACAAACCCAACGTGTCGAAATAGTCACGTCTTACATCATATAGTCGTATCTTTAAGTTCATATCGTCGCTTCCAGTTTACACTATCTTACGCTGCCAATAAGAAAACTAGGTTCGTTTAAGGAATAAAGTTCCTTGGAGTTTCGCTGTCTTCAAGCAATTTATTACTAAGCATAGCGGAGTTTGTTGAGCGCTGTTGAGAGTACTGACATGGTCGCGACATCCGTCTGGCCTTTACTAATTCAAAAGTGGACTACTGAGCTCTTCGCACTCAGCAAGGTTCGACTGTCTCTAGTTGAAGTTAAAACTCCTTGGTCTACTATTATGGTTACAAACCGAATCAAATGCCTAATTTAAATCCGGCTTGGAAGAAGTTGACGTAGAAGTCGACTGAAGCCTTTGCCTTCAGCAAGTTTCGACTTTTCCAAGTTGAAGTAGTTCTAACAGGTCTACCCAGTAAGCTTATATGGTAAACCCATTTAAATACCAACATTAGTTTATGCTGCTTGAGAGAAGTTGACTTGCTAGAATACTTGCTTTTCGACTGTCCAGCCAAAATCAAAGCTAAGCTAATTCAAATCTTACAGATCTCGACATACAGGTGTGCAAGTCCCCGATAGCAAGCTTGATTAGAAGTAGAAAGCATAAGCCGATTTGTTAAGTGCTCATTAGATTTGTTCGCTTAACTAAAGTCGTTCTTCTTCTGGCTTTTCAAAAGACTGTATATAACAGTCAAAATGCAATCCTTTCCTTTAAGATTAGCCATAAAATCTAACTAAACCTACCCTGGGATAAAGAAAATCCAACTATGCGATATCATTGAAATGACTTCATATGAACCTAAAGTGACTGGTGGCAATGGAAGATGGAGTCATGTGTAAAACTTCACGCAACTGAGGGAAGTTTTCTGAGCGCCATTTACTTGGGACTGGCCAGAAACGATTATTTTACGTATGGCTCAAGAAGTTTAAGACTTCCGCTTTAGACCAAGTATCTTCTGGGTAGCCAAAGAGCATCCATTTGAAGGTGAGCAAAAGTAAGAAGGCGAACCATTCCTCACCGGGGTTATGAGGTGAACAGATCAAAACAATGGTACTGCGGCAAAAACTATCACTGGGAATCACTTTTAAAAATAAAATGAAGTGATCGATATCTATATCGACCGCTCTCGAGTCAATTATGTTTGCTCGAAAATGGATGAAAAGTATTCTATTGGTTTCAATAAGACTGCGAGCTGTATATGACACATTGCGAATCAAAGTTTTTAGTTTCTACAAAATACTACCTGATAGTCTGTTATTAAAAGGAGATGAGATGGACAGTATATTTAGTTCTCCAGATTTGGCTGTCCGTAACTTCCTTTTGAAGTGTGATTTGAAAAGTAAAACCGTACACCAGCAAATTTCGTACCCTGAAGAAGCTCAAGATAGACATTCATGCTAAACTTATCGTTGTTTGAGGTGGTCTAAAAACTAATAGGCATTTCATGAAATGAAAAAATAATTTTGTTGCGACCAATTAAGGAGACTAGCAATACAACAGAAATCCTTTAGAATGCTCTACTCGCAATTGCTCTTATCTTTAGCTTTATATGGAGGCGAGTGCAACACGAGTTTCACTACTCAAACACATACCACTTATCGAAAATATATTCTTGAACGCAACACATTGTATCCCTATATAGACATCCTTATCAAAATATATTACTACTTGTACGTGGCCGTTCTCATGGCAGCGCATACTTTCGAACTTATTGCTACTCGTTGACTATGCAACTGTTGTTGCTTTTGTTGTTTGTGTTAGTCTTTGGCATTCGGCATATCAGTGATACTTGGGAATGTTTATTGGAATCGTTTCGCAGATAAACACGAATTCAAGGCTTGAGCTGCGAAATTGCCGAACATTTCGCAAAGGCGGCAGGCAAAACCGGTTTATTGCTAAGAAATGATATTGAATTTTCACTCGTTTTGACTGTTTCGATTGTGAAATATTTCGACATATTTTAACGAGCTTTTCAAAACACACACACAGATTCGTACGTATGCAGCAAATGCGAGATATGAAAAATAATTTCGAACAGTTGCAACGGTTGATATGAAAAAGGTCTAGCAACATACATATGTACATACATATGGGTATGTAATTAAGTTTTGACTTCTTATTGGAATTTACAATTAGTGTTGGCTTTGAATTAACGGTAATTGAATTTTTAACAATTTTTGTGGGTGATAGCTGGAAACTTCCTGTTTAAACTATCCTCACTACCGACTTATTCTGACTGCAATGAGCAGATCCTTGACGAAATGCATTAACCAACTGGTATTGGACTTTGAGTGAAGGCTTAAGGCTTTGACGTATTGCGATTAAGTGCGCTGGTTAACAGCGAGTAGTGGCTGATCTACAGAACGCACTTTGAGAGTCCTTTGTGAAGTCATAAAAGTAAAGCTCCTGCCTTCGATCATATAAGCCGGCAAAAAGCCTTGTGGCCAGTAAAAACTTGCTTGTATGTTTATTTTGTATTCCCACTAGCATCGGACCCTGCGAGAGCACATGAACCTACAGTAGCCCTGCTATGTGCAAGTTCATGTGAAGGCAAGCTAAATCACGATGCACCGATCCGATACCATTCCACTAATAGCGGGGCTAGAGTGGCTCGCCTTGCCAGCTCGTCAGCTTTATGATTTCGTTGTGGCCTGACATCCAAACTAGTCTTATCATAAAGTGACTCTAGGTCATTGATAACAAGGTGAGGCATACCTCAACCAGCCTTAAATGCTCATTTTGTGAGCTCTAACTGGTGATTGTTACGTAGAAAGCGGCCCTCATAAATAGCTCTTGATGTTGAAGCCACTGACTCCGGATTTCGACAGTAAACTTTAATAATATCGACTCATTGTTGGATCGTATATCTTTTCAAACCCTACTGAAGGGAAATGTCAAAAGAACGGAAAATATGTGACATCCTTTGCTGTCAATATCGATCTATTTTTGTAGTGCCTTGAAACCTTGTATTTCAGTGCAAATGCGTATAAGTATTAACTCCAGTTCTTTAATGAAAAAGGTCTGTTTAAAAGGCAAACTGGTGATGAACGACATTTAAGGAACTCGATGTTGTAATATTATTTATTGTTGGAGCGGTATTCTATCCCCGATTACCATCTTTTAAGTACGAATTATAGCGATATGTTTTAATAAGCGCTGACTGTCCCCGACAGGCAGGCTTTCACAAAGCTACTTCCAGCAAAAAATTATAAAATAGACTTCACTGTGTATGAAACATATTTTTTCCAATTTGAAATAATATTTCAAGATATGTGGCTTTCTGTTGACCGAAGGGAGAAATTATTATATATATGAAGTATGGAAGAAATGCATCCAGAGGGTTTGATATCAGATCGGATAATTATTTTGGGGCAGGCAAGATAAGTATTCTTCTGAGTATGATTTAAAATGTGAAGGTCATAGCCATCATGTTATGTGGATTTTTTAATAATATGTCAATATAAGATAATAAGGTTAAGGGATGATCTATGGATTACTTTACAGTGAACAATTATAGTTCAAAAGTTTTCCGCACCTTAAATTTTTTTTAGTTTTTTTTTTTTTAGTTTTAGCTTTAAATATCCATTTGAAATTGAACCCAACCATAACTCAGTATTTAATACTTTGATCTCTTTATGAAAACAAAAACAAACAAAAATTACAAATACAATAAAAACCATATACAACTTACCATTTCTATTTTCGCTATCAGCCGGCTTCATTTGAATGGGATGATGCATCTGCAAAAAAAACAACACGGGAAAAAAACATTCCAATAAAAAATGATTTAATCAATTCGCAAATGTAAATGCAAACTTTACAAAGGTTTAGCACAGATTGGTATAAAGAAAAAACAACAACACCAACACCAACAAAAGCACAGAGCAATGATATAACAGTAACAACACCATTCTTTCATTTTCCACATTCATGCAACCATTGACTGCCGGACGAACGCTCCGAATACAAACAGAAACTCAATAACAACGCCAATTGTATGCTCTAAGCCAGCTGCTACCCCCCTTTCCATCCATTTCTTTGCATTCTCATAAAAGGTGTACAACGTGAAGAGCACAATTGGCCAAAGTAGTCGATCAGTTCGGCATTTTGAAAGGCTTTTGATTACTTTTTCATCCACTACTTTTTCCACTTACCAGCCAATGCACTGTCTAACAGCGCTGCATGTTTGTGGACTCTTGATGAAAATAGCTGGCATGTGTTAGTCGGAAGCTGTTTGCCATGGTGATGGGTGTTGTGATGTCGATTGGGTGGCGATATTTATCGATAGTGAAAAATAGTTTATTTTAACGTTATGAAATGGAATTATTGGTTAGGGAAGTAAACGGTGATTTTTTAAGAGCTTGATAACTTTTTTAAAAAAAAAAACGCATAAAATTTGCAAAATCTCATCGGTTCTTTATTTGAAACGTTAGATTGGTTCATGACATTTACTTTTTGAAGATAATTTCATTTAAATGTTGACCGCGGCTGCGTCTTAGGTGGTCCATTCGGAAAGTCCAATTTTGGGCAACTTTTTCGAGCATTTCGGCCGGAATAGCCCGAATTTCTTCGGAAATGTTGTCTTCCAAAGCTGGAATAGTTGCTGGCTTATTTCTGTAGACTTTAGACTTGACGTAGCCCCACAAAAAATAGTCTAAAGGCGTTAAATCGCATGATCTTGGTGGCCAACTTACGGGTCCATTTCTTGAGATGAATTGTTGTCCGAAGTTTTCCCTCAAAATGGCAATAGAATCGCGAGCTGTGTGGCATGTAGCGCCATCTTGTTGAAACCACATGTCAACCAAGTTCAGTTCTTCCATTTTTGGCAACAAAAAGTTTGTTAGCATCGAACGATAGCGATCGCCATTCACCGTAACGTTGCGTCCAACAGCATCTTTGAAAAAATACGGTCCAATGATTCCACCAGCGTACAAACCACACCAAACAGTGCATTTTTCGGGATGCATGGGCAGTTCTTGAACGGCTTCTGGTTGCTCTTCACCCCAAATGCGGCAATTTTGCTTATTTACGTAGCCATTCAACCAGAAATGAGCCTCATCGCTGAACAAAATTTGTCGATAAAACACATTTCGAACCGAACACTGATTTTGGTAATAAAATTCAATGATTTGCAAGCGTTGCTCGTTAGTAAGTCTATTCATGATGAAATGTCAAAGCATACTGAGCATCTTTCTCTTTGACACCATGTCTGAAATCCCACGTAATCTGTCAAATACTAATGCATGAAAATCCTAACCTCAAAAAAATCACCCGTTATGATTAAGTGAGGTGTACTAATGAAACTTAATAATTAAAAATTGTCCAGTTTTGAATATTTAAGTTAAGAAATTACTTTCGCGTTTTTTTGTAAATATTCAAAGTCAAAAGCGATATATTGATGAAAATAGTTGTCTTTACAAGTCAGAACATTTTCGGGGCTGTGTTTTAAGATGTTGTTTTGACAGCCGGTAATGCGTGAATAATCGATACTGTAGTGAAAGTTTTTGGAAAAAGTAGAGGCAATAAAATTTTTTCGTTAAACAGAAAATCCATAAATAAAAATAAACAATACTTTTTATCAATTTGTTAACTATATTTTTTCTGTTCTATTATTATTTAAGCTCCAAGAAGTTAAGTTATCGATAGTCACGTTACGTATCGATAACAAAAAATAAATATTCGTTATGAAAATTTAACCTTTTTCCACAAACAATCAATATTAAAAGGCATGTTCTATCGAAAGTTATCGAAATGTATATCGATAACGAAGAATAAAAGAATTACAGATTCACTATACAAAAATACACTATGAAAAGCCGATTAATAAGTAAAAGTAATTTTCTTTTAATTGGTTTTAAGACAAATTTGAATTTGCTAAAATTACTCGCAGCCAAAGGATTTATGTTATCGAACATGAGTGACAGTATGTAGAGTTAGTAAGAAATAGATATTTATAAATCAATTTTTCCCACAAACGTCTAAGACAAAATATATATGGTATCGAAAACAATCGAAATTTTAATTGTATATCGATAGTAATTGAAAGTCTTTACTGCATATCAAGATTAATCGAAAGTGATTATTGTATATCGATTATGAAGAGCTCAACAATCGAAATTTTCCACAAACTTCCAAAGTCAAAATATACTATATGTGCTATCGAAAGTAATCGATGGGCTTTTTTGTAAATCGAGAGTAATGAAAATATGTACATTGATAATGAGTAGCAAAAAAGTCTTTGATTTCTGTTTGTATATTTATCGTTTTGATTCATCGATTTATATCAATATTCTAGTATTATTAACCAGATTGGTGATTTTTTATAAATGTTAAGGCTCAATATTCAATTTTGAACTTGTCTACAAAATTTCGTAGTAGAAAGAGATGTGTTATCGAAACTTATCGAAAGTTTCGATATATATCGATAACAAGTCAATTGTTTTGGAAAAATCATGATTGTTGTATAAGGATTTGAAGTCATAAGCCGATTACATAGTAAAATTTTGGGAAAAGAATTTCACCATAATCACTTAGATGACTCCATCCATTTTGTATTGCCCGTATATTAAAACTTTAGTACATTTTCTTTATCTTTACTCCAAATAATATTTCCAGGACTCTTCGATAAAAAATATGAATATAACGAGCAATTTATCGAGCAAAGTAAATTAAATATTGCCATAAAGTAATTTAACATATAGCAAATGATTACAAAAAAAAACCGAAAATGCCTAAAAATGCCTTTCGAAGGTTAGTCTTTTTTCATGTGTATAAAAAATTTTGTAGTTGTTTTTACCGATTTCTTAACAAATGAACGTCAATATCTTGTTCAAAGTCATGCGCAACACCATTCGTCCACTAATCGTTGCAACGAGAAGCCTCCCATCTCTAGTCTACAGTACAGCCAACAGCACATGTATGCCAACACATGCATTCATTTGAGGCTATGCCTCGCAGAGCACACTAAAGGAGTCTATAAGTACATTTGCATGTATGTGTGTGTGTGCACTACTACTTTTGTTTCGTAAGGACTGCTTTTATCTATTGGTGTTGCTCTATTTGAAGTAACAAATGGCTGATTACTTTACAATACAAAGCGTTTCGTACGAATTCGCTCGCAACTCTCACCCTAAACGTGTACAATCAAAGGCAATTAAAAGGAAAATGTGTGCGCTAGATGACAGTAAATGATGACTACGAAGAAAATGTAGGCAGGCGTGCTTAGTAAGTAATGAAATCATGGTTATGAAATGGAATTTTGAGGACATCTAAAGTGCAAATTTTGAACTGAGTAACACTTTTGGTGAGTGAAATGGGTTAGGGCTTTACGAATAATTAATCGAAATTAAAAAAGTTGCAAGTTTTGAAAAATTGCAATTTTGAAAAACTGAAAATTTTGAAAAATTGGAAAATTTGAAAAACTCAAAATTTTGAAAAATATCCAATTTTGGCGCTAGAAAGTAATGAACATTAAATTAGAAACCAGAAAAAACGTTAAGTTCGGCTTTATCGAAGCTAGAATTCCATACACATATAAGGAAGTTTCCATACAAGAAGTATTTGTATTCGGCCTGTTTGTATGACAACTTATGATATGTTGTATATATATACAATCTAAAAAATATTTCGTACGATGACTTAGATAATAATACATACCACGTTTAGTGCCGATATTTTGTCAAATAAAAAAGTTTTTTATATAAGAAGTGGATTTTGATCGTTCAGTTTGTATGGCAGCCATATGTTATAGGAGTTCGATTTAGAAAATTTCTTTCGATGTTTTAGTGTTGTCTTCGAAAATCATCTATGCAAAATTTCATGAAGATATCTCGACAAATAAAAAAGTTTTCCATACAAGGACAAGTATTTGATAGTTCAGTTTGTATGGCAGCCATATGCTACTGTAGTCCGATCTAGATAATTCCTTCAGATGTCATGGAGTTATTTTTGGAAATTGCCTGCACCAAATTTCGAAAAGATATCTCGTCGTATAAAAAAGTTTTCCATATAAGAACCTGATTTCGATCGTTCAGTTTATATGACAGCTATACTCTATAATAGTCCGATTTAGACCATTTCTTCATATATGATAGCATAGGTTTTAGAAATAACCTACACAAAATTTCGTGAAGACATCATGTCAAATAAAGAAGTTTTTCTTACAAGGTCAGGTACTTAATCGTTCAATTTGTATGATATATAAAGGGTGATTTTTTAAGAGCTTGATAACTTTTTTTAAAAAAAAAACGCATAAAATTTGCAAAATCTCATCGGTTCTTTATTTGAAACGTTAGATTGGTTCATGACATTTACTTTTTGAAGATAATTTCATTTAAATGTTGACCGCGGCTGCGTCTTAGGTGGTCCATTCGGAAAGTCCAATTTTGGGCAACTTTTTCGAGCATTTCGGCCGGAATAGCCCGAATTTCTTCGGAAATGTTGTCTTCCAAAGCTGGAATAGTTGCTGGCTTATTTCTGTAGACTTTAGACTTGACGTAGCCCCACAAAAAATAGTCTAAAGGCGTTAAATCGCATGATCTTGGTGGCCAACTTACGGGTCCATTTCTTGAGATGAATTGTTGTCCGAAGTTTTCCCTCAAAATGGCAATAGAATCGCGAGCTGTGTGGCATGTAGCGCCATCTTGTTGAAACCACATGTCAACCAAGTTCAGTTCTTCCATTTTTGGCAACAAAAAGTTTGTTAGCATCGAACGATAGCGATCGCCATTCACCGTAACGTTGCGTCCAACAGCATCTTTGAAAAAATACGGTCCAATGATTCCACCAGCGTACAAACCACACCAAACAGTGCATTTTTCGGGATGCATGGGCAGTTCTTGAACGGCTTCTGGTTGCTCTTCACCCCAAATGCGGCAATTTTGCTTATTTACGTAGCCATTCAACCAGAAATGAGCCTCATCGCTGAACAAAATTTGTCGATTTGTCACATTTCGAACCGAACACTGATTTTGGTAATAAAATTCAATGATTTGCAAGCGTTGCTCGTTAGTAAGTCTATTCATGATGAAATGTCAAAGCATACTGAGCATCTTTCTCTTTGACACCATGTCTGAAATCCCACGTAATCTGTCAAATACTAATGCATGAAAATCCTAACCTCAAAAAAATCACCCGTTAGCTGTCAGTAATAGTTATCTAATAGTGGCGGTTCCGACATATGAGCATCGTCTTGGAGAGAAAAGCGTGTGTGCCGAATTTCAGACCGATATTTCAAGACCTCTGCTATCAATTTCATTGGATTACAATTATTTATTTCAATTTCATTCTCTTATTATTTACCGCAATTAATTTTATAAATTTTTAAATTAAATTTAAAATGTTTATTCTAGAAACTTTTTAATATTCTTGTTTGTGTTGTTAAGTAAACATATCGGATGCCAACACATTTTGTACCAACGCATACACATACACACACTAATGCGCACACATATGCGGTGATTTGTGAGTACATAAACAAGCGTTGATCAGATGTACTCAAAGCTCGGTTATGTGTTTGCTTAATGACTAGGCAATTAGTTGATTCAATTACTGGGCATAATCCTATTGTAAGTGTACGACACTTGTATGCAAATAACCGCATACAAACTTAGAACGTATGCCACAACGCTACAAACACAACCAGGCACGCATTGGATATACATACATACAAACATATACATATGTAGTATGTGTTAAGTAAGTAGAGTGCCTGCGTTGCTATAATGTTTTTGTAAACAGATTTACATATTCAAATTGTTAATGGAAAATCGAAGTATATGGTGTGGAATAGACTTTAGCTGCTGCCATTTCCTGCAAAAAACAAAACATTGCGTATACGACACGTTGTACCCTGCGCCCATAGAAACCCATAGCAGCACAGGCACTACTTTATATGAATGCATGTATGTGTGTGTCAATCTGCATGCATACATGTGTGTGTGTGCTAAATTGAGTGCGTGCAATGCCACGTGTAATTGCGCAAACCAATGGTCAGCTTCGCATAATACTCGGGCAGCGCCCACATTTGCGTCACAAGCCATGACCAAGTGGCGTCATTTTCAATCCCTTTTTATTCACTGAAAATTCCGTGCCCTAGCACTCAACTGCACTTAATACTGTTGAGAGTGGGAGTGTGTACCTGTACAAGCGCTCACCTAGCCGTTATGTGTGTGTGTGAGTGTGTGGGTGTTGTGAGTAACCAGCAGCTGCCGACTCACTCGTTAACTACGGAGTAAAATTAAACCCCAACAAATGGCTACGCGTTCATGGATGTGAGGGTGTGTGTGCTATTATTTAAATGCATGCAAACACACACACGCGCATACATACATGTATGTACGTGGTTGCCTGTACTTGGAGCTACTTAATTTACCTGAAATAATCGAAATGACAAACATGCATTAAAAGCTTGACATTTTCTCGCACGTCAACGGAAAAAATCAATTCCTCCTCTGGCTGTATGACGTTGCTGCCGCGTAGAAATGCTGTATCTTCGCTTTTGTTGGGATCAGCCGCCCTCTTTATACACACCCATTCAGAAGTATGTTTGTGTATATGTGAGTGTGTGGAATAACTAAAATGTTCATTAAAGCAACTGACAGGCGTATACTTGTCGTGCAGCTTTCACTATTTCCGTGCATCTGATTTCAAACTAAATAACGCTGCACTTATCGAATGCCTATGTACCCTGTTGGAAATCCAATTGTTCTGCGAAATGGCTCTTTTAGAGAATACACTGATTTTAGTTATTCGTGGGTGTTTCTATTGTTTGGATCACAAAATAAATGAAATTTTTAAATACTGGGGAATCTCGTTTTAGTTCGATGCCCTTATCTAGCGATTCTCAAACGTTTTCTAACCAACTGTCGATATGAAACCCATGACTATAGGTAAGTGCATCATTTGATCCATTTGAGTCACATTTTTTTGTCTGCATCTCATCCAGCGATTTCCAAATCTGGACAATATGAAGGATGAAAAATCAGTTTGCACCTATTTGGACCGATTTGGCCATGACGTCGGCATAAGTTAGATTTCCATCGCCAATTGGGGCTGCTTTATATCCAATGTGGCGTCGATTTGATATACAGGTAAGAAGAGTGCATAGTAGAGTCCATTTTAACCACCGCACCTTACGATTTTCAGCATTCTCGGTCGACCGATAACTCTTTGCTTTCTTCGGAGCCTTTTCGCCAGTGAGGTTCACTGATTCGACTGTTCCGAAATCTGTGGTGTACACCAGTGGATCCATGCTTCGTCGACCAATCAAAAGCAGAAACCCTTTCGAATTCGGAATGAGCCAATGCGATATTTATCGTGCCATCAGCAGTTACTTGTCTAGTTGTTAATGCCGAATACGACGGACTTTTGAGATGCCAACTGTCTCAGCTTCTACGTGGTATTTAGCAAACGGCAAGTGGTAAGCTCCTTAAACAGATTTTTGTCAGTCCCCTTGAAAGTTGAAGAGGTACCGTAGACAGCATTCAAGAAATTTCTTTTCCGATAGCGGTATTCTTGGATACTAAGACTGAGTTTTATCCAGGGTTAGGTTAGGTTAAGTGGTCGATTCTAAGAGGACTCTCACTCGGACAGCTCAGTTCGTTGGCTCGTTGTTTTACCTAAAACTTCTAAATAATATATCATAAGTCCTCACAAATAGAGTAAGGGCTCGGAACCTATCACAATTTGGCGGAGACAGCTTTTGTCAGTTTCGGCTATGTCTCCTGGTTTGCCGAATTGGCAGGGAAAGTGCCTAGATATGGCTGCTTGACCTTCCTCCGTACAGATTTGACAATTCACGTCCGTCAAAATTTTTAGCCTTACCGCATGTATGACTATTGGATAATATCTAGTAATAACCACACACGACTATTGCGATAATATTAACTTTCCCAAGGGTAAGTACTTCAGAAGATTTTCTGCGTACTACTCTCGCCCCAGAGGATCTCGCAGTCGCCCAGGATCATTTCGTCGACCAGCGCCTGCTAAGAGAGGTCCATTGGTTCCGTGCTAGATTACAAAACGCCAATGCAGTACAATTCGGTTTCATCCCGATATGATCGGGACAAGGATGCCTCCTCTGGCTAGCTCATCAACTTCGGAGTTGCCAACAATTTCCTCTAGTAACAGACGCTCAAACAAGTCCAACGATGAAGTAGCTTGGCGCTAGTAGCTATTTCTAGTGAAAATGGGTACTCCTCGACTAGTTAGTAAGCTCAGTGAGGGTATTGCCGGTCGACTGCCGGAGTGATTGCTTACTTTCCTGAAGGAAGATGCACTTCATACAAGTACGTCTATCGCAACCTTAAAGCGGCCACTGTCTGAAGGACACTATTGTGGTCCGTAGTCCCAAAGCTAAAATTGACAAAGAGCTCCTTACAGAAGATTCGCCTCTGACCTTCCCTGCAAGTTTCGGCCCATCCCTTCGATATTCTTTTTTTCTCTTTTTTTACCTTTCTCCAGCAACTCCTCAGATCCATCGGACTTTCGTCGGTATGCGAGCAGAATAAAAGCTGCTACGAGTAGCTTCTGCGTCTGATTCATGTTTTGAGGAAGGCAGTAGAAGAATGAGATAATTTCGGTGTGTGCTTGTTCTGTTCCCTTCAAAATTCCAGCTTCCTTGAGACTTATAGCACACTTTGCAGTAATTCATCTGGCGGCAATATCTACGGGTGCTATGTATGTATGCAGTACACAAGAGATGCGGCTCTTTAATCTGACCTAAAACTTATCCTAATATAATGACTTCAAGGTCTTTTATCTTGTCTGTGACTAAACAGCGGCAACATACCCCTTTCCTTGAACCGTAACCCTAATCTTTGATTACAAATTTAACTCTGACTTCCTTCGTATATAGAAAAAATACAAAAAAGCAAGCCCTGGGAATAAAATGAGTATCCTTTAATCCTTTTTTCCCCCCTTTTTTATCAGTTCATCCACAGACACAAAATCTCGAGACCACAACGATTGCTTTGTTTAATTTCCTCTACTTTTCCCAACTGGGCGATCGGATGCTTAATTCATTTGCGCAAATGTATTTACTATTTTTGTGTTCGGTTCGGCGTTTGCTCCCACACACACACATATGGCCCGTGGCTGTATGTGTTAAATGTAAATGAATTTCGTAGCGCTCCACCTGTGCCGGCGCTGGAGCAAATCTCTGCAGCTGACTCTCTCTTTCTGTCTGGCTATGTAAATGTAGTTGTATACCATATGAGTGAAGGTGTGTGAGTAGGTGTATGCACACTTGTAGTATTTGAAAGGATTTTTCACAGGTTGTTTACTTTGCATTTAAATGCTGTTTTGACAGCTAATTGCATTGGAGTATTTACGCTCAGCAAAAGTCACACTGTGTTTGTCAAATAAAGTGGAGTTTTGTTTTTGCATGACAGCTGAAATGACAGTCAAATGTGAATTGTATGTTAAGCTCACCGACTCACCAGCAAACACACACACATACATATGCACATATGTGTAAACTTTAAACAATAGAGCCATCAAATGCACGTGCCGTGCTCATTGTGTGTCGGTAAAAGGAAAAATCGATTCGAAAAAACATTTAATTTAATTACCAAAATATGTTCGAAGCTGCTTAACTGCTAATGTGCTGTTTAAGCCAACAATTAATAATCCAACATTAAGTGGAATTAATGACTAATTTTATGGTTATTTTATATTGTGGTTAATAAAGCTGTGGAAAAGCGTTGATATTGAACTGTAGATATATTTTTTGTAGCTTTTAACTAGACAAAGGTAAATTATGTTTTGGAATTTATGACGTCATGAAAAGGGGACATTGACCGCTTTCTGGGTATACCGATTTAGTCGCTATCGATGGGTCTCCTCACACTAATTTTACATATATAAATTCCTTAAGCTTTCTATGTATATATAAAGGTAAGAAGTATTTTATCTATATATGTCAACGATTCACCCTCAGAAGTAATCGCTATGAAGAGCTTAAGAGCCGTTCTCACGACATTCGGGACTAAGTAATCGCAACGATTCGGATTTTTATCAGACCAAGTACTGTCAACTAGGCACAATTCATCGATATTACTTCATGATTTTTTTTGCAGCGACATTGACACCAAAGAGTATAAAATAAATATGAATTGATACCGAGGAATATTTAAATCCATAAAAATAAGGTTAGTAGGAGAAAAAGAATTTTTGAAAAAAAAATATATTAAAATTTCTAAACTTAGGATTAAAACTTTTTAACTCGAATTTCAGAATTTACACTCTTGATATTATTTTTTGGAAAAAAATTGTATTAAAATTTCCTAAACTTAGGATTAAAACTTTTTAACTCGAATTTCAGAATTTACACTCTTGATATTATTAAAAAAATTTTTTAATTTTCACAGGAAAATTATTTATTTATGCAAATTTTTAAAACGATGGCTTGATTAGTTTTCTAAGCCCAAACTTCAAAATTTGGAAAACTCAAGTTTAAAAGGATTAAGTAAACAATTAAAAAGATCGATATTATAAAAAAATTCAATATTTTCTAAACAAAAAATTGAATATTTCCAAAACCGTGTTCGAAAAATTTTTTAGAACTATTGTTTCAAATTATGATCTTTATAATAATAAAAAAAATATTTGAAATACATGAAAATCTTCCGTATTAGAGTTTCAGAGTTATTATTTAATAATAAATTTTTTTTTTTTTTTAATTTTCTGTACAAAAATGGTTTTAATAAAAAATTTTTTAAAATTTTACTTTTAGAATTATTATCTCACTAGTAAAAAAATATTTTAAATGAAACTTTTCAAAACACGAGTTTAATTGTCATTTTTTTATTTAAAAAAAATATTGCATATTACAAAAAAAAAATATTTAAATGAAAATTTCCAGAAATTCAGTTTCAGAACTATTTTATTATTATTAAAAAACTCTGAAATTTCTTCCACGAAAAAGAAAAAGTTTTAAATCTAAATTTTAAAATTTTCTTTACGAAAATGGTTTTATAAAAAGATTTTAAAATTTGGCTTTCAGAATTATTATCCTATTAATAAAAAATAAAGTTTAAAAGAAAAGTTTCAAAACTAGGTTTAAAAATTATTTTCTTATTTAAAAAAATTGGCATATTTCCAAAAGAAATTTATATAAAAAATATCAAAAGCCTAGTTTCAGTATAGTTATTTTATTAAAGAAAAAAAAACTTAATTCTCTTTACGAAAATAGTTTTCTAAAAACTTTCACAAAAGTAACCTCAAATATATTTTAAACTCGAGTTTCAGAATTTATTAAATAGTTTCAAATATTTTTTTTTTTATTTTAATGCCCTATAAAAATGTAATTGTATATGAAAATTTTCAAAAATCTGGTTTCAGAATTATTTTCTTCTTAAAAAAAATATATTATCTCCATAAAAATCGTCTTCTTAGAAAATTAAAAAAAAAAATTACATGTAAAAGTTTTCAACATTTTTTTTCTTATTATTAAAAAAGCATTTAATTTTCTGCAGGAAAATAATTTTTTAATCTGGTCAATCCAAATGATTCAATTTTGTTTTCTTATTTTATTAAACTCTTGTTTAAGAATTTATTACTCGAGTTTATGAAATATTGAAAAAAAAAACATACTTTTTTCTGTAGAATATCGCTTTTTTAGTCTCATTGATTGGTCAACATATTTGCTATTATTCCGGTTAGATACATTTTTTATAATCTGTGATGTTAATTTTGTGTTTGACTTTCTTTAAACGCTTCTTTGAGTTCTTACTAAACTCAAATTTAAGGCAATATCAAATATGAATATTTCTAAAAAATTTCTAATTATCTGATTTTAAAATTTTCAATTGATTTCTTGACTGTGTGTGGCTTTTTAACCCGCATTTTACGAGAAATGTGTTGTTAGTACAACCTTTTTCTTGTAGTGGTGAATACCCTTTTTCTCACATCTCTACAACAACAATACAAAAGTGGGAATACTTCACCAAGCCATGCATTATCAAGTTCTTGTATCGCCTGAAGACATCAATATAGCTAGCAGATCTAATTTATCACATTGACACGAACCAAATGTTAACTTTTGCTCCATACTTCGTTCTCCAACGCATTTAATGAAAAAGAATTCAAGTGCTTCTTTTGAAATTGTTGCAAATGCATTCCATGTATGTTTGTGTACACGTGTATATGTATATATGTATATACATATACATATATGTATGATATATTGTTTGCGAACTCAGCGTTGCACAGAAAGCCACAATGAGATAGATTTCAATAAGCTAACTGTGATTTTTTTTCGAACACCACTGCAATCGTATTCGCAAATATATCAGCGCAGTAAAGTTAATTAATTAAAATTGGTATGAAAGAAAAATACATACAGAAAATTACTCGCATTCTTTGCAGCGTTACAGTAACTCAAATGAGAAGAATTGGATACAACTTTCAAAATGCTTGCAATTTAATGATGCGAAAAATTTCAAAAATTTTATATTTTTGAACTTTTTATAAAAAGTTGCAGATAAAAAGTTTTTAAAAAACGTTTATGTATGAAAGTTTGTGAAATCATATTGATTAAATTTATATAATTAATTTATTAAATGTACTCTATTGATAATATTTTTTACTATTTAAACATTCAACAGTTGTTTGAATGTTTGCCTATTTTGTAGAACTATTTTGGCACATTTTTGCTTGGAAAAATTAAATAATCTAATTGCAAAAAACTGTATAATAGTTATTTTTTTACATTTGCAATTTTTAATTATTCTTTGTATTTCTCTAAATAAATTTATAAATGGAAATGGATTTTTGAATTTTTCATTATTTTTCTCTTACTTACAGTTGATGAACCATGGAATTAACACAATTATCGGTACTAGTGCATTCTAAGGACTTACAGCTTTTACCAGTAACAGATTAAGAACTTCTTTCAGGTTTATTTTCAACATAATTTTAATTTGCTTCGTAAATTCTTTTGAGTTTGAAGCAACGTTATTTTCCTCATTTTGATTTTATTATAGTAATGGACTCTATGAATCGATCTACGTGTTCACTATATACAATTTTTGTAAATTTATTATTATTATCGAACTATCATTCACCGCCTTTTTCGTTTTGGTTGTTAAACCCCCACCTCCCGTGAATCCGTCACTGGCTTGTACTCTCGATATGACAGTATATGTATTGGGATAAATCTTCAAATTATTGGATTACTCATACGACTCGGTGTCTCATAAACATACTTTATGGTATGCACTGACATCTCAATCATATTCGAAGTTTGTTGATACCTACCACATTGTCTTACTACTCACTATTGAAATACAGCAGTTCTCTGTAGCCTGAAAGTATGCTATATTTTTGAGAATATTCAATAAGTTGAGTGCTCAGAACCAGTTTTTCGATGCTTGCTTAAGATTTCATGTAGCTTAACCAAATATTGGATAGTCGAAAAAGCCTTTTCGTATTTCGAATCAAAGTTCAACTTATTATTTATTTTTTTCTTATTTATACTAATAAATTAATAAACAAATATATACCATTTTGGTAGAACAATTTTTGCCATTTTTCTGCTAGAGACATTGTCAATCAGTGTAAAACTTTCATCACTGTAAATTGAAATTTCCAGAACGGAAGGGAGCGAACCATTGCTGTGCTACACGAACTGATACAGCATCGTCTCCGCAAACTCCACAAATTTTATAGGTGGCTTGCGTGGCATTCTTCCCTCTTTTATACAAAAATTTCAAAATTTAGCGAATTTATTTATTTTTTTTTTTCTCATTTTTGAACCAAATTTTTTTTTAACTTCCCCGAATTTAATTTTTTTAGTTAGCTGCTTCAAATTTCACCTTTCCAACATTATATGGTATGGCAAAATGTGATATGTAGCACTGGAGATATACGACTGCAACAACATCTACTGACAAAAGACGAAATGACTTTTTCAACTACCCAATATTTGGAAAAAAAAAATTTAAGGATTAGGATTTAAGGACTAAATTAGTCGTTTCGGTAACTTTTTTAGAAATATATGTACTTGTAAATTAGGAACAACTCTTTTGTTATCTGCTGTTGCCTCACAGAATAACATCTTTTGAAGGCAGTACTACAAAATAATTGAAAAAAAGCTGCTGATTTGAAAAGCTCATAAATTTTTAGGTTAGTTTGAAATTATGGAGATTTAAGCAGCTCATAAAAAACTAAGGATTTGTGTGCCAAAAACTAGACATGGTTGCTTTAATGCTTCTACTACATAAAAAATATATAAAGAGACGTATATCATAGTTCAAAGGAATTCTGTGATTTTGATTTTAATCTAATTTTGAAAATAGACTAATAAAGAGACACCGGGAAGAAGAAAAAGTTATAAAAGGCCTCAGGAAAGTAGTTAAGCCCGGATTAAGTATCTTTGAAAAGGAAAGAAATTTCATAAGCAGAGTAGCGAACTTCTGAATACTTTTTTTTAAATTATTTTTAAATTACAATGACTTTTAAAGAGTTAAAAAAAACAATTTAAAAATGGATAAATTATAAATTGTATTGATAGGGTGTGAGAAAAAAAAAATGTATAATCATCACTAACTACTAATAAATCAGTTTTCCTTTAAGTCAGCGACTAATGAACAATCGCTAAGTATCTAAAGTGATGTAAAGGTAGGATGCGATTATAAATAATTTTCAGAGTTTATATTAATGTAGTTGCTTTTTGAACTGAAATCCAACGTAGCTCAAAAATTAAACTTTTTTTTTCAAATATAAAACATTTTTAGGTGAAACCCTCGAACATTCGTGGGACTCGACGTAAGGGGTTTTAGTTGGAACAGGATCAACAAAAAGTACCACAACTTTAAAAATATTAATTTACTGGCAAAAAAAAATATCTAAGATTTCAATTTTTTATGTCTCGTACTACACCTAATCCCTTATTTTAATGTTACATTGGGATTCGAAATAGATCTCCAAAAACTTTAAGGTCCCTAAGCAAAGAATAAATAATAAAATATATATGATGATTGTTGGATCCCCAAAGATGATCTAGTGAGTGATGAACAGAACATACTGTAATTATAAAGGGAACACTCCTCCAGCCTGCGGAATGGCAGTGAAAGCATAACACCAAGAGATGGTGAACCCGATTCGTCAATCGATGACGATAGGACAGATGTTATATTGCCCGATTATCAAGAAATTCGAAAAGCAATTACCCGTCTGAAAAATAACGAGGCGAGGTCCGATGGATTGCCTGCCGAGCTATTCAAATACGGCGGCGACACCACCGTCAACAAACTGATCAGTGTGGCTTCAGACCTGGAAACCAAAGAACTGACCAGATATTCACCATGCGTCTAATCTTGCAAAAGACTCGTGAAAAGAAGATCGACACACGAGCACATCACGAACAGGAACTGCTTCTATGCCGCCTTATCTGAACTTGAGCTAATTCGGCAGTGTAAGCTGACGTTGAGCAACACCAAAGCTCCGTCAGGATCGGGAAGAACTCTCGATATAAAACGAGGTACCAGACAAGGAGACTCCCTATCGAGCGACTTATTCAATCTGTTACTGCAGAAAATAATTCGAGCTGCAGAGCTGAATGGAGAGGGTGAGTAAACGGTGTCTACACCAATTCATAAGAAGAAGATGATTATACTTGCTGAATAATTATATGAAATTATATGCCAAATTTTAATACAGATAATTTAATAAATACTACAAGCAAGTGTGAATCATGCAGAGACAAGACTATTCGAAAGACACTACATATTACTTTTAATATATATCGATATTATCGAAACTTATAATAACAACGCCTAATTACTTTAAGTTTATGATTTCTCTCCGTTAATATAATAAAAAAAAATAGTTCTTGATGTCGAAATTACGCGGCATATATCCTACCATACATTTATGTTTTCTAAAAATTTATTATTATTTATGTTTTCTCAAAAAAAAAATTTTTTTTGTGGACACTGTTCAGCTAATCAAAGCACTGTGCTAAAACATATAATTTCGATTTCGAGCTAATTTTTCGTTCAATTGCAAGTAACACAAAAATACAATTACATTTACGTATTCTCTCACATTAACACTTTTGCAATCTAACGGAATCTCTGCAGTCAAAAGCATACTGAAATTTCATTTCGTATTATAGAAAGTAACGAATTGAACTCTTTGTAAACTGAGCACATCACACACAAGACAAAAATTCGAAATGAACATAACAGCAAAAGGGGGCGGCGGATAAACAATACTAAACAGTAATGATAATGGCATCACTATGTATGTACTAGGTACGGTACTTACCCCTTCGAGTGTTTTTATGTTATGTAAGGCATCTTGTGCCTTCAAAGCAGCCTTGCGTGTATAATACGTAACAAAACAGCACCCTGCAACACAGAAAAAGCGGAAAAGAAGAACGAAAATACATAGATCAGAAAACAAACGTGGACAGTTCAAGACAATGGATACTCGCTACTTGGTAAAATGCAATTAGTCAATTTAAATAATTCAATACTCAATACAAATTGCCAACATTAATGTTAAGTGAGCGCCGCATGCAAAACTGCGCTTTAATTATCTCTTATGCTGGCAGACACTGGGTGTATATACTTTTAATTTAATTTTATATTAATTTAATCATATATTAATTATATAATATGCAGCACGGCATGCAACAAACTTGAACAATTAAAACTGAACAACATTTACATTACTGTGGCTAAAAGCTAAGAATTACTCATACGTGGACTTGACACTTGACATTGAATCGCATCCGCACAAGGATTACATGCACTAGAATTTAATGTGGCTTATTGCATTAAAGTTATCATATCTTAATATTAATATTTTAAATACTTATAGTTATATATAATAACTACAAGTTAATAAAAATTTATATGAATTTTATATACTATAATAAATTAATATGATTTGTGTTTACATTGTGAAAGTAAGGTTACCAGAGTAATTTTGATTTATGGGTCAAGATTCGCGGCTCCAGGCACTAAGATATCAATCAAAGCTTAATATAGTAACTGATTTTTATACATACTAGAACATACTGGAACTTCACATTAGTATTTTAAAGATATTCATATTCAGCACTTACTCAGCTATGGAAAATTATAGCTGAATTAAACACTAAAGGCCAAAGCGCTTACAAATGTTCTTTGGAGTAGCATTGTTATACCACAAAGAGTAATTGTATTTAAAGCTTCTTTAGCTTGACTTCTAGCCATATTACTACTGCATTATTAGTGGTAAGAATTAAGCTTTGTCGCATAAGTTCAACATATTCGTTATGTCAACAGATCTTCTCTTTTTGAGTCTGAATGTTTCTTAGTGGCCTTCAATAAAGTGGACGACGAAAAATGTGCAAGTAAGATCGCATTATTGAGGCGTAATACTTTAGTACTCAGCAATACGGACAAATACCTTGAGGTAACTTTGAATATAAACTAATTTGGAGCAAAAAAATCCTTGAGGCAGTTCACAGCCTATGTCTAAGAATAGAAAAACCTGACAAGCTGACTAATTGACTAGAATAAAGGAAGTAAAACCTATTTATGGAAGAGATCTTATCTGTGAACATCCGAAGAAGAAAAAGTTAGAACCCGGTTTGACACACAGATGGGGCTAATAAAATTAAATCCATATGATTTATAGTTGTCCCTAACTTTTAAAAGGCGTGCGTATAAATTTTACAGGTGTCAGGATAAAAATGTTTTGTTATTGTGAAATTTAATTTAAAAAAATTTTAAGTGTTGATATTTTTGTAGGGGGAAGCAAAAATTTTGCTTGAGAACGAGTTTCGAGGAACAAAGAAAATTAACCATTATTGGCATGCTAAGTTAAGACGTAGTGAAATAAACATCGAAGTCAGTGAACGCAGTGGACGTTTAAAAGGGGTTATACCGACGAACACATCAAAAAGCCTATAAAATAATTTTGTATGGCCGTGAAGTGAAGATATACGTGATATATACATTCATACCACTCACGAATATTTGCTCTGTGTAAAGTGCGTGCCGCGCGATCCCACTTTTGACCAAACATAATGACGAGTTTATGATTCAGATCAATGTTTTGGAGATATTCAAACGCAATAACCGGAATTTTTGCATCGATATGTGACAATTTATAAAGCACGGCTCCATTTTTTTACTCCGAAGTCCTATCGACTGCCATCCGAGTAGACTGCACACGATTAATCCGTTCCAAAGCATGGAAAATTCAAGATTAGGATGACAAAGTTATGGCGTCAGTATTTTGGGGTGGAATAATTTTTATTGACCACCTAGAAAATCGGCAATCTATCAGCGACTATAACATAACATTGCTGGATCACTTAAAAAACGAAATCGCCGACAACGGTCGCATTTGAAAAAAGGCCTATTTCACTAAGACAATGCACCGTATCACAAGTCAGTGAAAACAATGGCAAAAAGCCATGAGTTGGACCTTGAATTGCTAACATATCAACCGCATTCTCCAGATTTAGCCCCCATCGACTGTTTCTTATTCTTAGATCTGAAAAGAGTAATTGCTGGGAAGAAATTTTAGTTGAATGAAGCAGTAATCGCCGAAACTGAGGCTTATTTTGAAGCAAAATTCAAATTGTGCTACAAAAATGATATAGAAAAGTTGGAGGATCGCTATAATTCATGTATTACCCTTGGAGGAAACTTTATTGAATAAAAAACTGAATTTTGACAAAAAAATGTTTTATTCTAGTAAACAGGTCCATAGGCGATGATCTTATGGTATAAGTAGAGGATGCAAAAAGCATGGTACATAGATTGACAAGACCACCAAATAAAGTTTTTCACTATTTCTTTTTGAAGTTCGCAGTCTAAATCTGTTACCGCTTGAATAAAGAGTAAAAAAAGTAAAGGGCTTCTTGCTCCAAAGGAATTTCTGCGGGAGAGGAGTGACCAGGGTTTGAAATTATCAGTTATCGTCAATTGGAAATATTTTGAATGACGTAAAAAACGTATTAAAAGTTGAATAGAATAAAAATTAAACTGAAAGTTTGTCGGAGATTTGTAGGTATCGATTTGGTTATAGACTTTTAAGTAATAGGTATTTGAACTTTAAGCAATTCAAAATATTCTTCGTAATACTACTGTGTTATGTACATAGTTTATATTCACTAATTTTTGTGTAGCCTGATAAGGTAAAGTAGATGATATCTAAAATGCTTCTCTTTGTCAATGCATATCTTTTTCTGAAAACAAAATTAAATATTTATAGTATTCGAAACGCATTTTTCAGGACTATAAGTACATGTGCACTGCTTATCCTTACCACAAATTGTGTATTACTGCGGCAATCAGGCAACGTCAATAGCACCTTTACATAATTCAGGTACGGATGATTGGCTATAACTGTCGAGCATTAAAAATTTAGTGACTAGCTCAGCTGTAAAGCACTTTTTAGTTTTATACTTTTGAGGTAATTCAAATCGCTTTCTTTTCGAAACACAGCTGGTGCTTCGGCGGAAGATGATTTTAGAAACATATTATTACGTGAAACACCTAACACTATCTACATACTTTCAAACGCAGGGTGTGTGCTTATTATGTAAGCGCATTCCTATCTTTAATAAAATATGTAGAGACTCACACCAATATTTTATTTTAGGCTCATGTAAGAACGCTACGCAGATTTCTTGAAAAGGGAAACCAAAACTATGTGCAGTTATATTGGTATAACCCTGTGATAACCCTGTTTTCAATATGCGATCACCCGCCTAAAAGTATGCTGAAAATTCACATATGGCTACTTGCTTATATCTAACGCACTTGGTTTTAAACCACTTCTCAGTTAGTACCTTTAGCGCCAAGAACTTAACTAGACTCTTTTGGCATAAGCAAATTTGCAATATGTCAAATTTTCAAGTAAGTTAGAAAAAATTAGACTTTAAGCGATTTTAGTGCAAGCAAAAAAATTTTTAAGCTTCCTAAAATACTTGTAGCATGACCAATACTGATAGATATTTGGTAACATCATATTATATATTTGCTCTGAATCTTTGAACCATTTAAAACTATGCAACTACTTGAACGTCTAGCCACAATCCGCATCAAAGCGAGGTTCTTCAACATATCGCTGATTTGCGCCCACGCCCCGACGGAAGAGAAGGACGATGTGACCAAAGATGCCTTTTATGAGTGCTTGGAGCGCACTTATGAGAGATGCCCCCGCCACGATGTCAAAATCGTGCTTGGTGACTTCAATGCCAGGATGGGCAAAGAAGGTATCTTTGGCACTACGATCGGTAAATTCAGCCTCCACGCGGAAACATCCCCAAATGGGCTGAGGCTGATCGACTTCGCCGGGGCCCGAAATATGGTTATCTGTAGTACTAGATTCCAGCATAAGAAGATACATCAAGCTACCTGGCTGTCTCCAGATCGAAAAACCACCAACCAGATCGATCATGTTGTGATAGACGGAAGACACGTCTCCAGTGTTTTAGATGTGCGTGCGCTCCGAGGTCCTAACATCGACTCGGACCACTATATTGTTGCAGCCAAAATTCGCACCCGCCTCTGTGCAGCAAAAAACGCACGCCAACAAACACAAGGATGGTTCGACGTCGAGAAGCTGCAATCACAACAGACAGCCGAACGTTTTTCTACTCGGCTTGCACTCCTGCTCTCTGAGAGCACTCGGCAACAACTCGGTATAAGGGAACTGTGGGACGGCATTTCAAACTCCTTACGTACAGCTGCAACCGAAACCATTGGCTTTCGGAAAGTGCAAAAGAACAGCTGGTACGACGAGGAGTGCCGTGTCGCAGCGGAGAGAAAACAGGCTGCCTACCTCGCAACGTTACGATCGACCACAACACGTGCGGGATGGGATAGATACCGAGAGTTGAAGAGGGAAGCGAGACGCATTTGTAGACAAAAAAAGAAAGAGGCCGAAATGCGTGAGTACGAAGAGCTTGATAAGCTGGCCAAAAGGGGTAATGCTCGAAAATTCTACGAAAAGATGCGGCGGCTTACAGAAGGTTTCAAGACCGGAGCATACTCTTGTAGAACCCCTCAAGGTGATCTAGCCACCGATGCCCAGAGCATACTTAAATTATGGAGGGAACACTTCTCCAGCCTGCTGAATGGCAGTGAACGCACAACACCAGGAGAAAGCGAACCCGATACCCCAATCGATGACGATGGAGCAGACGTTCCATTGCCCGACCATGAAGAAGTCCGAATAGCAATTGCCCGCCTGAAAAACAACAAAGCGGCAGGGGCCGATGGATTGCCGGCCGAGCCATTCAAACACGGCGGCGAAGAGCTGATAAGGTGCATGCATCAGCTTCTTTGCAAAATATGGTCGGACGAAAGTATGCCCAACGATTGGAATTTAAGTGTGCTATGCCCAATCCACAAAAAAGGAGACCCCACAATCTGCGCCAACTACCGTGGGATTAGCCTCCTCAACATCGCATATAAGGTTCTGTCGAGCGTATTGTGTGAAAGATTAAAGCCCACCGTCAACAAACTGATTGGACCTTATCAGTGTGGCTTTAGACCTGGTAAATCAACAACCGACCAGATATTCACGATGCGCCAAATCTTGGAAAAGACCCGTGAAAGAAGAATCGACACACACCACCTCTTCGTCGATTTCAAAGCTGCTTTCGACAGCACGAAAAGGAGCTGCCTTTATGCCGCGATGTCTGAGTTTGGTATCCCCGCAAAACTAATACGGCTGTGTAAGCTGACGTTGAGCAACACAAAAAGCTCCGTCAGAATCGGGAAGGACCTCTCCGAGCCGTTCGATACCAAACGAGGTTTCAGACAAGGCGATTCCCTATCGTGCGACTTTTTCAACCTGCTTCTGGAGAAAATAGTTCGAGCTGCAGAACTCAACAGAGAAGGTACCATCTTCTATAAGAGTGTACAACTGCTGGCGTATGCCGATGATATTGATATCATCGGCCTCAACACCCGCGCCGTTAGTTCTGCTTTCTCCTGGACAAGGAAGCAAAAGAAATGGGTCTGGCAGTGAACGAGGGCAAGACGAAATATCTCCTGTCATCAAACAAACAGTCGTCGCACTCGCGACTTGGCACTCACGTCACTGTTGACAGTCATAACTTTGAAGTTGTAGATAATTTCGTCTATCTTGGAACCAGCGTAAACACCACCAACAATGTCAGCCTAGAAATCCAACGCAGGATAACTCTTGCCAACAGGTGCTACTTTGGACTAAGTAGGCAATTGAGAAGCAAAGTCCTCTCTTGTCAAACAAAAACCAAACTCTATAAGTCACTCATAATTCCTGTCCTGCTATATGGTGCAGAGGCTTGGACGATGTCAACAACGGATGAGTCGACGTTGCGAGTTTTCGAGAGAAAGGTTCTGCGAAAGATTTATGGTCCTTTGCGCGTTGGCCACGGCGAATATCGCATTCGATGGAACGATGAGCTGTACGAGATATACGACGACATTGACATAGTTCAGCGCATTAAAAGACAGCGGCTACGCTGGCTAGGTCATGTTGTCCGGATGGATGAAAACACTCCAGCTCTGAAAGTATTCGACGCAGTACCCGCCGCGGGAAGCAGAGGAAGAGGAAGACCTCCACTCCGTTGGAAGGACCAAGTGGAGAAGGACCTGGCCTCGCTTGGAATATCCAATTGGCGCCAAGTAGCGAAGAGAAGAAACGACTGGCGCGCTGTTGTTGACTCGGCTATAATCGCGTAAGCGGTGTCTACGCCAGTAAAGAAGAAGAACTACTTGCGCCTATAACATATAAACAGGTTACCAATTATGGAAAAATCATCAGTTGTGTCAAAATAAATTAGCTAGTTGAAATAGGTTCGCTCGCGACTCACATGGGAATTCATGGTTGTTTGTTTTTCAGTGTCAATTGCCTAAAATTATATTATGTAACATAAAGGCTATATCCTGTTAAACCATTATTCATATGCAGAGAATGTTCAAAAATTCCGAAAAAATACCAAAAGTATGCGATTAATACTTCAAAAAGAGGACATAAGCTCTTACCGAACCATTCTAACAAATGAAAATATTTCGGAAAGAACAAAAAGTCAAATCGATGATTAACATAAGTTATATAAATCTGATATGAGTAATAGGAATCACCTAAATAAAAAAAATTTTTTGCCAAACCTCAAAGGTCTGCCTTTAAGATAGCCATTATATGGTATACTTGAATCCTACTAGAGATCGTCATATTATTATTAATTAAATTCTAAATATATAAATTACATGTGCTTATAAACAAATTGTATAACTTATTTCTTATAACTGTACTCACATCACTTTAATTTTTTTCTGTAAAATATTCTAGACATTATAGCATAACTCACCTCTGCTCACCGACGTCACCTTGTCACGCAGCACGTTTAAAGTGTGTACGCGTCCATATTGTTCGAACATTTTACGCAACTGCGCTTCATCCCAGGACTTGGGTATTTGACCGACAAACATTTTAATATTATCCGGATCCGGTTGATCTTTGTTGAATTCATTTTCTTCGCTGGCATCACCATTTGTGTTATCCACGGCATTGCCATTTGTGCAGTTATTGTTCGAAAGGGCTATTAAATTTGAGCAATCATCGGTCAACATCGACTCGGTATAAGCATCAGTGGCACGATTTGGTTCGTTACTGTTTGATTGAGCGCTGTTAATGTCCTCATTTTCGGACATTAGGTCACTATTGAAGAACGAGAAAAAAATGCAAAGGAATGGGGTTAGTTAGTGACTCTAAAGCTAGTAACGATCTAAGGTATGAAAGTAGAACAAAATAGTAGTAAATTAAATTTTTTCTTAAAAATATGCATTTGAGATCAAAATTTAGCCGCCGGAAATGTCCACGTTAACTACGCACTTAAATCAAATCGATAAAATTGTTTTTTGCTAGATTTCTAAAACCTTTTCTTTTTGATGGTGGTGCGAAGTTTGATCTCCATATGTCAATTAGTGTGTGTTTGACAGCCATGGAAACAAATACTGAAAGATAAGTTTGTTTGAATTTTTGTGTTTCTGATTGAATTTGGGCTACGAATAACTGAAAGAGTTGCAGAAGTGTTTTGGGAAGTCTAATTTAACAAGAACAAAAGTATTTGAGTAGTCGTCAGTGAAGGTTGTGATGTCATCGATAACTTGCCTCAAGTGAGTCGTTCACCAGGTCGATTGTATAGAAAACGTTGTCGTGTTGAAATCAGAGGGACTCAATACATATTGTTTAATGTTTTGATTATGGTTTAGGGAATAATTTTCGATTAGATAGTTTTGGTTATAGCTGTACGTAAGAGGCGTATGCTAGAGCTGTACCAAAGACCCGAATATTTTGAGAAAAAACGACATCAAGTTGAGTTCGCAAAAGTGCTGATTGACAATGTAGCTGAAAAGCCTTCATTCATCAAATGCACCAATGCAGGTTGGTAAAGGTTTCTAAGAACTGAGGAAGTAAGTTAAAGAAACAGTGCATCAGACATCAGAGAGACTGCGGAGTTTCTTGACAATTCTTATGGATTAACTTAATACATATTCTTTAATTTTTTGTTATAGTACAGTTTATAGTATAAAAATTTTTGGGATAATTTTAGTTAAATGCAACAATACTGGTTGGGTCTATGAATAAAACGCTGACGTTGAATTGTCTAACAATCTTGCGGATAGCGCTCTAAAAATTATTTAAAACCGCAAATAAGCGTAAGAAAAACTAGATTCAACGATTATTTTGAATATGAGAATTTTTTATTACAATACGTGAAAATATATTTTTTGTCAGTCCGGGTCAAATTTGATCATATGAAAAACACTATTGTCGTCAATGCTGTTATAGTTTTAGAGTCAGGTTGTCAAGTTCCAACATCATTTCGAATCAAACTGACTATTATTGACCCCTGTTCCAAGTAGAAGAAAATGTAAAAAGCAAAAAGTTACAAATTTTTAATTAAATTTTTTTATTTTCAATTTACATTATTTCAATATTTTACAAAATTTACATATTTTTTGCCACATGCTGGGCGAAAATAAAAGTCGGAGATTCTATCCATTTTTGGAACAAATTATTTGGGCTCAGAAATTCCTTGCAAAACTTGGCTGCTTCGAAGTAAAGTCCCTTATGCCCAAAAAGTCTATTAAGTTGTTTCCGCACTTCGGCCACCACACTCACCACTCATATCACACATACGGACACGCTCATGCGCTTGTAAGTGAGATTTGCTTGCCCCAATTCCTCCGCACCGTTGGCCAATTGTAATCGCCCGGCAACTAATCCCGCAAAGTAAAACTGTTTACAACTTTTAGATTAGATTAGTTCGGTAATAACAATTAGTAGCTACATTTTATAGTAATGTATTGTCGTTGCAGTTGTTGTAGCAGTAGCTGCCGTTCGTTTCTTTATTTTATTTGTTTGTTGCCATTGCGAGCGCTTTCGTATTGAATACGATTTCGCCAGTGTCACCGACTTATTGCCATGTTATTGCCTGTGCAGTGCAGCCACTACATGCCAAACACACATATGTATGTATGTGGTGTAGTTGCCACTGTATTTGTTTTTTATTGTCATTAGCAAATGAAGTTGGAATAACAATTGCCGCAGCACAAATATACTGTAACTGCAGGTCTATCTAATAAAAGTTTGTTAAAAAGTTTAGCGATTGGTTTTGATGGCGCGATTGTTGTTGTTGCTTTTGGTTGTTACGATTGTTGTTGTGCTCGTGCCAAATGATTGGAAATGTTGTGCAACAAATAAAATGGAAATAAATACTTGTGTAATAAAATAATACAAAACTCGTGGTGGCTTGTGGCTGTGGTTGGGGAGTCAAAACTGGGGCACAACGAATGTGTGGTGAAGTGGATATTTTTTCGTTTTTCGCTTTTGATTTCGAAAATTTCGCCGTTTCCAACTTTTGGTAGATAAAACAAACTTACTTGTTAATATGTGTGTGTAGATATGTGTATGTGAGATCATTAAATAGTAGAGAATAACCCTGAATTAGTGGAATATTTAAAAATTTTAAAGAACATTAAATTTAGATTTAGAACAATGAAATTTTTTAGAAGAAAGTGTCTAATTAAAGAAATATGAAAAAATTCGCTTCATATAATAAAATAATTACCACAAAAATCAAAAAGCGGGAGAAACCTTTTTTCATTAAGCTTTGTTACAGATCAGTGGTGATTCGTGTCAGTTTATTTTTGTTCAGTATTTTAGGGCATTTCATCATGGAAAACTGGTGTGTACTATTTGTAACACCATCACCCATCTTGAGCCCAGCTTTCATTATTGGATAATATTCGATTGAATAGACCACGTCCAGTGCGCAGTGAAGGAAATGTAGCAGCCGTAGCTGAGGGTACCAGTATGCACGAAGACCGTATAGAATCGGTTCGACGTCGTTCGCAACAACACGAACTGACGTATGGAATAACTTGACGCATTTTAAGTCGAGATCTTAAATTGAAAGTGCACAAAATAATTGACCTTTCCAAGCAAAATCGCTTCGCTCTATGTGCTCTTCAGAAGTTCCAAGAAGATCCGATGTTTTCAAGCCAAATATCGTTCAGCGGTCTGGCCCATTTGTGGCACAATGGGTATATAAACAAGCAAAATTGCCTTTTTGGGATGAAGAGGAACCTGAGGAGATACAAGAATTGCCATTTTATCCAGAAATGCAACGGTTTGTTGTTTGTTATTTATTCTAAGATGATGCCGGTGAGAACGTAACCGTCAATGGTGACTCCTATCGTGCCATGATAACCGACTGTTTGACGGCTGAAAAGAAGCTCATGATCTTGGCGACATTTGGTTTCAACAAAACGGCGCCAATTCGCACATATCGCATCAATCAATGGATTTATTAAGAGAACACCTCGGTAAGCAGATAATTCCACGTTTTAGGCCGGTCGACTGGTCACCAAGATCGTGTGTTATCACATCGTTTTTCTGTGGGGATTTGATTCAGGCCTTGAAGGAAATCATCACGTTTGTATTTCGCCAGTTACGTATTGATTTGAGAAAAAGAGAGAAATAGTGAGACAGAAAGGAGTTCTCTGCAAGAAACTTTCCGTCAAACTTAGCTTTAGGCTACCAGACCGCTGTAGTGTTCTTCAGGTAAAAGTGGATGTTGTTAAGAAGGCGATATATGCCAATATACACAAGTTTTTAGGTGCCACAGCAGATCAGCGTTCTAAGCTATCCAAGTTAGATGCTATCATCCAAGTAGGATTCCCTATTACGATTGACCTCGTAACAGAGGACCTAACCAAACTGCTATTGCTGAGCGAACGATGGTATGAACCGTGGGAAAATCAAGGTGAGCACACATGCAATTGAATGATAAATGAAGGTGACATTAGATTATATTTTGCCAAATAAACCAAAAAAAATATTTTTGTTTTCTAACGTTCAGCTCATAATTTCTATGTTTTTGCACCATTTTAGGTTGTCCACCATTAAAAAAATGTATAACACATAGACGCAATAAATTAGGACATAAAATACCTAAAATTTTATTTCGTGTTTATTTTGCGCAGTCATAAATATGCGTATGAGAACCTCAATTTAATACCCCAAATAATCTTGTACCTCCTCGTATACATTTGTAGATGGCGGCAATTTGAAATAAATAAAACTCAAAAGTAGTAAAATATTTATGTGATCAAATTGAATATCCATGTAAAGTGCGTGTAAGAATTCATTCATACACCCATCACAAGTGTCGTTAAAACTGTTTTCGACGCGAAATACAATAATATCGCAATAAAAATGTAGAGCGTTACAATAAAATAGAGAAATATGGTGTGGGGAGTTTCGAGTGGCAAAAAGGATGTGAGTTACGAGATGAAATATGTCACCTTTGCCACACAGGAAGACTGTCAAAAAAATCAAGGAGGCAAAGCTTAAGTTAAGAAAAGGGTGGTAATATTTTATTTTTTTGGAAGAGAACGTATTTCTGAATGAAGTAATAATAATATATTTAAGATATATGTATGTATATGTGATATGACTTGCAGTTTTTTATTTAATATATTTCAAAAAGTTTTGGAGCCCCTCCAATTATTTATAAAGAACTTCAGACTTTTCTTAAAATAATACATAATTCATCGTGCTGGAAAAATTCGCTACTAGTGTTCCACAGGAAAATAAGATAAGATACATACACGAGGATTGCATTGCGGTCTTAGGTATGTTATTGATAAATTTCAATATACTGCTACGTGCTAGGGAGGCGATGTGATTATTTTTAGAAACATGAATGCCAGATAAAGGTTATCCTGCTTTTGCTTTGAAGTTTCATGCTCCCTGTCGCAGATCCGTTAATTTGCGGGAAAAGCTAGAATGCGACAAGTAACGTGAGTTTGTGCATGTTGATTACATATTGAAACTTACTGACATTATAACTCCCCATTACCAACCTGGAGTTGTTGGCAATATTTCCTTTCTCTTCTTCTTCCTTGTGAAGCAGTTCCTTTATGATATGAGGTCCCATCCAGATGAAGGGTTCGGGTCTTACCACGTTAGTGGATGCTGCAGAGCGGATGAGCTCATCAGGCAGTTCATATCGGCTACACCTTTGTGACCAGGCACACAGATAAGCTGCACTTGGTTACGTTTCGTTAGACTATTCGCACGGACTTATGGCTAAGACTTTTGCTTGAAAAATGCTCGCAAACCTTCGAAAAACTTCCTATTAATAGAGCAAGAAAACTAATAAAGCAGTTCTGAGTAAAATTCTTAACTAATATGTCATTAATCATTGCCCAAAAGCATTGTATGTAAGAGCTTCTGAGCGACCTAAGAAGCTAGGGAGGCGTTAAAAACGTCTTTTCAAATTCGTAAGGAGTCCTCCATCACTTTCTATCAATCCAATGGAACCAATCAAGAAAAACTGAAGAAGAATTCAGTAATATACTACATACTATATGTACATACATATGGTGCATATTATAAACATTGTCAAGTCTCAGCGGAATCAAGTCCTGACTTGCTCGGCAAGCAGGCAACGGAATATGGACGGCACATGCTGACTTAAATTGAATTATATTAGAACTCCACTAGGGATACCAACCGGTCACTGTATAATAGGCAGACATGTCAGTAGAAGTTGTTAAAAGGTAGAAGAGGAAGCTGACAAATGTCTAAGTTCGGTCGGACTATGTTGCGGAGATAAAACTTTACGTACTTATGTATGAACTTTAGCATAAGCACGGGAGGTTCAGAGAGAAGCCAGTACTTTAGTTAGAGATCTTAGTTCCCGTGGTACCACAATCGGCCTGTTAAAGGCCTATGTGATTCGTCAGACACGTCTGCTTGAAAATCACTGTTTCTGCTGGTAAAAATTATGATTGAATCTTTTAATTTGCAGTAGATTCGAATATAATTTTTCCCCTGTTATCACAATGAAATACATATAACCTTGGAATAGATTTTTAATTTCTCTTCCAAATTATAATGAAAGAAGAAGCCCTTTATCATAACTAAGCTTTCTTCAATTAAGTGCATACAACATGAGCATATCAATATCTTCGAATTTTTAATCATCAATCTATAGTAAACCTAAGGTCTGGCAGTTATCCTCGACATGCCGTCAATACACCCAAAAATGTGGTATGAGACATGGCTTACGGACAGCCGGCTCATGATATTAGTCCAATAGAGTAAGACTTGGCATCACTACGGCTGTGGTTTCAAACTCGTCCTTGTTAGTGAACTCGGCCGGAATTAGCAATGCAATCGAGAATGGGAAAACCATGAGGAAGTAAACATAACGTTCTCATTCCACAGTAAAAAATTATGGATCAATAGTTTTGTGATGAACAGTTCCAACGACGAAACCTACATATGCGTCGGCAGATCACAGAGTAAAATACAAACAAGACCGATCTTTTTTTGTGTCAATCAATATACAGAAGATAGTTTCACATTAAATGACTACCATTCAGTTTTTCACGCAGAAATCGTGGGCATAACAAAATGTGGCAAGTGGACTACTGGTCTGACCAGCAAGTCCATACCATCATCTAGTGGATAGCCAAGCATCAATTAATGCTATGCGTGGTACCAATATCGTGTTATAATGCGTTAGGTTATGGATGCAGGCAAAATCTGGTAGGTAACTGATCTATCAACATCTGGATATCCGGGCATACAGGAATGTAAAGTAATTAAAAGAAAGACAAACTGGCTCGCTTGGGGACAGCTGGTGACACAATTCCCTTAATCTGCCTTTCAGTTCTTTCAAGGGCTGTTTGAAGGTCCAACAGCTCAGATCTTGGAACACAAGGCATACCATAAAGTTACTTTGGAGTAGTGTTGATGGTGAACAGACCAAAACGCTCCTATTTTTTGGCAAAAGGGAGCTTAGTAACATTTGAGACGTCATCACGGTGCACCTAACCTTAGACCTCTCCTTCATAAAATGGGAAAAGTGTAGTCATTGGGAGAATGGGGTGGAAAATATGCACACTTATACCAAATCTGCTGAGTTGCTGCAAAGTAAAACTTCTACGTAGCTTGAAAACTGCAAAGATGGTTTATAGGATATGAATTTTCAAGTAGGTAGAAGTGGTGGCGTATAAGTAACTTATTTGTGAGTCATCGAAGAATAGTTGGAAATAATATTTTTTATATATTTAAGGGTAAAGTATTGACTTTTCATGAACAGATTTCAGAAAATCTCATCAGTATTGTTAAACTTCGGAACTTCGAAAGTGAGCAGAAGTCGCACAGTTTGTTTTGACATTTTTTGATGAACGATTTTCAGTTATAAAAATCACAATAGTGCGTATATTCTGTTTATTAAGATAAGGTTATATGTACATCAAAAATCTTATCATAAACATAGACTGCTTTTAATAATACTATTAAACTAATTATATTTAATATTGAATTATCTTCCATATTTTTAATTTTTTTATTTTTTATCGAAGTACTCGATTTGATTATCAAATATTGGTTTACTGATAAGCATAATTAAATACAACATATAAAGGCACTTAGCAATGTTAAATTCGTATGCGCAGTATGGAAATTGCTTCGGTATTCATATCTTAAATCTCATTATCCTCTCCATAAGTAATAAAAATTAATAATATTCAATGCTTTTAAGCAAAAGACGCTTAAATTCTTATATTTAAAACAGAAATCCGCAGGAAAATCGTTCAACTTATGCATAATAGAGCAGCATATGTCCACAACAACAAGTCAAAAGCAAAAACAAAAACAAAACAAAAAAGACTTCATACCACCCACTAATCATTTCGGAAGGCGGTTTCAAAAGCCGCAGTAATGATAATTACGTGCTATTAATATCATTAATTATAAATGTCTTGGCGCTGGTGGTGGCTACAAGCAGTTGGTCGTGGCTGCTCAATCGACACAATGCTGACGACAATATTTATAATCATAAAGTTGCCTTCGAACGGCACTTAACACCCGGCACCTTGCAGCGGCACATACAATAATTTCTCTTCATTTTACAACAACAACAATGTAACACATTGAAGTCAAGGCTATTGCAATTATGCTTGTTGTTGTGCCCCTATTATTTAGTTTCCTTTCAGTGTCTAATTGGCTTTCCCTTCACACTGGGCGCAGCAGACAATTTCGCTATCTGGCTGTGTGTGAGTGTTGGTGAGACAATTAGACGAAGTGACACATTGAAATCAACACGAATGATAGAACGACTAATAACTATATGTGTCTGTATAACTATATATATTTGTATATATGTCGATAGAAAGTATGTATGTAAATGTCCAGACAGGCCTACATATTAAGACATATTTTATTTGCATTCAGTTCGCTAGAGCGTAGAGCGGGCGCTATGTGGGTCGACGGGTCGCCGAGTCGTTCCGCCTGTAGCGGCAGCGCTCTCGCCATCGTCGTAAAATTATATAAGTGAGAAATGATTTAGCCCAGTGTCGTAGAACTATGATGGATTAAAAATGGAAGTAGATGAAAATATGAAAAGCAGAAAAAATAAGAAAGCGCAGCATAAAGACAAAGTCATATTCTACTTTCCATATAGCAGATACTCGCAGATTTATAGCCACGCGCGCGGTGTGAGCAGTGAGCAATATTAAATAAAATAGTAGACTAAAAATACCGAGTACAACGGCGCGCCGTGCCTAGGTCCGCGCGTAAGGTGAAGCGAAGTGTGGTGTAAATAAAATGTTTTGCTGCCATTAAGTAATAAAGCAAGAATATTAAATTTATGATGGGTCATTTTTATGTAGACTGTTGTGACAGAAACACCGTAACAAACTGCTGTAATAAATTAAACGCGCCGTTGTGCTGCGCGGCTTTGGCGCGAGTAATAAGGCGGCGGTAGCGCGCAGTATATCACTTACGGGAGAGCTGGTTGAAAGTAAGGGAGCGCCTTACGACTTCGAAAAGACAATTACAGCCCTCATCCACGCTTCAACTGTCGCTTTTTCATTCATCTGAAAATTTTGGGGGCAAGCAGGGATACACAGCATGGTTTTATATATTTATTTTTGGCATATTTGCTTGGAATTTAACTTGTGGAGGGATTATTGGTTTGCTGTGTAATACTGAGATACAGCTGAGTAGAAAGCTGTGTCGTCTGAAAGCCATTCAAGGCCAAGCTGATGATAATGGAATTTTTAGATAAGCACCACACCAAAGAAAATCGAATGTCTTAATTTATGCGTGGCACGCGGAGACGTAAAAAAAGAAAACAAACTCATGTATGGGGCTAATCTCTCTCAAACAAATTTTAGAAAGAGGCTCGCTAATTGTTACATACTTTGTCAATTAATTTCAAAAATATGCGCTTGCAACTAAAGTGGCATTTTTTTGTATAAAAAGCAATAAAAGTGCGCATGGAAAAGTTTATATTTTTTTTTGTAATTTTGGAATCTTATTTAAGAAAAGCTTAACCGTTGTCAATTTTCTGACAACAATTTAATAATAGCATTAGCTCTGTTTGATTTAGCACACATTTGGACGCAGCACAATTAACTGGTATGAGTCAAATAGACTGGCATAAAATCAGTTTTAGTTATAATAGATAAGATACGATACTTTAGATGAGTATTAAATTCAAGTATGTAACTCTTCTGTATACTTTGGCTGCAGTTTTTTTCTTTATAAGCGATCAGAGCGGACAGTGTCTTTTAGAACTTTTCAGACCTGTTAGACCAACCTCTAAAATCTTTAGTGCCAATCTGCACCAAATATACGACTAACTCGACTTATGTAGTTATAGACTGTTTTCAAAATATCGATAAATTATGTCTGTTCAAAAAATAAATTATGTCCGAGTCCATGGAAAAAATATTTACCGAAAGTTTTGTATAAGGTGGGCCATATAAAATTTTAAATTCGAAGATAGGGCGTAAAAGATTGAGTGTAGCGTTTGCTGTATGGCACGTAGCGCCGTTCTGCTGGAACCAAATGTTGTCAAGTCTTCCTCTTCAATTCTGTTTACATTGCGACCCATTTCGTAAATTTTAGACTATTTACTGAATAACTGTCACTTTCCGAATGGTATTTCACGTTTCCGATGTCGAAATATAGATAATTCAAATTTAAAACGTTAGATGATCCACCCTATATAAGAGATTGATTATGTTGTAGACTATATGAGATCAATTCAATGTTCATCTTTCATGCTTGATCAAAAATTATTAATTATTTCTCAGTAAAATTCGTAATTGTTTGAAAAGTGGTTTCAAGTACAGCATTGTTGAAAAATACTTATAAAATTATGAGTCTTCGAGGATGGCTTGCTTTTTTAGGCATCATAGAACAAGATGGTTGGCGTAAAGGTATCTGAGCTGCATTAAACACATTAAACTTTTATAAAGATGGCTCGAAAGTCGAGAACGGAGTTGGTGCGGGACTGTGTATTAAGAGTTAGGCATAGGTCAACCTTTTAGTTGCCTGGTTACTGCAGTATATTTCAAATAGAGGTCTTTCTTATTGAAGAAGATGTGGTGCTAGCTTCTTATGCATCAGCAGACAGCTCCAGAGTCAACATTTACATAGACAGCCAAGCAGCAATCAAGGCAGTGGCAAGGCAACGTTTCAAACACTTGGGGGCATGGGCGGATCTAGAGTAGAATTAAAGGACGGTTACTATATAATTTTGTTATTGATTTGAGAAATGTGTAACTATGGTCTACAATTTTATTTTGGATACATATGTATTTCAAAATTTATTTTACAGCATCAATACAGTGCTTGCTCATTTTACTAAATCTTTCTGTTACCAGACTCACAGCAATGTCGTAGTTTATATTGAGCAGTGCTAAACCTTTCAATCTTTTCTGGAGCATCGTTGTTCTAAGTCTTGATTCGGCGCAAAGAAGAAAAGTATCGTTCAGCGGTAGTATTTGTGGCTGGCAAAGTGCAAAGTAAGTGAAGAATAGCATGAATCGTCGCCTGTATACTAGTGGCCATGCAAACATTACCACTTGACTGCATTTTATAGCGGTACTTTTTGCGGTATAGAAATTTTTTATTTAGAAATAAGTTAATGACATATTAAACGGGTCAACACAAAATTTGACCATAACTTTAAAGCAGTAAATTTCCATGTTTTAGGTACTAATTAGACGGAAAAAAATATATGACATGAAAAAGTTTGTTTTTTATTTAGGAAACCGCTTTAACGATATTTTTTAAAATATGAGGTTTTAATTTTCAATTGAAAATAAAATCAATTAAGAAATAATTTTCAATATTTTTATTAAGTTTTACTATCAAAATAATTTTCAAAAAAAGTAAAAAAAAATTTAAAAGTGCATGCTTTTACTTTTTCTGTCATGTTCATAGGTACTATCTCTTAATAAACCCCAAATATAGTATTATTACTTACTATAACTTTTACAAAAGCCAATTTTATACGAAAAAAAGGTATTTTCTTATCGTTTTTGTTCAGAAAATCAGAAAATCACAAAATAAACTTTAGGACAAAGAACGAAAATTTTTTTGTAGAGTCATTTTATTAATCAAAAATATTAAAAATTAAAAAAAAACACATTTAGCTGTAGACAAATCCATTGAAAGATAGTGAGCTTTACAAAATGAGCGAAAAATGTAAGACACTGACATGCGATGAAAAAATCACATTTTTTATTTTTTTTATTTAATTTCATTTCCACTATAGGCGAAGTGAATATTTTAATTTTTTTAAATTTAGTAGGACTTTAAAAACAATAAAATCGGCCGCTTTTGTATAAGCACAGAAAAGCTAATTTTTGTTTTACTCATTAAACGTAATAATTTAAGAACTATAATTATAATTTGATAATAGAATTTAGTTTACTTATGCTTACTAAAAACATAAAAAAAAAAACAAAATTGAAGAAAATCCCAAACGAACGGAAAAGTCCGGAAAAAATATAAGAAAGTATAGTGCTAAGGTTTGCGTGGCCACGAGTGTTAATCCTTGTCGCAAGTGTTGGGGGTTTCTAAGGCAGAAAGCAATTACGCTCTCGTAGTCAACTACATCTGCCATTTTTGTTACCAAACCGCTACTTCTGCGTTGAGCTTCGATTATTGCAGTTCCTTTAACACTTTCTAGGTTAAATTTTGGTAATCGTTGACCCTAAAAGAAACTTCACCGGACAAACGTGTTTTTAAATCTTGCATGACCGTGTCAATCAGTGGAATGTATGCAGAAACCCTGTAGAAGTCTTCACAGCTTTGAGATGGGTGATTGCTTCGATGACTCTGACAACCACATGTTCTGTGTTTTTTTCAGTTCAATATCTAATTGCTCAACCATCTGTGTGCATTTAAAAATTTTCATTAAAGTGATCTCCAGCATACATTCTTCGCGTTACAACCAAAGTTGTTAAAACGTTTGTGCTTTCGAATGGTCAATTGATTCGTTCAGCAGAATCACAATAAACTTTGCAAAACATTGTAACCTCTCTGAATATTTCACATGTTTTTTTAATCTAAGCAATTTGAACGGTCAGTACCTGTTGCAACTCATTTCTGAACATCCAGCTCCATATCTTTCATCTCTTTCAAACACAACTGTCCTAAGGCAGCTCCAATGAGTGAATCTCCTCGTGGTCGTTTGCTTCAATACTTACTAGATGTAAGTACTCGTGCTCGGTTCTTCTGAGGTTCTTCATCAGATTGATGTCTGTTAAAATCAAAGCAATGTATATTTCACGGGGTTATATATGAGTTCCATCGTTATGAGTGAGTTCATCAGTTAAAATTCTACAAATATTCGCTGTTGAACTTGCACCTTCTCATTGTTTTATGTTTTCTGGCACAGCGCTGTAGCTTCAACGCAGTGAGAATAAGAGAGAGGGAGAAATCTCTACAACCATCTTTCTTCTTGAGAACGCGCACCCTCGAAAATACGCTAATTTTAATCCTCATAGGGATAATATAATATATTAGCAACTCAAAGTCCTTTTCTACGCGAAGTGTATCTAATGATGGAAAAGCGGTAACGTATATAATATACTATTTTCAGTAATATTATTATCGAATGTTTAATACTCCCGCAGTTCATCTCCCGTGTATCCGCCCTGTTTGGGGCGAGGGCATGAAACACTGGAATAAGTGCCGATAGTGACTAATTTTCGTAAACTACGTAGCGACACTCCATATGAAATTACTAAGGACCAAAAATAATATATGTGTGGTTCACGACCTTACCAAACTAACTTAACCTTTAACAAATATCATGAATTACATTTACAAATAAAATATTATAAAATGTCTAACATATCTAAGAAGACTGAAATTCAGTGTTAAACAAACAATCAATTTTTTCAATCAACAACAAGATTTTCGAAACAAAACACTCTTCGGACTTCACAACTGCTAACCTTCAAAACTATCGCTCTCAAAATAACATATGCCAGACGAATAACTATTTCAGCGAGTTTCATTTCATTGTAAGGAGGCTCTTTCATGTAACGAAACCTAAGCAGTGAAGTAAGCTTGAAAATCATAACAACTGAAGTATCAAAATTAGGAGGCTTCGGCAGTTAAGTGAGTTAAGTATCTACAAAAACCGGTCTACACCGCTATAAAAATCTGGCTATTTCTTTTAAGGTGTATAATCTCAGTAGGTAAGTAAGATATTGCAGCATTATTCTGTTGTTCTGCGGAATTGTTATTTACCCTCAAATAATTTTGGTATGAATAAATAAATTTCATTTAGCAAAATCAGCGTGGTGTCATCTCATAAATCACCGCAGGTCGTAAGAGCGGCTCACATACGCTCACCTTGGCACTCATTTTTTTTTTTTTTGTACTTTAGCACTTCCTTTGCCTTACTGTCAAAGCTAATAGCAACCCTGATAGGCTTAACCATCTTCCCATTTAAGATTTTGATTTCTCCCCTTATTATTTATGTCTTAGTGCCGTACGCAAGAGATTCCGCGTATATCCGAACGGCTTCAGCAAGGCACTACGCAACTGCGCCACTTTGGAATAAATCTTTTTATATCGAAATAATTCACTAAAAAACGAGTGTATTTAAATTATCGCTATTAAATTACAAAACAAAAAAAATGCTGTCATGTGCTTTGCTCAACCTACGGGGATTTGGTAACCGCGTGAAATATTTGCCATAACCACTCCACACACTAAACGAAGATAATCACACGGCGCGCTAGCTTACGTCAGAGTGCGGGGGCACGGCAACAAAGCCGCCTGTGCCACCACAGGCGATTTTCTCATTAAGCGACTGCTATATGTGTGCGCGCCTGTATGTATGCAACGACAGGTAGTGAGCAGCTCATCCAGCTTGCTATTTGGCTGTACGTAGCGCCTTTGTTTTGTCTTCTCGCAGCTATGCGCCTCGTGTCTGCGTTGTGGCGGCTGCTGACATCTTCATTGCCATTGCAGCGCTCGCATTTGAATATCCTGAATTATTAATATGCCAGCAAGCGAGGAAAGAGGGCGCACTGGCATTGGCATCTTCCGAACGCGTGCCGCTTGTCGAGTTGACTCCGCTGCGGGCGATGTGTGATGCTGATTTAGAGTTTGATACGCAACAACCGGTCGCCGCGCGCTGCGTTAGCGGCGCGTTCAAGCGTACAACAGGAAGCGGATGAGGAAGCTTGAAGCGCACACTTGTAATGCCAATGCAATTTCCAGCACGTTTATTGCCTAGCGGCAAACTGACAGGTGGGTGGTGGCGCCGCCTACATATATACTTGCCTTTTAAGCGCGCGGAGCTACAACTAAAGCGCGAAGTGTCTTGCAAAGAAATGGAAAAATCCGTAGAAGCAACACTTACGGTCTAAAAGCTAACTGTGCAGCTGGCCCCAAAAGCAGCCGCGCTATTAGCGCGCAAGTAGCTCTGTTGTTGCGGTTCACACGGCATTGGAACGGACTTGTAACTGCGTTTGTCAGCGTGTATGTGCGCGCTTCGATTGAGAATTTAAATTTCCGACAATAAATTTGCGCAGCAAAAGAAATTTTTTATGGCTGAATTATGCAAATGCGCACACATACAAGCCGCGTTGCCAATTATACCAATACTTAGCGCAATTCTTATACCAATTCTCGCAGCAATACTCATAGCGAGTCTTACTTGAGTGCTCCTACTACATACATACATACTAACATCTACCTGAAGTCGCCGCTTAAATCAATAAGACTCTTTGCCCGCACGCTGGTTATCGCGAATATCATATTCCTCGGCCCCAGCCGCTTCAATGCGCGCATACAAATGTTATTTTTGTAATATTTGCATTTTAACCGAAATTATACTATTCCAGCAGACACGTAGCGTGTTCTACGGTGCGTTGCACAATGTATTTGCAGACGTCTCCCAACGCGGCGCTTCCACTCAACGCAGTCGGTGGGTAAAATGTGGCAATTAAATGAGTTTATCATGGCGTAAGCGCAAACGTGCCTCTAAAGCGATAAGTTAGCTGCCTGCAGGGCAGCACAGCTCCGCCACAATCGTCACCTGACAGTTGGCGCCGCCGCCGCTGACTGCATGTTAAAGTATGAAAAATGATGATGAGATACGAAATTAAATTAAATTGTCAAATTTTCATTTATTAATTATGAATTCCACAAGCGCTGACAACCGCAGGTGTCAGTTGTTGTCGTTCATAAGGCAGTAGAACGGTTGAAGTGTTGTGTGGTACTTGTGCTAGTGTAGGCTTGTCTTATTACCATTTTAGTTCGAACAACGTCTGTGAATGCATGATAAATCATAGAAAAGCGAGAACTAATTATATATTCGACTTTAAACATATTCAATTCTAATCAGCTTTCTTCGAAGTATTTGTATTTACTATTGTAACTAAAGAGAGTTATATAATTTTTCCTCTGATATCGGACATAAAACGTTTGAATTGTATTTTCATTTCTCTTTCCACTGTTGCTTCATTGTTAGAAGAAGACCTTTAGCAAAGTGAATTGCACACAATATGAGCAAATCAATATCTTTGAATTTTGAAGTATTAATCAATAATAACCTAAGGCTCTGGAGGCTATCCTCGACATCAAACCAATACACATACAAATGAGGTACTATGCTTACGGCCAACTGGCTCATGATCTTAGGCCAATAGAGTCAGACTCTGCATCACCACAAACAAGACTTCATATTCGAACTTCTTGGTGAACTTTGGCTGAATATGCAAAGCGATCGAGAATGGAAAAACCATGAGGAAGTAAACACAAAGACCTCATTCCAAAATAGAAAATAATGAACCAGTGGTTCTGCGATGGACAGTTTCAACGACGAAATCTACATATTTATCGACGGATCAAAGAGTGAATTAGAAACAAGAGCGCTCCTTTTTTGTAGTAATCTCTATACAGAAGGTAGCTTCATACTACCATTCTTTCACGCAGCGATTGTGGCCATAACAAAATTTGGCAAGTAAACTTCTGCTCTAACCAGCAACTATATAAACTTTCTACTGGATAGCCAAGCAGCGATTAAGGCTATCCGTGGTGCCAATAACATGTCTCATTGTGTTAGGTTATGGGAGCAGGCAATAACTAAACTCTCAGTTGGCAACTCGGTTATTATCATCTTGTGGGTACCCGGTATTGTATAAATAGGAGGAAATGAAAAGGCAGACAAACTGGCTCGCTTGGGGACAGCTGGAGATACAACCCCCTTAAGCTGCTCCAGGTCTTTCAGTTCTTTGTTGTTGTTTGAAATAGTGGACCCAAGAGGAACACTTTAGTTCTTGGAATACAAGCAACACAGAACACAACACAAAGTTACTTGGAAGTAGTCTTGATGCTGAACAGACCAAAAAGCTCCTACTTCTAGGCAAAAGGGAGCTTAGTAACACTTTAGGGGTTATCACAAGGCACCTACTCTTAATATCACTCCTTCATAAAATGGCAAAAGTGGAACCTTTGGGGGAATGTGGTGGAAAATAATCAGAATGTCTACCACTGAGTTTTCGAGAGTAAACCTTTCACATAGCTTTTAATCTGCAAAGATAATTTGTAAAATATGCATTTTTAAATAGACAGAAGTGGTGGCGTATAAGTAACTTTTTTCGCGTCGTCGAATAGAATACTTGGAAAGCTTTAGTGCTTACTTAAAAAAACATATATAGTATGACAAAATGTGTCTGAGGGATGCAGAAAAAATAAAAAAACTCTGAATTGGTTGACGTGACCTTGGCCTTAAATTCACACAGCAAGAATGCTTAATTTGTCAGAATTACTCGGGCAATTAATGTACTGAGAAATAAGCTTTCGGAAGTAGAGTTAGGAGAGGTACTAAAGATGAAATTTATCTTTCCTAGCCACTACCCTTACACTATATAATATTTATTTACAGAGAATTAACGTTTCAATATAACGTAAGGCTCCCGCAGGCAACTAAAATCAATTGCAACATAATATGTTGCGATGAGTCTACGAAAAAGCTGACCAAGCCATTATTGACGGTCAGGGAAATTTTACTATGTATTACTATGAGCTACTTTCCTACAACCAAACTCTTAATTCGGATCTATACTGTAAACTTGAACTGTCAAAACAAAACAAGCGCTCATTAGCAGCAAGTTTTCGCTATTAGTAGAGGAGTCTGTGTTCCATGCGTATAACTAATCGAAAGTGACTTATCAGAAGCACCGGCTGGTTGGTTGGGAGCTTCATATACATCCATCTCGTAGTGCACCAAAGTGATTGCGACCTATTACCTTCTTGGCGAAATTTTTTTTGTGAAAAATCACCCTCAAGGGAAGCTATTGGAAGCTGACTGACCCGATTGTAAGAGTGGCGTTGAGAAAGTACCTTCAAGATGGCAATTATTCATCAAACAAAACGGTATATTTTTCTGTTTTTAAGGGGTCAGTAAGGTAATCTTTTTTCAAAAAAAAAATTTTTTTTTGCATTTTCTGTTCCCTTATACCCTTAGAATTAATGTAGAAACCTATTTTACTCTTGAAAGATTTCGAAAAAGGCCCAAAAATGATAATACTGCCCGACGTTCGGAGCCCTCGGAGTGCACACCTGGCGCATGGTCGAACTACTCAACCGATTTACTTAATTTTTTTTAATGTTCGCAAAACGCCTGTCTTTCGTCCCTACTAGATTCATAATATTTTATAATATATTAATAATGTTATGACAAAATCTATGTTAAAAAATGGGGAAAAATTACAAAAAAAAAAAAAAAAAAACATTAATTACGTTTTTATTTATCAATATTTTTTTTTGATTATAGTATAGACTATAAAAATTGTTTATACACTCCACGATATACATCTCTCAAAATTTTTATAAAAAAAAGTTAAAAAAGAAAAACAAGCCAGACTACCCTACTGACCCCTTTATATAAGTCGGCCTTTTCTAACTACCACCTCTATTGGTGTATTTTGTATTACTATTATTAATGTTTTTATACATTCTTAATTGTCAATTTTGATAATTGAGACTAAAAGCTGTATTGTTCTAAGCTGACAGTTAAAAAAGAAAATTTCAGATTATTCAAAGAGCCGTTGATAATAGATATTTAATATCTTTCTTGTCATCATGTTTAGTTTTTATTGAGAAGGTAGGTGAATATACATATATACTTATATATCTGTATATGTGGAATTTTCACAACCCGAAGCGTTTCACTGTAAATTTGTGTATGTAGCCCACCTATACACACAAATACGGATTATTTTTTCTGTTTCTGTGGAAATGGCTGTAAAATACTTCGTCCTACTTTATGACTACTTCAAGCCTTCTTTCCCACAATTACATTTCTTCCCATTAATTAATCATAAGCCCAGTAATTGTAGTATTTTCAACTAAAATCAATTTCAATTTAAAAGTCAGCTGCACTTTTTCCACATTTTCATTGCTTAACCCTTAGTTGGACAAAGTGTATATATTATGAAAGTGGTATAAAAGATTAAGAAGGTGTGGAAATTTGAATTAAACTAAGAAAAAACGTTTACCACGGTTGCACCGTAGCGATAATATCCTACACAATTGCAAATTGTATAGCATAAAATAGTACCAAAATATCTTTATTTTTGTAGATTTTGATTAACCAGTTAATGACAGCTTCATGCTATAGATTTTGATTCGATCTAAATTCCTCGACTTTAAAGCGCTGTCTTGGTGAAAAGTGCATGACAAATTTATTTTAGAGTTTTTGTCAAAAAAAAAACTTCTGTACACAAGCACTAAAGTTGGAACGGTCACTTTGTGTGGCAGCTATAAACTATAGTTGTTCGATCTGTACTTTTTCTATGGCAATTATAGCAAAGTTTCGATAATAATTTCGTTCAAATTTTGTAAAAATAGGGTACACAGCTATTGTAAGGCCAATTCTGCTCTACGGTGCAGTAGTATGGTGGACGGGCGTACGGAAATCCACCTACCGGAAGCCAATGGAAAGGACTCAGAGGCTCGCTGTACTGTGCGTAGTCGGAGCTTTAAGAAAAACTCCAACGGCGACTCTTAAGTTAAGTCTTAAAATTAACATATATAAAAATGTCTGGCGTAAAGGTATGTTAGCTACGCGCAACACTCTGAACGTCTATACGGATGACTCGAAAATGGACGATGAAGTTATTGCGGGAATATACTGTCCAGAGTTAGGCAAAAGGCCACCCTTTAGTTGCCAGACCACTGCAGTATATTTCAAGATAAGGTCTATTCTGAAAGCCACGAGTTTAGCCTTTAATGCACCTGCCGGCAATTCCAGAATCAACGTCTACATAGACAACCAATTAAGGGAGTAACTTTGAATCGCATATCGGCCAAAAGTGTCTTGGGAAGCAAGGCAGCAGTGAAAAGTGTTGCTAGAAAAAAGCAGTAAAAAGTGTTGCCAGAAGAAAATAGTTTCACTTTTACTGGGCACCAGTCCACAAATGACAGAAGCATGGTCCAGAAAATCAAAATCCGATGGAATGAGCTACTTGGGTGTAAAACTGCAAAAGTCATGTGCAAAACGGGAAATCGGAAGTACACAAAATTGCTACTGGCACTCGATAGAAGAGACAGTAGGAATATGATAGGAATACTAACTGATTACTGTCTGATGGCGACACATGGAGCTGACAGATGGAGAAGACTGCGACAAATGTCTGGAGCAAGGCACCAGGGAAACAACGGAGCATCTCTTGTGTACATGTTTTGCATTGGCTAGATAATGCTGTAAGCATCTGGGGTCCTCACGATATGACGCACTGGAGGAGGAGATATCGATAGTGTCTGTTAAATTCACCTCAATCACAGGCAGACTAAAGGATGATACTCCTTATGGACCTAGTAACTGAACTCCATCTGGAAACTCGTCAAACAAACAACATTTTCTTACAAGGACTTTAGTTGGATGGATCAGTTTGTATGACAGTATATTTTACAAATGTCTGATATCGATGGTTCCAACAAATAAACAGTTTCTTGGTGAGAGAAAGACCTTTCTCAAAAACTAGTTCACGTATATACAGATGGACAGAGACAAAAATGTGGATATGGCAAAATCAACTCTGCTCATCACGTTGGTCATTTATAGTATACATGAGTGTATACTTTTTTGGGCTTCCTACGTTTCCTTTTGGGTATTATGTGTATACATATTTTTTGTCTCAAATAATCTCGCTATGAAAAAAGAATGGGTGGGCCATATAAAATTTTAAATTTCGAAGATAGGGCGTAAAAGATTGAGTGTATCGTTTGCTGTATGTCACGTAGCGTCGTCCTGCTGGAACCAAATGTTGTCCAAATCTTCCACTTCAATTTGCTTGCAGAATAATTTGGTTAAAATTTCGCGATATCGCTCACCATGGATGGTTGCGGTTCCTTCTTCATTTTCGAAGAAAAATGGACCGATGATTCCACCAGACCAAAATCCGCACCATACAGTGATTGGTGCTGTATGCATTGGCTTCTCGACGATTACGTGCGGGTTTTCTGTGTCCCAGATCCGACAATTCTGCTTGTTAACGTAACCATCGAGGTGGAAATGACCCTCGTCCGAAAAGATGATTTTTCGGTAAAATTGACCATCCTCGGTCTTCTGATCAATCTGCGAACTGTAGAATAGTAAATAGCGACTCATTTCGCAAATTTTAGACTTTTTACTGAATATCTGTCACTTTCCGAATGGTATTTGACGTTTCCAATGTCGAAATATTGATAATTCAAATTTAAAACGTTAAATGGCCCACACTAAAGCAGCATTTAGGCATTTATCAATTATTGCTCAGTTTTAGTCACACTAAGGTTAAAATATCTCGTTAGACAGACCTCCGGTGAGACTACAAACGCTTCGTCGATTTAAGAGAGTATTCTGATGCACATTTAAGGACTTTGGGGTATCACATATCTTACGAATGCTTACAAATTCTCTCAAATCGTGGTATGTGTGTCTAAACAAGGGTTAAAAGATGATTCAGTGTATTATACGAAACAAAAGAGGTCACCAATATAATAAAATAAAAGACCCTCAAATTATATGTGACCACTCATAGGCTCTGACTAGAGAAATCGAAAGTATTCTGAATAACACATAAGCCATTTTGAAAACCACTGCTAACTGCAAACACATTTAATTGCGCATTAACATTCATATTCATATGCCGTTAGCCATAAAATCCGTTATCTTAAATGCTAGGCTGGGCAGGCTGTACTTACCTTGTGAAGTGTGCTGTTGTGTAGTTGTTGCCAGCGCCGCCGTTGCCATTACCAAAGCTAGCATCGGAATTAATGAATGCCGCTGCTGTTGCTGACGCACTGTTGCTGTTGTTGCTGTTGCTGTTGGTGGTAGTGTTCGAAACGGCTGTCAGTGGCGTTGTTGGCAAAGTTAGTAATCCACTCGGTGCTGTCGTGGCGTTAACAGCGCCGCCAACAACCGCTGTGGTTACAGTTGTTTTGTTGGCGGCAACGTTGGAATTTACCGTACTTTGAAATGCGGGAAACAGTGTTGCCGCAAATGCACTTGTACCCGCCACAGTTGGCGAGCTGCACGAATTCTCGTTGGCCAACACTGCCGTCGGACGCAAATATGGATGGAATTTCGAGGCAGTCGGCGCTTCCAAATATTTGCCTTGATACTGATGAAGTTGCCGATGCACAATACCATTGCTGTTGCCACTGTTGTTGTTGGCACTGTTCATATTACCATTGCTGACTAGGCTGGCGATGCTGGCGGCGGTGTTGCTAGTATTTAAATTATTATTATCCGAAATGGCAGCATTGGCATTTGCATTTACAATGGCAACAGGTGTTGGCAATGTTGCCGACGGATTAGCAACGCGCATTGCCGCTGCTGCCGTTGCTGTGGCGTCCGTAGGTGTTGCCGTTATGCCATTGAGCTGATCGGCGCACAATTTCATGGAGTGCAACATCATTTACGCGGTTTGTTTGCAAATTTTATTGGCGTTTGTGGTGGTTTTTCTTCACTTTACATACACACGCGAACACACGCGCACTCATACACTAATACACTCACGTACACTTTAATGCATATATACCGTTATTACACCTACGCACTGCTGGCGCGCTATTAAATATGCCGTTATTTCCGCTAGTTGCACAAAGCGCACATGCATATGTGTGTGTCTGTCTGTGTGTGTGTGGGACTAGCGCTCGGTTGGTTGCTTTTGGTTTGAGCAGCAAAAATTAACTGCCGCGGTTTTCAGCGATTTGCTAATAATATACGGTAGTTGGCTGCTGCTCTGGTTGTATGGCACCGGGTAACACTCTATTATTATCACAATAGTTGCACAAATTCAGCAAATATTTACACACTTTATCAGTTTAATATGATTTTTATCAGTTTTTGTATTTTTGTGTTTTGTTTTTGGTTGTTTAGTCAGATAAGACGCGTCGTAATTAAAGCTAACTGCCTGGTCTTTACGCTGCAGTTAAAGTTCAATGATGTTGACACAGATTTTCAGCACTGCTGTAACTGCCATTATATGTTTGCACACCGTTATGTACATAAATACATCTACTTTGTATTTATCTTTTCAGCAGATAAGTTAGGCAAATGGCACAGAGTAGCGTAGCGATAGAAGTAGTTAACTGTAATAAAAAACCAAAATAAAAAAAATCTTAGTTTAATAAATAAATTTGTAAATGATGTGTTATATATTATATAGTGTAGCACAGGAAGTATATGAGTACATATGAGAAGATTAAAATTATTCATAACTAAAAATATACTATATCCAAATATTTATATTAGTTCAAAGATTGTTCATCAGCGAAAAACGTGAATACAAAATACAATTTTTATCAGCAAGACTAAGCTCCTGGGATTGTCTAACACGAGTCCGATGTCTCAGTAAGTTATTTTAAAGGGGTATTCTAGTCTAGAAATCAAATGTTGGGCAGTTTTTTGAATTTAATTAAAAAAAAAAAAAAATACTTTTGCCATCCATTTTTTATGGTGTTTTTTATTTATATCTTAAGAATACAGAAAACAAGTTTTACAAAAAAATATTAAAAATTAAAATAATTAGAGGGGGGAGGGGGGAGAGACAGGTGTAAAAAAAAGCCGCATCCTGGTGACATTGATCCTGACTCTCCTGGTGGTCTGAAAAGAAAATCGAAAGAAATTCTTAATCAGTAAGCAAGCTGTTATAGTCCCTACCTCAGGGAACACGAAAATTTTTTTTTGAAAAATGGCGACTGCCTAAAAATAAAAATAATTTTTTACGCTTTTTTTTTTTGAAATTCCTGAATTTTTTTAAAATATTAAAAACAAAAATTTTGACACGATGCTGGTAGGAACGATAAAGGATTATATAAAGAAGATTCACACAAAATTTCAAATAAATCGGTTAAATAGAACTTGAGATAATGTCGGTACCGTGTGGAAAAACGTAGTTTCGAGAAAAACCCTTGGATAAAAACAACAATTATTTTTCTCATAAAAAAACTTTATTTTTTTTTGTTACAAACATAGACTATTATCAAAAGAATTCTAAAATTTTTGAAAAAAAAATATTTCAAACTCGGCCATTACGAGGGCATTTCAGGAGACTCCTAGGAAAAGGGATGCGCCCTCGTTGGCAGGATAACTCTTTACAGAAAATTTAAAGTGAAAAAAAAACACGTTTTTTGGCCACTACCTTAAAAGTAGAATTTGAGCGAAAGAAAAAATCTGTAAATTGGATTTTTGGCAGACATTTTTCTAAAAAATTTTAACTTTAGAGAAGATTTCGCGACATAATTTTTAAAATAATTGTAATCAAAAAAAAAAAAAAATCTTTCGTTCAAGTCTTTAAGAATTGTATCTCAAAGACTGAGCACATTTTCAGGAAGACCGGTTGACTAGCTCTAGGTCTTTGCCAACCGACTTCATAAACATAGTTTCGAGAAAAACGCGTTTAAAGACGGCGCACTTAGCCCAGCTAGCCTCGAGCACACAAGTTCTCAACTTGAAAATTTAAGAAAATATTCTAGAGGTGTTGTAGAATTCAATAAGATAAGATTCGATTTTTTAAAAGTCATAGACTCATGTAACCTCTTAAGGTAAGCTTAAGCAACTAGGTCATTCCAAACCAAGATAAAAGGCCTAACTTTAAGTTTTGTTCAAAAAGGAATCGAATTCTTTTCTTCGTGGATTTATTGAACCCATATTTCAGTATACAAATATAATTACAGAATTTTGGTATAAACCAACCTTCTCCAAAGGTTCTCGGCAGGTAACTGTTGTTAATAGATCTTGGCAACATTGCTGTCCCAAGCCCAAGTAGGAGAGCTCTGATAGCTAAAATTAGCCTGGCAATGCTTATGTACGTAGATCCTCGAAAAGGGGACAGCGCTGCCTCAAAATTAATGTATCAATAAGGCAGAGGCTGTGTCCAGGTTATGAGCAGTTTGAGTTGCCTGTGTGTCCGATTGCCATCATATGTGGTCCTAGGCCACCGGCAACCACTGAGTTAAGTAGAGTCTATCGTAAAACAAAAACCATGAATAGGTGCCTAAGGGCTGACAAGTCTCGATAAGTGGCAAAAGCAATGTTATTTGGCAGATAAGGGAGATGGACATATAGGCTAATTAGGAATGTACCAGTGTGAATTGACAGACAACAGAGAGCAGTTTTTGTCGGGCCACGGCTGTTTCGGGGAATACCTACATAAATTTGTCGATAATGACGAAACACAATGTTCTTGCTGCAAAAATGCCACAGAAGACGTAGATCACAACTTTTTCTCCTGCTCGCCGTATGCAGTGGAGAGAATCACTATAAAAGTACTAACAAATGAAAGGATGACGCGCGACAACTAGTGAATCACATGCGGCATGCTGGAGTGGGCTAAAATGAAACTGTGAGCCACAATAGCGATCCAAAGACTAAGAATGAAAAAACGGCAGCAGAGAAGCTGCAACTATGCAGTGAAAAGGCACTTATCGCCTAGCTTGACTCTGCGAGGTAGTGCTTGACGACGGTCCCGCAATTCCAAAGACAAGCTACAGCAGGATTTAGTAAGTAGGTGTACTGTTCCGCAAGTCCAGCGTAGTTATTTTATACTGGGCGCAGTCCTGAAAGTGCTGCCTTTAGCGGACAATATGAATCGTGCATGCTGCCAGTTCACCTTGGCAGTGTCTTTGGAAGATTACACCTTCGGATAAAAACACAAAGTCCTGAATTTTAATTAACATAGGAGATAGTTTTAAATTAAGCTATACTTAAAATTTTAAATAGATATTTCGATTTGATAAATCCTCTTTGCAAAAATTCAGATTTTCTGAAAATTCTGGACTGTATACAAGAGAAGACATGCAGTTGGACGGGCATTTCCATTGATGGATAGCCAAACATTTGATAACTTATTATTCTTGATCATTTTGATATATATTGTACTATACGACCGCGGACCGTTTCCACACCAGTCGGCTCTACGTTACCGGTACCGACTTGGAATTTTTATCCGGCCAAAGTCTGTAAAATCGACAGAATTCTGCCGCTACAACAGCAACAATGACCGCCGACTACTATTTCGACGACCTAAGCCTGTTGGATCGGTAACTGTAAGCTCACTTTGTAATAGTACAATAGCCTATGAAACTTTTTCAATTTATGCAAATCTTGCTACGCATTTCAAGGGATACTTTGGCTCTAACTATATCTTATAAAATACTTTATTATGTGTACGTAAGTTTTTTGAACTAAAAAAATGCTAAAAAATTTTGTTTTATTATTAAATTAAAACAATATTTTCTCCTTAGCTGTTACTTTAAAGTAATATAATTTTCTATATTAAATTTGATTTATTTCATACTAACTTTTAAATGTACAATAATTTATAAAATTAGTCAAAAAATATATAGTAAGTCTTTATATTTCGGTTTTTCAAACTTTAATTTTTAAAATCAACATTTTTTTTGGAAAATTTTATCCTACAAGATTTGAGGAATTTTAACATTACTATACATATTCGTCTCTTATCAAGGACATTCCGTACAGTCCTTTTATATTTAATTCTGTGTACCTTGAATTACAATTAATTACCATCGTATATCGTATCGTAAATATACGTATGTAATATACGCATATACGTACATACATATGTATATAGTGGGTATGAATGCAGCATATGTTTGGCTAATTTATTTAATTGAAATCGAATTATTTGCTGTCGCACTTGAAATACCGCAGGCGCAGCTTAATTATCGGTCAATTGCTGAAATGTAAACTTTACACGCTTCGCTGTACACAAGCACCATTAAGAGTGAACTCAGTGAGCTTATTGAACAGCAGCGACAATGTTGCCACATACAACGAAAAAATTATGGAATTAAAAACAAGAACGTTAACTTTTGCTCCGCCGAAGCCATAATACTCTTCATAAGTGAAATTTTTGTAGGATAAAAGGGCACAAAAAGACCTTTAGTCGGATTCTGATTGGTCAGTTTGTTGGCAAGAATAAGCAATCGAGGTAGGACCTCAATATGTTGCAAGATTGTAACGATGGCGTGAAAGTCTCTCATAAAATGGAAACACTTTTATAAAAAAATTAAACTTAGCATTCATTATTAAATTATGTTCAACTGAATAGACCTCGTCCAGCAAGCAGTGAAGAAAATATAGCAGCCGCAGCTAAGAGTGTATACGAAGACCGTGGAAAGTCGACTGACGTATGGAACGACTTGACATTTTACGTCGGGATCTTAATTAAAGCGTACACAAGACAGTTTGTGCAACAACTGAAGCCGCTCGACCTTCATAAGCGACATCGATTCGTTCTATGGGCTCTTGAAAAGTTCTATGAAAATCCGACACTTTCGAGCCAAATTTTGTTCAGCCTCGTTTCTAACTCATTGGCTATGTACACTTGCAAAGATGATGCATTTGGGACAAAAAGCAATCTGAACAGACTCAAGACTTGTCACTTCATCCAGAAAAAACAACAGTTTGGTGTGATTTGTGAGCTGGAGGATTCATCGATCCATATTTTTTCAAAAATGTTGCCGGTGAAAATGAAACCGTCAATGCCGACCATTATCTTGCTTTGATAACCGAATATTTTATGCCTAAAACCGAAGGTTGTGATTTCCGCGATAACAAGACGGCGTCATTTCCCACAGACCGCATCAATCAATGGATTTATTGAGAAAACACATCGGTGAGCAGATAATTTCATGTTTTGGGCAGGTCGATTGACCAACAAGATCGTGTGATATATTTTTTTTCAGTGAAGATATGTAAAACCTAAAGTCCATGCGTTCAATTCCGCTTCGATTCAGGGCTTGGAAAACATCGTGCGTGTCATTCGCCAGTTACCAGTCGCAATGTTCGAAAAAGTCATCGAACATCGAACTCAACGATTGGACTATCTGAGTCGTAGCCACAACCAATATTTGAAAGAGGTAATCTTAAAACAAAAAAAAACCGGCCATAGAATGTTCTTTTCATAATAAACCGTTCTTATTTAATTTGAAGTTTCGTGTTTTTTTCTTTAAAGATAAGTAGTTAACCTCGAAATGGATCCAGTCTCTAAGGTCCGATGAAATTTTCAGCTGTATCCATTGGTCACTTTATCTTTAGCATAGAATGAAGCGCTGACATAAGTGCATAACATCGAATGAATAATTTATTTTTTTCGATAAACGAAAATATTGGTTATTTTCAGAACACAACTCTAATAAAGAGTGCTATTAGGTCTTTGGATAACTTGAATCGTCTCCTTAACGTTCGAGGGTTCAGTTCAAAATGTGACGATATTTCTTAAATCAGGACCTATTATTCCTGGATTTAGATTCCGCTTTATCCTTTATAATAATCGGTAACAGTAATTTGAAAATAAGAACACAAAGCTCGTTTTTGGCAAATTATGTCACTGCACTTTGACAGTTGGCTTGACAGCTATTTCCATACAATATTATTGAATTTCCAAACTGTATCCTATCTATGCATATCATGTACCAAGGATATGTCTAGAAAAAAAAATGCCTAAAATAAAAAAATATCACAGTATATCGACACTGTTATTTATGACCTATTAGAAGAAGATTGAAGTAATTGCAAAAAAATTCTTCAAAAAAATTAATCAAATCCGCCAAAAATAAATCTTGTATAGATACCGAGATTATATTTTTCACGAATGAGCCGAAGTGGCAACACTAATTCAACGCACACAATTACTATGAACTATTAACACACACACAAGCACATACGCGAGTTATATATCATCTCTCTTATTCTCTTCGAGTTGTTAGGTGATGTTCCTGGAAATATTCAGTTGCTCTCCTAACTGTTATATCTATGCCTTTAAAGGTCACCTTGGTCAACTGAATATTCCAGGCAATGCACCGCAAAACGTTTGGGCTGGACGAGAGCGACGTCAGTCTGGAATCAACGATCAAGCGGAGATAAGCTCAGAATAAACTTATAATTGTTAAGACTAAAAATCGTGTTTTATTTAAAAATTAAAGAATCAAAGAACAAAACTGGCGACGAGGATGGGATGATTGTTATTAAAACAAACATCCAGTGTACGAACTATAAGCGTGAAGTTACATCAAGTGAATTATTGTTGAAGACTATTAAAAAACATACGTTACTGTACACAACATAAAGGTGTACAACTTATTATTAAAACAAAAAAAAAAAAAAAAAAAAAAAACAACATATGGAACCATGATACAAAAACAATAAGGAACCGTTCTATTGTGGTTTGTGCTCTTGAGTGGTTTGTGTTTTGGATGATACACTCAGTTGCTGTTAAAGGCTTACAATAACATTGAAATAATTAGCTGTTATCGATTGATGTTACAATAGCGTTTTTATTTTACTCTCAAACATTTATCTTTTTGTTGTGCTACTTGACATAATTAATAATCATGGCATTAACATTGTCTGAAAGCTTAAGAGAAGCACGAAATGTTCCGACTTTCTGTGGAACTGATAATTATAAACTGTTAACATTTTTTCGTGATATGGAAACAATATTATCACTCACCGCACCAGAAAATATGGAAATTATAAGAAAAGTGATAACAAATAAACTACGTGGTAAAGCTCTACAGATGATAGAAACGCTGATTGAACCATCTTTTGAGGATATAATTTCAAAATTAAAAACCGAATTTGGGGTAAAGACAACGTATTTGAATCTTCGCAACGAGGCAATGAACGTGGACGCTCGAAACATCGAACAACTTCATTATAAGCTAAGTCAAATTTTATTTAAAATGAATAATAAATTTCATTTAGAAGGTTCAGTAGAACGTTTATATACTCCAAGGAATAATGAGGAATTAATTTTTGATGTTTATACTACATTTTTACCGTTAAACATTCGAACTTTATTATTACAAAATAGTATTGATACTTTAGAAAAGGCAAACAATTATTTTATAGTCAATAATATTTTTAATGACATTCAAATATTAAATAAAAGTAATTTTAAGGATAATTTAAGTAATAATACTAATGGCTATCGAAACACGTTAAATCTAAATAATTCAAATAATAATAATAATCAGTTTCGGCAAAATACTAGATTTCAAAATAATTATGGAAATTTCAGAAATAACTTTCAAAATAATAGCGGAAATTTCAGAAACAATAGTGGAAATTTTAGAAATAGTGTTGAAAATAATAATAGTGGGAATTTTAGAAATAATTTTCAAAAAGATGCTTTTAATAATGGTAGATACTTCAGAGATAATCATAATTATCAAAATAATAACAGTGGTAATTTTGTTGGTCGAAATCTCAGCCCAGAACAACAAACAACACCTATGGAGGTAGATAACTTGCAAACATACGAAAATTTTCGTCTTTCTCCACTACATACGAATTACCCTTAATAGATCTTACCATTAATGGTAACAGAATCAGGTGTTTAATTGATAGTGGTTCCATGACCACATTAGGCAACCTCGATACATTTAAAAACTACAATAATAAAAGAAAATTAAAAAAGCCTGTATTGTTAAAAACATTAATGGGGACTCGCTTAATTTCTGAGGAAATTATAGTTGATGTTCCTATAGAATTCAATATGATAGATAAAACTATGTCTATAAAATTGATGGAATTTGTGAACAAACCATTTGATTGTATAATTGGTGCAAACATATTGTTGCCCCTCAAGGCATCCATTGATTTCTCTATTGGTGCATTGGTAATAAATAATCGGGTATTGTCTTTTGTTGAGAATACTGCTGTTGGTAGAAGTGTTGAAATTGTAGAGGAAGATTTTCTTGATATTTGTTATTTAGAAAAAGACGAATTAGATTATGATTTACTCTTGTCAAAAGATATTAATGTCGAAGAAAAAACTGAAATACTTAAAGTGTTGAAGAAAAACAAAAATATTTTTTATCAGGAAGGGCAGTTTTTGACTGCCACTACATGTGTTAAGCATAAAATCCTCACAAGGCCTCACAGTCCTATTTACATAAAAAATTATAAAAAAAACCCGTATGCGTTGGATGAAGAAATCAATCGTCAAATCGACTCAATGTTAAAAAATAATATTATCAGACCAAGTCGTTCTCCGTACAATTCACCACTTTTAATAGTTCCCAAAAAAGCTGACAATAATGGTCACAAAAGTTGGAGAGTGGTAATTGATTACAAAAAGTTAAATAGTTTTACAATTGATGATAGATTTCCGATTCCTAACATAGACACATTATTTGAAAAGTTGGGTCGTTCTGTTTATTTCTCCACAATCGACCTAGCAAAAGGATTCCACCAGATATTAATGGACGACAATGATATCGAGAAAACTGCATTTTCTAGTTCTAAAGGGCACTATGAATTTCTGAGAATGCCGTTTGGCTTAAAAAATGCCCCTGCATCGTTTCAAAGGATGATGAACTATGTATTGAGTGATCATATTAATAAAATATGTATTTTGTATATGGACGACATTTTGGTGTTTTCCACTTCACTAAGAGAACACATTGAAAGTGTTGAAAAAATATTTAAAAGTTTAATGAAATATAATTTAAAAGTCCAATTCAACAAATGTAGCTTTTTGAGAAAGTTTACTACTTATCTGGGTCACGTAATTACTTCACAAGGAATTAAACCCAATTTGGAAAAAATTAAAGCAATTCAGGATATGAAAATTCCCAGTAACTTAAAGGAAATTCAATCTTTCTTAGGCTTAACCGGCTATTATAGGAAATTTATAAAAAATTACTCTATGATTGCAGCGCCAATAATACATTATTTAAAAAAAAATTCCAAGATTGACATCAATAACCCCGAATACATCGAGGCATTTCGTAAACTTAAACAGATTCTCACTTCCCCACCACTTTTGATTTACCCTGATTTAAAAAAAAAATTTACTGTGACAACTGATGCTAGTGATGTTGCTTTAGGTGCCGTTCTTAGTCAATCAAATAGGCCAGTATGTTTTGCTAGCAGATCGTTGAATAAACACGAAAAACAATATCATACTCTAGAAAAAGAGCTTTTAGCGATTGTCTGGGCACTAAAATATTTTCGGCCTTACTTGTTTGGTACATCGTTCATAGTTCAAACCGATCATCAGCCATTAAAATGGTTATGGTCCTTAAAAGAACCAAACTCAAGAATTTTGCGATGGAAAACGCTTATTTCTGAATTTGAATTTGACATTGAATACATCAAAGGTCAAGAAAACAAAGTGGCGGATTTTCTAAGTCGTTTAGAAATTGATAATGAAGAAAAAATTGATGACATGGAAAATTATGATATTAAATCATTATTTCATGATTCTATAAGTACAATACATTCAGCCGTTGAAAATACTAATGATCACTTTTTTATTTCTGATACTATCGTTAATAGATACTTCACTCAAATTAGAATTTTAAAAAATAAAACAAACGAATTTGAGCTTTTGTATAAAAAGTATAAAGTAGTTTATATTTCCGAAAAAGATTTACACAAAAGTTCTTACTTATTAGATTTATTCAGGAAATATCTGAAAAAAGGTAAAATTGGTATATATTCAGAATTACCTGATGACCAATACAATATTGTCCAAGAAAAATTGATTGACATTTTTTCTAACGACAAAAACATAGGTTTCACAAAATGTTTGAAATTAGCAAAAGATATTCAAACTAAAGAAGAACTTTATCAATTGATTGAGCACATTCATGAATCGGGTAATCATAGAGGAGTGTTGGAAAATTTCGCACAAATTCAATTTGAATATTTTTACCCAAATATTAAAAAATATATAAATAATTTTATCAATAATTGTATAATTTGTAATGAAAACAAATACGACAGGAAGCCATTCAAAAAATATTTTACTCATACTGAAACTCCTAATAAACCAAATCAAATTGTTCACATAGACATTTTTCACATATCAAAGTCATATTTCATGTCCTCCATCGACAGATTTACAAAGATGGCGTCTTTACACAAAATTAGCGATAAGAACATGTGTACGATTAAAATAAAACTTTTGGAAAGAATTTCTTACTTGGGTGTACCTGAAAAAATGATAATGGATAATGAGTTTAACAATTCATTAATTCGAATGTTTTGCAGGGAAAACAATATAGTGGCGCATTTTACAACACCGGGGAGTCACACAGGAAATTCCGACATAGAGCGTTTCCACTCTACCATTATTGAACATATTAGAATTCTAAACAATTCTAAATTAGATGAAAGTATCGAAGAAATTGCTATAAGGGCCGTAGGCTTTTATAATAACACAGTCCATAGTGTAACTAAAGTAAAACCATTTGATTTTTTGACTAAAACAGATTTAGATTTTGAACAAATAGAACGAAATATTCATAATGAAAAAACAAAAGCTATTGAAAGAATCAACAAAACTAGGGACAAAATACCTGATTTTAACAACAAAGAATTATTTATAAAAAATTCTCAAGCGAAGAGAAATAAATTGCATAAAAGATACAACAAATTTAATAGTAACAATCCAAATAAAATCGATATAGCGTGTGTTCGTAGACCATTAAAAGTGTTTGAATAAAATGTAATGTTTTCTTATAATGTTTTATTAAGTTAAGAAAAAAATATCTGTTTTCATTTTTCTTACTTACTAAATGAATTGTTACATTTCTAGTTTATGTTTGTCTAAAAAATTAAATATTAAATAAGTTATGTTAAATTTATCAAAAGAGAGAAAATATTGTAATCTCTTAAATATCTATGTTTTGAATCATAAACGTAGAAATAAGACAAAATTCGCAGGGACTCGAATTTTTTAAGGGAGGGCGAGTTATATATCATCTCTCTTATTCTCTTCGAGTTGTTAGGTGATGTTCCTGGAAATATTCAGTTGCTCTCCTAACTGTTATATCTATGCCTTTAAAGGTCACCTTGGTCAACTGAATATTCCAGGCAATGCACCGCAAAACGTTTGGGCTGGACGAGAGCGACGTCAGTCTGGAATCAACGATCAAGCGGAGATAAGCTCAGAATAAACTTATAATTGTTAAGACTAAAAATCGTGTTTTATTTAAAAATTAAAGAATCAAAGAACAAAACTCGCGTATCATCAATAAATGGTGTTATGACGAACATTCAGCGAGGACTTTCATATGTGTTGTTGCCACTAAAGAGAGTGGGCGCTCGTGTGCTACGAGCACTTAGCATTATCGATATTGTTTAACTTACTCACAATTAGGCTGTTGTTGGCTAATAATGCTTACTCTACCAAGGGGAAATACCCAACTTAATATATGTGTTATATCACATACATATATTTGTATATATGTACATATATATTTATGTATTTTTAATCACCAACGATATATGAAATCACACTACTTGCGCCATTAATCACCTTGTATAAGCAATAATTCGTTTGCAACAACAACACTTAGCGAAAACACGATTGCAACATTATCGCACGGCTGTCGTTCCACCGATAACAAGCTAATTTAATTATTTCGTGTTGAACCTTTTCCTAGTGCAACAGTGAATTTACTTGCGCGTCAGAGCTGAGTTTACAATTTTGTTGTCACCTGCCGCCGCCATGTGCGATACTGTTGTACTTTCAATCAAATTGAACACTTTTTGTTGCACCTTCGCCGTTGCTGGCTGTCAGTTGGGGTTTTGCCCGTTTTCTTTGCTGTTTCGCCTTTGTTTTTCCTGTTTTGCCTCGAAGGATGAGCAAACATCGTATTACAGTGTCTACAGTTACTCAATATAAGCTTAACAATGTATGTAACAGTATTTGTTGTGCTACTTGTGTTTGTTGTAAACTGATAATTTATTCAGCACACAATAAAGAACGGCACTCTAATGCCGCCTGCCACTGCCATGCACGCCTGTGTGGTTGTGTGTGTGTACACGCAAGTATGTCAATGTGATGCGTTGCATAGCTATGTGTGTGTGTGTGTGGCTGTTTGCAGATAACCATTTTATCTGCAGCCGCCAGTGTGCAACCCACTTCACCCCTCTCCCTCTAGTTGGCTTTGCTGCCTTCACTCGCCTTCACTTTAAATATGCGCTGCTGGCTTGTTTGTTTTCTTGAGTATTCTATAAATAGTTTTATGTTGATTGTTGTTGTTATATTGTTTGTCCTGTTGCTGTTGCTGTTGCTGCTGTTTCTGCTGCTGGCAACTTGTAAATCTATTTATCTACCAGATATTGGTTATTGGTTTTATCTTTTTCTATTTATCTATCCATTGTACATTTTTGTATGAATATTCCTTTTTGTCACCGCCACACGCTCGTCTTGGCTTACAGACACACGCACAAGCATACATACATATGCACACACATACAAACAGTCATTTTATTTTCTTTTATGCTTCCAATTTTGCAGCCCTCGGGGTTTACTATGTTGCCACACTCTGCCTGGCTGTGCGAATAGCTTTGCTTGCTTACAGCAAGGAGCGGATTCAGATACAATAGTCTATGGGGTGGCTCATTTTCACACAGCTTGAGTTCGTCTGCTTGTCGGCAACAAGTTTTTTAATCGTTCTTGCTTTTGTCCGCCAAGTATTTATAAATAAAATATATGCCTACAAGTTTTAAATTAAAAATATATGTATTTACAAAGTCATCTCCAATACCATATTCGTTCTATCTTCATCATCGTTAGCACCATTTTAGAGAAATCAATAAGAAATTACTTTACATTCGTGATTTGAAAGATTTTCATACAAATCGCAACCGAAATTAAAGGAAATATAAGCATTACTTCGCTTCACTTCAAATCCATCCACCCAACCGGTTTAAATTTAAAACCAAATTCTCTAAAAATATACAAAACTATCAATCTAAATTTGTATAATTGCATCATCCAAAAACTACTGCTTTATATAATATTCAATATGAAATACAATACTGCAAAACCTAGACTTATAAGCTCCGTTTCATCTACAATCAACATTTATTGGAAGAAAGCAACGTACTACCTATCGAGATAATCACATAACGTGAACCATTTGGCTGCCTAGGACATACACCATGCAAGAATATTGATGATGACCCATTAGAGCCTAACGTTGAGCAATACCAAAAGTTCTATCAGAAAGCACTATCAAAATTCGAACCGTTGGATATCAAACGAGGTTTCATAAAAGGCGACTCCCTATAGTGCGTGTTCTTCAGTCGATTGCTAAAGAAAATAATTCGAGCTGCAGAGCTGAATAGAGAAGGTAAAATCTTCTATAAGAGTGTTCAGCTGCTGGCGTACGCCGATGCTATTGATATTATTGTCCTCAACAACAGCACCGTTAGTTCTGCTTTCTCAAGATTAGATAAGGAAGCGAAGTAAATGGATCTGATCGTGAACGAGGTTAAGACGTAATATCTTCTATCATCAAATAAACTGTCATCGCACTAGCGACTAGCTACCCACGTCACTGTTGACAGTCATGACTTCGAAAATAATTTGCGAACAAAAAGCAAACTTTATAAGTCACTCATTATTCCCGACCTGCTTTATGGTGCAGAGGTAAGGACCATGAGAAAATCTGTTGAGTCGACGTTATGAGTTTTTGAGAGGAAGGTTCTGAGGAGGATTTATGGTCCATTGCCCATTAGCAAAGGCGTTTTTCGCATTCGATGGAAGGACTAGCTGTACGAACTACACTACGACATTGACATGGTTCAGGGAATTAAAAGACAGCGGCTACGCTGGCTAGGTCTTGTCGTCCGAATGGACGAAAACTTTCCAGCTCTAAAGGTACTCGTTGTAGAATCCACCGGGAGAAGCAGAGAAAGAGAAAGACCCCATTCCGTTGGAAAGACCAGATTGAGAAGGACTTTGCCACAATTGGAATCTCGAATTGGCGCCAAAATCAATGTAATAGGTGCGCTCCAAGCGCTCATAGAAGGCATTTTTGGTCACATCGTCCTTCTTTTCTGTCGAGGCGTGGGCTCAAATCAGCGATATGTTGAAGAACTTCCCTTCGATGCGGACTGTGGCTAGACATTCATCCACCGGGATGAATGCCAGAACTTAATGATGGAATATCTCTCCCACCACAAATCCCACACCGAATTTGCGTTCCTTTATGTGGCCACTATAGTAAATGTCACAAGGACCTACTCGCCTCAGTCTTTGTCCCGTCCATCACACTTCTTGGACAGCGGTGATATCAGCCTTTATTTTCACGAGGACATCAACCAGCTGGGCAGCGGAACCTTTCCAATTAAGGGATCGGATATTCCAGGTGCATGCTATTTGTCATGGTCGTCATCAAAAGAGCGGTCTAACGTTCGAGGCTGTTGTTTTTTTTTTCGTTGGGAAGGTTTTTTACGTGGCGGGCCCCAAATTTAGCGCACAACCCTGGGAAGGGATGGTTCGCTTTCTCATTTTAGCTCGACTTCAAACGCATGTTCTTTGGCTACCCAGAGGATACTTGGCCTAAGACGATGCTGCTTGCACGATATGTAAAAAAATCGTTTCTGGCCTCTCCCAAGTGAAAAAGACGCTTTCCTAATGAAGAAATTGTTATAGAAAATCAGAGTTCAATCGGTATGTATATGTAGTCACTCCTTCTTTATAACAAAAAATGTTAGAAATGCCGATTACGACAGTTTCGTTTCGTTACTTTTTATACACCGATCTGGACCACGATGTTTGTAACACGCAGAAGGAAACATCGGAGACCCAATAAAATATATATATATATATATATATATAAATGATATATATATATAAATGATCAGCCTGACGAGCTGAGTCGATTTAGACATGATCGGTTACCTATCCGTATATATGTAAACTAGTCCCTCAGTTTTTTAGATATAGACCTGAAAGTTTGCATAGGTCTTTTTCTCCTTGAGAAGATACTCATTTGTCAGAACCACCGATATCGGAACACTATTACTATTACATATAGGTGCCATACGAACTGACCGATCGAAATCAAGTGTTTGTATGGGAAATGTTATCATTTGCAGAGTTACCTGCATAAAATTTGGCTTTTCTAAGACAACGCTAATACATATATCTGAAGACATTTTTCGAATCGGACTACCATAACATATAGCTGTCGCACAATATGAACAACCAAAATCAAGCTTTTGTATGAAAACTTCTCTATTTGTGAAGGGTATTTTAGTTTCTTTGACAGAAAATACATGCATTCATGACTACATGAACGAGGGGGGCTTTATAAAGATTTATAGTTGGTATTAATGCTGCACGTTTCGTTTCGTCTATGGACTTGTGGGATACAACGTTGTCTCTATAAATTATAGTAAGTATATGTCTCCTTAAAAATAATTTATTTTCAAGAACTTGAATTATTAAAAAATGTGTACAGATTTCTATATTAGTGAGCAGCCAACCTTCTTATCTTCCTCCCACTTTACCACTCCCTCTCTCTAGCGCCATCAAAAAGTTCGTGATTTTGATTTGAAATTCATGACTATTTCTCCGCTTTTATGGCCCCCATTCATTATTGCACTTTTATTAAACTCATAAAGGAACTATTTTTGCCGTCGGAATATAATAATATTTTCATTTTATAGCTGTCACACAAAGTATGCGCTGACTGTGAGTGGCCTCACTGGCTGATTGCCTACGAACCGCTACCGTAAAGCGATTTCCAAATGCATACCAGGTGATGCTCATAAAAATATCAACAGCGGCCGAGCCAAATATGTCGTCCGCAGTTGTCGCGTCTGCCAATGCATGGCCACCGGTGGCATTCAAGAGCGCTGCGCATCTCCTGCCGGCGCGACCGTATCGCGCGCACATACAACTATGGTACTCTGTACCAGCGTGTGTGCTTAGACATGTGTAGAAGCGCACACGAACAAGGCAATCGAGGTTTCTCCCATGCATGAATAGCAGACTGCAGCCGAGCTGACACACACGACACGTGAGCGCCTCGGCTACACATGTGTTTGGAGGTCTTTCCACACACAGGCGCACATGTGCATGTGGTTTTTGTACACAGCGCATCATAGTAATAAGAACAACATCAGCACGTACAACACACACACACACGCGCAAGAAACAAAAGCAAACTTAAATGCATTTTTAATCTGGTCTTTATTTTTGGTTTATTTTATCTGAATGCACTTGAATAAGTTTGCTGTTGCCTCCGCCTCACCGACACCCATTATATTTACTGTGTGTGCTCATGTGTGTGTGTTTGTCTTTATATATATTTTTTGTTTTATTTTTTAGTTTTTGTTTTTTATTTTTTAGATTGCACTTTTGGTTTTGATGTCGCTATCTGCTGGCGCTATCGTTTTTTGTCTTCTATCTGCTGCTGTTGAAAGGTGTTACAGTTAGGAAAGGACATTACGTCCTCTGTATATGTGTGCGTAGTTCATTTATTTTTATTTTATGCACATATGAACTCGGCGACTTGCGAATGTGTGTGTGAACACATTTGTATACATTTTATTGTCGTGCATTTTGATGTGTTTGCATGTGTGCGTGTTAGCTTATTTACATACATGTACTGTTTGTATGTATGTGTGAGCAGTTTTGTGCGCCATTTATTTTATTGTGTTCATATGCACTTACAGTTATGTGAAAATTAATAGACTACAGACGATAAAGTTAATGTATGGGATGACGCAGATTGAGCACTGATTTTATTTGAATTACGCAATAGTTCAATTGAATTGAATCTAAAACTTTAAATTATACAATTTAGTTTTATCAAACACAAATCAATCTAAAAATACGTTTAGTATGGTACTATTTTTTTTTTTGATTCAAAACAACGGATTTAGAAGTTTTTTTCCTGAATTCTTTAGTCCTAAAATTTGTACTATCAACTCAGTTACTTGTTATTATTGAACTTACTTTCTCAGTTGTGCTGCTTTTATCAGAGCTATCGGACAAGCCGAGGGTTCCATAAATTCTAAAAACATACATTTAATACGAAACTTTTTTAGACTAGATATATGTATACCCAGTTATCTGACAATTTATTACAAGGCGCACTCCGATTTTAAAAACCTTGTCAAAAACTCTGAGTTTCGTCTCGATCATTCAAGTTTAAAGCTTTTCGTTTAGTCTTTATGCATTTAAAGTATGGATATTGACAACTGAAACTAGTTTTCGATTGCGCTTAAGCATTAGGCCAATAACGCATGCATAGACCAGTTGGGTCCTTTGCGATATCTGATAGAGTTCAGTTGCTAAGTTGAATAGGAGTAATCATCCCTTAGGATGCCTGCGTTTGACGAGAATTTTAACAGGCTCTGCTGCTTCACTATCGGTATCATACGGTGGATACGAGTGCACAAGAAATTCTCCACTGTTCCCTTGGTACCCTGCTCTAGATATTTTTTACAGTCTTCTCGATCTGTCAAGCCTCTCCGTGTGTCGCCACCAGACAGTGACCAGTTAGTAGTTTTTTAGACATTATGCGGGAGGAAGTTATAGTTGTCTTCGATTCGCCATTTCGTTGCTCACTAACTTTGAACGCTGTTCACTTGTCAAAAAATGTGTAATCAAAAGCAAAATAACACTTTAGGGAGTGGAATGTTGTACAGTAGAGTGAAAGAGAGTAAACGAGAGAGTTAATCGCATAAAACTTTAAGGAGTGGAATATTATACAGTAGAGCAAAAAAGAAAGATATAGCGAGAGATACTCGAGAAGTGGGAATAACTCTTTTAAGAAGATAAAATCAATGCTGCAAAGTATAAATTTAAAGATTTTAGATAAGGTTTAGTAGTTTAATGGCACAAATGACGAACTACTGTCTGAAGTACTTACAGAATTTTTATTATAAAAATCAAACTTGCTAAGACAGTTTTTTTTATAAAAAATATCAAACTTATGTACACAATTTTTTTAAAAGAAAAAATTTAAATCTTAAGCTTAGCTATCGATTTATATGCAAAATGGGCACTAATCGGTCAACAGCAGGAAACTTTACCCTTAAATTTAAGAAAAATATTTAACATTTGCAGAAGTGTTGTAACATTACTGTCAAACATTCTCATAACAAAAATTAAACTGTAGAGCAGAGTGTCTAGTATTAAGGGGGCATTCTAGTCTAGAAATTTAAAAAAATCGATTTTTTTTTATATTTTCAAAGTTTAACTATTCAAGAATAAGTATACATGAGGATTTTCAAATTATTTTCGGAGATATAGGCATTTTTCTGACCCGGCATCCAAACTGGTTCGGCCGGAACGCGAAACTTTAAAAGCGTTTTTCTGGAACTAGCCGCATCCCAAATTTTTTTTTATTATTATTTTTAAGAAATTCGAAATATGTAGTCAGAAAAAGTGATAAAAAAGAATTTTTTCAGGCAGTCGCCATTTTGTGAAAAAAAAAAATTATCCCACTTTTCCGTAGTTCCGACCATTGCGACATTATTCTAGCTTAATAATCTTTTTTTTGGTTTCAGATAACTTGGAGGGTTGAAATCATGGGCTTGGTCATGTGGAAATTTTTAAAGACCCCCACTTCGTCAGACCATAATTTTTAAATTTTTTTACTTTTTTTAGTTTTTAATTTTTCACTGTACTCTTCAAAAATTCATAACTAATAAAAAATGGATGGTAGAAATATTAATTGCCTTTTTTTACGACACTTTAAAAATTACCTGAAACTCATGCTTCTAGACTAGAATACCGCCTTAAAATATGATATTTCAAGTAAGGAAGCTTTGGAAACCCTATAAAAGAATCATCTACTATATAAAACATATAATTATCAGCATGACGTTCAGAGTCGATATATTCATGTTCTAAGTAGTCTCTAAGCTGCTGATTTGTTGGAAAAATTTCGTTGTAAGAATAACTTTTCTATTTGATAAGATATATTCCACGGAACTTCTCACAAATTATTGTCCAAAGCAACGCTATAAACTTCGAAGAAATTGAGAAGATCGAAGCACTAAAGCATATAGCTCTATAACCGATCGATATGAATCATATTCTTCTATAAGAACTCTTTTATTTGAGAAAATATCGTCAGGAAACTTGGCTGAAATTATTGTCCAAAGAAACAGCATCATCTCGGAAGAAATTTTCAAATCAGAGCACTATATTATATAGCTGCCATTCGAACTAAACAAACAAAATTCAGTTCTTGTATGGGATCAATTGAATTAGCGAAGGGTTTTATAGCTTCAGTACAACCGAAGTTAAACGTGCTTTCAGGTTTTATTATATTTATATATTTTTTTCTTGTTGTATAATATTTTTTAACTTTTTTTATTTTTTATAATATTTAAATATTTAGGTATTTTTAATTTTTTTTTTATGTTTTATTTTTTTAAATTTTTTTTATTTTTTGTTAAAATGTGAAATGTTTTCGTTATTACATTTTCTTGCAAAACATCTCAAAAGTAAATATCGTCCATTTATAAACTCTTTATCGCCATAATAGCTAAGCGCTTATATAATAGCTTTCTAATTTTTTTCATATTTCACGCGCACCTATAATTTCACACAACACTGTCAGCCAGCCATGCACATTTACCTGGGAACGCACATATGCAAGTGCTACCTTCGCAGCACTTTATTGGCACACAAATTACAAAAAGAAAATAATACGTGCGCAAAGCTACAAAAAAACCGTTATACATACATATATGCATGTGTGTATAAGTAATAGTGTGGCACACAAAAGCCGGAAAAATCGATGCAACGTATCCATTATTTTTGTAGATCAGTGACACAAAAACGAGTTCATCCACTGACTCTGTGACTGGGCGACTTAGAACTGGTGTGTCAGTGTTAGCTATTGTGTTTTTAGTGTATGTGTGTATGTTTTTTCATGTATGTGTGTATAAGCAAATAGTTGTGTTTGTGTGTTTGTTTGTGTTATTGGCATTGTGTGCGACCGAGTGTTGTTATGCACTTTGGCTTTTCCGAATGGCTTTTCATATGCAATCAGTGGAACACTGGTCAGGCTGTAGTTAATCCTGCCGGCTATGGCTCTAGCCAACAACAAAACTTTTATGCGCTGTATTATTAGACAATTTTTTCTAACAGTCACATATACAGTATATGTATATGTATATATATGGTGTATAGATATTTTTCCATTATTTTCTATTCACTCACGTTAGTTTTTGCACTCCAATGATTCTATATTTGAATTATAATTCGATTACTTTGAGCGCGCGTTGTTGCTGGGATTTAGATTTGAGCTCGAACTCGCTTTTAAATTTAGTTTAGAAAGACTTTATAGTTTTATATATATGTATATATGTATATGTATATATGTGTGTGTGTGTGTAAGCACTAGTATTTTTTCATTAACTACTGATTTTGTTATATCGAACCTTTGCCGCAGAAGACACGAACTTCAACTAACTCGAAAAATATTTCTCTGACGCTGACGCTGCTCCAGTTTCGTTTATTGCTATATATGAGTAGTGTATTGTTTTATCTGTGTCCATTTAGATAAGAATAATCTTATCATTTCGTCGATAAGCATATATAGCGCGCTCTTATCTTAAAGCAAATTGTTGATCGTTGCCGCTGGCGAGCCATAAAGCAACACTACAGATATTTGTTTAGTGAATGAGCGAACATGTGTGTATATATGTATATGTATATGAGGGGTTGTGTGTGTATGTATACGTATGAATATGTGTGTGCGTGAGCAGTTTGTGTATGTTTGCGTTAATGCCAGCGCGCACATGAGCCGCAACACAGCAAGAAGCATGCACTTTAAAAACAACACACACTCACACATTTAAATATACATATTTCTATGAATACACATAAACATATATATTTATATATAGTTTTCTCCACACAACGGTACAGGTAATTCAAGTGACATTTATCGCATTTCTTTTCAGTCGCGTCTCCCGTTCCACGCATTGTTTGGTTTGCAAGTAGATTTTTTACGTCCGGAAACCCAAGCGGATCCATACAAAAATGCCTTCGACATTGTTAGTATATTATTAGTGTGTGTGCGTATGTGTGTTTGTTTGTTGGCAGCTCATAGCTGTCTACTTGTTTCCCTCATTTGTGGGTGTAAACATTTACAAGTGTGCGATAAAGTAGAAACGTGAGTTTATGACAGTTCATTGTGCGTCCGTCCTCCCCTCCTTTATTCGGTGTTGACTAATTTCATAAATTTTACATATCAAATGTTATTTAGATAAGATTAAATTTCGTAAGTGCAATACTTTTATTTCGCGGTAAGTTGAGTATACTCGTATAGTGGCGTTTTAATAACGCCACAGTTGATAGGCCTTTTTTCGAGGGATTTTGTAAACCGCAGCAATAAGAATAAGAGACTTTGGGTCAGAACATAGTTTAAATTTCTCTAATTGCCACCAACTAAACAGAAGTTAACATTTCCTGCTGTATATATAGCAAACCGGCATAGTAGTCATCAAACCGTTATAAACCATTTGAAGAAGCTTTTAGTCACTAAGAAGCTCGATGTATGGGTGCCACAAGAATTGATTCAATAAAAAAACCGCAAGACTTTTTTGACAACACATTATATATGTAAGTCTATCTGTCTACTACTCTAAAGCAAACTTCAGTTATCATAAGCTTAACATTGAAATTATGCAACAGATTGATGGATTCGCAAGGCAGAATCAGCGAATATTTCATAATATAAGATATGAGCTTGACAGTTCATAGCGCTGAAAACAAAACTGAACAGGATTCGTCTGTGTTTTTATATACATCTAACTAGTTAGCCCTTCGTACCAACTGAACGATCGGAATCAAGTACTTGTATGGAAAACTTTTTCTTTTGACGAGTTATCTTCCCAAATTTGACTTCTTCGAATAAATTTTTCAGATCGGATCACTATAGCATATAGTCGCCATACAAACTGAACCGTCAAAATTACGTATTTTTATGGAAATCATTAGCAGTTATTATCTAAGGAATTGTAGTAATCTGTGGAGTAATTTTTTAGATCGGCTCACTATAATACATAGCTCGCATACGAACTGAATGATCAAAATCAAGTTCCTGTATGAAAACTTTGCTTTTTCACGAGATACCTTTACGAAATTTCTTACGAATTATTGTCTAAAGCAGCGCTAGAATCTCCGCAAAAATGTTTGAGATCACATAACTATAACGTATAGCTGCCAAACAAATTGAATGATAATAATACTCTCCTTAGCAACTTTGTTGCGAGAGTATAAAAATTAGGTTTACACACATTTTTCTTTTGTGAAGGTTATTATAATATAGGGTTTTTACTTTTTTCTTTCCAGTTTTCGGTACCAACTTTCAGAGAAAAAGACAAATTTGCTTCAAATAGACTTCAATGTCAGAGATAACATCTGCATTGTTGCCAATTTTCTGTCCAACGAACATTTTTTTGAGATCTGAAAACCAGAATAAAGCGCTATGTGCTAGGTCCGCAGCATAAGAAGAAGCGAGGGCATGCATAAGTATTGTTAAAGTTTAGTTTATCAAATTATGTCAATGTCTTTTAGACACGGAAGAAATTTGGTTGAAACTTAGATCCACAGCTGTTTATTTTTTTAGTTTTTTTTAGAAGCAAATAATTTGTTATTCTACCGTGACTACCTGAAAACTGTGTATTACATATTTTAAAGTTTTATTTAAAAAAGAAATAAAATTTATTTATATTTCCTTGTGGCTACACATTTTTAATGTATTATACACATAGCAGTATTATTTATTCAGTCCGCCAAATTAAAATTACAAGTTACTTTCAGTTACCTTCCTTCATCCGACTGTGAAAAGGAACATACAAAATATCTTCAAAATTTATACAAATCTAAAATAATATCGTCAGAAACATCAAATTGACCAAAGCAAATGCGTTTTAACTTATTCGGTACAAAACTTGGTCACTAATTGCCCGCTTTTAGATAAAATTTCATATTTCAAAAACTCCGTCAGCAAGTGCTGCCCGTTTTTAAAGCATCTCTTAGAGTTTGTGCAATTCACTGCAGAGTAAAGTTTGGCGAATCGAAGACAGCTATAGTTTCCAATCATTCGTCGAAGTTGGGTTGAGTTCGATACTCTCTAAATCAAATTTATAAGTTTATTTAAGAGTTTACATTCCTCTTAGTAGTTTTAGTATTGGTCAAGACTCTGATGACATTTTATATAGGTCTATGTACTCTATAGAAGTAAATATAGTTATTGAAATAAGTTGACGAAAATTAATGGCAAAAATTTTAATTAATGTGGAAAACTTTTTCAAGAAACAACGTTGATTTTTGTTTTTTCTAAAAAATACCACTTATCAGATGGTGCATATTCTGTTGAGAAACTAGATGTGAAAATATCGTGACTGTCATAGCAGACTAACTTTGTTAAATTGAACTTTCTTAGTACAAAATTAATTAGTAACATGGATTCGATAATTCGAATATCTAACTGAAATACAGTATATGCTTTCTCATTATGTTGCTTAATACCACCGTTAAATCAAGTCGTGTAAACCGTGTTCTATTCAAAATAGTAAATCGTATATTACTTGATTACTGTTACTTACGAAGTTGCATTCGGTTATGATAAGGCATGCGCATTATCGTCGCGTATGTATGTTGCCACACATCTTGTAAGCTTTATATGCAGCGAAAATAGACCTACACCCCAAATAGTCTAGATAAAGTAGGTTAAAATGACTGAACGGCAGCTAAACAAAAAACAACAATACTATACGATCTTAACTTATGTAAGTGTTCGTGAACTGGAGTTCCAAGTGTTGTTTTCATTAGAACCAAGATTCAGCACTGTATTTACATGAGATAGAGGTCTTAATTAAGGGTTTTGGCGGCAAAGGACCTTTTATCTAAAAATCTTTAGAGAGTTATACAAATTGTATTTAATTTCTAAGATAAGTGCTTTAATGTATATAATTGAACTCCTCATAACCGGACATCCACTGTCGCAGGGTTTTTGTCCAGCTATGAGACTATTCATGTATGGGGGCATGGAAGAAATGTGTGCTTAAAATATTTTCTTAGAGTCAGATTTAGCACTAAGAACTACATATGTTTTTTCAGAACTTATAAATGCGAGCCAATGTTAGGCAGTAGTCAATGAATGAATATTATGCCATGGGCTTAGATTCAGGCGCAGCGACCAGATGGCAAGTCTATTGATTTCCTGTGATCATTCAGCGTATTGTTCTTAAAAAACTGTCCCAAAATATCACAAATTAATAAGAATAAACAATTAACCAAAACTTGTCAAAATTTTTTTCCACATTTTATGAAAGATATATTTAACGAAAATATAGCTAAATAGTATTCAGGTCGGTTCTTGGAACGTTGGTCCGGTTATATTAATGGTTTTGTATGAAAATAGTCCTATTATAAGGACTGTTTAAAGAAACACACACATATATATATATAATATATATATGTATATATATATATATAGCGAGTCTACAATGTTGTTACTAATATACATATTATAAATGCTTCAACTTACTTATTTCACGATAATCTCTATCTTCGAACAATATACTTCTACGGAAACATTCAAAACATTCGTCCTATAAACCGTTAGAAACACTCTTAGTATTATTCGATTATTGCTTTTTTTGATTCATAATGCTTCTGATTTAATAATATAAAACGCATTTGGTTTTTCTGTTATTTATGTAGGCCGGTTACGCGCGCGATATCCGCTCGATAATGGTAATAAATATAAACTAAACTCAACCGTTCAATAAAAACAAAAAAATACCAATACCAAAGTCAACAGCAAGCGACGTTCAACGAAATTATACGATTACATTGGAAATGGATTGAAGTGCCGGCCACTGGCAGGACACACACCAACAGGAGCTGCATGGATGTACGTGTGAAGGTGTGCATTTTTATATGGATATGAATGTGTGAGTAGGAAGGTATATATGTGTGTAGGTACATATATGTGGTATGTCCGGCGCAAGGGTTGTGTGCTGAAGGCGTGGGTGTGCGGTGCGGTGGCGCCGTATGCGCGTTCACATTAATCGTGGAAATAATCGAATTGTGATGGACAGGAAAACAACTTATTGGTATATGGTACATATGTGCATACAACCATATATACCCCACTTATGCAAGTATGTGTTTGTGTGCGCATATTAAACGGCATATATGAAGTAAAGGACCAGCTTTTTCATATAGATATGTGCTTGGCCGCGCATACTTACATTACAGTACTTATAGAAATATGTATGTACGTGTAGTTGTAGCGGGAAGTGAGAGGCACGTGAGTGAAAGTTGCATTAAATTGCTTTGTACAATGTTGTGGGCAGATACATTTTAAATGGGCCGGCAGACGCCACATAGGCACATACTTACATATGTATGTACATATGATTGGAGGCAGCAGGGGAGGCACTTTTCCACATACTTACAATCATTTAGGCATAAATAATAATTATTTCAAATTTGTCTATGCCTGAGTGCTTATACTTATATGGACTAATGCTTCTAAAACAATAGTCAATGCATAGGAAAACGAATTTACTACTTCTTTTTGGGACACGCGGGTATATAAATTTGTTCTGAAATTTTTATTGGGTGTTTATGGTTTTGATAATTATATATATGTATGTATGTAGGGGCATACAAATAGTATGAATGTGTAATGTTTTTTCGTTTCACTATTTTTTTGTAGAATATGGAAATATGTGTTCCAAACTAAACAGGACTTTTTAAATTTAGCGCCCCCTTATAGCGCCGTCTATATATCGACTAGTGTGTTAAAATCTGCTATCTTTATCGATTGTGCAGTGAGAACTTCATGACATTTCATTGATTGGAAGTGAAGGTATTGCGTTTTAAGTGTCAATATGTTTGTGTTATCGGTGCGAAAATGAGCTTCAAACAAAGAGCCAATATTAAATTTTGTTTTAAAATTGGTAAAACTTTTACCGAAACGTTTCAATTGATGAAACAAGCTTATGGCGATGATTGCTTGTCCCGTAGCAGACTGCACGAGTGGTTTCAACGTTTTCAAAGTGGTCGTGTGGACATAAATGACGATCAACATATGGGCAATCAAAATCCGTGATCACCGGAAGTTCCATCGAAACTGTGTGTGAATTCATCAAAAATCAGCCAAAATCATCATTGAAATTCATAAAAAAGGGAATTGAACATCTCCAAAACATCGATTTGTCGCATTTTGACCGAACATTTGCGCTTACGAAAGGTGTGTGCACAGTCTGTTCCGCACAAATTGACTGACGACCAAAAATTGGTCAGAATCCAATGTGCCGATTAGTTGACCAAAAATTACATTTTATCCATTAAGCACTCCCGTATTCACTTGATATGGCACCGTGCGACTTCTTGCTTTTTGAAAAAATACATTTTCTCAAGAAAGGAAAGCGTTATGCAGACGTAGAGGCCATTCCAAAGGCTGATACCGGCATATTGGCGGCCATACCGGCCAACGAGCTAAAACACTAGTTCGACATGTTTTTGGACCGTGCAAAAAGCTGTATTGAAGCAGAAGGAGACTATTTTGCATAAAATAAATTGATTTTGCCCAAAAAAAAAAAAAAAACCATTTGTTCTGTTTTTTGTCCAGTCCAGTTTACTTTGGAACGCACCTTGTATATAATATATGTATATCTAAATTCCTGTGTATAGAAACCTTACAATCAAAGAGCACGTTGAAAATTTAATTTTGAGATTTTAAAAGCAATTTCAGCCATGAAATATTCGGCTATCATTAGGCTATAGCGCAATAACTGTCGTCATTGACGGTTAAGTCCTCACCGGCATCATTTTTAAAGAAATATGGGCCCATGATTCCACCGGCAAATAAGCCAAGTTGTTCTTCGTCCTAAATGCCGCAATTTCGCTTGCTTACATACCCATGGAACCAGAAATGGGCCTCATCGCTGAACAAAATTTGGTTCGAAAACGACGGATCTTCTTGGAACTTCTCAAGAACCCATAGAACGAAGGTTGAGCGGCTTCAGTTCTTTTACAAGCTGTCTTTTATACTCTATCAGTTAAAGACCTCAACGTAAAATTCGTTAAATCGTTCCATATGTGAGTTCAAGTTGGTGTGAACCGCGCAGAATCGACTCTCCACGGGCTTCGTGCACACTCTCAGCTACGGCTGCTATATTTTCTCCACTGCGTGGTGGACGTTGTGTCTGTTCGGTTGAATATTATCCAATAACGAATGATGGGTCTCAAGATTAGTGATAGTATTGCGAATAGGACGCTCTTTAGGCCGATTATATTGACCATAAGTTGGGCGAAGTGCTCGAAACACATTCTTAACAAAACTTGGACGATTTGTAAACGATGTTCAGGCTTAAGTTTCTGCACGATAAAATGCCAAACAATATTGAAGAAAAATAAAATGACAGCTTGATACGACTCACGTATAATCTCAAAAAAAAGGCTATTGAAAAAAGTACTTCTACTTTAATCACTCGTTACAAGTATATCCTTTATAGGATCTTTGATGTTTTCTTCTGATCGTTACAAACATTTTGACAAACCTAATGCATCCTGACCTAAGCCCCATGTCAGGTGCAAACGGGAGTTAACTTAATTGGCTAACTAGAGGCAGAAACTTAATTGAAATTAAAAGCCACATTTAATAACTGCCTTATGGCCAATGAGGGGATACAAATATAAATAGTTAGCATAGTTGAAAGCACTTTGTATATAAGTATTTCGACCCTTTAAATTAGTATGGAAGGGGTGGATTTTAAATGGAGTAAATTCGAACATAGAATTAAATATGACTGTAATCATACTGGTTTACCAATAATTGTTGCTAAAATCAATTTTAATTATAATTTAATAAAAATTTGTTAAAATTATACACCTTCCCTCAAGTTAAAACACTATTGGAAGCAAGCATGAACTATTTTTATAGCTTTTAGAAGAAACTTTTTAGAGGGATGGCTGTCAAACCAGCTGTCAAAGTGAACACGTGTTTTTGACATTTATGTTCAGAAAACTTTCAAATATTACCCTGGCAGAAACTTAGAGTGAAACAAAAAAAAAGTTATTAAAATTGATTTATAAAGTGGTGTGCAAAATTTGGGTGTAAATTCTCAGCTTTAAATAATCTTCATCGCCTTCTTTAGCCAATTGATTTCTTAAGGAGTAGGTAGAAAAGTGTAAGTGTAATGCCATTGGTAGAGGCTCTGAAAACTGACTTTTATGGAAAGAATTTACTTTTATGAGGTTGGATTATATGACAAGATTAATTAGAGCTGAAGTCGGACCAACCTTATTGCCAATGAAGGGAGATAGAGCGCGCAGGGTTAGCGACTTTTTGGTTTTTCACGTCGATGGTTCCATTATACCCTTTTTAAATTCCCACAATTGCTGTCAGTTAGCGAAAACCTCGAATTTGCATTTATGCCCCTCAATGCCGCTTGACTCAGCGTGACTATAGAAATTATTTTGCTTGGCATTTCCACTTGCAACTAATAGAAAAGGCGCCAATATCTTATAAGGGCATGCAATGTTTACCCCAAGTCAGCCAGGTACTGACGGAAAGTGTCACTTGTGCCAGTTATTGTTCGATAATTCATTAAAAATTTATACAAGAAAAAGTTAAGTGCCGACCACACGGAAAAATCCACAGCTAACCGCAAGCTAACCAACGATGAATATATGTGTGTATGTATATATATATATATAATGTAAAAGTGTGTGTGAGTATATGCACATGCTTAAGAATTGCCGCATTCAAAATGTCACCCGCAAATCAAAGGAAAATGCCAAACCAGCTAACCAATAAGGATCCGGTGGTCGGAGTGTCGTTTCAAAGTCAAAACACAATTTCGTGGCTTGTTGACCACAACTAATAACATACAATGTGCGGATACGAATTTGGTTCAGATCCAAAATAAATGCACCGCATATATTGGTTTGCACTGTAGATGGGTACCACATATGCCCTGCGGCAGTTTCTACGTCTGTCAGTTGGGCTGCTCCCCACTATATGTCTCTCTCAATTCGATTAATTGAACAGGAGCGGATTGGTTTAGAATAAATTTTTTGTTATTTTACATGATACCAAGTATTATTTATTCAAGTCGTGACCTGTTTCGAGAAGCATATATGTAAGCCCCCGATTTGACATCCAGAAAATTTATTTTTGTTCCCACACAACTAAAATATTCTCGAAGCTAGAAGAAGAGGTTGACGTATTCAAAACGTTTTAGAGTTATTTTCTTCAGCTCAGATAAAGATCTTCGGAAATTACGGTAATGGTAATAAATTAGCCAGTCATTCTAACCTCGAAAAATAAATATTTTCTTGTACTTTATGTCAAACTTATTAGCTAGGAACGAACTTATATATATTTATAATAATCTACTTACCGAAACCGTGCACGAGTTTGATAATCTTACAAAAAATACTAAGCATATAAGTAAATCATTATTTCTTGCAGGAAATTCGGCCATAACCTTAAATTCTATGGCATCCGCCCACGTGTTCGATTGCTTTCTGCTTCTGCGGTTAATAGTAAACAAATAGCCATAGAACAATAAGACAATTGTTACTATAGGCATAGCAATTTGTCAGGCAGGTATTTGAAGAAGTTGGAGGTGGGGTAATGCGGCCCAAGGCATATGCAAGGACATTTGTGCAAAGCGCCGTCAATGGTAGGTAAATGTATGATATTTATTGATTTGTACGTATATTTATGTAATTATATCCCACTTAGCAAAATTAGAAGCCGAATTTTTAATTTAGAAAATCTGGATTAGGTAGAGGAGGAACATTTGCGAACACTCTTTGCGATATCGAACAAATGGGACTAGGCCTGGCTAAGGAATAGTGCAGAGGTGTTGGACTAAACGTCAATCCCTTGAAGACAACCATCATCCCATTTACGAGACGGAGGTCTCTGCTTGGTCTCAGGAACTTAACTTCCGGGGGCAGAAAGATAGAAAAGACTAATACGGTCAAATATCTTGGTCTCATGCTTAATTCCACTCTGCGGTGGAAGCAACATGTTGATATGACCAGTCAAAGCTACGTAGCCACTTATCGACTTGGTGGTAGATCCTGTGGCTGCTAGACAAGGATTGTTAAGTGGTTTTACACCGTGATCCTTCGACCGATTATCACATATGAGGGCTGGCTTGGGCTCCAAAAGCATCGCAGACTTCGGTAGAACTTAAACTATCGAAGCTGCAACGACTCGCCTGCGTCCTGCGTGTTAGGAGTCACGTGCATATGTCCGAAGGCGGCACTTGAAGTCTTGCTGGAACTCACACCGCTTCTGTCAAGTCGCCAAACTCATTCTGCTCCAAATGATAGCAGAAGGATTTCAGGAGAGGTAATCTCTTCCCAACGCATGAAGGACCTAAGTGGCGAAATACCACTGGCTCACCTCCCAAGGGATGGCATTATCAAAAGTCTTTATTTCAATAGGAAGTTTAAGCTTATATTCAGCAGTAAGACCGAATGAAAGGAGTCCGCTCTCGAGCTACTGCTTATGGACATTACAATCAAGTGGTACACCAACGGCTCGAAAACGTTGAAGGAAATTGGTGTGGAGGTCGCTGGTCCACGAACAAAACTCTCTATACCTATGGATGGTTTTCCGAGCATATTCCAAGCTTAGGTCTATAAGTCGGTACGTAGAGTTAAACAGTTAAACATCCAGCGCTACTATCGCAATGACACTCAAAGCGTACGATATCAAGTCGCTGGTGCAGGAACGTATAGAACGACTAAATAGTCTATCAAATCGAAACCAAGAGCACCCTATTTGGGTCACAAAGGTATAGCCAAGAATGAACTGCCTGATGAGATTGCCAGCTCTGCCGAATCCACCAACATGGTAGAACCGGAACCTTTTATTGCGGTTGGTTCCTACTCCATAAAAGAGTTGCTTCGCAAGGACGAAGCTGTGAGTAAGGATAAGAATTGGTAAAACTCCTAGGCATGCGTCATGCTAATGGGTAGTTACCACCTTAGAAGGCTTAAAAATATAATCAACTTCCCAAGAGAAAGACTACTTATCGCCTTCTACACTGGCCATTGTAAACTCATGATCATGTACCGAGCTTCGCAGGATAAAGGCCCTTGGATCTATGTTCCCAAATAGGGATCACATCGCCCCAACAGCACCTCGCAGTATTGGTATTTTTCAATTTGCTGAGGTTAGGTGAGATGTTGTGACAATTTGTCCAATGTTTTGCTTTCTACTCTTCCAAAATATACCGAACAAAAACGTCAGGCGAGTAGGTTTTCTTAGATAGCTCATTTGACAGTTGTCGCTTTAGGACATACAATATCTCAAAAATAGGAGTAGTAGCAAAATCTTCTTATACAAATCGCTGTTGTTACATGATTCTTAAATAATAAACAAAATAAATAGCTATACAACTTTGGGAACCTCTGCTGTTCGGCTGCATATTTTCTCACACATGTAAATCCGTGTTCTGCTTTACTGGGTTGCCTCAATTTGAGCGCCATTTAACCGCCATTCGATGCAGGCACAATAATTATTTTCGACAACCAAAGGATTTTACCGCAGTTACGTCGATTGTCCTTGTTAGATTGACTTGACTTGGGTTATTTTTGTAACTGATTGCATGCCGTTCGACCACGAGAATATGTTTTATGATGCATACAACTGTACATTTGTTTTCTTACATGCTATAGCCATACTATGTATATAGAGCAATGTTTGCTGTAAGCTGTCGACCACAAAACCGGTAACGAAGGGAAGTGTTCATTTAGCTGGTCAATAATTTTGTGACAAGTTTGCTGTAATTACCGCATACAAGTGAAGCATACTCGTTGTATTAAACGTACAAAATGGTTGTGATGTGTGCGTATTAGGGTGTATAATATGTTGTTGTTTTCGCTGTAGGAATTTTGTAAAGCAATTTATTGACGAGTCATGCGTTGACGTGGGCTATCGGTGAGTGGGTTGGTCGTTGGCTATGTGGCTAACACGCGATGGGTTGCGACTTCGCAGCGGGTTGCGGACAAACTTTAAAATTAAAAAGAAAGTTGTTTCTGAGGTCTAAGCGCACACTCGGCAAGTAATTTGGAATCTAATTGGAATATTTTAGTTCGGAAAATCATTGACAAAAGCCAGTGGTCGTTAAATGGTAGAAGTGTCATCATTTGTATGGGATTCGAGAGATCAATTTATAACTGCAGCACTCAGTTTGTATAATTGGGCACCGAATGGGGTGTTCACACGCAGTCAAATTAGTTTTCATACAATGAAACTGTGATGAACTTAACACTGAGTTGAACTCTGTTGATTTTGAATAGAAATATTTTAAAGTTTTGTAACTCGGTTAAAGGAATATATGCGTTTTTTTAAGGAGTCTCTATCTGCGTACAGTACTAATAGTTTGGTGAAAGTTACTAATTAAGAAATACCACCTATTAATCTGATATGATTTATTTGATTAGAGGAGAATTATGACTAACTAAGGCACCCACGAAAATAAAATCGGCAAGAAAAGTGTTAGGTAACAAAATACGAACTATGAATATGACGTCATAAAAGGTCTAGTTATAGAACTCTGGATCTTAAAGTGTTAGATAACTGGATACGGACCAAACATCAATGTGGATACGACCTCATACTAGATCTAGCTATAGAACCCTGTGTAAAAATGTGTAAAAAGTAAAATTTCTGGAAATATGGAAAATATCAATTTACACTCCAGTCGAAGAACAATGTTGATGTCAGAAGAAAAGGGATATTGACGGCAACTAATTCACGGATGGATAACAATTTGGATTTTTCATTAAATATATTTTTTGAATCTCTATTCAGGAGAGTCTCAACTTCATGATGTCAATGAAATTCGCCTTTCATACTGAGGTCGTGGATATAAAAAACTTGCAATTGAGCCCTCGACTACTGGCTGGCATTATAAAGTGGACAAGCTGATCCGCTACTGGAATTTCGTTTTGGAACTGAATTTCTGCCTCGATTGTTGGTATTCAACTGCTCAGGCATAGATTGGCCCTATAGACCCTTGGCTGTTTCTTCCACAAAAATTAGTTACATTTTTACAAACATATATATATGTATCCAACCACATACCGGAGACGTTATCAACGTAGACTGCTCTAGATCAATGCCTTCAAAACAATTGATAATAGAGCCTGCGTTAATATACGGCCCGGACCGTTCAGTTAATGCTAAGGCTTCTTAAGGGAATGGATTTCAGAGGAACATTTTATGGATTATACACCACCACAAGATTTTTTGGGGGTAGTATGATTGGTGATAAATCCACAGATTTTCGGGTGAACTAAAACTCAGTCAGAATATTAATCGCAGGCTAATATGCCAGAGTCCAGTCTGGATGGGTAGGAATTTGATCTGATACAGCATCCAGCACGAAGCTGTGCAAGCGTCACAACTCGAGCTTTTTTTGTGCCTATGGGCGGTGGTTAGACTCCAAGTACAAGACACTCTCTCTCAGTGAATGGCAGTCAGTGTATGTCTGAAGTTAGTTCTATCCGAAGTCTATTCGGCGTATTGTTTTATATCGTCGACGTAGTTGAGGAATGATCTCTTGATGGTCTTTGGAGACGGTTGCGCTCCAAGCAAATGACTGCAGGGATGTTTTCTGCGAAAACACCCCATGGAAACTGCTTGGAGAGGAGTTTATTATGCTCGTTATCTGGGAGCATATTGCTCGCTATTCAGGTGTTCGATGGGAGATATCAGGAGGCATCCTGTCGTAACCAAAACTGCAGTATTCTGACATATTTGCAGCTTCCCCATTCTTGCGTTTCAATGTATCTAGATCCGGCCGATTGTTATGTAAGTTGCCAACAACGAGCATTTTATTGCGGCTTTGTACTTGGTAATCGCGGTCGTGTGAGGGGCGAAGTAGCACAGGCTTTCGGTAAGTAACAACCTAAAATCTTAGAGTTATAGACAAGCGGATATCAAGTTCAAATGTGTACTCCTTTGTTCAGCGAGAAAGGTCGGAGATATGGCCGTTTAAGTTTGACCACATGCCATCGATTCCATTGTCCGACGTTATTATCGCGAAATCATCAGCGTACGAGGTGATGGAGACTGCCTCTGGTTTTTGCGAGAGTTTCTAGATGTAGAAGTTAAACAGTAGCAGGGAGAGGACACCACCCTGCGAAACTCCTTTTTTAATTCTTCTCAGTTTGGAGTTTTTACCTCTAAATAGTGCGGATGATGACGACCGTTCAGATAGTTCATAGTCCATCTCTTCAGAGCTGGAGGAAACGTAGATTATTCGATGTCCTCAATTAGCGTTGTCGCAATCAATTGGCAAAGAGTCTTTGAAAGTTCAACGCTACGAGGATCGTCCGCTCGCAGGTGGTTTCTGTTTAAGGCCTTCAACTACCTGGCCGTTTATGACGCTAAGTGCTGTGGTGGTGCATGGAAAGAAGCCATGCTAGAGGTTTACTAGGCTCAGGCGGTGTGTGAAGTTCGGAAGTGGCAAGGTCTCAAGTGTCTTGACTACTAGGGAGAGGAGAGTTATCAGACGATAGGACTCCGCTTTGATGGCGGGTTTCCTACGTTTTAGTGTAGGACGATTTGTCTGCTTGTATATACTACTGTGCCCAAAAAATAAGGTGATATTGTATTTATTTTGAAAACTGTTTATTTATTCTTCCAAATCACATAGTTCACCAGGTTCTCAGTTTTTGAGATATCGTCTGGAAGTTTTGCATACGTTCTTTTCTCAGCAATAAGCTAATCATGTTTTCTATCCGCCAATATCGCATCACTTTAACATATAACTGTCATACAAACGAATTCAAGGCCTTCTAAGAAAACTTTTTTAATTTGACGAAATATCTTCACGAAACTCTGCATACACCTAGAAAGATGATTTCTTTGGTAATATTTAAATTGCCATAAAGATTTAAATTTTTTTTCAATGCCGCGATTCTTAAATTGTCTTGTTGGAGTACATGATATGATTATGTTCTGGTATTAAAAACTGAGTGCTTAATAGTTTCCTAGCAGATAATATACACAGAGTAATACATGTTCCTTTTAAATTTTCAGCGAAATTTTTGTTGTAGCGAAGATTCACAAAATCCAGATGTTAAAAAACTAATGTGTATCATAAAATTATCAAGCATATGTCATAATTTTTAATATTTTTGAAATATTATGACTGGCTTTATGGTTGTGCTCCACTATTATTCACAGTTCATGGCGAGCTAGAAGACGATAAAATGATTCAAGACTACATAAAAGTTTTTTATCTGCATTTTATGAATAAGGACAGCAATTATAATTCGAAATTGTGAAACATGCCAACTTGCAATATTTTTGATAATTTTTTTATTGCAAAATTTTAAAATTTTTGTTTGGCAGAGTTTTTGATTTTTTTTTTTTTTGCATTTTCGAAATTTTGCCAAAAGTATCGTAACTCAATATTGGCATATATAAATATATATAGACATATATATGCACTACCCAGTGCACAACCATATATCTGTCAATTCGTGCCACTTATTGGCACTGGTAATGCAAAATAAAAATGACCATTAAAAAAACTGATGCTTTCCTTTTGCACACTCACCTACCAATCGCAGCATCACACTCGGTAAGTGCTCGCGTTCGATGCGAATTAATTACTTATCACAAAAAAAAGGAAGAAAACGTCATAAATTTCTGAAATTTATGCCATACATTTGTTGTGGATCGGCGAATGGCAAATCGAATTGAGGGAAAATTTAAAATATGGCACACATCTGCAGCGGAAAAGCATTGCACATACACACAATCATACATATATATATAAGAATACAAATGGAAAACGAAACTTTTTACTTAATTGCTTTCCTTGATTTTAATTTTTCCATTTTCCTTTTTCTAATTTGTTTGAATTATGTCGCATTTTTTCGCTTTCAACAACATATTGTGGGCCGGTTTGTAGGTGTGTATGTATGTATATATAATATTTATATTTGTCTTTATGTATGTCTGTCAGTTTAATTTTGTGATTATTTGTCAATTTGCGCCGCCAACGCACCGACGACCTGTCGGTCAATTGCGACGGAAGAAGAGGCAAAAGCTAAACGATTTGGATTCTTAAGCAGTATACATACATACATAGATATGTGCATACAAATATATTTCTATACAATGTACCGCAAATATTTGAATGTTTTTGTCAAAATAATATGAGCAAAATTTGAGAATATGCATATTACTAGGAAGGGGTTTTTGGATGAATTTGGAGTATTTTTTGCTTATAAAATGTTTATACTTTTATTATTATTATTATTGTAAAAATTTATTATAATTTTTTTTTTTATATTATTATCATGTGTATAGAAAAGAAATATATATATATAAAGCTCATGTGGCAGCACTGCTAACCATTTCATTGAGTATTATTTTGAACTTATTTCCCTCTATATAATTGTCACAAAGTGGTCCAAGACCCACTTACTTATATACCAGCGCCGCTGTTTCTGTTATGTTTAGTTGGAGAACATGACATATGCGCTTCCTCCACCATTCAAAAATAGTGTTTCTATTAATAATCCGAATGTTATTAAAATTAGATATATTGACTTTTCGCTCTGCTACTGAATCTACAACTGTGGGTGTTTCCAAATATTGTTTTTGTTTTCGAAAAGTGTTTTTGCTTTCGAAAAATAAATAACAGATTGTGTACGTGACAACGCAAAACTCAAAAATGGCTTGTAATGAGTTGCGGTAAATTTTCAAACGCTGACAATAGTTCTGGAATTAATTGAAAGGTTTTTGTTCACCACTAATTTTCGTTCACAACTAATTTATAAAAATTTTTCAACGTATTCAAAAAGCCGAAGAGAAATTGAGTCTGCAGAGCACAAGAGTTGTGGAAAATTATTGTAAAAATTAGATTCTCGATTTTGGCTTTTTACTTATAAATAATGATATCACAGCAGTTTCAGATAATGCGTAAGTGTAGGCTAAATGGTTGATCCTAATACGAATCTAAGATCGTAAGCTAAATATCTTAAGTTATGTTAGGTTAGTTGGCTACCCAAAGATCGCACGTGGATTGCCAAATGTAAGTCTTTGTGAAGCCTTAGATTTATAAATTAGCAAAACGCTTAGTAGCCAAAAAAAATTTTTACAGCCGTTTAATTTCCACTCCCGCCAGTACGGTAGGAGGTCTGAAGGTATTCATACCCAAGTTTTTAAGTCTTGACCTCCCAAACGCAAGACAGTCAAGAAGGAAGTCTTCTTCTTCATACAACCTTTGCAGATGGCGTCTGATAAGGTTCCCAACCTCACAGCATGAACGTTGGTAGTGCAATGGTCTGTTAAAAGCCCGACAATTAGGGAGAGACCAGCATTACTGAGAGCAAAAAAATCGCTAGATCTCTTGCGTTTAATATTATATATATTATATTCGTTCAACGAAGAAGCTTTCTTGAACATTGTTTGTTTTACTCTAAGGGCAGGAGGAATCACTGGTCTATATTCCTTTAAAAGTGATATCAGTTATAATGGCGCAATCAATGGGGAATGCTATAAATCCATAGTTAATGACATTCTCGTACCTAAACTAGAGAATATTGATGTGGACGACTTGATTCCTTCCAAGAAACATGCCTTAAAAGCCAAACATGCCATAAAGCCAAAAAATTATCAACACATTGAAGGGAACTTTTGGTGAGCTCATTATCTCCCGTGGTGGGTTAATGGCGTGGTCTCCAGTAACTCACTTATCTACGAAAATAACTCCGAGACGAGTGAAGGATTTGGAGGGAATATACAGTCCAAATTTCTGCCAAAAGTGGTCGAGAATTGGGTATCTCGACTGAAATCTATTCTAGTAATAGCACAGGAATCCATAGAAATGTCAGAAGTATTTGGTTGCTTCGCTGAATATTTAGTTTGACGGTTTAAAAGATTGTGCTGAGCAAGTAGAATGTAATTTTAACCGATGTACAAGTTTTTTTGAAGATAGAGTACCGTTATTTTTAAGTTAGTCCCAAGTTCATGACTGAGGTGGTGACTAAGGGATATTTCTGTTACAAGCCATAAAAAGTTCATAAATCGCTTAAAAAAAATCACCTCAGTAAACATCAAGCAATTTTGATAAACAGAACTGTAGAACAAAATAATGTTCAAGCTAACAGAGTAACAGTTTTCCTTTTTATATTTTTGGTTGATTGGGTTTGATGATTTTTGCTTACCTGCATCGGAAATAAATCACTCGATATAAATCACATGACTCTCACTCACTGACTCATTTAAATAATTAGCAATGAGATTTGTATAAAACAATTAGAACCGCGAGAAAACACCGACAAAGTGAAATTTCAAAACACCGCATAGAATAACACAAACAAAGCGTTATAGAAAATAAACAACAACAAAAAAATATTGTTTCTCTTTACCACTTGACTGGTGAAGTGCGAGGTCATATCTTCGGTACAAGCAATTACACTACAAAGAGTACACGAAAACACGACACGAATGAACACATTGACAACGATGTATGCACGCCGATCACAACAAACACTTTATAAATAGCACCAACTACACCAAATTTTCCATTTGACGCTATTTACACTCTTTAAATTTTCTTTTTTTTTTATTATTTTTGTAAAAAATATACACTTCTCCTAAGTGCAGGCTACTTGAGGACGAATTCCCATTATGTTTGCACTATGCGCGATGCGATTTCGGAATGAATTAAATTGATTGGGTGTGCTTTTGCTGCGCGCCAACACTTCCCGAACGCGAGTGGCCGCAAGCACAGCGGCATTGCCGAGAGTTGACAGTGGCAAGCGGCTCTTTGGAAGCACATGTCGGTATGTAGCAGTTGCGACAGCGAATACAACGCGAATAGCACATGCGTTGCGAGTGCGACAGCGATCAGGATCGTTGAGTGACACTCGTAGGGGGTGCGTGTCACATACGAGTGCCGATGTTTTGATCGACAAGCGACACGCAACAACAAAGCGCTTGACAGATGCGCCACGGAACGTTGCACTGCTGACGATTGACAGAGATCACAGCCGGAGCAATTAAATGAGGATTATATGCACTTCGACGGTGGATCGGCGAGTGCGCGAAGACGCTTTGAATTGCTCAAGCGGGAGGAGAAGTCAGGGGACATTACACCTTAAAGCGCCTACGATTCTTATTTCTATTATATTAATAGATATAAATTATTGTAAATTATTGTAATAAATAGAATAGTCTCCGTTTTCGGACGCGAATAAGAGGAGAAGCACAAACAACTTGTGCGCTGCAGGTAAGACAATCGGCGTCAGCGCGAATTCACTATAATAGACAGCGACTTTTTGATAGCGCTCGACGCTCACGCTGCCGCGCCAATGCTGCCTACATAGTATAGTATAGTATACATATATATTCGAGTGGGCTAATCAAGCGCAAGTGGCGCGCCCCCAGCGCTCACAAATGCCGCCACAATTTCTTTACAAATTTCATACGAAATAATTTTTGTTTTTTTCTTTGCGCTGTTGTTGTCGCGACTATGTCTTCTTTTTTGTAAGAATATTTATGAGTTGTTTTGCTACGTTTCTGGTCCGCCGCAATCGCCCAAAAACGTTCCATAGATTCGTTTAATTTTTCCGGTTGCTCACCGGCCGCTATGCGCTCGTTCGTAGTCGTCGCCGCCATCAAAAATGTCTTGAATGCGTTGATCATGATCATAATAACAACTTTGTATGTGTTTTTATTGCTTCTAGGTGACATCGCGCGATCGCGCTCACCCGCTCTCATTTTCACTTTGTATGCTCGTATGCTCGGTGGAGAATATCTCTGCGACATTGGACTCTGCTCTGTGCTCGGGAACTGTCGCTGGTGTGTAGTAAAACGTTTTATGGCTGCGGTGACGCTGCAATATAGTCGGGCGGTGACAGATATCAAACAGAAGAATTTAATTAAATTATGTTTAATTCAGGCGACAGCAACAAAGTTGAAGCGAAAATAAATCGTTTTGAATAGGTGCTGTTGTATGGAGCGCAATAAATCAGCACAAGACAATTTGGAATTAACGCCGAGATTGAATTGGTATTAAAGTATTTTTGGATTAAGGTACGAAAGTTAAAAAGAATTATTACAATAAAAAAAAATAAATACCTTCTTAAATTATGTCTGTTTATAATAAAAGCGTAAAGGAAATGTTAAAGCACTTCGTCCCTCATATGTGATAGTGACATACATAGTGAAGAAATAGGCACCAGAAGTAAATAATGTGTGCTCAAAAATGAAGAAATTTGTCTAGATATCTACTATAATTTATAATAAAACCAAATTTTACCTTACCAGATGAGCTGAAAAGTTCGTCGGCTGTTACAAAGATGGTACTACTAGTCTTAAATCCATATGATCACCTACATACCTTTTAAAAAATGCGTGAGCAAATGGACGGTGAAGCAACTTGTATTGAAGCCAAGGTTTGGCTTGATGACCAGTATTAGGACTCTGTACCAGGAATCTCAGGCATTGAGAAGTGGTTTGTTAAGTTTGAACGAGGCGAAATGAGCACCGAGGACGATGAAGGTGGTGGTGTATATAAAGAGGTTGCTACCGACGAAAACAAAACGAAAAAGTCCACAAAATTAATTTTGAGTGACCATATTCGATAAAACTATGACTCAAAAGATATCAAAGATACTTTTTGGTTATATTGTGAAGGAATATTTGGGTTGATGAATATGAGAAGTTTTTGAAGCTGTTCGATCGTATGACAATTGAAGAAGCATGGCTCCATATTTTCACACCGAGCTCAATCGACTGCGGCTTTTTCACATGTGGTTTTGAGGATGGAATAAAATATAGATATAAATTAGTGTTATGGCCAAAATGTAAAGAATATTAGAATACCAGCCGAGAGTCACTTTCTTCTAGAAATTGAGGCCGTATGTTAGCAATAAAGGGTCGCATATTGGCCAAGATGTCAAAAATATTAGAATACCAGCCGAGAGCCACTTTTTTCTTGAAATTGAGGCCGTATGTCAGCAATAAAGGGTCGTATATTCCCTTTCAAGACGTCTATCGTCTCATGCTTATCTGCACAGACAACCGACTTCATATAACCCCGGAAAAATAGTACAGAAGTGCTAAATCGCATGATACTGGAGGCTACGCCACAGGCAGCTACGATTTCCTACATCAACTTCCTCCAATTCTGTCAATAGAATAATTCAGGGTAAGATTGTCGAACACTTCGACATGCATTGTGGTTCAGATGAAATTTCTACTATTATATTATATGAAGTTCTTTCATGTCATCTACCCTGGCTATTGATTTTTTTTTAGATTGTAAAATTATTTTTTTTTTTTGGTTGGAAACCATAGATTATTTTCCAATTTTTCGTCTTAATGTTTCTGGAGAAACGGCATACTAAAACTTGACAGATTAATAATATTTAATCTTCCATGCGGCTGACATAGCAACAGTAGTCACAGCCCGAGCCACAGGGTAATAGGACGCAAGCATGACTCGGCACATACAACCTCCAGCTTGCTACGCAAGAAACAGAGCTACTATTACTTACAATCAAGCACATATCCCTCGAAATTAGTATCCAAACAAAAAACTGGACCCCAGAGTAACCTTTTGGGTACAAATTCAGCACGCCGCAGGAAAGGCAGCAAAAATCACCTACTATCTTAGCAGACATAATAAGGCCAACATAGAAGAGCCCACACAAGAAAAGAGAAAGCTTTTAGTGGCAGATGTGCAAAAAAGGAAAACCGGCGTAAGATATTGGCCAGAGCGCACCGCATCGCAGTTGTCAAAGTTGCACATTCTTTAAATATGTGCGATGGCAACGGGTGCGCATCGACGTAGAAGACCTGGTTGTTCCAATAAATGTGGGCAATTAAATTGGTGTCTTGATGGAGAGTAAAGAAAACTGGGAGATTATGCAGAAATTTACAAAAAAAAAAACGGGACCAGGACAAAGGTGCGCAAATGTAGACCTCTCAATGAGAATAATGGAATGCCATACGGAAGTAATGCAAACGCGGTTCCAGGTTGGACGACAGTTGCATAGAGAGGGGTTTTTTTGGTGACCTGCAAGTGGCCCATACCGTTGCTGTGACGATAGCTCTGATGATGCGGAAGACATTTTACGCCCCCTCACCTTCAAAAAAATAATCCGGAGATGAGAACGACAGAGTAAGTGTTTTGTATGAACGCATACCATACATATCATGCAATTTCTTTTCTACCAAATGAAGCTCTTTTGACAGTATTTTTGTAGTATATATTCTGTTATTCCTGCAATAATATTGTTTCAAGTGCTTTAGATTTCACCGCAATTTGTTTAAAGTTTTCATTTAAAGTGACTGTAATTTTCCATATCACTCCCATATTTTATAAGATATACGAAAAGATTTGAAAAAGTGTAAAACAGAATATCTTTTGCTTTCACTGCGATGTGAATTTACTGTTGGGGATGCTATCCTAGATACTCCTAGATTTTTTTTCCAACACTTTTTTGCAATGATCTCTAAAATTTAATACTTTTTTCTAACAGTCTTGTTTGGGGTTGATGTCTGTAATATTTTTAGACACAGGCAGGTTGGTAATGGCAGAAACCAGAAAGATAAATTTCCGATCAGCTACAGCTGAACTAGCTCAGTATAAAGAAGCCTCTTTAGTTCTACTGACTAACTACGGAAGGATACAGAGAGCTGCCATATACACAAAGGCGTTTCCCAAGAATAAAATCTTTTGTGATCAACAAATGTATAAAGGCTTTAAGTTCACTGAAAGGTCAATTAAACTTGTGTTGCCGGTCATAGGAGTCTTTTCGACAACGAAGAAGCTGATGGGTTTGTCAAGTCAGTAGCCTCTCTAGACGAGTCTAAGGCATTAACAATGCCGTGTGGATTAGGAACGATGAAAAGGGAGATAAATACGATTTGAACAAATAGCTCTGCATTGATGGAAATTTATAACCAAATGGTAGAAAGCGAAACAGATATTGCCAAAATATGACAAAACATGAACTAAAGACTTACTAAATAGGTCCGTAAATAGGATTCCAGCGCCGATAACGTGGTAAACGGTTCTAGACTTCTTCTGCGAGCGCCCAACCCCTTCACAATCCCGCTGCAGAACTTTTGGCATACACCAGTTGAGCATTCTTTAGCCACTCGCTTAAAAAGAGACCATTAGTATATGCAAGATAATTGGTCCTACTTATCTCTTATATTAAACGCAACGCTTTCTTTAAGTGAAATAAAAATTGGTCACTTACATATATTTTTATTTCGCAATTTCTTGACTCAAAATTCAAAATCTTACGCAGGTTACCAATAAGACAAATTCAAATTTATATAGATACAATTTTTTCTTTTTATCTCCTCTTCAAACGAACACCACCACTAAAAATAGTCCATCAAAATCAATAAATTGCGCCTTACCAACTCGTGCAGCAGCGCCGTCGCAAATTCAAACTTTCCCTGCTTCCTCGCGCTTCCTTTGTCAGTCCGTCATTTTTGGCTTCATAAAACTGGCAAATTTTCACTTTTGTCGAAGTAAATTCTAAAAACGGCAATAATTTGTGACGTGTTTCGAATAGTAAATACTTGTGGCAAGGAAAAGTTGATAACAACTTTGCACACAATTCATGCAGTTGAGCAAATTCTTTGTTAAAACATTCGATAACATTGTTCGTTAGCGCGAAATGGCTTAAATGCTTAACGAAGAAGATGCCGAGATGCTGCACCAAAAAAGTCGGCAATAAAACGAAAATGAGAATAAAATAAAATAAGCCAACAAAATAAATCGTCTGAGTGGCAAGAAACTGGGCAAGTAAATACTTATAGGCGTCGGTGAGTGCGAAAAGTTTGCCTAATGCATGGCAAAGTAAAGTTTACGGCGACGTTATAGCGCCAGAAGGTGGGGAGCAGCGGTGAGACGCTGGTTGATGCAGATGGCAACAGCTGTGGTCACCATGTCGCCTGTTGGAGTAGATAGCTCGACCGCCTAAGCCGAACTTGATGTGTAAGTATGTACAGTTACATAGGGCTATAGCGCGCTGGCGTTGTGGTCCTAATAAATTAGTATGCAGTGCAAGCGTTTGCGCAAAAACTTTTCTACAAATTTATAACAATCTGGCAAGGTGCTAAACGTGGGGTGGGGGCGTGGTGCGTGGCGCGCGCTGGTCGCATGGTCAGTGAAGACAAATCAGCATGAAATTATTTCACTTTCACGCTGCTCAATTATTTGCTTGTATCTCGCTGGTGATTGTTATTACCTGCCTTTGGGCTGGTTTCTTTAATTTCCTCGCGCATTTATTATTCGTGAATGGTGTTCGGCAGTTCAATAAAGTTGATTTTCTGTTTTTTTTTTATTGTTGTTGCGTACACACAATGAACAATCAAAGTTTGGCAACAAATTGGAAATTTTGTTGGAAGAAATAACAATTTTGCTTGATAACAAAATCGAGGGTATACTAAGTTACAAGTAAGAACGCAGTAAATTCGAGCGAAACCGAATATAAAATACGCTCTCTTAAATCATAAATTTAAGCTAATTACAAAATTTGTTACCTGAAAATCATTTTATTTTAGTTAAACAGTTGATGAAGAGACTAACGCAAATTCGAATACAAATTTTCAAAATCAAAAATAGTAGTGTTACATTTATTGTAGACTATGTAAATATATTTCTTCGAAGAAATGTTGCCTGAGATTATTGCATATCTTCCTTCTTTCCAATATTGAATAAAATATTTCGAAATCGAAATTAGTTACTACTTATTTGAATACTATAAGCTTTTTCGTATTCTATGTAATTCTTTCCATGTTAAAATATCTACTATTTCCAGCTTATTACTTTTTTCACGGACCTTGATATTTTTTCGAAGTCGATTTTTTTAACAGCATGTACATATATTTTAAATTTTTCGAAATCGAAATTAGTTATTACATGAATACTATACACTTTTCTGTATACTAGGTATTTCCTTTCATGCAAAAATATCTACTGTTTGCATTTTATTACTTTCTTCACGAACCTCGATTTTTTCGAACTTTTTTTTTTTAATTATGGATATTTTAAACTCTTTAGTACTTTAACTATATCTTTCGATGCGTCCTTGTCTATAAAATATATCTTGCTACTTTTCTAACGAACTTCGAATACAAATTTTCGAAAACGAAATTAAATTTTATTGTGATTTGTTACAATTTTTAATACAAATTTTCGAAAGCGGAATCAAATTTTACTGTTATTACTTATTTATTTTCGAATTTCGAATGACATTTTTCGAAATCGAAATTAATTATTTTCTTAGCATCAAAACTGCTTTATTATCAGATGCACATTTTTAAAATTTTTCGAACTTCGAATGAATTGTTTCGAACTCGAAATTAATTATATCCTTAAAATCACAAACTCTTATATGTATATCCAAGTGTGCACATTTTTAAACAAAAATAATTAATATTTGTTATTCTTATGAAGTTCGAACTTCTAACTTATGTATTTATTTTTAAGATAGATCTTTCGTTTTAACATAAAAAAAAAATCTGATCTCTAAGAACTACATTTCACTGCATTATATAAGAATCTGGGTAAACAGATTTGCCAAAACTTCGAATAAAAAATTTCGAACTAGAATAAGTTTTTTTAATTTGGAACTGAATTACTACTTTAATACGATATTCCCTCTTTTATGCCAGTTAAATTTTCCATACGAAGATGTCTACACGCTTCCTACTTTCCTCACAACCCTCAAGTAAAATAAAAGACGAATAAAATGATATGAACCCCGAACTAATTTTTCCGAAATTAGTTATTATATAGATATTATAAGCTCTTTTAGGTTTTATGAACACCCTTCGGGAAAATAAGTAAGAATTATTTGTACTTCGAATTTCGAACAAGATTTTCGAACTCGAATTAAATTATTAAATAAAATCGGTAAACTTTTTTTTATTCCAGGTATATCTGTACTTCACTTACAATATTCTAATAAAACTTTCGAAAACGAAATGAATTACTACAAATATCGTAATAAATAATCGATATTATAAACTATTTAAGGTTCCAAATACATCTTTTGAGAAACTTAGTAAGAATTACTGCGAATACAATGTTTCGAAATCGAAATTACCGAACGCTATGATTCCATAAACAATTTTGTATCGCAGGTGCAAGTTTCGAGATAAAATTAATGAGAATTAAGTCTCTTACTCACATACATACATATATGTATGTATTTCTCAACAATATTGTGAAAAATCTTTCGAAGTCGCAATAACTTCAAAAATTTGATGGAATAGAAATATATAATACCGAAATACATTCGAAGATAATACCGAAATATGCTCGAATATGAACTAACCAAACAGATATTGTTTCGAACATAAATTCGAAATTACTTACAATCGAACGATTAACTCAAAAAACATCATACGAACTGTCCTAGGCATACGAATGGAAACCACAGGGCTTATGAATTAGGCGGTTTATCAGGAAATTAAAATATTTGTACTGTATACTATGTCAATGCATATAAAATATGTATAAGTATATACTTATAATATGAATAAAATGTATTGAATTAGTAATATAATTTACACAAGCCTATCTTATTCTGAGCAAAATGGCCAATGTCCCTTACATTGCTTTAGAATAAGCGCCGAGTAATGGGTATCATAAATATGTATGTTAGTACACACTGCACCACACACACAAGTGCATTCAACTTCGAATAATAACATCATGTTGTTATGCTTTGCGGAGCAATCTTCTTCCTGACCCTTATTGCTTAAGAGGCTTACTGGACCTTCAATTCTGAATGACAAGTTAATAATTTAAAATTCTATTAAATGACGTTGTCAATTCAAGCATAAAACAATCCATGAGCTTCTGCAAAACGCAGTCGCTCCATCTCTCTCTCTCTCACACTCAACAACTATGCTGCGCCTGAAAGTAGGCAACAATTGCCTGCAGTGGCGTTTGTGTGGATCGAGAAACAATTGCACTTTTGAAAAAGGAAGCCGCTGCCGTTATTCAACACACACCCAATCACACTGATACTGTTGCCCACACACACATGACACATAAGTGAGTGAGTGGGTAAAGCGAGAGGGCATCGTTTCCGGTCGCAGACATTGCTGGAACGAGCAACAATGGCATCAGTTGTCCGTGATTGTTGCTACGTGACTCAATTTCTTAACATTTTCGTTGCTCTGCAAATTCGCTGCGAGTGAGCACTTGTCATTTATGTGCATACATACCTACACATATACACATACACGTATTTGCTATGTGTTTGGGAACATTAGCGATTGCCGCATGTCATTTGGACAAACACGCACATACATGCATACCTCGTTGCTACATGCAATCGGCTCGTATTATTGAACTTTGTGTAAATAAACGTACTTTCGACACCAACAGCTTACTTTTTTTGGGTGAGTTATGGAAATATGTATTAAAAAATATGTTTCTGCATTGCAGCGCTTTAAAAATTTAAATTGCAATGTGCGGTGTAATTAGCAATTTCTGGGTTGTACTGATTTTTTTTGGGCCTTTGAAGCTCAGAAGCAGCAATTTTAAAGAGAATATCAGAGCGTTGATGCAATTTTGAGTATATTGCTGACAAACAATTAATTTTATGGAATTTTTTTAATTTTTAGTTATATTCAAGAAATTGTTTCGAGCTAACAAAGTTTTTTTTTAAGAAATATAAGATCTTGTCAAATAAAAAAGTGACATTGTATTGCTGCTATATGTTATAGTTGCTCGGTATAAACAGTTTGTCTACAGATTACAGCGCAGTTTGGGACAGTAATTTATGCAAAATTTCATAAAAATGCTTGACAAATAAAAGAGTTCCCCATACAAATACTTCATTTTGATGAGTCAGTTTTATGTTTGTTGTATGCTATAGTGACTTCATTCAAAAAATTTTCTTCGGAGCTTACACCCTTGCCTTAAAAACTAATCCATTCCAAATTTCTTAAAGATATCTCGTCAATTAAAAGAGTTTCCCATACCAACACTTCATTTCGATTCTTTATTTTCCGGTGCCAACAATGAGCAGCTTATTTGGCAGAAAGGAACGTATGCAAAAATTCAGATAGAATCGCAAAAACTCAGGGACTAGTTCTTGCATATATAGACAGTCAGATAAACAGACGGATATGACTAAGTCGACTCAACTTATGCTGATCACTTATCTTTCCATTTTATAAGGTTACTCCCGTTTCCTTCTAAGTGTTAAAAACTTGGTGGCAATCTTTGTGTATCCTGTTTTAGCAGTTTTTCAATAATCAGTGGTTTTGCTTTATCCTTGGCTAACAACTGGAAAAAACGTAGTTTTGACAAAAACGCTATTAAAGTTAAACTGATGAAGCTGATTGCACTGAATGGCGACTTTTAGAAGTCTGAATTTCAAGAACTATGTAAAATATTAATATTAAATTTGAGTATGATATAGAATATGGAAATATGAAAGAAATAAAAAATTAGTTGCTTCAAAGTTCCACTTCAGGTGTGTGTCCTAATTTAATATAATCTCAAAACTATAGTTTAAAAATTGCATTCATTTTACTTTTGTTATCCGTTTAGCCTAAATTTATATATGATTATATGACATTTGAATTTAAACGGCGTGCGTTGAAGGATTTGGAGAATTATTTTTTTTCTTTAGATTCATAAGTGTTTGAGATACGTGTCGTTTTGTGAGCTGCTAAAAGTGAGTTTTTCGTTTTTTGCGATGTCGAAATTTGTTGAGCAAAGAATTTGCATTAAATTTTGTTTACGGAATCAATTTTCTGCTGCGGATACGTTGAGGATGGTGCAGAAAGCCTTTGGTGACGAGGCTATGTCTAAAAAAAATGTTTACAAGTGGTATAGTGAGTTCCAAGCCGGCCGTGAACGTGTCGAAGACGAAGAGCATCTAGGGCGACCATCAGCCTCAACCGACGAAGCTCACGTTCAACAAATCAAAGATTTGGTGTTGAAAAATCGTCGATTAACAATTAGAGACCTTACTGAAGAAGTTGGCATGTCGAAAGGCTCAGCCAATACCATTTTGAAGGATGTTTTGCACCTCAAGGGCGTCAAATCTCGACTGGTACCGAAAACATTGAATTTTTTTGGAAAAAAGGCGTCGCGTTGAAGTCTGTGAGATGATGCTTTCCGACTACCAAGGTGTAATGCATTATTACTGGCGATGAGACGTGGATCTATGCTTACGACCCCGAAACAACCGATCCATCGAGCGAATATCGTACCAAAAGAGAGTCGAGACCAAAAAAATCGCGCCAAAGTCGCTCAAAAATCAAGGTCGCGCTGACTGTTTTCTTTGATTATCGTGATGTTGTGCATTACGAATTCCTTCCAACCGGTCAAAGAGTCAACAGGGAATATTATATGAACGTCGTTTGCGTAACGCTATCCGGAATTGTGGAAAGACAATTCTTGGTTTTTACATCACGATAATGCACCATCCCATACTGCCCTCGTAATTCGTGAAAACTCAACCTATATAGTTCCGCAACCACCGGATTCACCTGATCTGGCACCGTGTGATTTCCGGCTGTTCACCAAGCTCAAAAGATCACTCCGGGGACACCGTTTTTATACGATAGAGGAGATTCAAGCCGCAGCGAAGACGGAACTAAAGGCCATCCCGGAAGTGACTACAGCCAGTGTTTCGAGGATTGGAAAATCCGTTGGCATAAGTGCATTGCATCCGGAGGAGATTACTTTCAAGGAGATGAAATTGATTTGGAAGAATAAATAAAGAATTTTCAAAATAAATACAATTTTACCTTATTTTTGGGCACAGTAGTATAATAAACGTAAAAGTAATATTTGGAAATTAGAAACAATTGGCATTTTGAAATAATATATATAATAGCTGACTCACATTTTTTCGCGGAATGTGCTGACTTTTTCGAAATATGTTGATATGTACCAATCATTAAAAACTATGCAGAAAGTTTAAAATATTTAACATCCTTTTATATGTATATACCATCCTTCAATATGGAACTGTAGTTTGCAGTGCCTCATAAATTGACAGGACTTTTCGAAATGAAAAAAGTTAAAAAAATTAAAGGAATTTTTTTGTTTAATTAAAATTAAGGAATTTTCGACTGACCGGTTTCGACATAATTTTGTGAGTAGCATTCTTTTCATATTCCTATATCATGATGTGAAAATGGACAACAACCACGCCTACTTTCCATATAATACAATTTTAAATTCCACTTGATTCTTTCACTTTCCATCATAGCTGACAGCTTTCCATTCATCAGTAATTTTTAGCTTTTCCCTTGTATTCGAAAATCAAGGGCAATGAAATAATACATGTTCAGAGTCTTCACACATACGTGCATACTCCGTACACGTCGGACAGTTCGGACTGATGTCATTGTGGAATTTGAAAAGGTAGCTTCTAAAGCATCTATGTCCACTAAGAATTTGGGTCAGATGGAAATCTAGGTCCCCATATTGTCTGTCTATCCACGAGTGGATGTCCGGTATAAGTCGATGTGTCCAGCGCCCTTTGAATGAGGAATTCCACCGCTCCTGCCACATTTTAGTGCTCTTGTTTCTCTCCTATGTCCTTGCCGATACTGATTTATGCTTTGATAACTGATAAAAACGCTCGAGCTCATCTCCTTGGATGTCAAATGGGCGTCATGCTGACTAATACTTTAGCAGCGTCGGTTGATATAGTCCGGAAAGCACTTATTACTCGAATTGCAGAAAGCCTATGAACTGCTTTTATTTGTTTAGCATACGCTTTTATATCCATTGCCTGTATACATACTGGTGCCGAATACGGCAGACATTGCTTTCGCTATTAAGAATCGCCGGCTGGAACGCACGCAGCCTTTATTGGTGATCATTCTCGATAAGACATTATAAATTTTGTTTGCCTTGTTGGAAGAATACTCTAGGTGTTTTTTAAATTTTAATTTGGAATCCAATATTACTCCCAGATACTTCAGTTGCGGCTGTGAAGTAATCTTGCACTCCCCTATGGTGAGCGCTATTCGTTCTTCTATCTTCCTAGTGCTTATGAGTAAAACTTCTGTTTTTACCTCCGCCAGTTTCAGACTCACAGAAGAGAACCATTGGCGTAGACCATTTCAGCACTCATTACATTTATTTCTCAGGTCGGCTAATTATTTGGCCACTGCTACCACCATGAGATCATCCGCATAAGCTACTAGTTTCACATCTGCTGGTTGCTGTCTTCATAGCACCTCGTTGTACATAAGGTTTCGTAAAATTGGGCCAAACACTGCGCTTTGGGGTACTCCACTCGAGATAGCCTTCTGTTTTCAAAATAACTCGTTATTATGTTTATGAGGTATTCAGGCTTAATATAAAGATTTTCAAATTTCCGGGTGACTTTGTACTGTATATATCGAACAATATGTGTATCAATGAAAATAATAGAGCGTATTTTATTCATAACCGTGTGTCTTTGTGCTTAATATAGATAAATTTAGATGAAAACTTGACCTAGCCCCTATATAACTAAGGATTGTACCCGAACTTAGTCCTTCCTTACTGGTATCAATAGCTTTGCACAAATGACGCATTATACCTTAATAGTATTTCTTGTTGACTGTTTGACCGGTCAGAAGAAGTTCGGAATCCTCGAAAACTGTCAACACTACCTTGATTTTGGACCTGCTATGAGGTTGTTTTTTCGGATCCGCTCACCTTTGTCACGATATTCGGTCAATTGATCCAAGACCCATCGCCAGCAATAATACGCTTCATGACATCCTGGTAGTCGGAAATCATTGTTTGGCTGACGTTAACTCGACCTTGATTTTCAAAAAAATTGAGTGATTTTGCAATCAATCGTGTTTTCACTTTTCTTAGGCCCAATTGATTTTTCGACATGAATTTCACTGATCCTTCCGGTATTCCAACGATGTCAGTAAGACTCTGATCGTTGATTCTCCAGCACAAATTCCTTTATTTTATTGACATGCTGATCATCAATTGCTGCTGATGGTCGTCTTTGATGTGATTCGCCCATCAAAAACACTTACTCGTAGCAAACCATAATCACCGAAGGTCTTTTCCAACATTCTGAACATTTCGAGACTAGAAATTTCATTCCGCAAACAAAATTTAATTAGTGATTTCATTAATCGTAAAAGCCGATGAGTTCACTTTATGTACATCAGAAAGACCAGCGTATACTGAACGTTAAAGGAATTTCGACGGATGCGTGAAAATTAAATTAATAATATCTTTCTATTTTATGGCCACAGAAGTATAGATTAGAATTGTATAAATGTTGTTCAAACAACCATTATTTAAACAAAACATTTGAATATATTTGCTTGTACTGCTTTTTAATCAAACTATTTTTCCATAATATATAGTAAATATTTCTGGAAAAAAAATAAAAATATATTTTCACAAGTGTGGTGCTTTCTAAGCTTTTCAAAACTTTGTCAGCAAAAATGAAATTTTTCCCGTTTTATAGTATTTAATACAAGAGAGTATGTCGCACCTATTCCTTATTTTATAAAACAGCACAAAAAAACCTTGTAATCTGAAATCCATTGCTTTTGGTGATATTTATCTGAGAAATTATTTCTATGACTCATGCGTGTTGTTTATTTGATTCGGGATTCTCCAAATTTTGCGAATCGAACACGGCTGTACTTAATAGCCCACCTTGACTTTTTTTGATACGCAAGTACAACTTTCCCATTGACACATTTCTCTCGGTAGACTTTTATTGAAAACTGAAAGAAAAATGACTCCGCAACATTTAACTGGCATGCCACTCATGCTAGTATTCGCCGAAAATAAGTAAGTAAAGCAATACTCTTGCTAAATCCACTCACTAGTACATAACGCGAAACAATCAACAACAAAAATCAGATTTAAGTGTAGCCAATTCGATTTATATGAATTGTGCGTGCTCAATTACTTACAACCTAACTTCACACACACACCCACACACATATATATGTAATATGATTGCGTAACCTTTCATGTAGGCGGTACTTGTCGTTGTAAGCATTTTTACGGATATTTTCCACACATTAACTTTGCGAATGTGTTTGTATAACAAGCGTAAATGATTTCTTCGGGTTTATTGCTCGTGCATTTTGTTGCGTCGAATCTTTACTGCGTACGTGTTGATTGCAATCTTGCCGTTTCCTTTGGCTCCTTCTAATCAACAAAGTTATGCGTATGATTTCACTAATTCTGATTAACACAAATATGATTATTAGCAAACGTGACGGTTGTGAGTTAGACCGAAGTATGCCGGGCAGCACTGGGTTGGGTTGGGAGAGGAATTTTATAGTACATATTTGCATAATTGATGAAATTTACATACTTACGAATGTAACGTAGTTTAATATTAGTAGGTTAAGGGGTTACATGGGCTTCCTTGGGTAAAATTAGCCTTTTTTCAACACTTTTTTTATTATAAAAAATTAAATATTTTTTTAGACTTTTTTATTGTTACTTTATATATTGTTATATTAACAATAAAATTTGTAAATTTTTGAAAAAAAAAAAAAATATTTTAAGCTCGGCCATTGCGATGCCATTTCCGGTTACCCCTCGTAAAAAAGATGCACCCGCGTTGGCAAGATAACTCCATACTCGATCATCTAAAGTGAAAAAATATGTGTTTTATTTAAATGCAACTCGAAAATTAATATTTTTCTTTTTGTAAAAAAAATTTACTGTTTTTACTAACAATATGCATAAATATACCTTTAAAGTTTTAAAAACTGACACAATAGTTTTTTTTATTCCCAAAGCCATCTTTTTCAGGCTGTCAAAGTATGTGCGCGCCTTTAAAAAATAAATTTGATGAATTTATACATATGGTCTGGGCGACATCTTCCACCTCGTCTTTTAATCGGCAGCGCTTTTATTCACGCATATATGAGCACCTCGTGACACCATGTGAGGTCAATACATATGCATGAGGCAGTGGCGCCAAAAAGCACGCTTCCATATATTTCAACCGTCACTTCCGCGCCTTTTCTGCCAATTTAATGTTTATTCATTTAATGTGCATTTTTGACTACCTCAAACAAAAAAAAAGTATAGTTTGCTATTGAAGGGTCTGAGGTATCATCCTTTAGTTCTCAACAAGCAACTTTTGTAGCAGTATAAACCGATATGCCTCGAATTAATACAAGGTATCTTTAGTGGTGTCGCATTTGTTTATATAATCGGTGCAAAGCTGTACTGTGCTGATAGGTTGCTTGATGGTTTACCGAAATTGTAGCAGAATTCGTCGAAGTGGACTTGAAATATGTGTATGTAAGTAAGCATGCTTTCTTAACCCGAAAATTCGTTTGCGATTTTTTATGCAGATTATAACTTTGGGAGTACACAGAACTATTGTATGCAATACCTAAAACCACAAGTCATATACCTTGATCACTCGGATGTTTTAATACACATAATCCGCTGTACAGGCTTGAATCTTATCGCATATCCCGGTGCATAGAAAAGATCCTTGACATTTCTAGCGACTTGGTGGAGATCCACGTACTAACTGTAACTAATCTCCTCTAATAAAAAGTACAACCGTATGACTCTCGAGCTCGTTCAAATGTCTCGGTGATATCCTATATAAAAACCACTAAGCTAAGAGAACACATTGAGAGCAGGGCTTTCAAAGCACTTTGAATATGAGACTCCTGCAGAAGAATCATTGCCCCAAACTAGAGTTTACGTACCCACATGGCTTCGCTCTATACAAGTGCGCTAAACTAACATATGCTGCAGCGCAAACTAACATAGATGGCTCTATCGAAAACGTGCCATATTAAACCACTGGAACAATTATAATGGACTTGTTTGCTGGGGATTATGGGCGCAAATGAAAACTACTACAACAAAGGCTCTGGATGATATTCTTGTCATCCGGTCATTACATATTCAAGTTCGATTTGAGACAATGCTTACGACCAGCCGGCATCTTATTCGACCTTGTTAATGAACTTTGGTTAAGCTGGCAATGTGACCGAGTTAAGGAGACCAAAAGGGAACTAAATTCAACGCTTTCATTTCTCAGTTGACATGTATGGACCAATAGTTCTGTGATCGACAGTTACAATTAGAAAACCTATATACTATATCCACCAACGGGTCAAAGGGTGAAATTTTAGCAGGAGTTCCTACTACTACCTACTACTCCATATACTGAAAGCAGCTTCAAACTAAATTACCACAATTCGGTATTTCACAGAGGGTGTCAAGTAGGCTTCTGCTCTAAGCAGTAAGTCCATAAACATTCTGGTGGATAGTCAAGATGCAATTAAGTCCATCCGTAGTGCCAACACAAAGTGTTATTGCTTTAGCTTATGCAAAATAGGCTTTTAGTAGGAAGCACAGTTTATATCGTCTGGAAATTTGGTGGTATATAAATCAAATGAAAAGAAAAGGCAGATGAGCTGACCCGCTTTGGGGCAACTGGAGACACAATCCCCCTAAGCTGTCCGAAGCCATTCAGCTCTTTCAAGGGTTGTTTGAAGCAGTGGATCCTAGAGGAAAACATAAATTACTTTGGGACACACCAAAGTTCATACTTTTATGCAAAAGGAGGCTTAGCAACATTGTAGAGGTAATCAAAGAGATGGATTTTATCTTCCAGAATTTGGCGGAATGCAGAGCATGTGCGGAAGATGATGAGACGCTGAAACGTTATCTATGTAAATGCCTAGCACTCAGCCAGATGAAAAGGGACATATTCCATCATATTTTAACTTAAAAGACATTGGGCAGCTGGGGTGGAAAAGAATCAAGTCTTTTACAAAATTTATGGAGTTGCCTGATAATGAATGTCCGGGGAAATAATGAGTCTAACGCTGGCCTAAGTGCGCCGCATGCGGTGCTATATATGGTTGTTCGAATTGCCGGCTGTGTTATTATGAAGTGGCATACCAAACTTAGAACAAATCAAGTAGAAGAGCAACTTGCAGGTTAACACACGTCTAAAAAAACTATCATATTCTAGTAGTAAACCTTGGAACTGAAAAAGTGTTCCATTAATTAGCATCCATGTTGCACTTAGCTGTTAAAGTGAACACCGATTTTCTTACTCCTTTTCAGGATTTTTATTGTTTATTTTTTTTCTTTAAGCCACACTTCTATATACGTATATAAAGTCAACCTTAACTATTTGAAAACTTATTGATTTCACCAGAAATACCATTTGACATATTTCAATTAGTCAAAAGTTTATTTAATTGTGACAGTAACAAAAGCCCGCAAATGCGAAAAGGGCAAAAACGAAAATTCACCGCAACACTTAAGAAACTTTAGAAGATTAATTATCAGCAGTGAAGAAGGCAAATGCCACAGAAAGGAGTTATGTAAGTTTATATGTAATATATTGAGTGGATAACAGTGCAGCGCATAAATATTCGTATAAATATTAACGACTTCTTAGAAACTCGCAATATTTATCAAAAGAACAGAATATTTTCGCTCAAAATTTATTAACAACTTTTGAGTCCATTATATGTATATCTTATGAACGTCCAGATGTTTTATACTAAGCCTCAGCCACGTAAATAGGGGTAATAGAAGCTGAGGTTTGGTTATAAGGTAAAAAGTCAGAATAATGAGCACAATCCATTAGAAATCTAAGCCTTTAAGATTGAGGTACTATAAATCAAGTTAGTTAAAACCGAAATTGAATTGTTCCTTAAATATAAAATATATTTACTCTTTGGAAGAATGGATTAGTTGGAGAAAATTTTTAGTGTAAACAAGCATCTAAATATATTCCTTGCCCTTAACAAATACAAAAGATTCCATTCCAGATCCACATGATTCCGATCGTTCTGTTTGTATGGCAGCTGTATGATATAGAGGTCCAATATCGACATTTCCGACAACTGAGCACTTGAGGAGAAAAAAAGAACGTGTACAAAATTTCATATCGATAACTCAAGAACTGAATGAGGGTATATATCTATCACTTTCAACCTTTCTGATTTACAAAAAAAATCAAGTCAGTTTCTCTAGTACAAATTTAGTCCTTTTGCCTAAAAAAGATCTCCAAAAATGACAGAAAAAATTATCATAAATGTTAAACACAGAAAAACCTAAATGTAATCGAGTAAAAAATCATGCAAATTGAAAGTGGAAATTTGGTTATAAATTTTAACAACGTCAAACATGAAAATTGGCCGAAATGAACTCCGCACAGCCTCGAGTGCAAAGTGCGCACGTGTCGCACCAGCGCCGCACTCAACTTTCCAACAGCTCGACTAGATCTGTCTCACTCTCTTCGCTGCTCGACGGCTTGCTGTGAGCCGCTATTTATGGTTTTTGAACGTGACTAACCGGGGGCACACACAGATTTTTACGGCCGATAAGAGCCCAGTTTTGCTGCTGCTTTTTATGCAATCTAAGCAATTGTGAATTTTTCCATTTCTTTGCTAGCTAAAAGTGCTGAAAGCAGTAAATGCGGCACACTCTCGGCTAGTTGGCGAAAAAGGGGCATCTCGGGGTGGCCCACGCCTATGACAGGTCTTTAACACTTAACTTGCTGACCAAACTGTTGTTTTTGCAATTGTGGCCGCTGGCGGCTGAGCGCTCGTCTCAACTCTCCTGGGACTTTCGCTCATACAAACGACCAATTACTGAGGCGAAACCGTGATACTGGTACGTCACGGACCACCAGCATGTATTGGCGTTGCTTTTGTACAAATAGCGGTGGGTGTGTGTGGGTGAGTGGGGTCGGTGCTCAAGCTGATGGCCAAGTGAAAAAGAGTGTTAAAAGTTTTGCGTATAAATCAAGAAATTAATTAAATTTGACATGCATTTTCGAAAGTGGTCTCATGAACAGCTTGCGACTGGAATGCCAAGTCGTTCCCGCTCCTGTGGCCAGCTCGGACCACCACCGCCAACGCCCGCCCGGCGCGCTGTTTTGCCGGCGTTTGTCGAGCGCATTCGTGGGCGACGCGCGTGTGCGGGTGTTTAAAATTAAAACTAACAGCGTGAAAAGTGGGCAAAAGTTTTGCTGCTTTTTGTTTCAAGAGTTTTTGTTAAATGTTGCGGTATTGCTGGCAAAGTGAAATGAAAATGGCTCAAAGTTCGACCAAAGAATTGCGAAGTAAACGCAAGCAACTCGAAAAATGAGCATAACTGCTGTGCGCCGTTGAGTTACTGGAGAAAGAGAGGAAGGCAAGTTTGAAATATGAGTGCAACTCATAACGGTGTGTGATGCGAGCGGAAGGCGAACGGGAACGAGAAGTACGGTTAGTCAAGAGCATGGTTGCAACTGAAGTGTGCCAACTTTCTTAACGTACTCCTCAAGCATATACGAATGATTTTTATGAGTTTCTTGATAAGTTCTAAGTTTTGCTGATAAAGTGAGTCACAGTTGTTGTGGGTAAAAGCGAAAATAATTAATATCTGCACTTCGTAGCTCATTAAGATCACTGCAGCGGTGATGAGCTGGGCTTAGAGGCGCTGCTGGTTGGCAAATGTAGGTTATTCGGCAATCTGGATGTACTTTGAAATGTAATTTTCACATTTTGACAAGATGATATGCGGAAGTAAGCCTCTACACCGTTAAAAAAAATAAAATTCATGAAAGAAATCCGAGTGAATTTTTTCTATCTGCTGCAGTATCCAGAGCCTCATATGAGAAGGGGCGTAGAGAGAGCAGTTAAAAATTCTCTCTCTTAGAATAAAGATATTCTGGTAGGAAAGGCTACAAATGTTGTAGATAACGCGTCCAGTTACCGCCGTGGTGTGAAAGGACTATATCTGCCTTGATAAGCTTGTATATTTGCCTTGGAAAACTTCTCATAAAATACCTTATCTCTTTCAAATCGGCGTAAGGCATGTACGTCCAGAAGTTCGAAGCGTAGACAAGTGCATGGAAGAACATTAAAAATGGTATGACCACGTTCTGTGTATTTTATGTTACTAGCCGCAATTCAAAGCTAATTCTCTTCTTCAAAATAACAATATTTTACATTTATACCAGTTTTTCAGCTGATTTCCCACAACGAGTACATGACAAAATTAAACTACCAATTCTATCATAATAAAGAAGTAATTGCTGTCTGTTTACAACTTACTAAAATGGCAAATATGTTAGCATTTGATCTTTATTGATAATATTATACTAGTTTTTGAGATTTATACCAACTAAATAATTTTACTCTTTACTTAATGCAGACTGTCTGTATATACCTTGCCAAAATTCTGTGAAATCATAGTGAGTTTATTCGATTTATACCAGTTTAGTGTTTCTAATTTTTATATCCTGCTGTCTGTATGTTAACATTGTACTAAAGTCCTGTAGATGTTTGGTACTTTATATATTTTTCATTATACCAGTTTTTCCTACCTATACCAGTTTTTGTTTCTGCTCTTTACATACTGCAGTTTGTCTGTTTATAAACTACTTAAACTCTGCAGATGTTTGGTTTTTTACGAGTTTTGATTATACCAGTTTGTTACATTTATACCAGTTTAAAACATTGTGTATTGAATGAAGTTTACCTTCACTTAGTTAATTTGAGTAAGTTTTACATATTTATACCAGTTTTTTTCACTGCTACGCTCAATCAGATTTGGCATAATTGAGACTTTTATTAAGGTCACTGTACCCAGCACATTTGAAAATACCAATATATACTACTTAATGTGATAAATGAAATTTAATATAAAGCTTAGAGCTATCTCCATATCATCAAGTTACGTCTAAAGTGGTATAAATGCTCACTTCTTATCGCTATTTCGTTATACATGTAGTCAAACAATATAATCTCTTATCTTTTTATATTCAGTTTGTGTGATTTATACCAGTTATTTGTTCGATTCGCAAATTTTCAAAGCTGTAGCGAATTGATGAGATTTAATATGCGCAACAATGTCGTGAAACTGTGGCTCGCTCGTACTCATGCAGTCACTATCGGCGAACACATAGGAAATGTTTTGATGTTTACATTTCACTTTTACGGAAACATAGCCTTATTAAGTGACACAATACACATACATGTATGTATAATAGGTTCTCAAAAGTTTGCGAAGGAACGTATATATATTGTGTGTACTCATGTATAAATATTTACTGAGGGCAACTGACAAAAGGTATCTAATCCCACCCAGAACACTTTGCGGTCAATCCCCCATCACACGTACATACATATGTACATGTAATTGTAAACACAAGATTACTGAGAACAGTCAGCTTAAAAAAATCCGGTCATAATACAATGAATAAATTTTAAAGTATATATGAGCATTGTTAGGTACATAAGTCTATATTTGGCAGATTTCTTAAAGTATTAAACTTTGTGTAAAAGGAACGCACAAACAATGCTTATGTGGCTAATCTTCGGAAAGTGTGAAAAAGGTGCCGAAAGCAATGGAATCCCTCTTCAGGCGAACTAATACTTTTGTACATATTTGCATAGGCGGAAATAGACTTTAGAATTGCCAAAACCGTAAGGATACATGTTTACAAAATCAGCTTTACGAGGGTTGTCAAGGATTTACTTTTGCCAAAGGGATTTTTGAGGCTGCGTGATGATTAGTTACGCAGCGATGAGATTTAGGAAAGAGTCAGTTCATATAAGGAGGATTAAATTTAAAACTACGCTTTGGGGTGTATGGAGAAATGCCTTACACAATGCTTTTAATTTACTGGTATAATTATTTAGAGCTTGTCGTATATTATAAGGGGTGCATTTTCAAGTCTAAGGAAGCCTAAGTAAATCTTACCATAAATGTATATTTTTCAATGAAGTCATTGACAGCTTGACTAACTAAAGAAGTTTATTCAAAAATGAACAATAAATCTGCTTATTATACTCAAAAATTCACAATTGAGGAATATTTTCTAAGAAATCCACTATATTTGTTTAACTGAAAACATAATTCAGATCCTAATTGAACACGTCGACAAATTTCCAAACTAATTTTTGTAAATATATGCAGATAATGTTTATAAATTTTTTTTCTGTTTTTATACATATGTCAAATATTTGAGGTAATTTTCTTTACTTAAAATCGATTTCGTTGCTCGTTGCTTTAATTAATTTGTGACATTGCAAATACCTTACAAATAAGTATTGGTCCACGTTGAAAACATATACTAGGCGGGGTTGATTTACAGGAAAACAGAAAATCAAAAAATCGCGGATGCATGGATCGTTCTAAGGATCATTCTAAACAACATTGCCTATATGGGTTTGAAACCGGTTGGAACCAGAGATTTTTAAGGAGAAGTTGTTCAGGTATTATAAAAATTTGTTAGACTGTTTTTCAGATAGTAAAATTCCTTTTTGAGGTATGAAATTTAATACGTTGGTGCATTTTGATATTCCACTGATCGTTTGTCGGAATCGGTCAGATCTTGCAACCATAACATTTATCTCTCATATAATCGTTTATTCAGACTTATTTTAATTTTTTCTTAAAAATCGTTAGCACGAAACCTTTTATAGAATCTCTTCGGTAAAGTTGTGATGAATGATTCATTGAATATTTAAAAAATAGATTATTAAAAAAGTAGACCCGCTGTAATATACACACATATCCACAATAATATGCCTCAGTGTTGCTAATTAGTACTTAATTGCTAATAAATTAAATTGCCTTTGCAACCCAGTGCATTTCATTTAATTAATAAGAGCTAATTGAATTATACTTCAATAAATAAGAAAGTAATGGAGATTAGATATTATGGATATTTCTTAAAAACTCGATTTTATGACATTAAAAAAGAAGAAACGTTAACTTCGGCCCTTCGCAACTACATTTCTTTTATCATAAAAGGTTATAAAATGATTGGAAATTTATTTGGCCGCTTTAGATAGTACGATCTGAACAATTTCTTCGAAGATTACACTATTGCGTGTCATGAAAATCCGTGTTATAGCGATCCGTGTTATAGCGATCCAATAACGTCCGATTGATGGATGAACATGGCGATGAATTCGACACAGTTCGTCATGATATTATTTACCGTCACATAAAATGCAAAACAAGGTATAATAAAAAAAAAAAAAAAAAAAAAAAAACAAATCGGAACTTGCTGTCAAATATAATAACCAATATATAACCATTTTATAAAAACCCAAAATTTGTTTCAAAACGAGTTGTTTCTATTATATCGGATGTCGCCTGTAAACTTATGAACTCATTTTAGATGATGATATACACTTGTATTATATATACACTTTATTGGATCTGCAATGTTTCTTTTTTGATATTCAAACTTAATATAACCTATTATTGATGTGACTAACTTAAGGGGTTAGGGGTAGTTAGAATTTTCAAAAAATTATTTTTTTTTTTTTGCATTTTCGTTAAGTGTAATATCGAATAAATATTCCTTGAAAATTTCACTTTGATCCTATAATTAGTTTTTGAGTTATTCGACAAATAACAAAGAGAGCTCGGGCACTTCAAAGCGATAGTGTGAAACTTTAAACGCGTTTTTCTCAAAACTATGTTTTGTTCAGCATGTTTATACAGCTTTAAGAATACATAATAAACTCGGGCCTGATCGAAGGATTTTTTTTTTGAAAATTTCGATTTTTTAAGACTAATTAACTGTTGATTTTTTAGCAAAAATTTAGGAAAAAAATCATAAGACCGCCATTTCGTTAATTTTGAAAACAAAATAAAATCTTTCGATTAGGCCTGAAATTATCTATTTATAAAACTAATTTTATTTTGTCTGATTGTTTTTAAATGAATCTCCACGGACTTATGGTTGTCACCGCAAGTACCTTTTTTTGGAACAGGGTCAACACAAACAGCTATAACTTTGGAAATAAATTTTTTTTGAAATTTTCGTGACTTCAAGTCAACACATTCTATAATAATGCCATATTACTACTTTTGTAAAATAATTTCGTGCCTCTGACTACCCCTAACCCCTTAATATAACCTATTCAAAGTATAAAAAAAATTGAACCAATTATTTTAAAATTGTAAAAGTATATTTATACATATTTTAGGAATATACCGTAAAATTCTTGCAGAAAATAATTAAAAATTGTTCGAGTTACACACGATCTCCAACGATAACAAAAGATTGTCTATGCAAAGGCCTAAAATAATTAAATTACCAAAATGGCGGTTATTTCGAAACTAAAACTTCAAATTTTTCCACAACTTTGTTCAATCCGAACCAAAAACTAGGGGTTATTGTGTGGATAGCTATATACAGCAAATGCTGGAAACTCGAAACAAACTCTAAAAATGCCGTCTCAAGCAAAACGCCAGCTCAAGGAAGCAATCGTTAAACTTATATAACAAAAATATTTGAAATCTTAATTCGAAATATTAAAAATAAAATATGATTTTTTAACGAAATTTAACACATGGTGGAACCTTTAATTTTGTTCTTATTATTTTAGAAACTCAATAGGCTTTTAGTTGGTCTTTCAATAGATTTATTAAACTTTAATAAATTACTTATTAATCTCACCTTCCACAAAGAGCATATTTCTAATTATAAGGGGTTTTTCGTTAGGGATGATATTATTATATCGTTTCGGCCATTTTTGATATGTCATGATCTGTAATTTGTTTTTAATTGTATTCAGAAATTTACAATTTCATCATGGAAAGATATACGCAAGAACAAAAGTTTAAAAATTATTAAATTTTATTATCAAAATAATCTGCTCCAGTTGCAACTTTAACTAAGAATCGTCAATCTGTGCTCTCTATTCGTCGAACTGTCGATTTTTTTTTTTCGTTTGAGCGTAACTTTTCTCATCATAATGTTCAAGTGCCAATAAGATATACAGCTGTACGAAGTAATGAAGATATTGCTGCCGTTCAGGCAAGCGTTGCAGAAGACCTCAATTTGTCGATTCCAAATGGTTCTCAAGAATTGGCACTGTCTCGAACCACAACCTGGCGGATTTTGAGAAAGGAGTTGGGCGTGCATCTATATAAAAGAACTGATGTCATTGGACCGCCGTAAACATCCTGAATTTGCTGATTTTGCGATTTTAAATTTTTTTTTTTTAAGAATTATCTTCTTTGATGAGGCACACTATCATCTGAGTGGTGCGGTAAATAAAAAAACTTTCGATTTTGTTGCAAAGAAAACCCACAATTTTTTCATGAACAACTATTGCATTCGATTAAAAAGATAGTTTGGTGTGGTTTTTGGTTTGACGGAATCATCGGTGATAACTAACTTTTCATAGCCGCACTTGGTTGATCTTGACAGCATAGTACAACTGACTTGTTGCGAAAAAAGCTTTGAGATTCGATTTTTTCAAGATTTTTTTTCTATTGTTTTGCCGAATTTAGTCAATTAGCGAATTATTGTCATACAAAGTATGTTAATTGTATCAATAAAGCTGTTTGAAACGCCTTTTTGCATACGTTTATTTTTCAATATTTTTCACACCGAAGTTTCAGGTCTTTCCAGTTAGATGTCAAAAGCTAAATCGAGTGTGTGAATGATTAATTTATGACCTAAATACCTTAGGTACTTACCTGACCGAAAACATTAAATTTGGCTCTCTTAATTGGTACGTTTCCTTGCAGTAATGTTTCCAAAAGACAATGCTAAAGTACTTTGATGTCAGCTGTCCAACTCTAATTGTAAATTTGTCAAACTAAATGGTAACCCTAGTGTCTTAACCCAACTGCCTATATGGTAGATTGTATGTACACACATACGACCGCCTACATACCTTGTTTCCATTTGGTAGGCACTCCCTAACGGATAATTTCGTTGCTTTATGGCAAGCTTATTTTGGCATTTTCTTTCCTTTTGTCACTAAATTGCATGACCGAAATAAGCCTCCGAAAGATTTTGGTCAGATAAAAGCTTGCCAATACCTTTATATTACACACACACACCACTTTACAAGTGGGTGAAAAATATTTCATGTTGCAATTGATTTATAAGCTGGCGGATTTGCACAAGCAAGGGCTGCCAAATCAAGTGTTAATATATAAATGTATTTTCCTGATAGTGCTCATCCATAATGTGTGCTCCAACACTGGGTTTGGGTTAGGGTATGTGCTGCTAGTTTACTCTACTCATCTTTGGCGTAGCTAAATCGAGCTGTCAGTGCGCCTAAGCGGAGATGTTTTTATGACAGTGATCTCCGGTTTTACTTTTTTTGTGTCATGCGATTTTTTTTTTTTTTGAAGAGCAACACAGCAGCTGGCCTTTGTGAATGTGTGTACATATTTGTGTTTGTTTATAAGTGAATTTTTGCTTCGATGCGAGTTAGTATTGCTAAGTAATGAAATTTTCATTTCAATTTGAATTTGATTTCTGTGACATGAGCTGACAGTAGGCACGCAACATCCAATATATGACAAGCAGACACAACGGAGACCGAAATGTCCCAAATTATTAGTTGATGCCCGGCTGAAGCTGCCTGAAACCACAGAAAAATTGAAAAGTAGAAAAAAGCGACTGCAGAAAAAATTTCGCATTACAGTTATATAACGGAGCTACACATAAGTGACGTTGAAACACAGCTTCAAACAAATGTATGCGAATGTACACATGTGGTTGTATTGTGGGCTTGTGAGCCTTTGAGCCCACCGTTGCCGGCCCAGCTGACAAACCAAGTTCGACATAATGCCCACTAAACTGCGCTTAATGTCCGGAGAGAAGCTAAATGGCCAGCAAGCAAAATGCCAAACTTTTATATGCGCGGCCTTATAGAAAGACAGCAAAACGGCTGGTCCACTCTTCCCTCAGTCGTTCTCGTGTGCATTTTTTTTTGTGCAGGGGTTTGTTGTCGTGTGTTGACTCCGACACATTGAAAAACGAAGGCAAATGTAACATTTTCATTGAGGAAATATTTGAAATTTTTGTGCCTCGTGAAAAGCGTAAAAATAAAACTCATCACACCACAATAAAAATAGTCGGCAATGACGGCGGAGGGCAGTTGGTTGGGCGTGAAGGCAAAGGTAATACTTTACCAAATAGGTGCATACTATGTGTCGTCGTGTGTGTGCTCTAATCCGCTTTTGCGCTGCGTTCAGTAGACTGCACGAGACTGCCATCCATGTTGACGCTGATGTCCATATTGATTTAAATCCCCATATGTCCAACTGTGACGGGTAAAAAGTTTTTTACCTCTGACCGCAGCCTGATGCGCTTTCCCGATAGAATTTTTTGTCAAATGCTCAACTACACATATACATATACCAACGTCGTAGCACATAGGCGCGGCTTTGTTTGATGGTATTAAGTGCAAACTTTTTTCCACAGCTTAGCTTTTTAACTGATAACAGTTCGGTTGCAGTCCTTGCTGTTATAAATTCATTAGAGTAATACGGATTTGTCAATCTCTAATTTCTCTATTTGTCGAGTATATGTTAATAAAAAGCGTAATAAGTTGTGCATTGGGTTTAAACTCCGCGTGAAGTTGGTTAGTATAACATTAAAATCTTGATGATACAAAGATTAAAATATCACATCACTGGTCACTTTTAAATGATCGACAAGGAAGATTCAATAACACATAAGTCAAGTTCTTCTTTGGTTTACCGAACTTAATTCAGTGACTTGACATGTAACGGGAAAAGGGATATGTGAAATTGTTTTCGTACATTATGTGCCATAAATTCTTCAAACGGATACGTTGAGGATGGTGCAGAAAGCCTTAGGTGATAAGGCTATGTCTTAAAATAAATGTTTACAAGTGGTATAGTGAGTTGCAAGCCGGCCGTGAACGTGTCGAAGACGAAGAGCGTCCAGGGCGACCATCAACCTCAACCGACGAAGCTCACGTCAAAGATTTGGTGTTAAACAGTCGATTAACAATTAGAGACCTTGCTGATGAAGTTGGAATATCGAAAGGCTCAGCCAATACCATTTTGAAGGATGCTTTGGGACTCAAGCGCGTCAAATCTCGACTGGTATCGAAAACATTGAAGTTTTTGGAAAAAAAGCATGTGAGATGATGCTTTCCGACTACCAAGGTGTAATGCATTATTACTGGCGATGAGACTTGGATCTATGCTTACGACCCCGAAATAACCGACCAACCGAGCGAATATTGTGCCAAAAGAGAGCCGAGACCAAAAACATCGCGCCAAAGTCGCTCAAAAATCAAGGTCATGTTGACTGTTTTATTCAATTAACGTGGTGTTGTGCATTATGAATTCCTTCCAACCGGTCAAACAGTCAACAGGGAATATTATTTGAACGTATGCGTCGTTTGCGCAACGCTATTCGTCTAAAAAGGCCGGAATTGTGGAAAGACAATTCTTGGTTTTTACACCACCATAATGCACCATCCCATACTGCCCTCGTAATTCGTGATCATTTCGCCAAAAACTCAACCCATATCGTTCCGCAACCAACGTATTCACCTGATCTGGCACCTTATTTTTTGGGCACAGTAGCATTAACTTTAGTAGTATTTATACATATCGAACTTCTAATATCAAATCTTACAAAACTGAACTGTTCGTCCTCAGCCACGTTTTCATGCGGCGAAGTGTCGAAAAAAAGTGTTCAGAGCTCGCGTTCGTCACAGGTAGTGTGTAGAATATGCAAAGAAAACTATGAACTATGGGGTGTAGGTCTTCTTCACGTCTTCAACGTTTCCGTTTGATTCTGCCCCCAATGACACTGCCAGTGATCAAGTTCATCTTTGAGCTTCAAACATCACACGACGTTGTATCCAAAAGGCCTTTGAATCTATCTATCAAGCAGTCAATAGGTACATCTTTGGTTTTCAAAGCACATAGCACTTTTTCTGAAAGCATCAAATTCAGTTGAAATCCTAGCAATACTTCTCTAGAAAAGCGCATCTCCAAATTTACGCCGATTATAACAAAGGGATGTACTGTGAGACGCTATAATATTATTCGCAAGTTCTCACGTAGAAATTTTCGCGTTTTGTTTATTGGCTGCATATTCCTGGTTTTTCTTCGTCAAATTTCAGTTATTAATAAATGGATTGAAAATGTTCCCAGCTTTTTTCTTCGATTTCGGAACATTACAAGCAGCGTATCTATCATATTTGAAGCCTTTGCCAGATTGATCGATTCATTCTAAAAAATCACTCTAACTAAATGAGCTAGAGACAGAATATTACAGATACATAGGCAAAAAATCCCAATTATAAATTGAAATTTGAACAAGGAAGCAACGAGTACCGTTTTCTCGCTGCTTCTTTATTTTTCCAGTTGGTAATTTTTCTATGATAAGATAAGCCGCGGAGAATGCGTCAATCGAACATATCACAGATGGAGCTGAATGCAGCATATATGTATATCAAAGTCTCTATCAAGCCGCGTCGCTTTAAATTTAGCACTATCAGGTGTGGATCTGATTGGATTTATTAACAATTTAATTCGCATACGTTGCTACACTTTGTAACTTCAGTATTATTATAGCATTATTTTTATATGCAAAAATGAAGACAATTTTTTACTGAAATAAAGTGGCGAATTTCTGGATTATATATCATTTACTTTACATTTTTTCAGACTAGTAAAATTTCTAAGAATCCTTCACTGACTATGAGAGTCATTAATCGTTGATTGACTTGACTTAAAGCCTTCTTTAATATTAGTTTAATATTAATAACTTGCCTGTAGGCATACCATAGAGCTTTTTAATTCTAAACTGAATGTTTTTCTCTCTCCAAGGACCTTGCTACCAGTTCTCTTCCGCTGTAGAATATTCTCAATTTTTCCAACTAAAAAGCGCAGAATTTGTACACTAAATTCTAGCATATTGAAATGTAACTATTTATATAGTTCAAGAATTATACTTATGATAAAGCAGTTAGGTTCTTAGCTGACTAAGCCTAAAATTTTCTTTTGCAAAATTTTGCAAAATTTCTTCAATTCGCAAACAAATTTTCTGCAATAATTTCTAAAAACTCGTCACCTTGTGCAAGCTTTTGATGCTATCATAAAATTTCTCTCATTCACCTACGGTATACAGAGATAACTAAATATGCCTTTTGAAAAAAGTGATTGCTTTCACTTAGGTCTATCTAACGTCAACTTAATTCGGTGCAGCAAATACAAATTTTTGTCGCTCTTGTATCTCAACCACACTGCAATCATAATCCCATTCTAATCTTTTAATCCAGTCGAATGATTTTTTGCCTGACAAACATTTGTATATGTCATCACCTAAAATGCAAAATAACGTAACGTCACTTTTTATAAGTTTACAGGCGACAGAAAAACGATATAATAGAAACAACTAATATTGAAACAAAGTTTGAGTTTTGGTTATAAAATGGTTATCTACTGGTTATCATGCACTACAGTTTTGGTAATAAAAGGGTTATCTACTGGTTATCATACACTCATTGAAATAAAATTAGAAGGTTATATATTTGTTATTATAGCTGACAAATGTTTTCAATTCTTTTTAAATATACGTTATTTTGCATTTTAGGCGACGATATGTAGGTATGTAAGTATAAATGTAGCAAGTTTCAATGGGTTTAGGTGAACACCAAAATCTGAAGTCAATAATAAACAGCAAAAGTCAGAGGCCAGCTGAATTGAAGTTACATTTTTTCATGACAAGAATAGAAGCATATATAGTACATATACTTATATGTTTATAGAGATGAGTTGATGTACATACATACATACATACATATATATCTGTTAAGCTGACGAATAAAGATGGCAATAAACATATTTTAAGTCTGATAATTCCAAATATTAAACTTCTAAATACTAACTTATATACATAAGAGCATATCATTCAAATTTATTATTGACAATATTTAATGCCAATTTTGTTTAAGAGTGTTATGAACTTACTTTACTAACTGCGTTACTAAATAGAATTTACTACTTATCATTACTTGTTTCAGTTATTTATTCACAGCTAACATGAGCTTTTGGGTTGGAGTAGCTTGTTACAGAATATACAATGTGTCTAAAGGGTGTGAGTGTAAATTTTACGCAATTTTAAGCCATATTCTGAAATATGCTTTTTTAGTTTTAAATAAAATGGTTTATAGTATATATACATAGTGAATGTTATATATATCAAACTTTGCTCAAATTTTGTTCGAGGGACCTATTATCATACCTAGTTTAAACCTTCTTACTGCCAGAAATATTTAGTAATGAAAATTAAACTAATGATTTGAAAGCCTCTGTATTTAAGTCTAAAAAAACATTAAGTCCACTATATGGTATATAAGTATATTAATCAAAATTAAAAGGTGTATTTATAAATATTATAATTTTTCCTTTCTTCGTGCACCAACAAAAGCAAAAATTCACTTTCCAACAACAAAAAAATCTCTCTCTCTAAAGCCGCTGTTATCATTTCAGTTGGTGACACTGCCTTCATTCTCTTGTGAATTTATTGCTTCTCAGTGCCAAACACCTTCCGTTCGCTCAGTGAGTGAAGACATGTCAGTGTCAGGCGCTGGGGATTCATTTGCATAAAGTGCAGAGATCAAAACGCATCCACTGCACCAGGATTTCTTAATAGGCTGAAAATTATCTTTCCCTCAAAATGTCAACTGCTCATTGTTATACAATTTGTAGCATCATTTGTATGAATCTTGATGAATTGCCTGAGTGAAGAGAACTATGAAATTGTGGTAGTTGAATTATGGCCATTGTGTTTATCGCTATTAAGACTGAATTAAGGTGAGCGAATGTTGTTAGCTGCTTGGGACTTAGGTGCACACTGGCTTGTGGTTGGTTTATTGCAATTAAAAGAGAATTGGATGCAATGAAGTACTTGTATAATAGAAATAATTTATATACTCTCTTTAAGGGGTGATGTGTTTGGGTTAAATAAGTTTTCCAATTTATATCTGCAAACTTCTGCAAAATTCATTTGTGGATAAAGACAAAATCTTGAGCAAGATTATTTCTAAAAATGGCTGATCTAAATTCTAGAGAATGCCAAAATTTCATAAATATATGAAGTGGAATTGAAGCCAGGCGTCTTGAGTCCAACACCTTAAAAATTTTGGATACTGACATCGAAACTTCTGCAAAATTCATTTGTGGATAAAGACAAAATCTTGAGTAAGATTATTTCTAAAAATGGCTGATCTAAACTCTAGAGAATGCCAAAATTTCATAAATATATGAAGTGGAATTGAAGCCAGGCGTCTTGAGTCCAACACCTTAAAAATTTTGGATACTGACATCGAAGCTGTAATCTCCTTTGCACACATATTGTGTAGATTATGGACTCTTTATTTGACTCTCTCTCATCGTGTTACATCTGATCGCTTTATAGTAGTATAATATCAAAGTCTGAAATTGAATTGAGAACAATATTCGACCTTAGACCTTCAAATATTGCTATCTCCTTTCATTCTTGTGTTCAAACCATTTGGTGCCCTCAATGAAACTGCTTTCATATCTCTGTTATGCTTTTTGTATATATAAATACATTCAAAGTTTGGAAACTGAAGGACTCTGAGATCTTTTCATTGTGATTGGGATAGAGCTGTAGAGAGTGTAAAACCGTTTTCTTACTCTTTTCGAGTTTGCGGTTTTACCATTTTACTCTCGCAGCATGTTGCTACAGACTGTCATAGTTTTGTTCACCTAGCGGTAAGCGAGGTAGATATATAGTTATTTATAATGAATGATTAGGATGACGAGACGAGTTGAAATCCATCCGGTTGTCAGCCCGTTCATCCTACCTTCCGGCGCTCTGTAGAAGCTGTGACTTTTCTATTGTAATGAAACTTGGTATACAAGTCTCTTGGAAAAACAGAAAACGAGCTCATAGATGGGCGTAATCGGACCACTGCTTCGCACATAAGACAGCTCTATCGCTGAAACCTTTGAAGTGCTATAACTAAGCACTAAAATTAAGGTATAAAACTGAAGTTTGGCACAGGGGAACACAGTAGAAACTGTGGGTTAAAAATGTTGATAAAGTATGCCTGATCACGCCATCAAAATGGTTTACGTATATACATATCTCCTGAACCACGAAAGGTACAACAACGACGTTCGAATAGAGCGAGTATTATAAGAACTCAAACTGTTGTGTGAAACTGGTTGAAATCGGATGATAACTCAGCCGAGATATTAAGTTTTACCCCCAGTTGGTATGAGAGTGCTTTAGAGAAACAGACGTCTAAATTGGACGATGGGCATAGCACCGCTCCTGTTTTGGTAAAATCACATACATCTGTACTTACTCGACCCATTTCAACCAACTTCGACATATAACGACATATATTCTTAAAAAATGTCCAAATCGAATCAAAACTGTGCGGAATATATGGACCTCAGTGCTTTTGTTTAACATTTGCGTGCCAATGCGTGAGATATATAGAATAAATTCGACTAGTACTTCCCTTACCGCCGATATACTTAATATAAAGATATTCGGACTTTCGGGTGACTACTCGAAATGAACGGTTACACCCGCACTTAGTCCTTCCTCACTTGTTAACGCATGGTCTCGTTATGGTGGCTGTAGGTCTATATTTACTTTTGGATCTGGGGCATCAGACCCGTCTGCTTTGGTCACCTTGTCAGCGTTTTGTTTCTGAAAATGTTCCACTGACTAGGAAGCCAAATTATGGCCCAGTGAGTTTAAAGCTTCCTACATTAACTACGTCGGAGTTTTACTTTTGGGACAACAAAGGTAGTAGTAAAGCCTCCTAACTATCTGGGCATGTGGGAGTCCGCTGTATTAGCCTCAATAGAACTCAACAGGCACTTTCTATATCCAGTATTTCCACTATGAAGATGCTAGCTGAGACCCGTAGTCGGGTGGATAGAAATATATCAAGATCCTCCGAGTTTACCACCGTCCCTACTCCACAGTTCATTTTGGATCCGTCAGTATGGATTGAGATAGTATTCTACTCCCCAACTAAATATCTTCTCCATTTACGTTTAGAGGGTATTATCACCTAGAAGACAACATTGAAATCCTATCTTAAGATATAGATAGAAGGTATTCTCACCTAGAAGTCACTATTACAATATTGGGAGGCTATAGTCTGATATATTTAAATTTATTTTGATCTGGTTCGCTATATCGCTTTGACGAATATTTACGAAATTCTCTGAATATTTTTGAAATAAAGGAGTTTTCAATAAAAAAAATTGATTTTAATCGTTCAGTTTGTATACAGCATTAATCTATAGTGCTCTGATGTCTGTGGTTCAGACAAATTAGCAGCTTTTTGCAGAGTAAATAATCTCAGAAAATTTAAGATCCTTTTTTAACTAAGAACTTATTCTCGTATACATGGACAAACAGAAGGACGGACGGGCATCGAATCAGCTCATTTTACTTTATTTATACACTTTATAGGTCTTCCTATGCTTAGGGTATACATATATGTATGTAGGTACATATATTATCTGTAATCGTGATGAAAGAAAAATGAATCTTAACCCCAGCCTCCTTTCACAAAGTATATACTATTAGAAACGTAGCTGTTGGCTCTAGTAAGCCACGAGAGCTTAGTCCGGAGTCTCTGGAGCACTTTTCATCATCATTCGGATCACTATTTCCAATTTGCTTTTGGTTATTACAAAATTAACTCTACCAATTGTTAATTATTTGATGATATTAAAAATTTAATAACTTATCTAACTAAAAAAGTATGAGGAACTTATAAGGCTTAACCTTTTTCGCAGTTTATCGCATTAAATTAAAGGTAAGAAAATCACAATATGACGTGCTAAAGCGCAGCAATTCCTTAGTTGCCAACAGCACATCTACCCTCCACCCGAGTAAGCATGCGCTCACTGAGCATATTGACACTGTTTGGGTAATAAAATTAGGGACTCGGACGACGATAACTTTAACAGCCTCAATGCGCCACATTTTCGCCGCTTAAGCCCTTTGACAATTTCGTTTTTTTTTTTTTGCTGCGCCAGTTTATGCCAAAAGCAATAAAATTAATGCGGAAACTTTTTCTTGCCAACGTCTTGCATTTTTCATCTCTTTTATTTGGCGCTTCTACTTAGTCCGGACACGAGGATACCAAGCAATCCAAGCGATGTGGTGTGTGTTTTTTAAGGGATTTCCTTCTACTTTTACGCCACAAAGTGTTGATGCTGTGTACATTTCGCCGTGGAATTTGTAATGAGGATTAGAAGTTTGACCTCGCCTCCGAAGCAAGTGGGTAGGGTAAGTCGGTTAGGCCGCCCACTAACCAAAACACTAACTTCCACTGATGTTCTACAACGTAAAATTATTGTTGCGTGAAATTAGCAAAAAAGAGGTGTTTATTAGGTTTCTCGTAAGGTAAAGTTACGCAGTTGACAGAATATTAAAGTGTACAACCCTTTTCTGATAATGCAATTTGGCAAATAATATGTATGGGTTTAGTCCGTAAGTTAATTTATTAATGAAGTGTTACATTTCTCGCAATCAAACAATTTTCGGGTAAGAATTGGGTACATATATTGTTTATATATATTTATATAATAGGTAAAAGAGAAATTACTGTTATTAATCAAGTGAGAAACAATGAGATGCTCTAAGTAACTTTCTTACACGAGATCTTACAGCCTTCACTGAAGTTTAGAATCGCAAAGAGAAACCAAACTTTAGTTAATAAAAGTTGAATTGGAAAGTTTAAAAAAACTCTCGGTCAAAAAAACTTAGTAGAGTCCCTTTAACCCTCAACCCTTAGCGTTAATTTTGGATTCTTATAGCCATAATATTACCTTCCCAACAACGATGCGCCACTTGTGGAAAGCGGCGAAACGAACAAGCTCTTAATATGAAGAAAAATGTTCGTTAACCGGTGAGGCTTCACTTTGAGAAAAAACTTCATTTAGAGAGTTGCGATACGAACGATCCACTAGCTTAAAGAAAAGGGTCTGTTAAACGTAAAGACTTCATTAAGAGAGTTGTGAAACGAACTGACAGAGACTTCGACTAATTCAATTCCAAAGATTTTAATCGGAGAGGATTCATCTATAAAAAGTGAAAAAACATCATTTAGAGAGTTGTGAAACGAACAATATACCAGCATAAAAAAAGGCTGTTAAGTGTAAAGACTTCATTTAGAGAGTTGCGAAACGAACAATCCACAAGCATAAAGAAAAAAGTCTGTTAAACATAAAGGCATCAATTAGAGAATTGTGAAACGAACGCTCCAAAACTTGAACGAAGTCAGTTCGGAAATTTCAATGGAACATTTCTTTGCAATGACATTTTCATTCCTACTTCTTGCTGATTCTACTAAGAGTTTACTGAAAACAAATCTCTGCCCACACAAAGTGAGTAGAGGAAGAATGAGTTAGGAGTAATCGATGAAAATTTGGTGTCAAGGATTTACTACTCTTTACTCTGTAAGGTCCTCAACTCATCCAGCGCTTTTAATCTTAACCCCTTTAAAAAATTGGCAATTATAACACACACTATTACTTCAACAACAACAATTTGCTATAATCCACTCAAATAAAATAAATAAGGCAACTAATGAAAGAGTTATTATAAAAAGCCAAGGTATTTTCGCCAACTTAACGATTTTTTTTCCGACTGCCAAGAAGGCTTGCAGCTACTTCTTCATTTGACTTTCATTTCACCAGCTTATTCCAGCAGTTTGTCGTCTGCCATTCAGACTATTCGTCTTGAGTTGTAAAACGGTGTCTGCTGTGATGGCGCCATTCTTCATCTCACTTGGCTTCATTCCAAGAAGTTGGCTCGCTTAACGGTGCTACCGTTGACAGTGTCGAATGCCTTCCGGGTCGACAGAATTCACACTTTGTCAATGAATTCTGCCCTACTCTGTGCTCTGTGCTCTGTGCTCTCTGCTTGTTTCGACGTAGTAAGTAAAATAGAAAAGTGAAAAATGAAATAATAAACAGTGCGCAACAACGCCCATCCCTTTGTCCCTTGAGAGGGGGGGGGGGGTGGTAGGTTTGTTGCGCCAAGTTGAATGCTGCAACTTATTCTTATTTTAATTTCATGCTTTGCCACTTTGGCGTTTTTCATTTTGTAATATTATTGTGTAATGACATTTCACGCCAAACTTTTTGACATCTTTCTCTCAAGCACATAGTTCAAGATGTTGAAGTCAATCTCTGCGCCCTTTTATTTGAATTTGCGCTTCAGCTAATTTTAATAGAAATAATTCGTCTTCTGTTCTATGCTCCTCCATAGTATAAGGGTGTATACGTATATTTTGCTTAAATTTGGACATTTATTTGACTTTTTCAACATCACTGCTTATAGTGATTTAATAATGAATGAGCAAAGCCAGTGAAAATAATATTTCAAACGAAATCGTGTTAGAGAACAACAAAGACTGTAATACTTTTACGGTGTTCTTATGTCCGTAGGTTCATTCGGTATAAGTGAGGATTTGCTTAGATACTCTGATACATAACTTATTGTACTACAGGTCCATATGTCTATTGGTTCATTCAGTGTAAGTGTGGGTATGCTGAAGACACCCTGTTCCAAAACTCATTGTCTCAGTATCGGTTTAATTTTATTACGTTTTCCTTATACAAATTCTTTTGCTAACCCTTTTTTATACTTTTGCAGTGATGTCGACAAAGCCTCGGAAACTATTCTTTAAAAGCACAGTTCCATTTTAAAGTAAATCTCTCTAATTTCGTCAAGCTTGCGTTATGTAGAACGGAATTACGGAAGTTGAAAATTTTGTTTAGTGGAAATTGGATATTCGATAAGCACTTAACCTCACTAATACATGACATAACACAGAAGAAATTTACTATACTGAAGGAAACGTTTCTATCAAAATTCATATGAATAGTACTGAAAGTTTAATTTTGGCCGAATGTGCAATAAAATGAACCCGTAAGTTAAAAAAAAAATTACCATAAATAGTACCCGATATGTCGCTGATTCCCGTGAGAACACTTCACAGACCTGTTTGACGCTATTTAAAGGGTCATCTCAGTGTTTAATTTTCGAAAAATCATTTTTTTTTTGTTGCAAACAATAATATACATAAACATTCTCTCAAATCTTGAAATCGAAATTCGAATTATTTCGGTCGCTACAGAGTAGAAATGGAACACAGTGGGGAACGCAGCGACTCCAATCTCTAAAAGCGTTTTTCTTAGAATGGTGTTTTTAAAAACAGTTTGCGCTCACAGAGGAAGAGTTTTGAAGATATTGGAGAGAATATTTTTAACGTCTTTCTCTATCGCGCTATGGAAGCTTTTTTCTTTAAAATCTTTCACCTTTTTCCTACGAAAAACTGTGGAAAAAGTGTGAAGTTCGATACTTTTTGTGCAAACCGCCGCCATCTATCAAGTTTCAAAAAAAAAAAAAAAATAATGATATAAAAATAAAAATAAAAATAAAAAAGAAGCTTCCATAGCACGATAGCGACTTCCTACATATTAATCATCGTTTTGAAATTTTGTTTTCAAAATTGCGGCGAAATCGTGGACATCGTACAGGAGGTTTTTTTAACTTGTCACAATTTAGTTAACTATTATACACCCAATAAATAAACAAACAAAAAATCATTTTGTATTCATCATGAATGTATTTATTTATAAAACAAACCGGACCGAATAGTTCATTTCAAAATAAAAAAAAATGTTGAAATTCAGTGATTTTTCGGTCGGTAACACTGAGACGATCCCTTAAGCACAATCTTGGATTTCCTGCATTGAAGCAATGAACTTCGTCCGGTGAACCTGTTAACTTTTGGGATTCACAAGGTTTGATCTACATATAGCGACTTACTTGATTGTTAAACCGAGAAGAAAATCCGCCTGACGGTATATAGAACTAGACTACGAAGTACAAATAATCAGTGTGATGAGTTGAGCCTTTTCAACCATGTTGGTCTATATATACGTGAGCAAGTCAATCAGTTTCCGAGATATCTAAAGTTTTTTCCATGAACTTTTGTATTTGGGAAGGATATTATAGCTCAAGTACAACCGAAGTTAATGTTTTTTCTTGCTATACGAGCGCAGGAGTGTCAAATAAATAGAGGCAGACATATTGTTATATGTTTATATATGATCGGGCTGATTGCTTCTCCGTTCATTAACAAGTCTGAAAAATACCATTAAGTGAGAAGCAAAAATGACTGCATCTTAGATACCAATTAAAATATGTACGAAACTCAAATTGTGTATAAAGCATCGCATTTAGATGGTTATACTATATGTGGGTTATGTATTGCTTAAAAGTAGGCCCTTCAATCCTGGCGATAGAGTGGGAAAGTTAATGAAATTGAATTATAACCACAGTCAGTCCCTCAATAACAGTTATGTCATGTAGAAAACCGCCGCCATTGAATTGGTAAATAAATACACGAGAAGCAATAAATTTCACACCGGTGATTGTGTGGAAGGGCGTGGTACCGCCTTCTTTTTAAAATTTAATAACTCAGAAACTTCTCTACTAACATTGCCTTAACATGCTTATAATACAATGAGAATGTAGGCATGATCGGACTTGGACACGCCTATTTCCCTATTTCCCATAAAACACAATTTTAAATTCCATCTCATTCTTTTATTATTAACTTCCTCAAATAATGTATTTAAAATGCCATTTCACAACGAAAAACTAAGGAAATCGAAAGAAATTTTTTCAAACCCCCAAATACCAAATACCTATGTGGATCTTAGTGTCTATGTCTGACTTTAAATATTGCTAAAATCACATCCATAGTTTTCCTCACATCCATACATGGCTTTATAATTAACTTCCGGTTAACCTGATACCGGGTTAATACAGTGACTATTTCCTCATATGCCCAATTTTTTAAATATGGGATTTTTGGTTGCGTTTACTATGGTATTCCACATATATACATTGTGACAAAAAGAACTATGAAATTTTAAATAAAACTCAAAATATTTAACTATACATAATACATTTATGTGAACGATTTTTTAAGTCCTCTAAACACTTTTTATTATCACTTTATGGGATGGCCTTCAACTCCTTGCGCGAATTTTGTTTTACCTCTTTGATCGACTGAAAATAGGTTCCACGGAGCGGTATTTTCAGTTTAGTGGGCATGAAAAAATCACACGGAGCTAAATCTGGTAAATACGATGGTTGATCAAGCGTATTCTTTGCTTTTTTTGGCATTATTGGCTTTAAAATTGGTGACAATCGTGGCTCGATACGATGGTGCATTGTGATCATGCAAAATCTATGAACTGTCTTTCTACAATTCCGGACCTTTTCGAATGATGTTCTCACGCAAATGCCCATATTGACCGCCTCTCCCTCCGAAACAAATGTATGATACAATAAACCACTTATAGTGAAAAAATAACCATGAACCTGGTTTTTGAGCGACTTTGGCGTGGTTTGTTTTATTTCAGCTCGTTTTTTTTCCTTCCATTCCGATGACTGTTGTCTTCTTTGCATGTCATAAACTCATAAACCCATGTCTCATCGGAAGTTATAATGCTCTCCATGAATGTAAGATTGGAATTCGCACGATCAAACATGTTCAAAGAAACCTGTTGAGGGAACTCTTGTTGAAAAAAAAAACAGCTTCATCGATACCAGCCGTTTCATACCCAAAATATCCACCAAAACCACTTGACTGAATTCGCGAGAGATGACGAGCTTTCTGGCCATCTCTCTAAAACCTGTCTGCTGATTTTCAACCATCATATCCTTCCTTTTTTATTACTTTCATCAATGGAAGAGGTCGAAGGGCGTCCAGAATGTCTTCAGCGATATCTCGACCGTCTTTGAAGACTTGTAACTTTTGTTCGGAATTTCAGAAATTAAATGACGAGAGGAGCTCGTGTCGAATGAGATTATCATCACCATGGACATCTACTTCGTAGAACTTTAGACACGCATTTTTAAGAAGGAATAAAGAGGCTGCGTTATCGCTGACTGAAGTGTGTCATCTTAAAATGAGACTATGTTGACATATAAGACTACACATTTATTACATACCGCAAACTTGACTCAGCTAGTTATTGTTTGATAAATTCGCTCGTCGAATAACATGGTGTTTCACTGGTTCAAAACTTACAAAAATTCTTGAAAATTTTATAAAAGCACCAAATGAGAAGGCTTTGATGATCCTACATTTAATGTTGTGGCTGCGATCTGACACAACTTTTCAGCAAACAAAAATTTTCATTAGCCCATAAAATGAAGAAAGAATGAACGATAACATGTGTATTGTACATGTAAACATATATTGTATATAATTTCAGACAATCACTCATTACTGGAGAGAAAAGTAATTACTTTGACAAATGCGTAGATTTTTCATTAATTAAGTTTAATTTTTTATGCATCATAGGCAGGTGCTCGCGCTACGTGCCGTGCAACCATTTGTAGCATCCACAACATTTTCTGCGCTCGAGGCGTCAATGAAACGGTACTTTGTATATAAATTGTATTAAAGGTGTAAATTTGCATTTATTGATAATTGCAGCCATTTCGATTGAGGTCAAAATAATACCGTTAAACCTTCGACCGCTTGCAACAAGGAACTGTTTAAATTTCATTATGTTAAATGACAATGCAAGCAACAACACGCGCAACCGTATACAAGCAAGCAAGCCAGCGCTGCAACTCCAGTCCAAGTGGCCACATGACTTTTATTGCCTGCTACCATGTGATATGTCTGTCCGTCTGTCGGACTGCCTATCATGGCCGTTGTGTTGGTTCATCATTCTGTCAGCAGTCAATTAAGTGAATGTCACAGAGAGTTGCCGCAGCGGCTTTGTTGACGTATCGGCCTATATGGATCCGGCAGGGCCGCAGCAATCGGCTATTACCGTACAATCGTGCATGAATATTAATACATACACATACTTACTTACGCAAGCACATGCATACAGGCATGCAAATGAATGCATTTTAAACAGGACTGTAACGGGACTGCAAGCATTATGCACGGCACATAAGTAGTGTGTGTGTGTATGTGTTGGTGTGTAAATAAGTGAAGGCATAAGCAAATAAACTGGGTATTGTCACCAAATGCTCAGCGCTCACTTAACAATTCATCAGTTAATAAGAGCTGGAGCCACAAAAAATTGTTTGCACAGACTACATAGCTATATATGTGATAGTACATATACGTATAGATATACATTAGGGTGTGTGTTATTTTCGAAATTGATTTTGCTCAGGTTTCGGTTTAGTTTCAGCCTTAACGAAGGATGGGTTTTGATTTAAATCGTACCTAAATATATTTGATAAGCGATTTTTTATTTTGCAATTGATCAAAAAAATCTCAAAAAAATCAACCTACCCCTTTATAAGAGGGATATTCTCATTAAAAATTGTCTGCTCTACAAAATAGATTAAAATAATTTTTTTCCTAAAAATATTCCTTTAAAAGTTATACGCAGTTAAAGTTAAGCATCACGTTCACTATAGTCATGTAGGACCCCATGTCGTATGAGCAACTTGGAATGTGCATGTAAGTCACTCTATAAATTGTCAGGTCATTTGATGCACAAAAGGCAAACAATCAACTTAGGCAATAACGAACGCCCTAGTACACATATATGTATATAAATACACCATATATGTATATATTCTGCTTATAAATATTTTTTTATATTTAAAAGCACATAATAAGCGCATATGAGCTACCATTTATTTGCTTGTATGTGTGTATGTGCGTTTGTGTGCTTGTGATTATGTAAATGCAACAGAGTCGTGCCGTAGGGTGTACACAGTTTTTCTGACAGCTTATAATTGGCAGACTATAATTAAATTGAATTAACCCGCTCGCTGCACATAGGCATGATGCTGATGCCTAATGAGTTGGAAAAATAAGCAATATGTGTGAGGTGGAAGGTGGTAGGCATTGTTTATTTTTAGCGTGAAAATGCTGAACGTGAGAAACGTTGTTATACTAATATTCAATAAAGCGAAAACTGGTAGGTAGCAGGTTTTCAAAATTAGAGGGCTAAATAATGCCGAACATTTCGAAAAAATTGTTAGAAAAGGAAGCAAAATATCCGATTTTTAAAATTGAATATGAAAACTTTAGAGACGAAATGAAACTGAGACTTATATGTACTACCTGACCAAATTTGACTCATCCTCAGAACAAATCCATCAATTTTTTGTTTAGGTACAACCTTACCAAAGCCTATAGGTCCGTTAACGAGGATAAGACGAATATATCATGTCTTCAAACAAATTGTCATCGGATACTGTTGACAGCCATAACTTTGAAGTCATAGATAATTTCGCCTATCTTTAATCAGCATCAACAGCATCAACAATATCAGCCTTGAAATCCAATGCAGAATCACTCTTGCCAACAGGTACCAGTTGGGACTGTGTAGACAACTGAGAAGTAAAGTCCTCTCTTGGCGAACAAAGACCAAACTCTACAAATCCCTCATTATTCCCGCCTGCTATATGGTGCGGAGGCATGGACAATGACATCATCTGATGAGTCGGTCTTAGGAGTGTGCGAACATAAGGAACATAAGCGCATTGGTGAGTTATACGGCGGTATTGACATAGTTCAGGGGATGCACAGGCTTCATCATATTGTCCGGATGGAAGAAAACACTCGATCTTTGATGAATTTGGTGGAAGCATAGAAAGAGGAAGACCTTCGCTCCGTGGGAGAGGTCAGATGGAGAAGGACTGTTTCGTTGTGGAGGCTGAACTTACCGACCGTTGTGCCAAAGATACCTTCATTCGTCACCTTAGCGTTAAAGTCGCCAAGTACGATTTTGACATCGTGGCTTGGGCAGCTCTCGTAGGTGCGCTCATAGAAGGCATCGCGAATCAGGGATATGAAGAACCTTATTGAAAAACTTTGCGTTGATGCTGATTGTGGCTAGACGTTCATCCCCCGGGATAAATACCAGTACTTGGCGACGGAATCTCTCTTCCACCACGAATTCCACACTGAATTTGCGCTCCTTTATATGGCCACTGTAGTAAATGCCACAATGGCCTACTCGTCTCAGTCCTTGTCCAAACGATCTCATTTCTTGAGGATTTTTTTAATGAAGCGGGTCCAACACCCACCGCACAAGCCTGTGAAGAGGATGTTTCGCTTTATCACTTTAACTTGTCTTCAAACGGAGTTTTTTGGCTGCTAAAAGGATACTTGACCCAAGACCGGAAGTCGGAAGCTGCTGGAGCCATATGTAAACTCAGAGAACTATGACAAAGAAATTAACAATATTGAAGAAATGTCTTGGAATTGTATTTTATCGGGAACAAAAGTATTTGAGTAAAACAAAATATTCAGGTAAGACATCCAAAAGTGGTGTTGTAATGCAAAAAATTTTTCCAACTCGGGAGATAGCACCGGATCATAATAAGTATCATTGATAGATCCACTCAACACATATTAGTTAATGTTTCGGGTATGAAATATATCAATTCGAGACTCGTATCAAATGACCTGAATCTTTTTTAAAAACTAGTTGATTGGAGGTCGGAAGAGATAGAATAGAAATGCAGCATTACTGACAGCGAAGCTGTTCCAGCCAACCATTCACGTTCCAAAAATAAAACAAAACCGAAAAAATCACGTGGAAGTCATTCAAAACTAAAGGTGATGCTCATCGATTTCATTGTTTACCGTAATGTGGTTCACAATGAGTTCATCACAGAGATTCAAGCGATCAACCAGGAATACAACTTAGTCTGTAATGTCGAAGGGAAACAATTCGGGGTAAGCGGCTGCATTTGTGGACAGAAAATTCAAGAAAATATCCGAACATATTATAATATTATTGCGACTGTCTTTTCAGCTAAACACGAAATTAGAGTTAGCGACTCTATTCACCAAATTTGTCTTCCTGTGACTTTAATCTGTTTCAGAAACAGAACAATCAGCTTCCGAGAACGCTTCATGGAAGCTAAGGCACTAAAGGCCATTCAATCCGAGGCATATAAGAAGTGTATGAAAAATTTGATTAAAATATTGGTCGGATTATAACCGCTCAAAAGAAGCTTATTTTAAAGGCAATAATGAAGATTTGGATACAAATGCGTGAAAATGTCAGTCCTGATTGCTCATACAGTTCAATATCTTCTCACATCTGCGTACGGTTTCCTCAGCTTCCCTTCGCGCTGTTTAGAGGTAAGTATTGTCGTCATGTAGAACCGTCTCGTGATACCAGAGACCAATATTAAGGGGGTATTCTACTCTAGAAATCAAATTTTGGGCAGTTTTTTGAATTTTATTAAAAAAAGAAACCAAACATATTTTTACCATCCATTTTTTACAGTGTTTTTATTGATATCTTAAAAATACAGAAAAAAAAATTTCACAAAAACATTACACACAAAAATTTAAATAATTAGAAAGGGGAGAGGTGTAAAAAAATTGGCACATCCAGGTGACACTGATCCTGACTCTCCTGGTGGTCTGAAAAAAAAAAAAAATCAAAAGAAATTCTTAATCAGTAAGGATGCTGTTATAGTCCGGGAACATGAAAAAAATTTTGTTTAAAAAATGCCGACTGCCTGAAAATAAAAATCATTTTTTAGGCTTTTTTTTGAAATTTCGGAATTTTTTTAAAATATTAAAAACTAAAATTTTGACACGATGTTGGTAGGAACGATAAAGGACTATATAAAAAAGGTTCACACAAAATTTCAAGTAAATCGGTTGTATAGAACTTGAGATATTGCCGGTACCGTGTGGAAAAAAGTAGTTTCGAGAAAAACGCTTTTAAAGTTTAGGAGACAATTCTAGTGAACACGGACGCCTCACAAAATCGGCCGTATCTCCGAAAGTAAGTAGAATTTTGGAAAATTGTTCCAAGGTCATATTTTTGAAAGTCTAAGCTTTAAATATACGTAAAAAAATTGAATTTTTCAAAATTCTGGAGTAGAATACCCCCTTAAAAGTATTGTTTTTTTTCTAATAGTGTGTACACCTCGGCAGCGAGCGGTAGATTTCTAAGTGACTTCTTGTCATAACAAACTTTCAACGCAAATACCGAATTGGAGGGCAAGTTACTCGACTTAGTTTGAAGAAATATTTACATGTTTGATTTCTAAGTAAGAATGACTCAAGAAAAAGTAAATATAATATATTTATAAGTGGTAACTCTTTTCCAAAAATCTTATAAGCTTCCACCAAAATATAATTGCTGTCGGCCAAGATTTGTTTCCTATTAAAGTAATAAGAAAGAACTCTCCAAAAAACACATTTGAGGCACAAGGCTCGACATATTTGCTTAAAACAAAACTGGTAACAGTGCCTGAGTTAATGAAGATGATGTGCAGGTGTCTAGGGTTTGCTATTTCAAAGGCCATATTACTTCATGGGGAAGATACAGAATCAGCATTTTGAGCATATGTCACCCCACTTTGAAATTAGTTCCAGTTCACAATCATATCTTCACTCTAAAAAATATTATAACTTCTCCGATGATTAAATATCATAAAATATGTATATAAATTATCGCCATTACTTCCGCATATAATCCGACTATCGAGGATGAAGCAATTTGCAATAAAAAAACAGGAAAACCGAATAAAACAAATTTCTTCAAATACTCCACTCAACGTTTACCGCTAAGTATAAGTTGAGTTGAATACATGCTCTTGAACTTTGAAAAAACTTGAAAGTAGTTTGTGTTTTCTCCGCATACAATTTCTACTCTTCTTTGTTTTCGGCACACTACTTACGCGTACATATCACTTGGCCGGTTTACCGACCGAGCATGGCAAGACGGCATAGCTGAAATACTCTAAGCTGCGGCAACCAACCGAAATGAAATGAACTTAATTAATTAGCCAAACTCTCCGGAGAAGTTCAGTGCTGAACTCGGCCACAATCTGATTTCTTTTGAGTTTATGTCATTCCACTGAGCCCTGCCAACCCACACGCACACACACTCCCGCCAACAACTTCGTCCAGGCAGCTGCGACTCGTTTGCCGGCATTAGTTCGCCAACCAGGTTTTTCACTCGCAGCACTTGAATCATTCGCTTGCTGTCAAGCCACCACATGCCCGCCAACTAACTCACCATTTCACTTTGTTTTTCTTTGAGATTTTCGAATATTTGTGTCGTTAAGAACGACTCTTAGTTATTCGTGTGTACATACCTACGAGCATATAGCATACGATGTACGAACATTCGCACGGTTTGAAATGTTCATGGGTCACTGGAGGGCCAAGTGTGTGCAACCTTTTTTTTTTTTGTGCTGCCTTTGCTACCGGTAAAGCCCAACTTGCCATCAGTTGGCTGCTTTCAACCGCAATGCGATTGCGGTGGCGTTCTTTTCTTGTCATATTTCATGACATCAGGAGTTAATGGTTCGAAATGGGATAGAAGTGGGATTAGCGCAACTATGGGGTATGAGAACTACGGAAAATTTTACAGACTATTTTATACAAACTGTTGGCATATGCTTTCGCTAATCAGCTTATGAAAAGAGCCGCTACAGTAACAATGCTGAGGTAAGCAGGAAACTCAAAGAGAAAGAATATTTAATTGTGAGTTTCCGAAATTAATTTAATTGTTTAATGTTGTCGAGAATTTTTTTTTTTTTAATAAGTATTTCAGTCAGTGCTATTTAGGGCAGTTTTCAACGCTTTACCAAAGGATAATATATGCGTTTCAAGTTGGAATTTTACATTTTAGAAGCTGTTTCTATCATACGCGTGCATTCTTCTGGTATTTCGGCACAATTTCTTGTGGCCTGATTAAAATGTTATGCTGATAAAATCCTTTTTTAAGATAGTGGTTAATGAGAATAAGGATTTAAGAACGCATCTATAACAATCTTCAAAACGTCATATTTCTTCGACGGGGCTTTATTGGGTATTAGACTCAAGCAGGTTTCCATTTTATTCTTTGAGCCTGTGTTAGGTCATATCTAGGTATTTTCATTATGTGCTTGTTGATCGGGGATTCATCAGATCTCGTGAAAATTTCATCCAACGTTGCAGTTGTATGCCTCAATGTGGCTGTTGACGTTAAATAGGCTATAACATCAATCTTTGGGACTGCGCAAGAGGGTTACTTAAGCGTCTTAGCATTAGTAGAATAGTATCAGTAGTGCAGTGTCTCTTTATCGGGAGAGAGGTTCCTCTCACTTCCACTATCTAAATTATTTACTAACTTTGTCCAGGTGTTTAAAAAATTATTTGTCGGTTCAGATTAGGTTGATAGAGAGCACTTTCCTCAAAAGACACTAATCTCTCTCTTATTATCCTTTTCCGATATATTTCAATCTACTTCAACTTCACTTACCATATTCAAACGACCCACCAGCAAAACTTTTAACGTCTACATAGACGGATCCAAAATGAAGTGAGCATCGGGATCTACTGCGCGGTGCTGGATACTCGTATCAGGTGAGACTTTAAGCTATCGGAATACTCCAGACTGTCAGACTGTAGTCTTTGCGGTGAAGAAAGCTGCTGAGACAGCTAATAACGCTGGAAACGACACAAAGAAAATCAATGTATAGGTCGATAGCCAGACGGCAGTTAAGGCAATAAACTTATATCGCATTACGTTAGAGAATAACAGAGAGGTAGTAGATGCAGTTACTACAAGAAAACGGTTGAAAATACACTGGGTTCCAAGCCACAAGGGCATTTCGAGGAGCTAAAAAGCTGCTGAGGTTACCAAAAGTGCCATCCACGTGGCTACCGAACTTCTTCTTTATTGGCGTGCTTACGCAGTTATAGACGAGTTTACACCTCGCTCCATCGACTGCAGATTTGCCGTTGCCAATGCTCAAAGGCCGTAAATCTTCCACAAAATCTTTCTCTCGAAAATTCATAACGTCCACTTATCAGATGTTGTCATCGTCCAAGCCTCTGCACCATATAGCAGAACAGGAATAATGAGTGACTTTTAGAATTGGGTTTTTATTCGTAAAGAGAGTTCTTTACTTCCCAATTAGCTACTCAGTCCGAAGTAGCAGCTGTCAGGAGTTATCGTGCTCTGGATTTCGAGTTGTTTATGTTAATAATGTTTCTGAGATAGACGAAATTGCCTACGACTGTTAAGTTAGGACTGTCCACATTGTTTGATGACAGGAAATATTTCGTTTTGCCCTCGTTCATTACCAAGGTCGATGGAGTCGTGTGTAGAAGTGCACGCCAGTGAGGAAGGTCTCTGAGTGGCATTAATTTAGGATTAGCCAAAAACGATTCTTCTACATATGGCTCAAGCAGCTCACGACTTCCGGTCATAGACCAAGTATTTTATGGGTAGCCGAGGAACATCTGTTTTAAGGCGACCTAAAGTGAGAAGGTGAACAATATCTTCTCAGGGCTTTGCGCTGATATAAGATTATATAGGAGAGAGATGATGCAACACATTATTTGCTGCTATCCCGTGTTATCTAGAACTCATTCGAAATTAAGATATCTAGGAGCCCGGCAGTTCAAGAAACGGCATGAAGTATCACAATTATAAACCAAGTCTCTATTAAACCTCGTGAAAAGCTTTTACGACCGACACGATGTAAACTTCAGATAATATTAATTAAACCTAACCTCAATCCGACATAACAAAGGTCCCATAAATCTACTTATGCTTGTTTTATAAAATGTCTAAATATATGACAGTTTCAAATTAGGCGTTGATTATCATCGAAAAAACACGCATCCACAATTTAGTATTTGATTATCAATTTTATTCAAAGTATTTACGTACTTTTGATTAAGAATTCTCCCGCATTCCAATCTACTGCTCAATTTGCTTACATTTGTTTTCACTTTACAAACACACAAATTAAAGTTTTCCCTTTCTTCGTGTACCATTGCGTTTCTTGTGCAAATTTATAAAATTAAATTTGTGTTATTAAATGATTAATTCAATCACACAATTATGAAGTTTAGCTTTAAAGTCGAAAACTTTCCAAAGCACTGCACACTCGACACAATGGTATTGCTTACGAGCTCACACGCCAGCTCACACCAATACAAACGCATTTACATATATTATATGTAAGTTAAACGCAGTATATACTATATATGTGAATGCATGCGTTTGTGTGTATGTGCGATTACAATTTGCAAGCGCACGGATGCATTCATGTGGCAAGTGGCAAGTGGCAAAAGTTTGCATTTGGTTATTATGCGGCTGAGGGCGCAACAATGAAGCAATAAAAACTTTTTGTTACAACTCAAATTTCAAGCCGTAATTCGCAGAGACAATTGCGCCAAGAAATGTCTACGAAAGCGAACATTTACACGCACACATAAGCGCAGAGAGTTTCGGTGACTTCGCAAGCATTTTTGCTTTACTAAATCAAGAAAAGACGAATTTCTCGCAAATTCTCCGCTGAGTTGAATTAATCCTTTGGCGGAAGGAAACTGTTAGTTACAACAAAAAGTATTCTCTCACTTTTTTATTTGTTTTTGTATTTTACAACAGGTTTTATGCAGCCAACTTGAAAGAGTTCTAGCACTTAATTGGTGAAATTAAGTTTGAAAAGCATCAAAAAGATTTGATTGTGAGCATTTTGGAATAAAGAAGAGTTTCTGTCATCTTAATTGTTATATATTTTTCATATATGTATGTATATATATATGGCACACATATGAACTTTTTGTACTTTTGTGGAAATCAAATTTCTTGAATAAATATAATTATCCTTATCCCAAACCTAACAAATCAAATACCTCAATCGCTGACTTCACACCAATTTCTTTGAACTCCTGTATGTCAAATGTTCCGGAAAAAATCATTTCAAAGGGAATAAGGGAATGGTATGCCAAAGCAAATAAATTAATAAGCCCCAATCAGTTCGCTTTACAGAGAGGTATTAATGTCATTGGCCCCCTACTTTCCTTTGAACATTGCGCCTCTTCAACAATATCTGCGAAAAATCACTTATCCGTCCACCGCTCAGACTTTGAGAAAACTTTTGATAGAATTGAAGCCCAAAGAGTACTACAAAAACTATAAAAATGGGACATTGGAAACAAATTTTATAGTTTTATAAAAGTATTCCTTTCAAGTCGTAAATTTTCAATAAGTGTTAGCAACTTTAACTCCAATAATTTTCCTCTATATAATGGCATACTACAAGAAACTCCTCTCTCAGCAGCACTATTTATTGCATTATAAATTTTCTTCATTTCATTGAAACCGCTTATCACAAAGCGGCAAGAAGAAGTATTCACGCATTCACCACCTCACCAACTCACCAACCAAAGTGGTATTGATTAAAGCAAGTCTTCCTAACATTCATTATAGAACAAAATTCAATACAATGATGCTCATATTAAAGTTTCTGCAGTGTAAAAACTCGAACTTATTTAATCAATGACAACAAATCAAAAAATAAACAAACCATCTTCGATCATAAAATGCTTGAATATTATCAATTTATTATATAGTATTATTAATTATCATTTGACTTCTGACACCGCCACTCTTAAAAGTGAACACTCATCCGCACTCGCACTGTTTCAAAAAAACAACCACCAATGAAGAACAATATAACCAGCTATACAATGACGCAGTAGAAAAGTACAAATCGGAGTGGAAATTAATATACATCCACACTTCGTTTGCGGTAACAAACGACCAAGATGTCACAATTTGGGAGTAACTATGGACCCTAAACTCAATTTTAATCTTCACTCATCTAAAGGCGCTCTTAGTTTTGTTAAACGTTGATCGAAAGAATTTAGAGATCCACTTACCACAAAAATTCCTTTTACATCTCTGGTAAGGCCTATATTAGAGTATGCATCTGTTGTTTGGAACCCTAGTTACCAAGTCAATTCAGTTAAGTTAGAGTCCGTGCAAAAACAATTTTTACTTTTTGCCTAAAATCATTTGCATTGGGATTCCTGTTTTAACCTTCGCCCTTACACTAACCATTTAAAACTTATAAATCTCCGGACACTCACTAGTCGTAGGGAGATGCTTGGTATAATATTTCTTATAACACTCATGAATGGGTCAGTCTGTAGCCCATCTCTTATTTTTCTTATTAATTTTAACGTTCCCGCTCGCTGTACTAGGCAGTTTAGATCCTTATTTTTAAAATTTTTTAGAACAAATATTGAGTTAAACGATAGCATATGTCATAATTTCAATTCTCATTTCAGCACATTTGATCTAACAAACTCACTCTTTCCCTATTAAAAAAATTATTTTATCCACTCTTAACAAGTAACATTTAAATATTATAAGCTTTAATTTAATTCTTAATTTTGGCTGTTGAAATTATTGTTTCTGTATCGGAGCAGCTAAAAAGTCGCATCACTTAAAACTCTTTTAAAAGGCGGTCGTAATTTTACCACCGTACTGCTTGATGTTTACAGCTGAAGTGGCTGCGATATATGAAGCGATTGGAATTTAACATACAAGTATGTACCGATAGCAAGTTGTTAACGCTCTTTTGAATAAGACAATAACACAGTGCTGATTAACAAAAAAAAGAAATTTTATATCAACACAAAAGAAGAGTTAATGGTGTTGAAGGAAACCAACCAGCAGATGACCGCGCAAAAAAGTGTGGAAAGGAGTCACTACTTTCATTCGATCACTGTACATTGAAAGATATTCGCTTTATGGTAAAAAAAAAGTACTTCACGAGCCAGTAAAAAAATATATTTTGATAATTTAAAGCGGCTTAAAAAAACTAAAGACTTTTATGAGAAGCTGTCATGTGTAAGAAATATGTTCGAGGATTTCATAGTATAAGGTCCCCGTAAACTGATTTTTTAAAGAAAAATTGACTGTTTAAGATTTGGCAAGGCTTGGAAGGTAACGAATCGAACAAACAACTGGTATATAGTAGTATGTAATATAAACTGGCAAAATTTCATAAAGATTATTCTAATAAGTCTAGTAAAAGTAATATGTAATTCGCGTCCCATAGTGCGATCGGGTCACACTACATTGTATAAAAAATATAAGATTTCGTACTTTAAAGGCTTATTTCACAATTCTGTAATTTCAAGCAATCAGTATTGATTGAGCATGCATCAAAGTAGACACCAGCGTATTTTCTTCGATGTAAACGAAAACTCAAGGGGGAAAAAATATTTATGGTCCTGTTACTATAGCAACTACTCAAGAAGTTTTCGTTTCGCCTAATCTCTTTTTGATAGTTTTGATGTTAAAGATGCAGCACGTTCTGCACGCAAATTATCAATTGGAACTACTTGAATAAGGCTAGATTCAAAAAGGTGCTTTGGTGTCTGGCTGCCACACGAGTTAAGGCATAAATAGCGTGTTTAACATCTGCAAATCGCTACTAAATCTATCGATTTCGAAAAATTATATTTTTTTACCAAGCTTAATTAATAAAATAATAGTAATTTTGGAACTGGAAATACTTTGGAGTTCCATGAAATACCATTGTAGTTTAAAAATTACTTTTTCGTTCAGCATTTGAAATAAAACTATGGACAATATTTCTTAACTAAAACGATGGGGAAAAAGGGCAATTGGTCTCACCGAATTTACCGAGAGTACCTACACCACCTTACGCATTCCTACAGACGTAATCGTTGACGAGAGTCGATTCCGCTAGGTGATCGCAGCAACTACCGCTCGCTTTATCCCGGCTGGAAGTATGGAAGAAATGCGCCCTTATTTCCTGGCCGATGCCACTGTTTTGACTAATGAGCGCGACACCTTATGACAGGCCAATCCCGGTTATCCCCTCGAATAAAGAACTTCAATTTGGAGATTCGGCAAATGGTAAACAAACACAAGCATACAAAATGGATGGAGCACCTGAAGCCCTACAACCTCTCAGTCGGTGTGAGTAAGCTTTGACCTACTGTGAAAGCTTTGTATAATCCGAACAGCCATGATGACCGAGTTGAAATTCAATTCAATAGCCACACCTCTTCGGACCCCAATAAGTGCTCGAGCTATTTTAGCCGGCAATTTACAATTCACCCTTAGGTAGACAAAACCAAATTATTTGTTACCCAGGTCAGCGTGGCTTCCAAAAAGTACATAGTACTACGCCCAGATAGTTCATTGCCTTAACCAAAAATTATCAAAATCCTTTAATTCAGTCAATCAGACAACGCTACTTGAGTACATCGAAAAAATTACGATTTCTAATCGAAAGACATATCATAGAACATAACCTAAGAACTCTAGTAGGAGTATAAGTAGGTTACTGTATAATTGGCAGACTGGAAACTCCATACAAGGACTATATGTAGTAGAAGCTGTCAGGAGTTAGAAGAAGATTACACTATAGATCTTCTATGTGAATGCAGCGAAAGAAATCGCAACTATTGGCAGAGAGTTTCTTGACAGGGTCTCAGAGGTGGGACAAATAAAATTTTATTTTTTGTTTGGAAGAGCTTCAACAGTATCAGGGGAGCTGAGAGAACGTAATAGAAATTTTTTGTACGGATGAACTTCTTCAGAAGCACACGGGAGTTCAGAGAGTACAAAATAGAGTGAGGCACTTTAATTGATTGCAAAAAGAAACTTAGGTGGGTGATTGGCTTTTGTTTTGTTCAATGTTTATATGCCAACTTAAGAGATTAGAAGCCCTGAATTCAATCAACAATAATATCTCTTGATCGATTTCAGCCGCAACCTCCCGCTTTTTGTCTTTGACATTATATTCGTCAAGAGAAATGAACGGACAACTCGAATATAACGGGCTTATACGATCTAGTGAGGATCCCATTTGTTAACGCCACCCTCCTGGATTCTTGGTGAATTACTATATCGAGGCACAATGGGTCACCAAGATTTTCAAAGAAGCCAGTCTAACTTTTTTAGTCCTAAACAAATACCTGTAACTTTCAAACTTTATCAGTATTGTATTACAATGCCATATATCTATCAACTCGCACTCATATGCCAAAGTATTTTGTACCATCCCAGCCAAAAATTAATGACCAATTTCATTTAAATGTTGCACTAATGGTGTGCAGATGCTTTCATCAGTAAGCCATCAACTATTCTATCAGATATTGATTTCCGGGAAAAATCACATCAAATGATGTTTTTGCTGATAAATGCATTAATTAAGTTGCAAACTTAAAAATATCTACATAAACACATTGGCTCAGGTAGTACTGCTATTGGCGATTAGTTTAATGAAATTTTCAAACTCTCACTCACGTCCCGCACCGTCCTTAGCAAAATATATGCACCTTTGATGCCCAAAAATCAGTAATATTGCCTTTTTCTTTTGCCAATTATTTGTGTTTCGATTTGTATGTATGTATGTACCGTAATGCTGAATTTTCATTTATTCCCATCTCCGCTGCTTTTGTTGGCAACACGCTATTAATTTAACTTCCACCTCGACATTTGTGCTCCCATGGCTGCAACAAATGTCTTTCAATGTGCCACTATTTCTCAACAGTTCCATTCATTGCGCCCTTCTGACACCAGATGGACTTGCTGAGGAGACATTGTACAACAAACACATAAACACGCCTCAGCATCAACAGTGCCCATATACCTTACGGCTTCGGTTCAATTTACTATTCCACTCCATTACCATTGCTTTCATTTGCTTTTCAAGCTATGATTGTCAGTCATGCTGTTGTTGGCTATGGCCCGCCTTCGCCGGTGCTCGATGCCTGAAGCCCGGAGCCCGGAGCCCGTTGCCCGGCCGCCTGCCAAGTTATTCATCAGTTCTGCTCGTTTGTGCTAGATGAAAATATTGTATTTTCAATTTGTGATCTTTATCAGCAGGTGTTGTGCACCGTCGTCGCCATTTCCGACCTCTATTTATGCCATTGGAAGGACAAAGCAATGTCGACTGCTGTGTTGATTTAATTAAATTACTAGGCGAAAAAGAATCGAACAATTGGTGGTGTTTACACCTATGCATCTATATGAACAAATATTTGTTTGTTTTGGTATACATAAGGTCACATTTACAAGTATACATAACGGTATATTCTTATATATGCTTGAAAGTACAGGCAGTTTTAATAAAGCTTATATAAATGGATTTCCCATTGCATAATTAAGTACCCCCTACAGGGTTTTCATAATTGAATATGACCTGTGGCCTTATTTACATAAATAAATATATATTTAATATGTTCCATCGATATTCTAGAGCAATATTTGTAGTCATAGAAACTGAGTCTATAAAGCTTTAAAAGACCGTTGTCAGATAAATGCCGAAGGAAATTCTCTAATCTCCGAGCATGTTATTCAGATGGGAACATATATATTTTCGATGAGCCACTTTCAGTTGCTTTGAAAGCAGCTACTTTGAAGGATAATGGAATAAAATCTCACGAGCTCGTTCGCTAAATCGCTGATAGCAGTATATCCTGCATGAAACTGTAGACGAAACATATAACCACTGGTACACCTCATGGACTAAGGGAGAGTCCACGTTGGATGACTTACAAGGTTGTAGCCGACTTAACAACAGCCATTCTTCTTTTCGCTATTTGACGACAATTCGAGACACCAAGGACAGCCAGGTCCTTCCCCACATGATCTCTTCAACGGAGAGGTGGCCCTTCTCTTCCTCTTCTTCCACCGCCGGTAACTGAATCGAAAACCTTCAAAGCCGGAGTGTTCACTTCCATCCGGACAATATCACCTAGCCAACGTAGCAGCTTTCTCTTGATAGAAGAAGATTGTTTAAATTCTCTATTGAGTTCTGCAGCTCCAGTAATATTTTGAGGAAGTTACATTACATGGAGTCTTCATGTCTGATACCTTCGTATCGAACAGCTCGGAGAAGGGTTTTTTCCGATCTTGACGGAGCTTTTGGTGTTACTCAACCGTTTCCCAAAAAGGTGGCCCTTTTCGACGAAGAGTTGGTGAGGGGTTGATTTTTTCCTTTTTTGCAAAATTGGCGAATGAAAATCTGGTCGACATTAGTTTTTCTAGGTCTAAAGTCACACTGATAAGATTCAATCTGTTTGTTGACGATGAGCTTCAATCTTTCAAGTACTACTCTCGATAAGATCTTAAAGGCGCAGGTTGGGTAGAGACTACTTAGTTTCGAATCTTCGAGCATGATTTCATCTGACTTTCTTGCAAAGAAGCTGTTTCGCTGTGTCGGTTGTACTAGTAGCTTCACGTCGTACTTTCCCTGTGTTTGTTGACGGGCAAGCTTTTGCTGTAAAGAGGTGGGTGCATTCTTCGCCACAACAAAGTGGTCCGAGGCAATATTAGGTCTTCGGAGCGTACGCACGTCAAGTATAATGAATATAAGTCAGGCATCTCTCACAACATAATTGATCGGGTTTCGAGCATTTCAATCCGAAGACAGCAAAGTAGCGTCAAAAATTTTCTTGTGCTGGGATCTAGTACAACAAACAACAATATTTGGGGCCCTTGCGAAGTCGATCAACAATCCATTGAAGGCTGAATTTTCCTACTTTTGTATCAAAAATGACTTCTTTGCCCACCATGTCGTTAAACTTTTTTTACATTGTGGCGAAGACAGTTATCATAAACGCACTCCAGCCGCTCATAAGTGCCACAAGGAGCCTCTCGTCTGCGCCCTTGTCCCGACTATTACCATTCCTTGGACAGTGGTGATGTCAGTCCTTACCTTTTCCAATTTCCAGGTGCATGCCCCTAAATCATAGTCCTCATTACGGTTGCTGTGGTCGTCATCAAAAGAGGGGTCTTTAATTCTAGGCATGACCAATGCCCACTCGCAGCCACACATCTGGTGAACAGACGCTGCAATTAGACTTCAGCGAACCCTGAAACCGAATATGTCGGAGTGGTTCCGCTTAGCCTTCCTCTCTTTTAGCCGTAGCCTCAGGCTCCACACGAGTTGGCTACCGCATCGTACACAAGGGTTACTCACGAGTAGGATTAGGGTATAGCCCTGCGACTGTAACTGGTTACCCAGAGGCAATTCTATAACCCCTTTGCACCCAACTTCAGTGGGTACTATAGTTTACACTGACCACGTGGAGATGGATAGGTTAGATTAAGTTTGGTTGCAGGATTGATCCAAAATTGATGAATCTCAGTTAGACTAATATTTGTTTTTTGCGTTGTCCATAGGCTTCTTAAAGTGCATTGCCTTATAGATTGTCGATGCGTTTTGAGCTAACAAAAGTTTACCAGCCAGTTTGCCAGGATTCTAAAGATGTGTTTACCGAGATATTTCAATCTCAGTCTGGAAAAAGCCGTGCAATGCAGAAGAAAGGGACAAGATGATTATAGTACTCTGCTAAATTAAACTATTGAGCAGATTTAAAGCTGAATTGAAAAATTAAAGAAGTAAGAGTCAAGTATATCAAACTAAGAGACTATCTTGAGAAATAAAGACCCATTTATGGGAGAATTTGGAATATTTTAAAACAAAAGAAGGAAAATACAAAAGACTTAGAAAGTTACCAGATCTAAGCTTATCCGTTCGGTATTAAAATCTGAAATGTTTAGTAGTAATACTTATTGAAAATTCGATAATAAATAACAAAGCGTAAAAAAAGCCTCAACCACAGCGCCACCTACCTTTCACACAAATAATAAACTCTTCGAAAGTATTTCCTCCAACCTGAAGTACATTCACAGCTACTTATAAATCCGTTAACAAACCACAACTTTTGCTCATTTATTATTGCTTACTTTATCGCGGTCGTTCAGCAAACTCGCACAGATGTGGGCGCTCATAACTTTAATAATAATAGACTAGCTTGTACCGAAGCGTGTCTATTCGTGTAAGTATCGTGTCGGTTGCCGGCAACCCACGCAATGCAGCGAGTATATTACGACACTTGAATTCCCCCAAGTAATACTACAGTTACTATTGTGGTGCGTAGTCAATATTAAAAATATTGCGAGCAGGAATAACTCATCTGACTCCACTCACCAACACCACCACCACCCTCAACACACAGGTGATTTTGACGAATAACTACACAATTGCAACGAGTTAGCACAGCTGCTGTACTATACGAGTATATTCTCTATATACTATATGTATAGCTAGTCGTGTCGCTTCACGCGCTGGCAAAGTTTTCGGTGTGGGTGGCAAAAAATGGTATCATATTGTTTATAGATTTCCGGCGGACAGGTGACATTGATTGATCAATACTTTGTCATTTAGGAATTTGTCATCTCTTTCGAATGTCATCTGTCAATTTTGATTTAGCGTGGAACGGGTTTTGGTGGGCGGGCGCTACGTCGATGAAGTTGTTGTGTTGTTGGCTTGTTTTTGTAATACATATATTATTGTTGTTGTTACAATTTTGCGTTGTTAGCTGATTGGTTGCGCATATTAGCTGTTGTTGTCAATAACTTTGCTGCTACATTTGTTGGAATTGTTGGTTGATGGAAGTGTTTTAGACAACCTGCGCTTCATGTGGACACACAAACACATATACATGCATTTAATGGTGTATGAAGCAGTCGCACTTCCTGCAGCCCAAATTGATTTCTGGCACAGAAAGAGTGATGCACGCTCATAACTCATAAGAATTTTTACTTTCGGTTTCCAACTCCTTTAAGCCAGCACATATACTATATTTCTGGGTAAATCTATATGTGTGTGTATTATTGACACATTTATCTCATAAAAAAGTATGAGATGGTGTGTGGAAAATTTTATTGGATAAAGGTGTAGGATTATTATATATTTACTGCAATAATTTCAATTTACAAGCTCATAAGCAATATTTCTCACACTTATTGAGTGGGCTCTTGTCATATATCAATCTAAAGATGGAATTTTAATGCGTTCCAGGCAAAATCTTCAAAAGTAATGCTTCACAATGATAAATGTGTTGAAATTTCAGATAAGTGAGAGCCCTACTCGTCTATAAATTTATAAATTATATAAAAAGTATAGTTACTTTCTTCAATGTTTCATAAACTCATAATGAGTTCAGTTTTGGAACTCTTGCTCCTTGAAGATATTTCACTAGTATATCACATTCGTAGAACCTTAAGGAAGAAAATATATTCTGAGTGAAGGTTGCTAAGAAAAATACAAGAAAATAAGCGTAAAAGGAATTTTTGGAGCAAAATCTGGAAAAAGTTTTGATATAAAATATAGAAAACATAGCATGAGAAATATTTAAAAAAAAAAAATTTTAACAACTCTAGACCTAACAGTTACAGATGTAACAGACAGTATAGCCATTTCTCAGTAATGTTATAGAAATGACCGGAAGCCATCACATACATATATAGATTGGAAATATGACTCATAAGCCAATAAGACTATAGTTTGACTTCACACCTTAAATATATCGGATTTTGGTGTTTTCATGAGAGTAATACGATTTTAGAACATTTTATGAAATCAATATTCTTCTTCTTTACTGGCATAGACAGCGCTTACGCGTTTATAGCCGAGTTAACAGCAACACGCCAGTCGTTTCTGCTTTTCAATATTTGACGGCAATTCGAGATATCAAGTGCAGCCAGGTTCTTTTAATCAGTCTTTATAATTAGCATTATGTTAAAATTGTTTTCCCTGATGTGGATTGTTGTTAGACGCTCATCCACCGGAGTGAATGCCAGGACTCGATGTCTGCTGCTTCTCCAACCACAAATCCTACAGCGGATTTGAGCCCCTTACATGATCGCTGTAATAAATGTCACAAGAACTTACTCGTCTCTGTCCTTTTTCTGTCCATCGCATTTCTTGGTCGGCGGTAATATTCGCCTTTACTATTACGAAGACATCAACCAGCTGAGCATCGGCACCTTCCCAATTTAGATACGGGACAAACCAAGTGAAAGCCCCACTCTTTCATCCATGGCTTTTGTTTTTTTTTTCATTGGTTCTACGTGGTGGGTTCCAAACTCTGCGCACAACCTCGTTGGGTGAATAATGTAATGTTTTGTACACATTTATATAGTGAGTCGCTTGCTTCAAGACCGACGCACGCTCGCAGCCGCACCTCTGGTGAACAGACGCTGCAATTATACTTCAGTGAACCCTTAAACCGAATGTGTCGGAATGGTTCCGCTGAAGCTTCTTCTCTTTTAGCCGTTACTTCAGGGTCCACACTGTTTGGCTTTGCTTACACAAGGATTAATCACGTTTCCAGTGTGCTCGGCGAGGACGCAAGGGTAGGAATTGGGTATGGCCTTACCACTGTAACTGCTTACCCGTAATTTTGTGTGTCATAGCCAAAATATATTAGGTTTCTTAAATTTCGCACAGTCGATACCAGCAGCAAAGTCAAAGAATACAGTAAACCAAGGTTCCCAAGACTGTAGGTTGTACATAATTGGAAGGACTAACAAAGCTAAAAGCATTCGACTATGTTAGATTTCTTAAAAAAACACATTAGATGTATAAGAGGGCTGTCACTAAAAACTAAAGAATGAACTTGACTCAGATAGCTGATATCATATTATTTAAAAAATGTTTTGCACATATCGTTCATAAATATTTGGTAATGACAAAGCTGTGTAAAGTAGGATCCTCACGAGCTCTCAGTTGAATCAATTAATAACTAAATCCAAGAAAAAGATGGAACAGTTGAAAGAATTTATCTTCGATTTGCTTTTGTATTCTTCATTGCATTATCTGAATAAACCAGACCGTACAGGCTATTTCCTGCTTTAGAACTCAGAAAAATGCTCACCTACAGGTATCCTACTAGTTGTAGGTAGCATGAACTTCGCATTAGATTCAATTGGAAAGGAGAGATTGTCCTCCGAAAAATGTGACCCTAGAGAGAAAGATAGATAGGAAAATTGAGGCATTGCACTGCAACCTGTGTTTTCTTGGGTCTTTCCCTATATCTCATATGGTCACAATGGCGCGACTGCGGTGTTTGATACCTGTCCACGCAGATGGAACCTAGAGCCTTGAGCCTGATTCTGCAAATTGCTGTGCAATCCTGGATCAGGTGTTCTGGAGTTTCCTATTTCATGACGTCGGACCTTCACTTTCCGCAAGAGACTATGCTAATGTTGAACAAGTGCTTCCTGAGTCTGCAGTGCTCTGTATAGATGTCAATGCTGATCTCTTCAAACTCTCACCTCCATGCGAAGCAATTCCTTTATAGTGGCGCTGTCGCAGAGTTGGCTAGTTCGTCGACCAACTCATTGCCGGCTACTCTTTTATGCCCTGACATCCTGACCTGAGTCGATGTAGCCGTGTGTGTCTGTCTGTCCATCTTCATACATACATATACCTGAACTATTCCTTCAGTTTCTGATACATCAGCTTGAATCTTTTATCACCTTCACATTGGAAAACTATAGCATAAAGCTGCCATGCAAACTGACGAATCAAAATCAAATTCTTGTAAGTAATCGCTTGCACTTGTGAAGGGTTGTTAAGGGTTCATATTGTTCCTTATACCATTATGATATCATAATATAATAATTTAGTATTCAGTATACCGCACTTCAGGTCACTTTTTATCACTATATTCACCATTAGCTCATTTGAGTAGTATAAAGCGCCTGAAGGTATGCTTTTGCAAAAATAAATTTCCATAAACAAGCTCTAATGATAAACTCAGAAAAAAAATTTTAAAGTCTATTCAATTTTCACACATATTTTAGAACCAATACTAGACATAAAAATAAAAATAATAATCATTGGCGGAAATTATTGATGTCACTAACACCGCATACGCACCATAAGTGCCACACGTTCAAAAATGTGAACGCCACAAAAACAACGCCGCAAATATTATTTCGTGACGCGCAAAAACACAAAAACTTTTCAAGTCACACATTTTCGAAAACCCTTCATAATTCATAATAAATAACAAAAATGTTCCGTCAACTAGAAAAAGGCATGCAAATTAAAATACGGTTAAATGCAGCTGTGACCACAATTTCCATTGTTCGCTGTTGTGTGCGTGTGTGTGCAAGTGTGCAAGTATGTTTGCAAGTTTGGTATTGTTGGTTGGTGTTCTATTCAACATTCAATATTCAGCTGTTGTGGCGGCTACAAAAATGTGTGTTGGTTTAAGAGTACGCACAGATTCGGTAAATCCCAGCGAGCAATGAAGAATGGTAGTTTATATAAATAAAATATTAAATATAATATTATATTTTATCAACAAATTAAACAGTTATCCTTTGTCTCGTCCGATCGAATTTTATGCCGCTTAATTTATGGATTCATGTAAAGCAATAAAAGCCGAAATTCCACAGAAACTCTGGTGCAGCTCAAACTTGGCTTAAGGTAGTTTAACACGATGATACTATAAACATTATATTGATCCTTTTAGACATTTACGGTTCCAAGCGAATAATATGTCTATTTATGTCTAGTAACAATATGGTGGAGGACTATAATCCCTTCATTACTTCAAAGTAAAACCAGAACAACAAGAAAAAATGGCTTCTTCAAAGCATTATACCCTTCACCGGTGCATTTTTTACAGGATAAAATTATGTAAAAAGGTATTTATTTTGATTTTGATCGTTCAGTTTGTATGGCAGCTGTATGCTATAGTGGTTCCATTCGAACAATTTCTTCGGAGATTGTAGCATTGCTTTAAATAATTATCTATGAAAAATACCTTGGAGATATCTCGTTCAATGAAAAAGTTTACCATACCAGAAACTTATTCTGATTGTTCAGTTTTATGGTAGCCCAATGCAATAATGGTCCGAGATCGATGGCTCCAGCATATGAACAGTTTCTTCGGGAAAAACGAATATGTGAAAATTTTAAGAGCGATATCTCAAAAACTGACAATGGTCATGACTTTATCGACTCAGCTTACTACGTTGTTCCGAGTTTCACAAACTTCATCGTCAAACATAGACGAATTACATAAAATGCTTACATCTCTTTTCAAGCATTTTGTGGTTAAATTCATGGTGACAATAAGCTATACGTGGCTTACTGAAAGGCGGGGTTTACCTTTCTCTTACGTAGTAAGACTTCGATGGCAGTCGAACAATTAAGACGTTGTTTATAAATTTATCTATTGAGAAAAGCAATTACGTACTCAAAAACTTCTTATTTACTTTGTCTCTAATATCGGTATTTTTAAAGAAATTTCTAGATCCCCAGAATTAACTACATAAACCTTTTATTATCATATTTTCGTAAAATTTAACTTCACTTGATTTTACCAAACAAGACCTCGGCTGAGATATAGACGAAATATATTGGTAAGAGACCTCGACATCTTTCGCAAGTCCGTTTGTATGATTTTGGTGGATATTTTGGGTGTGGAGCATGTTCTTGTTCGACTCGTCCCGATTCAACTGAGTTTTTTTCCTAAGCAGATTACCGTAAATGGATCTCTTTGGACATGCTTGATCGTGCGAGTTACGATACCACATTCAGAGCAATATCTCAAAGACTGAGGGACTAATACGTGTATACATAGGCGTTCGTACCGGTGAACATATATTAATTAATGGATTGAGCTTATTACGTTAATTGGATAAACTGCAAATATCACTTTCAACGATTACACTTTTTGATTAGGTTTATGGTGATAATAGGCATTGATATAGCATACTTAAAACCGATAAGTACATTTCTATTACTTAGTAAAACTCCAATGCCAATCTAGTTGCCAATAAGCTGCTGATCTCTTAATATGAAAATCTATTAAGAAAAGAGAAAACCGACTCAAAAAAATTCCTTTTGCTTTATCTCTAATATCTTAACTTTTAGGCCAATATCCATAGCACTAGTATTAGCAGATCTGGTCATATATTTTCCTATATTCATTAAAATTAATTTACTTCAGTTGATTTAAACACAAAAGATCGCGGCTGGGATATCCATAGAGTATAGTGGGCTCCATAAAATATTGAACATCGTAGAATGAAGCAGCAAAGCGACAGTTTTGTACTAAGAGTCGCAGATTCTGTGCTATAGAAATTTCATTTATTCAAAAGTTTTCGTCACAAAATACGTGCCCATGTGCAATTATATTTGTTAGAAAAATATTCATTTTTTCCAATATTTAATTAAATTCCAACTAGATATGGTAGATTACCGAAGTTCTGAAAACCAAGATGTTTCAATCATCGAAGGTGAAGCACATTTGCACGTCGAATGCAAGTCTTGGATACGTTATTTCTCGGTACGCTGTCTTTGAGTGCTGCTCTCTCTCTTTTGACTTTGAAACGAATAAGTAATGTTAGAGTTGAATTGAGGTATGCACTGCGACCTTAGGTCTATTGTTAGTCAGTTGAATGCGAATACCTCCTTAAAGAGTATATGCATTTCCTCGGGTAAAAAACGTCCTTATTCAAAATTTTTTTTCTTATACAAAAATTAAATATTTTAATACAATTTTTTGTAGTTACAAACATACACTATTAATAAAGAAATTCTGAAAAAAAACCGAAAGTTGGATTTTTGGCATAAATTTTTACAAAAAACTTGTATTTCAGTAAAAATTTCGCGTAATTTTTTTCAATTTGTTTTGAACGAAAAAAAAATGCTTCGTCTAAGTCTTTAAGAATTGTACCTCAAAGACCTGTGTAAAATTTCATGAAGAGCAGTTAAAGAGTTCTCTAGAAATCTTGCCAACCGGCTTTAAAAACACAGTTTCGAGAAAAACGCGTTTAAAGACGACGCACTTAGCTTAGCTAGACTCGAGCGCATAAGTTCTTAATGTATCCCCGAAACTATCATTCGATTCAATTTACCAATTTAAGACCTGTTTAAAGTTTTATACAATTTATAAAGAAAAAAAAAAAAAATAATAAATAAATTTTTTAAAACCATAGTATGATCTCTTAAAATAGTATGTTCTCCTCCTTCAATCTCAGACCAGTTTTGCTATTGTAAATGGATCAAATGGCAAATTGCTGTAAATAAATTTTATAATTATTATTTTCAACAACTTAAAGCTGGAAATATAAGAAACCTTCTCGAAGCGAACGGGTTACAAAAGTGTTTTTGGCATTGAAATAAACAGTTTTACTCCAAAAAACAGAAGCGCAAGGTTGCAACGCCGTTACTGCCAATCTGTTTGTAAAACTTAAGTGGCTCCTTTGGTTTATTACTCTCCTATGTTTAGCAAATCTAAAAAAGAAAGCTATTGAGATAACACTCGACCTTTTGACCTCAACAGAGGTGATTATCATGAGTGCCAGTTTTATTGTTCGCTGGGTGAAAATGCACTAAGTTGTTTACGTTCCATTGTTTAAAAGTTGTTTTGTTTGTGTAAAGATTTTCATTTATATTTTTATGGAGGAGGGCATTTGTACTGATAACTTTGATTTGGTTAATATTTTTTAATATTTCCCACATTTTTGTTTATATTTATATACCATCGGTTATTTATTTCTTATCTAATTTAAACACATATATATTTCATGTAACGTTAATCGCATTCAGAAAGCTCACACCACAGCTACTAGTCGCAAGATGCGAGTTTATGCAAAACAATTCTAGAAATTTAGAATTATTTTCTATTAGAACGTATATTGATTCCACATCAAACATTTTTTGTAAATAAAGTAGTAACTTTGATTTTTGGAGCAAGACGCCTCGCGGCAATCGTTTTGCTAAGGAAGTGCGCAAAATAAAAGGAAGAAAATATAAATAAAAGAAAGCGCAATAAGAGGATTTCGCACCTGCCTTCCGGCTATGCTTTTTCTCTTAGCTCCGCTTTTTAATATTTGCTTTATTTTATTTTTGATTTCTTGTTTCGAAACTTCCTGTAACAATTGCCTGCAAACCAAATGCGATTTACGAGTATTTCCCATAACTCATAGCCAATCGGTGCGAGTGCTGAGTTATGCCAGCGGATACTACATACCCCGCCTCTTTTATTTCTCCCACTCTTACGCTACTCACATGTTTAATATGTTTAAATGTGTGTGCGTGTGTGCCTCAGTTCATATCCTTCATGAATTTTCCGGGCAAAGTTTTTCTCCGCTGCCAATATACGTGATTTGTTAGCAATGTATTGCCTTTTTTGCTGCTGTCATTTTGCCACTGCTGCGCTTGTTGTTGTTGCTTGTTGATCTTTCACCAGTCGTTGGTTGGTTGTTGTGCTATTCTTTCTG